>CM069067.1:6225000-7445000 GCA_035220775.1 Malus fusca | reverse complement strand
TACACCGAACAAGCTTGAGTGACTACCGTGCAGAGTAATACACTACTCTCGACACAAAGAAGCTCCCTCTCAAGGTTTGTGATAACCCCAGCAATAATCTCAAGAAATCTTTTCTGATGTGGAAGATCAGTCAAAACTGCAACCACAGAGCATACTCGGAATTTCAAGAGACTTTACAACCAATGCTCTACCAAGAACGATCCCTGACCGACTTGGCTCTGATACCAATTGTTGAACAAAAAAAGTATACAAGATAACTCTAATGATCCAAGAAGAAGAAAATAAAGCACACTCTAAAGAAAGCTCACAAGAACACTAATTAGCAAAGCTTCTCTTATTTAGCACTTAGCTTTGTTTTTCCTTTGGATGAATTACAAGGCTTGGGGACTTGGGTATTTATAGCAAACCAAATGAAAGCTACTTAATTAAACTAAGATTATTTACTACCACACAAAACACATTAATTGCACCTAATTATGTTTTCACACAACCATACCTAACATTGCCTAACATTGCCTAACTTTGACATTGACTAACATTGCCTAACTTTGACATTGATTCTCAACATTGACAACTTGATATCAAGTAATGATCGAATTGGAGTTCAAGACGGGTCATTCGTTTGGAGGTATTTGGTTGATGAGATGAACATAGCGGAATCTAGACTGGTTAAGTTGGAAGACATGGAAGCCTATATTAAAGCCCTTACAGATGGACCAAGACGTGGTGGGGTAGCTGCCATCGTTGATGAGCTTCCTTACATTGAGTTGTTTATGTCCAGCACCAAATGCGCATTCAGGACTGTAGGACTGGAGTTTAGCAACAGCGGATGGGGATTCGTAAGTATTTATACATTTAGATTTGAGAATATGAATACTCTGACCATGAAATGCTGATATTCAACCACACTGCCATTATTATTTTTCTTATGGGTGCCTTATACAGGAACAAATAACATTATAGTTAAAAATTCAGTGTTTCGGTTTTAATTTTATTGAATGATAGCATTTGTCAGTTAGGAATTCACAAGACAGCCACAATATTGTTTTGTACTCTCATATTTAGTTTCCTTGTCTCAGGCCTTCCAAAAGGATTCTCCTCTTGCTGTTGACTTGTCGACTGCGATTCTTCAACTCTCAGAGAACGGTGATCTACAAAAGATCCATAATAAGTGGCTTACGCATAACGAGTACCCTACTCAACTCAATGATGTTGATGCAGACCTGCAGCTATCTCTAACAAGCTTTTGGGGCCTGTTTCTTATCTGCGGTATTGCATGCTTCCTTGCTCTTGCGGTGTTCTTCTGTAGGATCCTTTGTCAATACCGCAGATTTACCCCCGAGCCTGTGGAAGCGGACGTTGAGGAGATTGGACCAACCAACACGAGATCTCGACGCTCACTCTGGTCAACTATTTTCAAGGATCTTATAGTCCTTGTAGATAAGAAAGAAGCAGAGATAAAGCACATGCTTAAGCGAAAGACTAGTGATAGTAAGCATGAAGCTAGCCCGAGCGCTGATGGGCAGCTGCATTCCCTTCGTGAGGAAGATTTGAGCGCTGATGGGCGGCTGCATTCCCTTCGTACGTGAGGAAGATTTGCTTTCGGCGGGTTGATTTTGCAGTGCCCACTTAGTTCTCGGTTAATCAAATTTTATCCAATCCCTGTGCCATAAGCTACGTATATAGAATAACATTACAAAGTTCTACCCGTGTGTTGATGCGGGATTAAAAATTATAAGAAAGATTATGTTTCAAAGATGTAAAGTCCATGCCATGAAATATTTATACTATTTACATATGAAAGATTTAATCTATGCAACAGACACCAAAACTTGTAGAAGTTTTATTACTTTATCTAGAATGATAAAATATGACAAATATTGTTTACTGCAACGCTCAAAGTTTTTCTCCAGTACTGTTGATTGTTAAGAAAGCACCCTAGGCAACGAAAGAAAATATTGTAACACATGAAATTAATTTATATGAAAATGAAATTATACTGTAAAGAAAATAAGAATATAGTATGGTTACCTTTTCAGCAATTTTATAGCACCTCATCAACTTTTGTGCGTTTGCCTCTTTGATTAGTTTTGTCTCACTACCTTAAATGTATAACAAAACAAAACAAAACTCAAAAACAAAAACAAAAAACTAACAAACTTAAAAACTTTATTAAAACTCACTAAAACAAAATTTTCATCTTCAAGTTGCAATCCATAGAAAACGTTAAAAATTAAAACATCTTTCCAAAAGTCCTAACTAATCCCACCACAGAGTATAAGCCATTTTGAATCAATTAGAAAAGAATTCATAAACTTCATTTGGTGTAAAGTGAACCAACATAGTGAAGGAGACTCGACTAAAATCCCTACCTTTTGTCTTCTTTATTTAATATTTCAGACATACTAACTTGATATATATATATATATATATATTTTTTAAGTAACGGTAGTGGTCGTGCAATGCCAGTTCCCTTAAGTTTTCTATCCAACTCATGTAGCGAGCTTTAGGTCAATGACTCCCAAACCACAAAGGCTATAGGGCACTAGGTGTAGAACACCCCTAAGGACTTATTAACTCAAGCTGAAAATACTACGAAACCAACTAACCACCCTGTCCATGCCAAAACTCGAATGTTTGACATGAGAATCACTGTTGATCAGACAGGACTGGCCCAGTTACTAAGCAAAGTCTCAGGTGGAACAATTATTACTTTATTTGTAACACATACGTACTAAACTTTACTATACTAAGAACAAAAATTAAAATACACTTAGACTAAAAGTAAGTGTTTCAGTCTCACTCCCCACAAACCATGTTAATGTGAAAGTGCCAATTTTCAAAGTGTAACTCATGAATTAGTGTCTAAGCAACGATAAATAGAAAAAACTCTACTGTGGGATTAACTTTCACCATGGCCATTTGTTCTAATGTTTAAAATAATCTATGGATGTTAACTTAAGAAATATTTTTTTATGGACTCAGAAATAATCTAAAATAATCTAAAATTCTATTTCCCACCTCCAAAACTTAAATCACACATTATCCTTAAGGTGTGAAAATATATAAAAATAAAATAAAAATGACTACTTACGACTAGGGGTGGTTTTGGTACATTACCGTACCAAAACCTCTGTACCAATTACCATACCAAATATTTGGTACGGCAAAATCTATTACCATTACCGTACCAAACTTTCGGTATACCGAATATTGGTATACCAAATAGTTTGGTTGGTATGGTATGCCAATGGTAATTGCCACTTTGTTTTAAACCACTTAGTTTGGCCAAAATCTAATATTTTTCTAACCTAATTCAAAGCCCAGAAAATATACATAGTTTGACATATATACTCAATTTAACATAATTCAAGATTTTTTACTATTGTATGTCAAAGTGGCAGAAACTTAATAAATCATAAGACAAGATTTCTATAGCATGTTGAGACTCAAATGAACCAGAAACGTAAGACAACAAACCACAAAAAAGTAAATATCCATAGCTGTGCTCGACGACCGGCTTGCTGATTTGAACCCACAATCCAAGGTGGTAATACCCAATGCATATGCTGTGCCCTCACTTGGAAGTGCTGTTGTTGGGGACACATTCCAGTTTGAAAGGCTAGGTATGTTTCTGTCTTCTTCTACTTGAAAAAGGTTCTTAAGAATACAAAACCATCTTCATTCCAAAACAATAAAAGGGTTGCAGTTTCACATGAAGCTTAAAAATAAAGGGGAATTTGGATTCCCTGCTTGCAGTTGCAGATACAATACAAACAGCTGCGACGGCGGAACAAGCCCTAGGTTTTCTAACTTTGAGTCGAGCAGAGACCAAAGTGAGAGACTGAGAGTGTTTGGTTTCTGTGGAGATTTAGGATAAATGAGTCAAACAACATAATATAATATTACATAATACATAATACATAATTCTATTTATATATATATAAATACATAATATAATATTAATAATATTGGTAGCTGGTAGGTATGGTATACCACCGGTACTGGTTTTGAGTACCGGTACCGTACCGAAACAGTATGGTATGGTACAAATACCGTACCATTACCAGTGGTACAAATTTTTTGGCACAACTTTGGTATGGTACGGTTGGTAATACGGTAGGTATGGTAATGTGGTAAAAAATTCCACCCCTACTTACGACTAGAAATTCCTAAGACAGAAAAACAAATGAATCTAGATAAATAAAAGAAAACTAAAATGAACTAAAACATAAAATAGGCAAAGAAACAGCAGAAAATATAATAAAACAAATAAAATAGAAAAACAAGAAAAAAAACGAGCTGACCTGGAGTCGAACTCGAGAACCGGAAGCATAGAAGAGGCTCTCCTTGCTCTCACACACGAAGCTACACGTACAGCCTTGATGTGTCAAGTACCCTAGCATTTCAACTATTTGAGCTGAATGATCAACTCACATTTCTTATGGAGTATGATTCTCTCCCCTCCTATTTCTATCTCATTCACTCATCTCCTCTTACATATTGTTTTTTGTCTTATTGTCTTCATAAAAAAATAAAGGGAAAAAAAACTGTTTACTACCCTGAAGTTTTGTGGTTTTCAACATTTAGTACATCAAGTTTTTTTCGTCTCAGAGTCATACCTAAAGTGTAAATTTTGGGACAGTCTCATACATCCGTTAGTCAAACTGTTAAGTCTCCTGTTAACTGTGACGTAGCGCCCATGTGGACAATGACTGGGCGTGGGGTTCAAAAAAAAATTTCCCGCCCAAATTTTTTTTCCCACAACCATGTACCATACATTTTTTTCCCGCCAAAATTTTTTGAAAAAAAAATTATGTACTTTTTTTTTTCTTCTTCTTTTTCTTCCTACTTCTTCTTCTTCTGGGTTGCAGAGGTTGGGTTTTTTGGTGCGGCGGGGGGGGGGGGGGGTGTGTGGAGGGGGGGAAGGGGAGACGAACTAGGTTCCCTTTTTTTTCTTTCTTCTTCCTCTTTCTCCTCCTTCTTCTCCTCCTCATTCTTCTTCTTCTAGGTTGTAGGGGGTTGAGTTTTTTTTTGGGGGGTGGGGGGTGGACGAATTGGGTTAGGTTTTTTTTTTTTTTTTTTTTTCCTTCTTCTTTTTCTGGGTTGCAGATTCGTTTTTTTTTTTTCTTCTTCTTCCTCCTCCTCCTCTTTCTTCTTTTGGGTTGCAGGAGGTTGGGTTTTGGGGGGGGGGGGGGGGTGGACGAACTGGGTTCGATTTTTTTTTTTCTTCTTCCTCCTCCTCCTCCTCCTTCTTCTTCTTCCTCTTCTTCTGGGCATATTCTTTTTTCTTCTTCTTCTTCTTCTTCCTCCTCCTCCTCCTTCTTCTTTTTCCTCCTCTGGGCAGATTCTTATTTTTTTTATTTTTTTTCCCTCCTCCTTCTTCTTCCTCCTCCTCCTTCTTCTTCATTCTTCTTCTTCTTCTTCTGGGTAGATTCGTTTTTTTTTCTTTTCTTATTCTTCTTCTTCTTCTGGGGTTTTTTTTTTCCTTCTTCTTCTTCTTCTTGAGCGTGGAGTCGAAGATGGTGATGGGAGGGTGGGCACGGGTGGGATTTTGGGAAGATAAAGGTTTTTTAATTTTAATAAATAAATAAATATATTTTTTATTTTATTTTTTTAATTTTCACGTGGATGACACATGGCGCCTAGTCATTGTCCACATGGGCGCCACATCACAGTTAACGGGAGACTTAACAGTTTGACTAACGGATGTATGAGACTGACCCAAAATTTACACTTTAAGTATGACTCTAGGACGAAAAAAACTTGATGTACTAAATGTTGAAAACCACGAAACATGAGGGTAGTAAATAGTATTTTGCCCAAAAATCAATATAAGATGTTGATGTGGTTAAACTGTAACCGTTCAAATAAGAGAAGAGGGAAGGGGAGAGAGAATCCTTCTCCATCCACAGTTGCAAACTCTCCACCTCAAGCTCAGAGCCGCGTGAGCTCTCAAACCTCTAGCCTCCAGATTTCAGAACCCAACCAAACCAAAAGCATCCAAGCTCAGCCACCACTCCACTGTGATGCCCTCATTCCTCTTCTTACTACCTCCATGTCTCAGAAATCCAGCACCTCGAGCAGCAAGTGTTGTGATTGGCTCATATTTTGAGCTGGCAACAATGAAGTAACCCGTGAGTGGCTTTGGGGCTTGATTAAAAGGCAAAGCAAGAAGCATGTTTTGTGGAAGACAATGATGATGTTTTCATGATGCATCATGATTGTGTTTGTAGTCATCATTTAAAGTTGCTACAAAGGAAAAGCATAAAGCAAGAGTAGGTTTGCTTTTGGACTTTGGAAGCATGATCCGTAACCTTTGGTTTGCTTTCATGCAAGTGTGCTTGCTTTCTTTGTAATTTAATGTAAAGAAAGAAAGGGGTTGCATGTTAAGTATGCTTGCCGAGTGAGAGGGTAAGCATCAGAAAGCATCCAAAGGGGGAGAGCATTCGGCTATCCCATGGGAAAGCATGGGCACGGGTGAGAGAAATCAAGAGAGCTAGAGTGAAAGGTCTTTGGTGAAAGAACTCTTTGGGGTAGAGTGAGGTTCTTGGGAAAATTCTATGAGTGAGGATTAGGTTATGTCGATTTAACTCATGTGTACTTGTACTGTTATTCTCATAGTGAAGAGCAATATCTCTCCGGGGACGTAGGCAGGTTTTTGCCGAACCTCGTAAATTTCTCGGTGTCTTTATTTCTTGTATTTTATTTTGTTTAACTGTGTGTGATTTTGGTGAGATTGTAATCTGAATCTCGGTTCCGCACTAGCGAACGGGCCAAGGCACAACAACAAGACCAACAGCCTGCTCAGATGAAACCGCAGATCGCATCCTGCTCTAGTCTGACACACTCACAGGTAGTTTTTATCCCCATCTCCATTCGATTTTTGTCTCACATGCCTCAACATGTTGAATTGGCTTGTTCGTCATGCATGCAGAGCTCTATAAATTCATCATGTCTTATTCTCTGTGCTGCTTGGATCCCCACCCCCAAACTTCAATGTAATTATATTTTGAATGAAGTGTGAGAGAGTGAGAGAGTGGAAGGGATCCATTAGCATATAGGTCTTCTCAGCATCCCCACTGTGAGTATCCCTGGACCTCATATGTGCTCATTCTGTATCTTGTGCTTGCATTTGTGTTGAATTTGACTCCCATGAATTTCTTATGAATGTGATGATGAATTTTGTTGTGATGAATGGATGGTTGAATGCATACTGAGATGAATGGATGAATGTATGAATCAACGAGTAGTTGAGATAAGTAAAGAAAAATAACAAGAATCAATTTTTTTTTTTCAATTTTCTGATTTTTTTGTTGTTGTGATTTTTGTAATTAGGAATAAAAACAGGAAAATAAAATAAATGAAACAAAAAGAAAAGAGTTAGAAAAATTGGGTTACCTCCCAATTAGCGGTTTAGTTAACTTCTATAGTTAGACGTAGAGAAATGAATTGATGATCACGTCACTTGTGCTCTTAGAGTCAACCACTCTTTAGCAACATCATAGGGCAAAAGTAGGTATGGAATGAGATGTTTATCAATTATGTGTTTCAGGTGAGTGGTTGAATCCTTCATATTTGGCCTTCTATGTGAGTGAAACTTTGTAATCGAATAGACTCTCTTCCAGCGATGCCTGTGTTTCCCTTGAATTGACTTAAATCTGGTATTTAATACCCATAATTTCTGCACTGGACGAATTTCTTGACGAAGAATTTGGTTGTCAAGAAACTGTATCTTTTTTTCCTTGTATTTCTCAGACTTCTTGTGAGACTCCACATGAATTTCCTCAAGTTTAAAGGGCTGTGCAGGTGCACAAATTGTTACAACATCTAAAACATTGATATAAGTAGCCTGCTCCGTGTCCAGATTGATTGTGTCCAATAGCTGGCCATGTAATTTTCAAGATTCTGATTTGGTGTGAGCATCCCCATCCAGTCCGTTAGTTTCAGTGCATTCCTGCAATTTTTGTGGTAAAAGTTCGTGTGTCACATAAACATGGGCAGCACTCGGTTCTGGGAGGATTTTAGGATCACCATGTGTTGTTTCCTCCCTTGGGTGTGAATAAGTGGCAGAATGCTCCTCGGTTCCTGCACCAATCTCCTCTTGATCATTAAAGCTCTTCCCACAGTTTAATGCTTGAATAAAAAATCCTTGATTGGTTATTTCAATGTCCTCTACTGGAAGCTCCTGTGGCACATTAAATTGCTCAAAATAGTGCTCAAGATGCCTTTGCAAGCTTGGGGTGTAAAACTCTGAATATGAATTGTTCCAATTTCTTTATGATAACTTTCTGTTACGATATGACAAAATTATGCACGACCTGATGCCACAACATGAACACACACAAAAGTTTAATGTTCGGGTTGAGCATTGACGGTCAGAGCAATTAAAAAGGGTTGTGTTTGTGAGAAGAAACAAAATGAATATATTTTCTTTTATTTTTGAAGCTATTGACTATACTTTTCCTTACGGCTTGGGTTCGAATGGATTCGTTCAGACTCGATCCGTTTGCCAGGTCAACTTTTCAGCATCTACCTTAATGTGAAAATGCAGATACTGGAATTGCTCGCGGTAATGCAAGTACGATCTATAATTCTGACACATTTGACAAGCAGGAATGTGAATACAAAAATGAAACAATCCAAGGCTATTACTTCTTCTTCCTTGCTTTTCCCTCCTTCCTTCTTATGATTTCATCAGCATATTTCACACCCTTACCTTTGTACGGTTCCGGGGGTCTTCATTTCCTGATTGACGCAGCAAACTGACCGATAGCACTCTTGTCGTATCCGCTAACAACGATTCTGGTGTTTTCTTCAACCTTGACTTGTAGGCCATCAGGGATATCCATCCTAACTGGATGGGAGAATCCAAAACTTAGTACCAAGATCTTTCCTTCTAAAGTAGCTCGGTAACCGACGCCTACCAGTTGCAACCTCTTATCAAATCCTTTTGGCACCCCCACCACCATGTTGTCCGTAAGCGTCCTAAGCAAATTATTCAAACAGGCACATAAGGAACAAACCATGAAGAATAAGGCTGGTTTATTGTTTAAAGTACATGGCTTAAGATGGAAGAAATGTACCGGAAAAGGCCATGCATTTGATTGGCCCTTCTAGTTGTAAGATTCCTATGTGGACTTAACTACTAGTGATAAAGGTGGAATTACATGTGGATAATACAACTTCAATAAGAGTGTGATACGTGGAAAACTAATGTCCTATAATTCAGGAAACTCATTCGAAATGTTTGGGATGCAACTGCCTTCCACTAACCCTTTTTTCCACTAAACTTGATACAACGGGACAATAACCAACTCACCCACGATAGATGGGAGTTGGCAGCCGTTGTTTCTATACATGTAGGAGTTCCCTGCTCACCAAGAAGACATTCTTCGACACAGGGTTCTATCACCACAAGAATATAAAGGTCTTGAGTGAGTAGAAGGATTCCTTGTGCAACTAACCATGTCTTCTTCAGAGCTCATGTGTACGATTAACAACCACCATGGCTGCACCAGGTAAGCTTCTCTCATTACGTTTGATCGTGACCTAGCAAAGCATGCTAATATGAACTTGGGTTGTTCTTACGTTTGGTATCAGAGCCATGTTAGTAAGCCCTAGGTCCGATGAATTAATAAGAAATCCTAATGCTTTATGCACATATAAAATTCGTATGATAATTGCTGCAATTTTTCTATAGCATGATTAATTGTTCTAATGCCATATGCTACTGCCAAAGTTTTATTCACTGCAGGAAAAGGAACATATGGTTTGGAGATTAGACCACAGTAAGCATTGCGCTTTTGTCATTCTAGAAGGGGTGTGATATCCACACACCCCATTTTACTTCTCACGCACCTTTTTAATTTTCGGAAGTCGGATCGGATGAATTAAAGAATATCAACGGACAGAAATTATAAAGGGGTGTGTGAGAAGTAAAATGAGGTGTGTGGATAGCACACCCCTTCTAGAATTGGTAGTCATGGTTGCTTCAGTTTCACAAACGATGATTGGTATCTGTTTGAAATCCGGTATCTGATTGAAATCAGTTTCTTGATATCTATTTGATATTCATGTTGCAACCAATATGCATAAACTTGTAACAGGACCTCAATTTTTCTCCAAAAAAAGAACTCTTCTTCGAACAACATACCGTGATATCAAACGTATCCTCAACCTTGAGATTTATCACTGCTAATTTACGTAATATATGGCTGAGAACATACCTACATGTATGCTATCTGCCCCATTCTTTTCTATAAACCCTTTTGAGGGTTTATGATGATTTCTGGGTTTATGGTGGCAAATGTTGATTTTATTTCGATCTTGGAGTTGTGGTTCTCATAATTGATAAACCTTTTTCGAGTCGAAAGTGAAATTCATGTTTTTTGAGTTGAAGTCACTACCACGGTACATTTGTCGTGTGACGTTAATATGGAATCATTGTCTTTGAATCTTCATTAAATTTTGAACTGGAGGGTTCCTTCAGGGGGGTGATCTTATATCAATGTTTATTTGAGATTTTGATTATGGTCTTTACTAGGAGAACACATATAAAGTATAGCATTGATTAGAATCGTTACTGAGAGAAATCATCGGGCTTTAATTGCTTTCGATAAAAGCTCCAAAGTTGATCTGATCACTCTGGATTTTGGAGTCCATTTATTATTAAGCTTAGGAGGGAATATTTTGAGTGGTTCCATTTGTGAATTTGAACATTGTATCTGGTGGAATGTTAAACAAATTCGATTCTTTTAATTTCTATTGTCGTTGATTATATTTTGATCCTGGGCACTATAATTCTTCGATTAATGTTTGTGAGTTCTCTGTTTTTCTGGGACATTTGCGTTTGCAAAGTGGTTAGTTGAACACAGGCCATTGGTTGAAGGGCGTTGCTGTCTTGAACTGGCCAGGTATTTCTCGACTATTTCACACCTCCATTTGTGATGCAATCATATACAACTACAAGATGGATGGATGGAGCTTTGAGTGATCAAAGCCGGCTTGCTATTACCAACATGTGAATTCTTCAGCTGCCTTGTACCCGTGGGCTGCTTCCATGAACTGTGTCTTGGAATTGGTGCTGTTGTGTGGGAGTAAAAAGTGTACTGAGTTGATGAAGCCAAAAGTTGATGAGCTTGGTTGACGAGTCTGGCAGTAGGGGTATTCAAGAATCACGCTGCAAACATGGGTGTGGTTGAATCATTTGACTCAGCTACTGTATGAAAGTAATGGTTGGTCTTTCATTTTATTTTGCCTTATGCTTTAAATAAAGCATGGACTTATGCGCTCGTGAATTTACCATGTTAATGGTTGAAGTTTTATTTCAGTTATTGTGTATATGTACAAATATATGTATGCACTATATTGAAAGATTGTGGATTGATGAAAGATTCAAACCGAATGAGCTTGGTATTATAAGCATTCCATTGAAGCTAAACAAAAGCTTGACAATGGTGGAGCACTTTGATAAGTGGGAGCTTGTAAACAGAGCTTTAAATTTGTTTCGGTATTTGTATCATGCATAATGCATATTTGACATTTTATGGTTTTTGCCCAAAGGTGTAACATAAATCTGTGTTGTTTGATGCTGCACTCTTTTTGCATACAAGTAATGTCTTCTTGACTGCACTATAATACATATTGATATCTAATATGTCTAATTCTAATATGTCTAAAAGTGATTGTATACATATATTCTGAATCTCACTCTAGCATTGATGTGGTAAAGCAATATATTTTATTGTGCATATGAAATGTGAGCATAATTTAATTGGTAAGCAAGTGCGTAAACACATCAAAACATTTTCATTTCAGTTTGAACTCGATGTTGTGTATGTATGTTAAAGCAAAGGGGAGTGGAGATTGGGATTTATGTTGAACTTGAATATGGCTGGTAGGTTGCAAGGTTTAACCTGATACATGTGAAAAGAATCTATAATTAGATTTTACTTTTGTAGAAAATTGATTTTTCATTCAACGTTTGGATGATTTCTACAATCAAATTGAAATGCTAAAGTTTTATGCAGGATATCAACACTAATAATCTCTATACTTGAACAAATGTTTAAATAAATCTTCACGAAAGTGGGAATTATTAAGAAATTTTGTTCAAGGGATTCTTAATTGAATTTTGTGAGTGATAGTTCATTACATGAGACCAATCTTTCAAAAGAGAGAAATAGTGAATGGCTTGAACTGTGATACAATGTATAGTATTTTATAAAAGTTTTAAGCCGACCTTGTTCCCTTGTACAAAGACATGATTTGAGTTGTAACTTGAAATTTTTGTGAAATAGCTATACAAGTAAGGATGCATGACTAAGATTGCATAACTGATATTTTATGTCTCTTGCCCAAAGGTGCTACATAAAATTGCATGTCCTGGTTATTCACTGAATAACTAGATTATCTGCATAAGGCAAAATTGAGGCTTCATTGGAAGCATTACGCAAACTCATTGGAGTTTGATAAAGGATAGAATATGTTTGTATCATATTTTGATGTTGTTTCATGTGAGAGGAATGTATAAATGGTTTGAGATGTTTTCATGGTATAACTTTTTTAAGAAAATTAAGTTGACTGTTTTCTTGTCCAAAGACTTAAAATCTTGGTTGTTTTCTTAATCTTTTACATGGTTGTTATACAATAAGGTTACATATCAAATAGTGGAAATATGGGAGTGAGATCAACATTCTAACATGCATAAGTATTTGTGTTCATGTTGCTCTTGTTGAATCATGTTTCTTATTCTGTCAACTAAATGCAATGAATGTATTGTACGCATTAATCAATTTCAGTGCTTGATAATGTTGCAATACTTCATCATTATTATATCTTTGATTCATAAAGATGATTGACAGCATATTGAAATATGTTGTTCGAGGTGTGTCTGTCCAAAGACAATACATGAAGAAACCTGGGTTTTGTATGATTAAATAAAGGCACGATAAATCCATTTATGGTATAAGGAAACATCATACGGTTTGGGTTTAAATACTTGTGGTTCTAGAGTGCATGACAACTTGGGTTCCGTTGAAGTGTGGGAGTAACAATCTGATATATGTTTTACTTTTGCTCAGTTTACTTGCTTTAAGTTTGTCATTGCTACATGTATGAGGTTTTAATTTATGACTTGCAATAAAATGACTGATCTTTGTTCCAAAGAACATTTGATTGAGTTTTATTATGCTGGAAAATGGAAAAGGAATCCAGTGATTGAAGATGGCAAACCACTTTCAATCAATAAAGGTAAACGGGATAAATGGGAATGAAATGGGGTATGCATCAAGAACCGTGTTTAGAATGTGTATAAATGTATGTCATCATTAGCATTATACGGTATGAATTTGTGGATTATGGTTTCAGGGCGAATGCAACATTATTGTATGCATTATTTCTTGAGATTCGAACTCCAAATGATTAATGGTCAATGTGTATAAGATGCTAGTTGTGTAGAACTCAAGTGATCACTAAGGAATGAAGTTATGTAGTACATGAAATTTCAAAACCATAACTAGTTAGTGTCCATGTGGGAGAATGTAAGAATCCTATATGGACTTAACTACTTGTGATAAAGGTGGAATTACATGTGGATAATACAACTTCAATAAGAGTTTGATACGTGGAAAACTAACGTCCTATAATTCAGGAAACACATTCGAAATGTTTGGAATGCAACTGCCTTCCACTAACCCTTTTTCCACTGAACTTGATACAACGGGACATTAACCAACTCACCCAGATGGGAGTTGGCAGCCGTTGTTTCTATACATGTTGGAGTTCCCTGCTCACCAAGAAGACATTCTTCGACACAGGGTTCTATCACCATAAGAATATAAAGGTCTTGAGTGAGTAGAAGGATTCCTTGTGCAACTAACCATGTCTTCTCCAGAGCTCGTGTACGATTAACAACCACCATGGCTGCACCAGGTAAGTTTCTCTCATTAAGTTTGATCGTGACCTAGCAAAGCATGCTAATATGAACTTGGGTTGTTCTTACACTAGTCTCTACTGCCTTTCTGACCCTTAGAGCCCCATAATCCTCCTCCTGAACCAGCACTTCTCGCGGTAAGTTAGTGAAAGCTGCCCCAATGGTCCCTTTACTGCCAAAGCCTGTCCTTCCAAAGTGATTGTCACATTGGATAGTACTTCAATTGGCTGCTTTCCAATTCGTGATTCCTTACACTCTATTGTCTTCTTCAAAAACCCGACATGAGATACAGGTATGCTACAAACAGAGAATCCGTTTCTCTCGCCCAAAAAAGCAGACCGCAAATTGCTGAAACATGATAGCAAAAAGGATCTTCACTAAACCAGAAATAATCCACTCTAATGTTAACTTCAAAAACAGAACAAAACAATTTAAAAAATAAGTTCTTACGTTCCATTGGGTTTTTGAAATTCATGAAAGTTTCGACCTTCTCCAAACACTGGAGAACAAAGTAACGGAAACTTCAAAACATAAGAACACAATCTAATCACTAATTTGTTATGATCCACTGGGTTTCAGAAAAATTCATGAATCCATTTCAAGTTCTGACCTTTTCCAAAATTTGAAACCCGAGAACAAAGTAACGAAACTTCAAAAACATAACACAGTGCAAACATTAGTTTCTTATGTTCCATTGGGTGTCTGAAAAACTCATGAATCCGGTTCAAGTTTGGACCTTTCCCCAAATTTGAGACCTGAGAAACCAACACTGCCCTCACTTGAGGCAAATGCACTAAAATACGATATTATTTACACTAAAGGGATGAAGAGTGGGTTAAGCCCACAATTAGCTAGCAATAATGAAGTTTAATTTCATCTTTAGCGAAAATCAAATCTAAGACCTCTCATTTAAATATCATTAGGCCGTTCTACGTTTGCTTTGCATTTGTTACCTGCATTATAAATTTGATACCTTTCCACGTGTGGGGCTATGAAGCATGGATACGGATATGGATACGGCGATACGATACGACACGACACGGCGATACAGAAAATCTCCAAAAATTAAGATACGATACGCTATGGATACGGAAAATAAAAATGTATATAGCAACAAAAATATACATTTTAAAACATAATTCATCATTCAAATTCAAGTACATTTGAGTTGTTAGAGAAGGAAAGTTCGAAATCTAATCCTCTTTATACAGTAGAAGAAGTGTGAGAGTCGTATTCATGGTTTTAATTAGAGGGAAACTCTTTGTATTTAGCAACTTTCAATTATAGATGTCTCCTATTAATTTTCTCTTCCTCATTACCTTTGTTTGAAAGTGTAAATGTATCTTAAAAGCAGGATACGTATATCCTAAATGTAGGATACGCATATCCATCATGTCAAATTCGTGTCCATCAACCAGGATACGTGTCGGACGAGTATCCGAGAGTATCGGGCAAGTATCGTATCCGATCAAGTATCGGATACAGGATACGGGACCAAACAGAAGTATCCGTGCATCATAGGTGTGGGGTGAAGTGGGGCCAGTGGCTGGCCATGAAATTGAAACGGCACCGTTTGAATGTGAAACTAAGGTAGGGTTACAATACAGGTCATCGTCTTCTACCTCTAGATTAATTCTACGGTTGTGCACTCTTTTGTTTATGCTTAAAACAGTTTTCTACTTAATAAAATAATCACCTGAAAATAAAATAAAATCCTTCAATTCCCACAACCCATTATTCTAATCTTCTTGAAAAATGCTTCAAATTGTCAGAAAGATTCAAACTTTACAAATTATTACAAGTAATTTTCACCCAAAAGAGAAGGAACAGAAAACAAATGCTTGAATTAGAGAGCGGCATAGTAAAAGTAAAAGTAAATTGCGAGCTGACCTGGTTTGGAAAGATGAGGTGAGTGAGGAGGCCATTGTTTTCAAGAGCTTGAGAGCATCAGCTGCTGAGCTTTTTGTACTCTGCTTCTCTGGACAATCAAGATTGAAAAGAAAGGATGAAGCTTTCGTTATCCAGTTCCCACCCACTTGCTAAAATTACAAAACTACCCTCCAGACTTGGGCTTTCCCAAGCCAAGCACAACTTATAAGATCCATGTAGGAGCCCAAAAGACAAAAGCATTTTCTAATACAATTTTCATTTTTCTTGTGGGTAGAACATTTTAAAGTGAAATGAGGTGAGTGGACAATTGGTCAATGTGCTTATGCAGCTACGCTTTTTATCTTGTGAAAAGAAAAATGAAGAGAAGTTAAACTTTATATTTTGCGTAGTGCTATTTATGCACCTATTTTTTTTTACTTCCTATACATTTATATTAATTTTTGTTCATTGATCTTTTTCAATTCATTCAATTCGACAGTCGAAAATTGAAAGAATGTGTGAGAAATAAAAATGATTGTGTGAATAACACCACGCTATATTTAATTGCCAAATTAAATCAACAAAAAATGTTTTCTCTTTTGAAATAGTAGAAGAGGTTCTACGTTCGAATTTCACTACTCCATTCATAGAAAAAGTATGTTGTTCTTCCTTTTCCTCTGTAATTGGAAATTGTTCTTAGATGTGAAAGTAAAGAGGTGTGTGGTCGATAAACAACTAAAATTATTGTGTTTGTCGAGAAGTGATAGTGTTATTTCATTGATCATCATAAAGTACATTGCTCCAGTGACCAAGACATTGATCTTGGGTGCATTTGCACAAACAAGCAATTAGAGTAAAACTCCTACACGACAATCACAAGCACAAGTGTCGCCACTACAGAGCTGTCATAGAAACAATAGATCATACCTATGTCATGGCATACACCCGTCATTCATGAAGAACAAAATCACATAAAATCATCGCTAAAAGATGAGACCACATTATGTTGTCGATGAAAAATGAGATCACAACGCTCACTAGGTGAGACAACACTTGGTAAACGCAGTACAAACAAAACCTACACTAATTCCATTTTCTCTCCTTGCACTCTTAGAAAAGAAGAAAAATGTAAAAGAATAAAGAATGTGTGAAAGTCATAAAAAAAGGGAAAACTAATTAAAAGGGTTTGAAATTTTTGAGTTTTAACGATAAGGACAAAATAAAGGGTAAAGTGAATAGTACCAGGAGTAACTTTTTAGTGTAAAAATATGGTTTTTCGTTAAAGTGAACAGTAACCGGAGCATTTCGTTAAAATTCTCTTAAAAAAAAAAAATACACCTCCTATATAGGATATCACTGTCAAATAGCCTATTTTCTTGCCAGGTGGGATCTTGCTATCCTCCACGTACTCCACTAGGTGATGTGAGACTCTCAGAATTCCATGGCCATAAAAGACCCAAAACCTAAGAAAAATAATGACTTTAGAATAAGAAACTTTAACGAAAAACTTTCAATATTGTTGATTTTAACAAAAATCACATTTTTATATTAAAAAATCAATTATGGTACTATTCATTTTACCCTTTATTTTAAAACTCAAAGTTTTCAAACCATATTCATTAGTTTTTCTTTAAAAATAGAACTTTAACGAAAAATTTCTGATACTGTTCATTTTAACGAAAATGGATCTGGTGTTTCTTCCATCTAAGTGTGATTCTTTTTCATGATGTCCAACATCATGCTCACTTGCACTTCCAAATTCAATCATTCAACCACCACAAACTCCTTCCTTCAACTGTTCAACAGTTGGACTTTAAAAAATTTCAGTTCTGTGAAGTTGAACTGAAAATTTATCTGGAAATCAATAATTTGTAGGTGAAATTTACCAACTTTCTATGGTTTTTCAGTTCACCAATGAGTGCTCTCAACTGGGTAGTTCACTGATCAAGCAATAAAGCTTTCCTCCTCAATCTTTATCCAAAGTTTGCTGAATATCCTATGTGTTTTCATGCCATATTTACTGATTATATGAAGCTTTTGAAACATGGGTTTTAAAAAGTTTGAGACTTTACTGTGAGGAATTGCTGCAGAGGGAAAAAAAATGAGGGGTGCTGTAGTTTTGCCACTGCAATTTCTGATATGGGTTTTCCTCACTAGCTGTTTTTACTGCCAGAAGCCTTCTGTGGTGAATATGGGAGCAATTTTTAATTTTAACTCGGTTATTGGTAGAGTTGCAAAGACAGCCATGGAAGCTGCACTCTCTGATGTTAATGCAGATCCAAGAATACTCAGTGGGACGGAGCTGAGGTTGCTTATGGAGAATACAAATTCTAGCGTGTTCTTGGGATCCGTTGAAGGTACTTAATTGATCAGTATTCTTGTTCCTGCGTATGAATATCATTACTTGTTCCAGTTCATAACTGTAGTGATTGTTGTTTTCTAGGGTGAAATTTTGATTTTAGCAACTGTTATGGTGCATTCGGACGAGGAACTTTCATATTTGTTAGGAATGTAGAGCAAAATTTGGATAGCGGGATTTGTAAATGACTTTATGCAATCCATTTGAGGGAACTTTCAAGTGATTC
This sequence comes from Malus fusca, assembly GCA_035220775.1. Classification (NCBI taxonomy): domain Eukaryota; kingdom Viridiplantae; phylum Streptophyta; class Magnoliopsida; order Rosales; family Rosaceae; genus Malus; species Malus fusca. The sequence continues at coordinate 7,426,610 of CM069067.1, read as the reverse complement.
CTTGAAAGCTGTCATTGGAAAGTCATTTGGATAGTGGCTTCATAGTGTTTTAGTAGTAGTTTTGCAGTGATTGAGTAGTTCATCGCTAGTGTTCTTGTAGTACATCTTAATAATTGAGTCTAGAGTTCCTTGGTACTTTGAAAATGCTAGTGAGTTGTAAGACAATGTATGGAAACCTCTTGTATTTGTTGTAGATTTGAAGTTCCAAAACACGTGGAATCAATTGCTAATTTTCTCACCTCGGCTCTGATTAGTTTAAGATTTCTTTCACCACTATTAGCCCTTCATGAGCTCTGTTCTTGTCTTTCACATACATTTTCAATGGCACCGCGTCTAGTTTTAAAGTTAATTTCCTTTTAATATTTCCATATGTTGCGCTTCTTATCCTCTCTTGGGACGTTTGATATTCAACTTCACTCTGAATTGCAATCAATGTAACCCACATTTCTTAATGGCTCACTTTTTGGGAGCAGCTTTTCAGGTGCTTGACAAAAGTATAGTAGCCATAATCGGACCACAGACCTCTTCAATGGCTCATATGATCTCTGAAATTGCTAATGGTCTCCAAGTACCTCTTATCTCATATGCTGCCACTGATCCTACTCTTTCTGCTCTCCAATTCCCATTCTTTCTCCGAACTATACAAAGCGATGCTCACCAAATGGCTGATATGGCTGGTTTGATCGATTTTTACGGGTGGAAAGAGGTTATTGCTGTCTTTGTGGATGACGATTATGGGAGGAATGGAATATCTGCTTTACATGATGAACTTGACAAAACAATGTCAAGGATTTCTCATAACTTGGCTTTTCCTGTCCAATATAATTTAAATGACATTGCTGATTTGCTCAATAAATCCAGATTTCTTGGCCCTCGTGTCTATATTGTTCATGTTGATCCCGATCCTAGGTTGAGAATCTTTACTGTCGCCAAAGAACTTCATATGATGACAAGCAATTATGTGTGGTTTGCAACAGATTGGCTTTCTACTACAGTAGATTCATTCTCTCCAATGAACCGAACTTCATTCGCTGCCCTTCAAGGTGTAGTTACTTTACGTAAGCATATCCCAGAGTCCAGTCGAAAGCGTGCATTTATGTCTAGGTGGAAAAAAATGCAGCAAGACGGTTTAGCAAGTTCTGAGTTAAATGTCTATGGACTTTATGCTTATGACACAGTTTGGGCTGTTGCACATTCGATTGAAAATTTTATGAATGAAAACAGAAATATCTCGTTCTCTGCCCTTGGTAAATTACTTGACATGAGACCATCTCAAATTCATCTGGGCAAGCTTAAAGTCTTTGATGGTGGATCTCTTCTTCGTGAGAAGTTATTGGAGACAAATATGAGTGGTTTAACTGGTCACGTTGAATTTGATCAAGACAGAAGCCGTGCGAGTGGCATTTATGATATCATTAATTTTGATCAGATGAAAATTCGTACAGTTGGTTTTGTTGAAATTCACACATAGACAATCACAACCACGTGGAGCCAAGGGGACTCACCCTACACGCGGGGCCAAGGGACCCACCATCATTGCGCGGGGCCAAGGGGACCCACCCATCACGTGGCAGTACAGTACGGGCCCGCTCCCTGGCTCTGATACCATGTAGAATTATCAGAGAGACGGGCCATACGGTCCACTTCCAACAACACCGATATTGTCCCCACTTGGCCACCTGCTCAATCCGTCAGGTGTGGGGTTTTAATCCAAAAGGCCTCGGTTGACGATCTCGATACCACCTTCTGTTTCTTACTTCGCCATGTAACCAAATTCCCGCCTACAAAAGTAAAATATCCCGAAGTAGACCGTCGGTCACTCACATTTCCTGCCCAATTAGCATCTGTGAACCCCTCAACATTCAAATGTCCATGCTTCTGATATAAAACTCCTTTTCCAGGTGCAGACTTCAAATATGCTAAGATACGCATAACAGCAGCCATATGATCTACACTTGGTGAATGCATAAATTGACTTACTACACTCACTGCATATGCAATATCTGGTCGTGTGTGAGCCAAGTAAATTAGTCTCCCTACAAGTCTCTGATATCTCCCTTTATCAACTGATTCCTGATTCGGATCCAAACATAGATGATGTTTTTCAACAATAGGAGTATCTACTGGCTTACATCCCAGCATACCGGTTTCTTTTAACAAATCCAAAACATACTTACGTTGTGACAAGAAAATACCTTTCGAAGATCGAGCAACTTCAACTCCAAGAAAATACTTCAAATCTCCCAGACTCTTCATTTCAAACTCAGCCGCAAGGTTACTCTGCAACTTTGAAATCTCATCAAAATCATCTCCAGTAATAATCATGTCATCTACATAGATGATTAAAGCTGTCACTTTTTCCTGTCTTCGTTTAACAAACAATGTATGATCAGAATGACTCTGATAATATCCAATCCTTTTCATAACTTGAGTAAACCTATCAAACCATGCACGAGGTGATTGCTTAAGTCCATAAATAGACTTACGCAACCGACATACTCCGGTATTTCTACCAACACTGTACCCAGGAGAAAAATCCATATATACTTCTTCCTCCAAGTTCCCATGGAGAAAAACATTTTTCACATCAAACTGTTTTAATGGCCAGTCCATATTAGCAGCTAAAGATATCAGAACACGTACCGTATTCATCTTAGCAACCGGTGAGAACGTTTCCTGATAATCTACACCATAAGTTTGGGTGTATCCTTTAGCTACCAACCTTGCTTTGTACCTATCTATTGATCCATCAGCTTGGTATTTGACAGTAAACACCCACCGACATCCAAATGTTTTCTTCCCTTCTGGTAATGACGTCACCTCCCAGGTATTATTCTATAGTAATGCCAACATTTCTTCATCCATTGCATTTGCCCACTTTGGATCCTTTAGAGCCTCCTCCACACGGGTTGGTACCTGAATAACTTCCATATTGTCCACCAAAATCTTGCGCTCTGATGCAAGACCATTGCATGAGACATAGTTGGCTATTGGATACTTCACTTTACCTTCCTGAGAAAACCTGTCAGGTGGTACACCCCAATTGTGTCTCGGTGGCAGTATATATGTATTTACATCATTACTTGCATCAGTTACATAATCATCCACAATACTTACCTCAGGTATATCCAGAGAAGATTCATTGGGCAGCACAGTATAGCTAGAGAGAGAGGGGGTACGGTAGCAGTAGCAGAAGATGGGGGGTACGGTAGCAGTAGCAGAATCGGTAAGGAACGGCTGTGGTTGTTCTGATGGCACGACAATCTGTTGCCGTGGGGTTGCTGAAGGTACTGCAGCAGTTTCTGCAATAGTAGTATGTTCCTGAGTCTCATGAAGCTCGACAGCAGGTACTACGGGAAGAAGTGGCGGCTCTACCATAGTATTTCTCTCTAGGTCCAACCATCCAAGATCACCACAAGTGTTCTCCCCCTGGTGATCGGAAGATGAAGATACATGAGCATAAAACAATTCTGACTCAGAAAACGTCACATCCATGGTAACATACAGATGGCAAGTCTCGGGATGATAATACTGATACCCTTTTTGGTGAGACGAAAAACCAACAAAGACACACCGGAGGGCACAGGGATCCAACTTAGTACGATGAATCTTGTGAATATGCACATATACCACACACCCAAATACCTGGGGGGTGAGAGTAAGAGTAGACACCATCGGTACATGTTGAGTGAGGACTTGAAGAGGAGTTTGAAAATCAATCACCTGAGAGGGCATACGATTTATTACATAAACATCATAAGTAACAGCAGCTGGCCAAAAAACCTTAGGAACAGAGGCGCCCAGAAGGAGAGCACGAGCTGTTTCTAGGATATGGCGATTTTTCCGTTCAGCCACCCCATTTTGCTGGGGAGTATGGGAACATGTCGTTTCATGGAGAATGCCTTGATCACAAAGAAACTCCGACAACTCACGATTAATATACTCACCACCATTATCAGAACGGAGAACTTTAATCACAGATGAATATTGAGTCCGAATCATCTGAGAAAACGATCGGAAAACCATACTCACATCACTTTTATTTTTTAAGACATATAACCACGTCATACGGGTGCAATCATCAACAAACGTAACAAACCACCGAATTCCAGAAGAAGGAACAATAGGAGAGGGGCCCCAAACATCAGAGTGCACAAGTTCAAACGGTAAAGCTCTTTTATTCATACTAGGAGGAAACGAAGCACGATGGCTTTTAGCAAGAATACATACTTCACAATGTAAGTCTGATTCATTTATTCCACTAAAGAGACTAGGAAACATATGCCGTAAATACCCAAAAGATGCATGTCCTAACCGACGATGCAACAACCACACTTCTTGTAAATTACTAGATTGTGACGCGCGAACAGCATGAGCTCTGCCAGTAGCGACGTCGTCCACATAGTACAACCCCTCTCTCTGAGTGCCACGCCCAATTATCTCCTTGGTCTGAATATCCTGAAGTAGACAAAAGGACGGATACATTAGAACAACACAATCCAATTGTTCAGTAACCTGTGGTATGGATAACAGATGATGGGATAAAGAAGGAACAAGCAAGCAATGATGTAAGGGAAGTGACGGAGTGAGATGCACAGTGCCGGCACCACACACGGGTGCCAGAGTACCATTGGCAATTGATATATTTTTCCGGTGAGATGTAGTCATATATTGGAATATATTTTTATCATATGTCATGTGATCCGTTGCCCCAGAGTCCAGAATCCAACCTGTATGGTGCTGAGTTTCGGAGGCTAAGAGAACACGTCCCACGGTACCTGTGTCGGAAGACGAGTCACCCCTAGTACAAGTCAATAAGTTGTGACGAGGATCACTAGAACAAGGCACGACCTCCTGGGCTGTTGGTGTTGCCGCAGCAAGGGAGGCACGGCCTCCACTGGAACCCACTGCTCCACGCTCTTTGGCACGTAATTTTTTCTTTAATTCCGGAAACCAATCAGGCATTCCATGCTTAGTAAAGCACGTATCCTCAGTATGACGAGTTTGTCCACAGAAAGTACACTTCAAATCATCTTTATTTTCTCGGTTGGAAGCACGAGAATTTAAAGATTGATTAGAAGAATTATTAGAGCGAGAAGCACCAGCTGGCCGAGAAATCATAGCTAGGGACGGCACCCCTCCTTGATTGTTACTACCACCCATCATAGTGGCATGTCGTTGAGCTTCACGCTGAACAACAGAAAACACCTCCTCAACAGATGGTAGTGGCTGAGTACGTAAAATATCACTACGCACTTTATCAAAGACATCATCCAAACCCGCCAAAAAAGCATACACACGGTCAAGTTGAATTTCTTCCCGAAGGGTTTTAAAATCCACAGCACATTCCATCTTGATGGGTCTCCTTTGATCTAACTCTTGCCAAACGGGCTTGAGATCCGCATAATACACACCAACTTGCCGACCTTCTTGACGAAGTCGGAAAGATTTAACCTTCAATTCATAAATTTGGGAAATATCCGAACCATCATAATAGGTCCGAGCCACCTCTTCCCAAACTTCTTTAGCAGTACGCAGGTGAATAAAAAATCCCATGATAGCAGGTTCCATGGAATTGATCAACCACCCTTTTACGATTGCATTCCCTGTCTCCTATGTCTCATAGTCAGCACTCTCCTCAGCAGGCTCCTTGATACTCCCAATCACAAAACCCTTCCTACCTCTTCCAGCGATGTGCATCTCTAAAACCTTGGACCAAAGCGGATAATTTGATCCATTCAATTTCACGGTGTTGGGTACAGCAGATACATCATGCTGAAGAACAACAGGATTCACGGTACGAGCACTGCCTTCCAATTTCAAAACACCAATACCTTCTGCAGATGCCATATTACCTTCGGGAACAAATCAGAGAAAACTGCACGTTGAAAAACAGTGTCCCACCACACTGCAATACACACGGCACTACTACCCCCACTCAAGCGAACTGAGGTCTGCGGGAAGAAGGGCAGAACCAGTCCGGCGGGAGGAAAGGAAAAACAGGGTTACGGGGAAAAAAAGGGTTACGGGAGGAAATAAGAGTTGAAATGTCCCACATCGACCATATCAATGAGAAAATAAGAGTTTAAATATCCTAACCCCACTTCAACTATCACCGAGGCCTTTTGGATTAAAACCCCACACCTGATGGATTGAGCAGGTGGCCAAGTGGGGACAATATCGGTGTTGTTGGAAGTGGACCGTATGGCCCGTCTCTCTGATAATTCTACAGGTTTTTGGACTTATTATTCAGGTTTTTCAGTTTCTCCCCCGGAAACTCTTAAAAGGGGAAGAAATAGCTATTCTCCACTGGATCAGAAGCTTGACAATGTCACGTGGCTTGGTGGAAATACAGAAAGGCCACGCGGTTGGGAGATTGCAGATAATGAAAAACCATTGAGAATTGGAGTTCCAAAAAGAGTAAGCTTTATTGATTTTGTTACAGAACGGAACAACAGCCATAAAATCGAAGGATACTGCATTGATGTGTTCAATGAAGCACTGAAGTTAGTCCCGTATGATGTTCCTTACAGATTTGAACCTTTTGGTGATGGCCGGTCCAATCCCAGTTATGATGAGCTTGTGAAGATGGTTGCAGAAAACGTAAGTAAACTTTACAGAGTTTAGAATTGGTCAATGTTGATTATTGGCTCAAACAACACATGTCTAAAACCAACAATTGATTTCGGCTACTTTTGTGGTCAAAATTGTTGGATGGCATGCTACATGTGGGAAACAAAAATGGATGCAATTGTGCCTAACTCTTTTGACTTGATGGTAGGCCTTTGGCCATTGATGTCTTTGAGAAGCCACTTTCCTTGGCCTATAAAAGGAGGTGTAGGCATAACTCAATAACAACAAGGAAGAAGGAAAATAGCAAGAAGCCATTCGGCATAGAGAAGAATTTTCTCAAATTGTCTTGCTTTGTATTTTTGGTTTTCTCTTCCTATTGTAAGTGTGAGAGCTTGGGTTATTCGGGTCTTTGGGAAATTGAGTGATAAACACTATTGTATGTTCTCATTGATTATATGGAATACTCCGTCGTCTCCAAACTGGATGTAGGCATTGCTGAACCAGTATAAATCTTGGTGTTCTTCTTGGTATTGTTCCATTTATCTTTTGTCAGTTATTGTGGTTTATTTTTCACTCACACTTGGTTGACGCTTCCGCACAACAAGTGGTATCAGAGCCCAGTTTTTTCGACTAGGGTTTTTCGTGGGAGTGAAAAATTTGTTGGCGCTACAGTCCCGTGAATAGTGCCGAGTAGATGGCTGGAGATCAAGATGAATCTGGGAAGGGGAAGGAGTCGGCATCGTCTTCGTCGGCACCTACATCCAATTGCTACTACAAGGTTAGAGGTTGATAAATTCAATGGCTCTAATAATTTTGGTATGTGGCAATGTGAAGTTATGGATGTGTTGTATCAACAAGAGTTGGATATGGTTTTGGAAGATAAACCAGAAGATATTGATGACAAGCAGTGGACGCGAATTAATCTTCATGCTTGTGCTGCTATTCGATCGTTCCTTGATAAGGAGTTGAAATACCCGTATATGAAGGAAACTTCTGCTAAGGAGTTATGGACGAAATTGGAGGAGAAGTATATGACCAAGAGCGCAGAAAATAGGCTTTTCCTGAAGAAGCGACTCTTCCGATTTCAGTATAGTCCAGGTATTTCTATGCATGAACACCTCAATGATTATAATAAAATACTTGCTGATTTAGCAAACCTTGATGTGAAAATTCCTGATGAGGACAAGGCACTATGTTTGTTAAATTCATTGCCTGATGATTATGATCATTTGACAACTACTCTGTTGTATGGAAAATCCGAGGTGAAACTTGATGAGGTGTCTGCGGCATTGGTGAATCATGAGTGTCGTAAGAAGGAACTGAAGACTCACAATTCACAAACCGAGGCACTTGTTGCAAGGGGTCGAATAGAGGAAAGAAAATCTGGGAAGCGGGGAAAATCTCGTTCAAAGTCACGAGGGAAGTTTCCTGCTAAAGATGAATGTGCCTTTTGTCGCCAAAAGGGTCATTGGAAGAAAGACTGCCCCAAATTGAAGAACAAAGAGAAGGAGAAAGCGGGTTCTGAAGCAAATATTGCAAAATATGGAGATGATGATTTCGAGTTTGCTTTGGCTAGTTCATCTACTGATGGTCACTCCAAGGAGTGGATTTTGGATTCAGGTTGCACTTATCATATATGTCCCATTCGGGAATGGTTTTCTAGTTTCGAGGAGCTGGATGGTGGAGTTGTTTTGATGGGTAATAATAATACCTGCAAAACACAAGGGATAGGCAAAATCTGTTTGAAAATGCATGATGGAACAGTCAGAGAATTAAGTGATGTTCGGTATATACCAGATATGAGGAAAAATCTTATCTCTCTGGGAGCTTTGGAATCCAAGGGTCTCAAGATCACCATGAAGGGTGGAGTTCTTAAAGCTGTGCACGGGGCACTGGTGGTAATGAAAGGTACAAGACGAAATAACTTGTATTTCTTGCAGGGGAGTACAGTTATTGGTGGAGCAGCTGTCACCGAAGCTGCTGAGGCAGATAGCACAGACACCACGAGGTTATGGCATATGCGTCTTGGGCATACTGGTGAAAAAGCGTTGCAAGGATTGGTGAAGCAAGGCTTATTGAAAGGTGCAAAGGCATGCAAATTGGAATTCTGTGAGCATTGTGTGTTGGGTAAGCAAACTAGAGTAAAATTTGGCACTGCTATTCACCACACTAAAGGCATTCTTGATTATGTTCACACTGATGTTTGGGGACCTTCCAAGAATGCATCTTGGGGAGGTAGCCATTATTTTGTCTCCTTTGTTGATGACTTCTCTAGAAGAATATGGGTGTACACCATGAAGCGTAAAGATGAAGTCTTGAAGATATTCCTGAAGTGGAAAAAGATGATTGAAACGCAAAACGGTCGAAAGATCAAGACTCTCAGATCAGACAATGGGGGTGAATATAAGTCTGATCCTTTCTTGAAAGTTTGTCAAGATGAGGGTATTGTGAGGCACTTCACGGTTAGGGAGACACCGCAACAGAATGGGGTGGCGGAGCGCATGAACCGTACTTTGCTTGAGAAAGTTCGGTGTATGTTGTCTAATGCTGGATTAGGCAAGGCATTTTGGGCTGAGGCACTCACTTATACAAGCCATCTCATTAATCGATTGCCAGCTGCTGCGAATGAGGGCAAAACACCCATGGAGGTATGGTCTGGTAAACCTTGTACTGATTACAAGTTTTTACACATATTTTGTTGTCCTGCTTACTATTATGTCAGAGAAAGCAAGTTGGATCCAAGAGCAAAGAAAGCTCTATTTATGGGCTTTAGCACTGGCGTGAAGGGATACCGACTCTGGTGTCCAGATGAGAAGAAATTTGTTGTAAGCAGAGATGTGACTTTTGATGAGGCTGCGATGGTTAATCAGAACAAGCAAGAAGGTGAAACTGAAGCGACCAAGACCATGAGTAGCTCAAAGCAGGTGGAGTTACTAAAGACTCCAGTTGTTCCAGTAAGGTCTGATGTTACAACCACTAGTCCTACAGTTAATTCTGATGATGAGGACGAGGATGATGAAGAGGAAGCACTTACCCAAGAGCTTCCACAACAACAAGACTATATTGCAACCAGAAGATCGAGAAGGGAAATTCGAAAGCCTGCTCGATTTACTGATATTGTGGCATATGCACTTCCTGTTATTGAAGATGATAGTCCATCCGCCTACAAAGAAGCTGTCATGAGTTCAGAGTGCGAGTTGTGGAAGAAATCTATGGATGAAGAGATGAAATCTCTTCATAAAAATGAGACTTGGAATTTGGTTCAGTTACCAAAGGGGAAGAAAGCAATTGGTTGTAAATGGGTGTATGCCAAAAAGATGGAATCTTTGGGAAAAGACAATGTAAGATTCAAAGCCAGATTGGTAGCTAAAGGCTACGCTCAGAAGGAAGGCATTGACTACAATGAGGTATTTTCTCCTGTAGTAAAACATTCTTCTATTCGTATTATGTTGGTTTTGGTTGTGCAGTTTGACCTTGAGTTGGCCCAACTTGATGTCAAGACTGCGTTCTTACATGGTGATTTGGAGGAAGAGATTTATATGTCTCAACCAGAAGGTTTTAAGGTTGCTGGAAAGGAAAATTGGGTTTGCAAATTGGAAAAATCATTGTATGGCTTGAAGCAGTCTCCAAGACAATGGTACAAGAGGTTTGATCGATTTATGATCGGGCAAAAGTACACAAGAAGTCACTATGACCATTGTGTATACTTTCGCAAACTACAAGATGGAACCTTCATTTATTTGCTTTTATATGTTGATGATATGCTTATAGCATGTAAGAGCAAAGTGGAGATTGAAAGGTTGAAGACTCAACTAAGTAATGAATTTGAGATGAAGGACTTGGGAGAAGCTCGGAAGATACTAGGTATGGAAATTGAAAGAGATAGAGCGAAGGGCAAGATTAGTCTGTGTCAGAAGCAGTATTTGAAGAAGGTACTACAACGTTTCAGGATGAATGAAAATTCAAAACCGGTTAGTACACCTCTTGCCCCTCATTTCAAACTTAGCGCTTCTATGTCTCCTAAAACGGTTGAAGAGAGTCAGTACATGGCTCAAATTCCTTATGCAAATGTTGTTGGTAGTTTGATGTATGCTATGGTGTGTACTAGGCCTGATATTTCACAAGCTGTTAGTATTGTCAGTAGATATATGCATAATCCAGGAAAAGGGCATTGGCAAGCTGTGAAATGGATTCTACGGTATATTCTGGGTACTGTGGATGTTGGTTTATTGTTCCAGCAGGATAAAGTTACTGGTCAATGTGTTGTTGGATATGTAGATTCTGATTACGCAGGTGATTTGGACAAGCGTAGGTCCACTACTGGTTTTGTATTCACTATTGCTGGAGGTCCAGTAAGTTGGAGGTCGATTCTGCAATCTACAGTTGCTTTGTCGACTACTGAGGCAGAATACATGGCTGTAACAGAAGCTATAAAGGAAGCCATCTGGCTTCAAGGGTTGCTTGATGACTTAGGGGTTCAACAAGACCACGTGGATGTTCATTGCGACAGTCAGAGTGCTATTCATTTAGCAAAGAATCAAGTTCATCATGCACGTACGAAACACATTGACGTGAGGTTCCATTTTGTTCGTGAGATTATTGACGAGGGAGATATTCTTCTTCAGAAGATTGGGACCGCTGACAATCCTGCAGATATGTTAACAAAGCCAGTTTTGTTGCTCAAGTTTAAGCACTGCTTAGACTTGATTGGCATTTGTAAAATTTGTTGATTGCCCCATGAGGGAGTGGGAGACGACTATTTGGAGTTCTACTTAGAGGGTTTGAACCAAGGTGGAGATTGTTGATTATTGGCTCAAACAACACATGTCTAAAACCAACAATTGATTTCGGCTACTTTTGTGGTCAAAATTGTTGGATGGCATGCTACATGTGGGAAACAAAAATGGATGCAATTGTGCCTAACTCTTTTGACTTGATGGTAGGCCTTTGGCCATTGATGTCTTTGAGAAGCCACTTTCCTTGGCCTATAAAAGGAGGTGTAGGCATAACTCAATAACAACAAGGAAGAAGGAAAATAGCAAGAAGCCATTCGGCATAGAGAAGAATTTTCTCAAATTGTCTTGCTTTGTATTTTTGGTTTTCTCTTCATATTGTAAGTGTGAGAGCTTGGGTTATTCGGGTCTTTGGGAAATTGAGTGATAAACACTATTGTATGTTCTCATTGATTATAGTGGAATACTCCGTCGTCTCCAAACTGGATGTAGGCATTGCCGAACCAGTATAAATCTTGGTGTTCTTGTTGGTATTGTTCCATTTATCTTTTGTCAGTTATTGTGGTTTATTTTTCACTCACACTTGGTTGACGCTTCCGCACAACAGTCAATCCAAAGAAAACTTAAAATGTGACTGGTTTTTGGGGTGACATTAGTTGCCAATACATGGAAACATGATGTGAATAGGAGTCAACACATGCAAATAACTCAGAAGAATACAATGTCAAGTTCTGAAAACTTTAAATAGAAGTGGCGTGCCCGTAGTATCTATCTCGTCTTCTAATTGACATTTTGCACCAGGTGTTTGATGCAGCTGTTGGGGACATTGCAATTGTGAAAAACCGGACAATGATTGTGGATTTTTCTCAGCCCTATGTTATCACCGGGCTAGTGATAGTGGCACCTATTGACAATTCAAAGTCAAATGCTTGGGTGTTTCTCAAACCATTTTCATAGGAGATGTGGTGCGTCACTGCATCTTTCAATGTGATAATTGCTGTGGTAATGTGGGTTCTTGAGCATCGAGTCAACAAAGATTTTCGGGGTCCCCCTAAGAGGCAGCTCGCTACAATCTTTACGTAAGTTTTCTGTATATTGTAAATGGAGTCCATTGCAGTTCTTCTCGAAGATTAATATCTTGAGTACGATATCATTACTGCAAATGGATATTATTATGTACTTCTTTTAACTAAACCGATCATGTGGTTCTGACATCATTCGATCCTTTCATATTGCAGGTTCAGCTTTTCAACCCTATTTAAGAAAAATCGTAAGCAAATATTTGGGCTCTGCAGTCTAATAGTTCTTATTAACATGAATCCTACAAGTTAGCTTGTTAAGTTCACATCTGTTAGATTACTAGTTTTCCATTTGCATATTTTTAATAGTTTAGCAGTATGTAAACGTTTCCTCGTTAGTTCATTTTCTTATTGAAAGAATGAAGAAACTTAGCCTGCACTGATCTTGTTCGACCATCCCCTTCAAATCACATTTTAGTAAAGTATTTACTTTCTTATCAATCACAGAAGAAGATACTGTGAGCCCGCCTGGGCGAATGGTGATGGTGATATGGCATTTCCTATTGATGGTGATCACATCAAGCTATACTGCAAGCTTGACTTCAATCCTTACAGTTCAGCAGCTTTCGATACCCATCATTGGAATTGATAGTTTGATTGCAAGCAATTGGCCTATAGGCTACCAAGTAGGGTCATTTGCTTATAGCTATCTGACTGATAGCCTCTACATTCATAGGTCGAGACTTGTTCCACTTGGCTCCCCGGAGGAGTATGAAACTGCACTGCAAAAAGGGCCGGATGATGGAGGGGTGGCAGCTATTATAGATGAGCTTACTTATGTTGAATTATTTCTTTCAAGTCAAACTGATTTCGGAATTATTGGTGACACATTTACGAGGAGCGGATGGGGATTTGTAAGTACCTTTGTCTTTCACATTAGATATTACGTTTCTGGTTTGGTTGCTCACTTAAACGAACATCTGAATTCTAAAATGATTATTGTTTATGATTATTCTCCATATGTTTTGTTTACTGAGTATTGTGTTATGGCCTTTTCTCATCTTTTATTCACTATATGAATTAGGCTTTTCCAAGAGATTCTCCCCTTGCTATTGACATTTCCTCTGCAATCTTGAAACTTTCGGAGAGTGGAACACTTCAGAAGATTCATGAGAAATGGTTCTGCAAGATGGGTTGTCGTAGTGACAAGAATCTGGACTCCGACGAGTCTAACCAACTCCACTTGATGAGCTTCTGGGTGTTGACGATATAGAACAAGAATACAGAAAGTTATAGTAGTAAGCTTAAAGAACAAGAAAGCTATGGAGGTAGAGGGAAAACAAAGGAAAAATGTAATCTTGTATTGTATGAATGAAATGCTTCGCACCAATTATTACAGAGAATAGCAGCTTATATAGCGGCTGTGTCTTTCCTTACAAGCTAAACTTTTATCTTAACCGCATAACCATATATCTCAACAGACTAAGCTGAGTTGGCATTTTGTCTTAGTCAGTGATAGTCAACACTGGGGTCTATACCTATTATGTGACGCCTTCACTCTCGCTGCGCTTGTAATCTTTCTGCTAAGAGTGATACACCAATTTGTCCGCTACAAGAAGCAGCGCGCAAACAATCTCTCTTCTTCGTTGTCATCAACCTCGTGGAGTTCTCGATGGTCTCAGGTCATGGGCAGCTTTATTGACTTCATCACCGAGAAGGAAGAATGTACGCTCAGGGTGACAGTACTCAAGGTCATGTTAGCTGATAAATACTTGGATCATAAAAGAACAAGCTTACTTATGTTAGTTCAATTTTAGAATTCTGATGATCATTTACTATACTACAAACAAATTAAAATAGCAGGTATATTAATTACTTTTCCTCTAATCCATTGAGAAGTAGTTTTCTGAACATTTGAGTTAATTACAAAATGCACCCTGAGGCTTGGGGTTGTTTTCAAAAAGGAATACAACGCTTTTATTTTTTCACTTTACCGCACGTTAATAACTCAAGTCATTTTTGTTCACAACCACAAACTTCAGGGGCATATTTTGTAATTAGTTCAATAGAATTTTACGGGATAATTTCTCTGTATTCCATAATTCTCAATAAAAAGGTATGTACAACCCTAGTTACAAGAAAGGCAACAAATAGAGGACATAATACATTTCCTAAAACAAGACTCTACTAATTACAACATATTTACATTCCCTTTTCTACTAAATATTAACTTATTCCAATACTCCCCCTCAAGTTGGAGCATAGATATTACTCATGCCCAACTTGACAAGCGACTCACCAAGCCTTCTACTACACACTGCATGGGTAAGTACATCTGCAAGTTGTTCATTTGAGTTCACAAATGGTATTGACACAATCTTCTTCTCCAACTTTTCTTTGATAAAATGTCTATCAACTTCAACATGCTTAGTCCTGTCATGCTGTACTGGATTCTCTGCTATCTCTCTAGCGGACTTATTATCACAATACAACTTCATTGCCTCCTTCTGTGTAAAACCAAGACTCTCAAGTAACTTTCGCAGCTAAAGCATCTCACATACACCATGTGTCATTCCCCTATATTCGGCTTCGACAGAAGACCGTGATACCACATTTTGCTTCTTGCTCCTCCACGTAACCAAATTACCTCCAACGAATGTAAAATACCCGGATGTAGACCTTCTATCAGTCACATCACCGGCCCAATCAACATTCGTAAATCCCTCGATCCTCATATGCCCATGACACTCATACAAAACTCCTTTACCCGGAGCAGACTTTAAGTATGCCAAGATTCTCATCACTGCCTCCATATGATCTACACTTGGTGAGTGCATAAATTGACTAACCACACTTACCGCGTAAGCAATATCCGGACGAGTATGAGACAAATAAATCAGCCTCCCCACCAGTCTTTGATATCTACCTTTGTCAACCGGTTCCTGATCTGGATAAATCCCTAAATAATGCTTCTCTACGATAGGAGTGTCCACAGATTTACACCCCAGCATGCCTGTTTCCTTTAATAAATCCAGAACATATTTACGTTGAGACAAGAAAATACCTCTAGATGACCGAGCGACTTCCACTCCAAGAAAGTATTTTAAATCTCCCAAATTCTTCATCTCAAACTCGGCAGCAAGGTTTTGTTCAAGTTTCATCATCTATTCTGAATCATCACCGGTTATTATCATGTCATCTACATAAATTATTAAGGCAGTCACTTTACACTTCCCTGTTTCACAAATAACGTATGATCCGAATGACTTTGATAATACCCAAACCTTCTCATAACTTGAGTAAATCTCCCAAACCATGCACGAGGGTGATTGCTTAAGTCCATAAAGTGACTTTCGTAATCTACATACTCCGGTTTTTTCTCCGGCATTGTACCCCGGAGGAAAATCCATATATACCTCTTCTTCTAAGTGCCCATGAAGAAAGGCATTCTTTACATCAAACTGTTTCAGTGGCCGATTCAAGTTTGCAGCTAAAGAAATCAGAACACGTACCGTATTCATCTTCGCTACCGGAGAAAAAGTTTCCAGATAGTCAATACCATAAGTTTGAGTATACCCCTTTGCTACTAACCTTGCTTTATATCTGTCTACCGATCCGTCTGCCTTGTATTTAATTGTAAAGACTCATCTACACCCAACCGGCTTCTTTCCTTTGGGTAGCTCCATTATCTCCCATGTACCATTTTTATGTAGTGCCATCATTTCCTCATCCATTGCAGCAGCCCATTTAGGATCCTTCAAGGCTTCCTCTACTCGGGTTGGTGCTTGGAGTGCTTCCACATTATTTACCCAGACTTGACGTTCCGGTGCAAGGTTCGAGCATGACACATAGTTAGCTATTGGATACTTCACTTTCCCTTCAGGAGAAAACCTGTTAGGAGGAACACCACGATTTTTCCTTGGCGGCAACTGATATGTACTCATAATATTATCTTGATTAGTGACATGAGCATTAGTAGTACTTACCTCAGGAATATTCAAAGAAGACACATTGGGTGGCACTATCGAGCTCGCGAGAGAGAGGGTAGTGGGTTCGGTAGTTCCTTGCTGCTGAAGAGGTATAACGAGTTCGATAATATCACACTCGGTAGTAGCTCCCCCTTCTGCATCACACTCGGCATCCTGTGGAGATCCACTAGCTCCACTCACGGTATCCCTATTCACGGCATGCACGGCAAGGTCTTGCCGTGACACCTCTTCACTAACATTAGTATCACCAATTTCTCCCCCTACGCTACATATTTCCAACCACCTAAGATCACCACAAGTAGTCTCCCCCTGGTGATCAGAAAGTGGTGGAACCGAAGCATAAAAGAACTCGGACTCAGAAAAGGTAACATCCATGGTCACATACATATGACGAGTTTCGGGGTGATAACACTTATACCCTTTTTGTTGAGGAGAAAAACCCAGAAAAACACATTAGTGAGCACACGGATCTAGCTTACTCCGATGAACCTTGTGAATATGAACATAAACTACACACCCGAATACACGAGGAGGAAGATGATGACTCGATACAATGGGTACAAAATCTGTCAACACTTGAAGAGGTGTTCCAAAGTCCACAACCCGGGAAGGCATACGATTAATAACATACACTGCATAGGTGACAACTTTAGGCCAAAACTGTTTAGGAACAGACGCACCAATGAGCAAAGCACGGGCAGTTTCCAGGATATGGCGGTTTTTTCTCTCAGCAACCCCATTTTGTTGTGGGGTATGAGGACAAGTAGTCTCATGTAAGATTCCTTGATCCTGAAGAAAGCCGGACAACTCAGAACCAATATACTCTAATCCATTATTTGAGCGAAGAACTTTAATAACAGAGGAATATTGTGTAGCTACCATTCGAGAAAAGGACCGAAACACCATACTCACATCACTTTTGTTTTTCATCACATAAATCCACGTCATATGAGTACAATCATCCACAAAGGTAACAAACCATTTAACTCCAGATATAGTACTAATAGGAGAGGGACCCCAAACATCTGAATGCACAAGATCAAAAGGAAATAATCTTTTATTCATACTAGGAGGAAACGAAACGCGATGACTCTTCGCGAGAATACATACTTCACAATGTAAGTCTGATTCTTTTATTTCATGAAATAAACTAGGCAACATACGCCTTAAATAACCAAAGGAAGCATGTCATAACCGACGATGCAATAACCAAACTTCTTGTAAATTATTAGTACGGGATGCTCGAACCATATTAGCTCTGCCAGGAATGACGTCATCCACATAATATAACCCCTCTCTCTTAGTGCCATGCCCAATTATCTCCTTGGTCTGAATATCTTGAAGCAAACAAAACATTGGATACATAAGTACAACACAATCTAATTGCTCAGTAACTTGAGGAATAGATAACAAATTATGAGACAACGAGCGAACAAGCAGGCAGTGATGGAGGGGAAGGGCCGGTGTGAGTTGTATTGTGCCGGCCCCCAAAACTGGTGTTATTGTTCCATTAGCCATTGCTATACACTCCCATGGACTTGTTGTCATACTAGTAAATAAATTCTTATCAAAAGTCATATGATCAGTTGCACCCGAGTTTAGAATCCAACCTGGATGATGTTCCATATCAGAGGCTAAAAGAACACGCCCCATACTACCTGAAGTGTCCTGGGTTTCACTAGGAGTGGTCCTGGTCAACAAGCTGTGACTCGGGTCATTGGTGGAGGGCACGGCATCCTTGATGGCAATGGCACTGGATCCACGGCTTCCACTTGCTCCATTAGCAACTCGCTCATTGGCACGTAATTTTTTCTTCAATTTGGGAAACCATTCGGGTACCCCATGTTTCTGAAAACATGTATCCTCTGTATGACGGGTTTGACCATAAAAGGTGCACTTCAGATCATCCTTGTTTTCCTGAGTGAATGGCCGAGAATTGGCCATTGGAGATAGGTTAAACCCTCAGCTACCTGATGGTGGCCGTGATACCATGGCTACGGGAGGAGCTCCTCCTTGGTTCCCCACACCACTACTTCCCATCATAGTTGCATGGCGTTGTGCTTCTCGCCTAACAACAGAGAACACCTCATCTACAGATGGTAAAGGTTGAGTTCTCAAAATATCACTACGCACTTTGTCAAAAATATCATCAAGCCCTGCTAGGAAAGCATACACACGGTCCAGTTGAATTTCTTATCGGAGTGTCTTCAAGTCAATTGCACACTCCATCTTGATTGGTCTTCTCTGATCTAATTCTTGCCAAACTGCTTTGAGATCGGCATAATATACACCGATAGGTCTTCCTTCCTGGCGAAGTCGGAATGACTTCACCTTCAACTCATAAATCTGAGAAATATCAGACCCATCATAATACGTTCGAGCAACTTCTTCCCAGACTTCTTTAGTAGTACGAAGATGAATGAAAAAAACCCATGATGGTAGGATCCATGGAATTAATCAACCACCATTTTACAATTGCATTCCCCGTCTCCCAAGCTTCATACTCAGCACTGTCCTCCTTGGGCTCTTTGATGCTTCCTGTCACGAACCCTTTCTTACCACGTCCCGCGATATGCATCTCCAATACCTTGGACCACAGAGGATAGTTTGATCCATTCAGCTTTACAGTACTTGGTACGGCCGAAACATCACTTTGAATAACCACCGGATTGACGACTGACCCATGGGTGGAGCCAGACGCCACACCCTCCAACTTCAAACCTGTCTCACCCTTGTTATCTGCCATTAATTACAACCTCACAATACACACACGCACGCAGCAAATAGTCACGACGATTGCAGCGACCAATAGTCAAACTTGCTGCAGGGATGCAGCGGCACAATCCAGACTTGGTTGGATTTTTTTTCTGGTTTCACGATGGCAGCAGCACGGCGGAAGTTTTAGGGTTACTCTTGGCTCTGGTGCCAAATAAAATTTTACGGGATAATTTCTCTGTATTCCATAATTCTCAATAAAAAGGTATGTACAACCCTAGTTACAAGAAAGGCAACAAATAGAGGACATAATACCTTTCCTAAAACAAGACTCTAGTAATTACAACATATTTACATTCCCTTTTCTACTAAATATTAACTTATTCCAATATATTTTGTAATTAGTTCTAAAATTTTCTTGGATTATGGAATTTTACTGGCAACTTTGAATTTTGCCAAATGGTTTTGTCAGAAACATTGTTGAGAGAGATGGGTTTCCATTCTAACAAGATTCATTGTTCAAGAAGGAACAATGTACATGCATTATCCTGAATCCTGATATCTCCGTTGATGTTGATGCTGTGGTGCTATGCTTTTATTGCTGCTGTTATGGCCGGTCATTTCTGCATTGCACATGGCTAGATTTTCCCACCCAACAAAAAATAACAGTATAAACCTTTCCTTTCACTGGACTTGACTACCATACATTCAGGTACCGTTTGGTACGCAGACGGGACGGAACAGGATGGAATGGGACGGGACGGGACGGAACAAAGATTTTGTGTCATGTTTGGTACTGACAAGATGGAACAGAACGGAACGGGATTAAATGACTAATTTACCCTTTTTATTTGTCTCTTTCTTTCCCGTTTCTCTGTTTTCTCTTCTTCTGTATGTGTTCTTCGCATGCCCATATTGTTCCCAGTAAAAATCAATCTCAGTAAATCAAACCCATACTTTCTCTTCATTTGATTTTCTTTCCCTTCAATTCAAACCCATATTTCTCTTTTTTTTTTAAATTTATTTCTCTTCAAACTTGACACAGAAAAATCCCAAATTATTATTATTATTTTTTCAATTTACAGAGGCTTCGTCGGAGCGTCGGAGAAGAAGGTGGAGCGCGGAGGTGATGGCGCCAGAGAAGAAGGTGGAGTGGGACTGAACTATGAGCGCCTGCAAAACCCTACTCCGTACATCTCTATCCTTAATCACCTCCACCCTCCAAACCAATCGACCCACCGTCTCTCTCCTCCACTCCCCCTCCCTCCTCTTCACTCCGCGGACTCAACCCTAGAACCGCCGGAGAACCCGACTCAGGAAACCGTGGAAGAGCTTCTGAGGAAGAAAAACGAGGTCGCGCAACTGATGAAAATGGAAAGTGGTGAAGAATCGGAGCTACGGGGTGTGTCTGGTGGTTGAAGGATTGGGAGATTTCGGCAAAAGGTGCAACGGCATTTGAGGTGAAAGGGGTCTAGTTTTGGGTTAAACTTTTGAAAAAAAACCAGAAAGAAGATTTCTTTTTTCTAAATTGTTTGTTGGTATGTGGTTGTTTAGTGAATTGGTAATCAGGGTTGGCTTTGGGAAGGGGAGATGCAAGGATGAAGAACTTCACAGCGGCAGAGAAGAGGATAGATAGGGTTTGTTGTATGATTTAGAATGTGTAAATATTGAAAAAGATGAGGGGTATTTTTGTCTTAAACTTTATGATTTTTGTGTTCCACGGGATGGAAAAACCCGTTCCAGGGGGGAGGGAGAACCAAAATTTAACCCATTTTCGTTCCATAGGACACGCGTTCCACATAATTTTAGCGCACCAAACATGGGACGGAACGCGTCCGTCCCACTCTGTTCCGTCCCATCCCACGTACCAAACACACCCTCATGGACTTTGTATATTCACCAATAACGGCCATATATGTCGTAATGACATCTAACAGCAGAATATGTCCATCAACGGGTGATTGTATTAAGTATTCACCACCATACTTGTAATAAGTGGCAATAGGTCTTGTTCAAATTTACTTATATATATATGGGATATGATCAAGGAACAAATATTTTTACAAATACTTTTACACTCTTTTAAAGTCTTTTGATTACATGACATTCAATGGTTCTTATTTATTCATTAAATTACATGAATGTTTGCGTGGATTTTAACTAATATTAAAGATAGAATAAAACTTAAAAAAAAAACATAAAATCTGAAAAATTAAAAATATAATTAAAAGGGAAGAAACTCTAGATTGATACGAAATTCCAATGGTTGCTGATCAGAGGACGACACTGGCAAAAACAACGGTACAGGTGCAATTTAGACAATGGAGGATATATGTTATCTGCAACCATTTTTGTTGTAATGAGCTTGGGCACTCTAGGAAAATCGAAAGTAGCACTGCCATTCCCAAATTCCAATTGTTGATGGTGTGAATATAGCATATATGCGCTCTCATGACAACTCAGTTTACACATCTATATAACTCTGCTTTAGTTCTAGCATATATGCGCTCTCATGACAACTCAATTTAGCAAACAATGATGCAGAATTAGTTACACTCACGTCTGCAGATAATCCCTGGGCTCCATATTTGTCGTCATAGAACATTGTTCCAATGCGATATATTCGAGGGATGCTGTCAATCTAGGGTTTCTTCCCCTTTTAATTATATTTTTAATTTTCCAGATTTTATGTTTTTTTTTAAATTTTTTATATTAGTTAAAATTCACATAAACATCTACGTCATTTAATGAATAAATAAGAACCATTGGATGTCATGTAATTAAAAGGCTTTAAAAGAGTGTAAAAATATTTGTCCCTTAATCCTATCCCTACACACACACACACACTAGGCGATTGATCTGGCATTAGATCTGTTGACTAGATGATGAATTAGATAAGATTGACTAGAATAAATTGATAATTAGATGAATGTATAGAAATCTAGCTTAGCTTCTATTTTATGAATAAGATAATAAATGAATACTTCAATTCTAGAATGATTGAGATTGCTAAGTAAAACAAGATCATACATTATAATGAAAATAATGAATTCAAATTAATGATGCAATATATATAATTGTTGAAAAATAGAATTTATTATTGACTTTTGAATGCTTACAATTGACTGATAAATTTAATGGAAGTTGTGGAGGATGGTGCTCGTAGGCATCCTTGACAATTCAAAATTCAAAATTAACGTGTTTACAATTTTTCTTTGGTTGCAATGTGAACTCAAAGAAATTTTTGAATTGAATGGAAAGATTGTCTCTTTCTTCGGAGTCTTCCTCTTATAGACTTGGAAAGAAGACTTAGATGATTGATTTCTTTACTGTTGAAGCACGGGATGACTTGCTCTTACTGTTGATGAATAGTGACATTGTTGGAATAATTGCTATTTTTACTATGGAATAGGCTGAGTACTTTTCTGATGACTGAATTATTCCTTATTTTGTCGGAATAATTGATGCGAATATTTCCTGAATACTTCCCTTGGTGACTTGGAATGATGATTGAATTTTCACATGGCAACTGATAAGGTGTTCACATGATGACTGAATTTTCACATGGTGACTAACTTTGTTCACATGGTTTCATGCAAATGGGTCTTGAGAATCTTGGTAGTCGGCCCACCTAGCTATTCGACTATTTGGGTCGGCTGGTTGTTGTGAGGATGCATCTGAAGACACTAAGTCTGAAATTTCTTCATCCTCAGTATGGAGCATTGCTACTTCTACAAGTAATTGCTGAGCTAGGTTTTGGAGCTGGGAGGCTTTGTCCTTGCTCTTTGTGCTTGTTGACTTGGATGTATTGATTGTTCATTTAAGGGATGAGGATAGACTAATGTCCGTTAACGATTGTGCTGGAATGACTGGCACCAAAGTAACTGGCGGCAATGGCTGGGTTGGAATGACTGGATGTGGAGCAGTTGGAAATTCAGAGAGGACCTTATTAATGACCCTCTGTTGATTGAATTTATCCCACCACTTGACTAATCTTACTCTGTAAACTTCACTGGTAACAATTTTATAATTCCACATCAAGATCCATGGGACTTTGTACTTGGCCATGAATATTGGGAGAAGTTTAATATAGTAGTTGATTTTGCTTCTGTAGAATTTTGACTTGAAATTGGCGAAGATTTTCTGCATTAGTTCTTCTGGTAAGAGACTAGCTGTTGGGCCATAGACTGACCACCAATTTGGGAACCATGCATGGAATTTTAACTTGAAATTATTGTCAAAATTAATGAATCATGAATAACTAAAATCTTCAGTCCAGTGAAGAAAGATATTAGTCCAAGCATAAATATAATCAAAATAATTGTAATGAATGTTGGGTAACTGGATGTATTGGGTGTGAAGGGATTTACTTTTATAAAGAGGTATTCCCTAATCTGAATCAATTAAAAATCTACCAATGTAAAAGGAATGGTAAAGGATTTTGTTTTCATGGGTTTTACTGTAAAGTGGTTTGATGGAAATTGACTCAGTTTCACTGAGAATGGCTTGGTAGAATTTTAATGTTTTGTAGAACTCTGTGGGACGATAATGGAAGTTGGGTGGAATGACATTTTTGACTAATTTTTCTGGTAGTTGTTCTTTATTGAAATCAAAAGGGATACTAAAAAGGTATTCATTGGATTTTTCTTGACATATGAAGATGTTTTGGTATAACTGACTGGTTGAGATGAAGATGATGATGGGTTTGTTGGAATTGAATATGGGTCATATTGACTTACTAGGGCTGACTGCTAATTTGGACGTGGCAATTGGTAATTTGGCCTGAGGTTTCCTACTGTGGAACCTAAGGGAGTGAAACGATTAGTCATGGCTAGGGCTAATGAAGAATCTGGGTTTGATTCTTGTTTTATTGGTGGTGGTTATGGTAGAGAGGTTGAAAGCCTTCGTTGGTCAGTTTTTTGGCTTGTCATTCTTTCCTTGCAGAAATTCTCTGGTTAAGAAATTAGGAATGCAATTTTGATTACCTTTGATGTACTCAATTTCAAAATAAAAAAAAAATACTTAATATAGCTTGCCATCGTGAAAAAATCTGTTTTGATGCAATGTTTTAAACATATTTTTGTAAAACATGCTTTGCAGATTTGCAATCAACTCTTACTAAAAACTTTTGATTTAATAAATCATCTTGAAACTTACTACTGCATAATACTATAGATTTTTTTTTCTTTCTGAATAGTATTATAATTACTTTGTGCTGGATTCCATACTCTTGAATGGAAACGAACAATTTGTTTGGGAGATTCGAAAGAAGTTGATTGTGTGAGAATACCTCTGTAACCAATTTCAGAGGCATCAGTTTCAACAATTTTGAATGAATTAGGAGTTGGAATGCCAAGACAAGGCAATGTCTTAACATGTGATTTGATTTGTTTGATTATGGAAGTATAAGTATCGGACCATGGTGAGGGATTTTCTTGGATGACTACAAATCTCCATGGTTGTAAATCACAAAACAAGTCAACAAAGATAGGTCTCCAAGAAAATCCCTCACCATGGTCCAATACTAATACTTCCATAGTCAAACAAATCAAATCACATGTTAAGACATTACCTTGTTCATTCAAACTAATACTTCCAACTCCTAATTCATTCAAAATTATTGAAACTGATGCATCTGAAATTGGTTACGGAGGTATTCTCAAACAATCAACTTCTTTCGGATCTCCTGAACAAATTGTTCGTTTTCATTCAGGAGTATGGAATCCAGCACAAAGTAATTATAGTATCGTTAAGAAAGAAATATTATCTATAGTATTATGCATTAGTAAGTTTCAAGATGATTTATTAAATCAAAAGTTTTTAGTAAGAGTTGATTGCAAATCTGCAAAGCATGTTTTACAAAAGGATGTTCAAAACATTGCATCAAAATAGATTTCTTCACGATGGCAAGCTATATTAAGTATTTTTTATTTTGAAATTGAGTACATCAAAGGTAGTCAAAATTGCATTCTTGATTTCTTAATCAGAGAATTTCTGCAAGGAAAGAATGACAGGCCAAAAAACTGACCAAATCATTCTACCAAGTCATACAAAACATTAAAATTCTACCAAGTCATTCTCAGTGTAACCGAGTCAATTTCCATCAACCCACTTTACAGTAAAACCCATGAAAGCAAAATCCCTTACCATTCCCTTTACATTGGTAGAATTTTAACTGAGTCAGATTGGGGAATACCTCTTTACAAAAGTAAATCCCTTCACACCCAATACATCCAGTTACCTAACATTAATTACAATTAGTTTGAGTACATTGATGCTTGGACTAATATCTTTCTTCACCAAACTGAGGATTTTAGTCATTCATAGTTCATTAATTTTGACAAGAATTTCAAGTTAAAAGTCCCTACATGGTTCCCAAATTGGTGGTCAGTCCATGGCCCAACAATTGGTCTCTTACCAGAAGAACTAATGCAGAAAGTCTCCGCCAATTTCCAGTCAAAATTCGACAGAAGTAAAATCAATTACAGAATTAAACTTCTCCCAATATTTATGGCCAAGTACAAAGTCTCATTGATCTTGAAGTGGAATTATGAAGTTGTTACCGGTGAAGTTTACAGAGTAAGATCAGTTAAGTGGTGGGATAAATTCAATCAACAGAGGGTCATCCGTCAAGTTCTCTATGAATTTCCAACTACTCCACCTCCAGTCATTCCAACTCAGCCATTGCCGCCAGTTACTCTAGTGCCAGTCATTCCACCACAATCATAATCGGACATTAGTCCATCCTCATCCCTCAAAGGAACAGTCAAGACATCCAAGTCAACAAGCACAAAGAGCAAGGACAAAGCCGCCTAGCGCCAAGACCTAACTCATCAATTACTTGCAGAAGTAGCGATGTTCCATACTGAAGATGAAGAAATTTCAAACTCAGAGTCTTCAAATGCATCCTCACAACAATCAGCCAACCCAAACAGCCAAATTGCTAGATGGGCCAACTACCAATATTCCCAAGACCCGTTTGCATGAAACCATGTGAAGAAAGCTAGTCACCATGTGAAAATTCAGTCATCATGTCGAATCACCATGTGAACACCTTGTCAATTGCCATGTGAAGTATTCAGGAAATATTCGTATCAATTATTTCGACAAAGTAAGGAATAATTCAGTAATCAGAAAAGTACTCAGCATATACCACAGTAAAAGCAACAATTATTCCAACAATGTCACTATTCATCAACGGTAAGAGCAAGTCATCCCGTGCTTCAACAGTAAAGAAATCAATCATCCAAGTCTCATTTCCAAGTCTATAAAAGGAAGACTCCGGAGAAACAGAAGCCGAGTTAACTTTCTACATTCCTTCCAATCAATTCAAAAATTGCTTTGAGTTCACATTGCAACCAAAGAAAAATTGTAAACACTTTAATTTTCAATTTTCAATTGTCAAGGATGCCTACGAGCACCATCCTCCACAACTTCCAGTAAATTTATCAGTCAATTGTAAGTTTTCAAAAGTCAATAATAAATTCTATTTTCAACAATTATTTTGCATCATTTATTTGAATTCATTATTTTCATTATAATTTATGATCCTGTTTTACTTAGCAATCTCAGTCATTCCAGAATTAAAGTATTCATTTATTATCTTTCATAAAATAGAAATTGTGCCAGATTTCTATACATTCATCTTATCAATTTATTCTAGTCAATCTTATCTAATTCGTCATCTAGTTAACAAATCCATATATATATATATATATATATATATATATATATATATCATGTTTCTGTTAGCCCACAAGTTGATTAATACACATGATACGATATACATACTATTTATGCAAAATGGGAAAAGTTATCATCTTAATAATTATATTAGTTGAACAACGTTAATTGCATTTTAAATGTGTTAGTTAAACACACATTAGGTCATGTGTTTGGACGACTTGCCTACAAATCTGGAAAGTCATTATGTTATTCTGAATTAATAACATGATGTCATGTGTTTTAAGTTTGTGGTTTCACACGATTAGTTTGAGACACAATTATTTTAAAATTATATCTGGCTTTTTTATGTAAGTTATTCTTTTAACAAGCGAAATAAGGATTTTAAAATAGCGACGTCTCAAATCAATCATGTAAAGTCATATGAAACTCTTTAAACATGTAACGTCATAAAATGGCTTTCTAGACGTGTCGGTAAGTTGATCTCTTAACAGTAAAATTTTTATCTACAATGAAAGCGCCAAGCATCACTTAAGTTTCTCTCGTAACAGTAACAAAAAGCAAACATGAATGTGACTTATTAAACCAATGTTGAAAGAGTGGGGAGGAAAACTAATGAAAATGGCTTGAAAACTTTGAGTTTTAACGATAAGTACAAAATAAAGGGTAAAGTGAATAGTACCAGGATTGACTTTTTAGTGTAAAAATATGGTTTTTCATTAAAGTAAACAGTACCAGGAGCTTTTCGTTAAAATTCCCTAATTTGAGATGATGTTAATTTGATGTTCTTGTTTCCTGTGGAGAAAAGAACGTTTATGTCTATTGTGGAGAAAAAAAAAGTAGGAATTGTTTGGCTTAGGTATGGTTTGGGGTTGAGGTGATTTAAAAAAAAGATGGTATCAAAAAAAGCTGGGGGCATTTTTGTGTTTGGTAAACTTCCAACTTCAGCTTTTTTTCACAGTTTTGAGTGAAAAAAGCCAAAAAACAGAAGCAGCAAAATGCAGCTTTGAAAAACTGGCTTTCGGCTTTTGCGCAAACCTCTAAAACATGGGTGAACAGTGACCCTTTAATGAAAGTTTCTGGCAATCCTACCTGTTTGTACCATACTTGACCAATCTCGAAACTACTGAGCACCGATCAACATTATACCGTCAAGGACCCAGAAGAGTTTCCCTCCAACCATGAGGCCAATCACAGCGCGACACGTGTCGACATCAGAAGCCAATCATAGTGTGACACGTGTCAACATCAGAAGTCAATCACAACACGACACATGTCAATGTCAAAACAAAGCTAGAAACTCTCTTCTATAAAAAGAGATCATTCTCTCACAATATTTCCTAATGTCATTTGTACTAAATCATTCACTAGTACTCACTAAAGGAGAGCTTAAACCTATGTACTTGTGTAAACCATTCACAATTAATGAGAATTCCTCTACTCCGTGGACGTAGCCAATCTGGGTGAACCACGTACGTCTTGTGTTTGCTTCCCTGTCTCTATCCATTTACATACTTATCCACACTAGCGACCGGAGCAATCTAGCGAAGGTCACAAACTTATGCGATCCGGATAATCTTTTGAGATAGAGACCTTCTCCAACTCTTCAGCGGGTTGTGCTTGTTGGGTGAAGAGTCATCTCGAGGATCATCGGGTTGACTGTTGCCACCGTGAAGATTCAAGTTGGCTTCGTCTGGGTTGGTCTTTATGACTTGGTCATGTATAGAAAGGGTTTCCTTGGGCACAAGTAGGTGTTATTGCTTGACCGAAATGTTGTAACATGATCGTGCACTAGTTGATCTTCTCTGATGTAACCATTGCCATATGTGTGGATACCATGGCCTTGAGATCATTGATGCATGTGCGTCCGAAGATGACATTGTATGTCGTTGGGCAATCAACCACCAGGAAGTTAGTGGTAATAGTAGCTGTGTAAGGGCTTGTACCAATGGTGAAATGTAAGTGTATGCTCCCTAAAGGTTGCACGATATCACCGGAGAAGCTTATCAAAGGAGAAGTCGAGCGATCGAGCAAGTGTTCAGCTACATTAAGTGCCCTAAAAGCTTCAGCAAACATGATATTGACCAAAGCCCCCGTGTCTACCAGGATTCATCATACTTCAAAGTTGGCTATGTGAACTTCCACGATCAGTGGGTCGTTGTGAGGGTAGATGATACCTCTTTCTTCCTCAGGGTAGAAACATATTGGATCCCAGTTACGCTTTTGATACTTTCCTCCCCTGATGTCTTCCACGTGAAACACTTGGTGGCTAGACCTTAAAGCTCGTTCACTATTTTTCATGGCCCTGTTGGAAGATTTAGATATGGGTGTGCCACCACTTATGGAATATATCACATTCACCTAGCGTTGGTTACGGTTATCCTTGGAGGGTGAAGAAGGTATTGATCAATTTTTCCACGTGCCAAAGCTTCAATATAATCACGAAGGGTGATACACTTCTCGCCGTCATTGCCGTTATGCTCGTGGTAGCAGCAAAACGTGCCCGTGTTCTTCGTGGGCTTGTAATCCGGGTGCCTCGGCTTTGGCTTCGGTATCAGGTGTGCTATGCTGGGGTAAATGGCCACACATGTGGCATTTAAAGGTGTGTATGCCTCATACATCGGGCTAGGGCCTGTCCTGACACGTGCTTGACCCACTGTGTTGACTGCCAGGGGTAGGGGATTATCGTGGCGATACCCTTGGTTATCGTGGTAGTGTCCCTTACTCTTTTTACTAAAATGAGACTGGTGAGGATGGAAATCTTTCATTTTGCCCTGAGATTGATATGTCTGTTGACTTGGCAAAGTATTAATTAAGGCATGGGGAGGCACCGCTGCTGTTTGGAAGGTTGAGGTTTTCTCATTTGGGTGGGTTTGGCTTCCACTCCCCACTTGTTGATAGCGCATGGTTGTTGGGGGTTTCTCTTGGTATATCCTTGCCTCGGGGGAGACATGGTTATAAGCATGCACCATCACCTCAGAGTAAGTCTTCCAAGTGTTGGCATTGATCATGTACTTGAAGAAACAATCACGTAGGCTTACCGTGAAGGCTTTGAGGGTAGTCTTGTCGTCTGCCTCGGCACAACAAGAATACTTATTGCTGAAGCGGCCAGCATACATACATAATGACTCATCTGGCTTCTGGCGAATAGTGTACAAGTCATCTGCATAGTGCAAGCGATCAGTCTGAAAAATATGTTGAGAAACAAACAGTTTCCTTAACTCCTCAAATGAGTCTACCGTCTCAGGAAGAAGATGGCAATACCGGTTTAGAGCTCCGCCAGAGAGGGTGGAGGGGAAGAGAAGACATCGCTCTTCGTCGGTGTGCATCCGGTATGCCATGGTGGACTCAAAGAGGTTAAGGTGTTCAATCGGGTTCTCCTTTCCAGTATAGAGTTGCAAACCAAGCTTCTGCTTTGTATTTTCTTGGAGGGGGTGTCGAGGATCCTCCTTGTAAGAGGGCCAGGCCTAGGTTGGTTCCAATCAGGTATCTCAGCTTGTCGTTCGGCCTTCAACTTGTTTACTTCTTTCGTAAATCTCCATCTCCTCTTGGAAGTAGGAAGGTTTGATCAAGAGCATGGGATTTTTCCCTGGACTCGCCGTACTGACTTTCAAGGTATGTCTGTTGGAACATCTCTGAGTCCTCTATACCTTCATGTTTCTCTAGAACTTGCTGCCCTTTCCCCAAATTGGTAGCCGTCATGGGACATGGGAGGGGACCGAGTCTTTCAGAGACCCTTGGGTAATTGATTTTCGAGCTTACATGGATGAAATTGTCTCGACGTTGCTTTAGAAAGTCTCGACAGTCGCGAAAGACAACTTTCGATCATTCCACTCCTTCTGTAAGGATGTGCATTCCTCCACTTCTTATGCTTCAGGTTAAAGCAGTTGGGTTAAGAGAAGTCTCATGTTGGTCACCATTTCGATGGGTAGCTCGCTTCTCAACAAGAATATCCATGTCGATGGCAAATGACCCTCCATGTTGGGGGGCACCCAATTGATGGTTGATTTCCACATGGGTGATGAGCTCGTGTGTTTTAGTATATCTAGCCTCATGGAGCATCTTGAAGACCTTCTCATACTGCTCTTGGAAATAAGGGTCGTACCCAAATGTTTGTCATCTTTAGGCACCCTTAACACCTTCTCTACGTCAGCTAGCTCCCGTTCGAACTGCTTAATGGTCCATCGCGTCACTGCACGAAGAAAAATGTTAGAAGCAAGAGAAAATCACAACAAATAGCAAATAATGCAAATAATGGATACATTACAACCTACAGTCTGTAAGTGAGTAGGAACACGTTGCTCAGGCGTGACACCCTTAGCATACTCCCAATCATTATAAAGAAAGCACCAACTGTTTTTCCAAGTGAAGTACGCCTTTTTCTTACCAAAGACAATACGTTATCTTTCACTCCGACATGCACACTCGACATACCTAGTGCATGCTTTCACCGGGCACATCTTATAACAGTACCGCCACTAATGAAATGAAGGCTCACCTAACCCACATTCCATCCAAATAATATAAAACCCAATCAAGGTATCCTAAAACCAGGGTAGAGTTGCCCAGGCGCATATCCAATGAAAGACAGCATCTGTTGCAACCACGGGTGCAAAGGCAGCTTCTCCCCTAAAGTTAATAATATATGGGTATACAACATAACATGATCATTGGGTGGTTCAGAGGACAATTCTTCATGATGCACCAAATGCATTCCTACACTACGGGGGATACTACATGACTGCCTTAGGGCCTCAAGCTGCTTTTCGCTATCTAACAAGTTTTGCACTAAATGGTCTGCTGTGAACTCAGAGAAAAATATGGGTATGGCATCACAAACAACCCCCTCACCCACTGACATGAAGGAGGAAGAAACAATATTGGCTAAGGATTGACAATTGCGAAGATCACCCAATCTCAAATTTTTTGTACAAGACTCCAACATTGCATGCTCAAACCTAGAGTTAGAGTTAGGGGAGCCCTCATCACTAAGACTTCCAGACTCTGACATCTACAACAAATAGAAACAAACTCTATCACTACATGAAAGATCGAAACATAAAGAAGTTTCTAGGGCATGGAAAAAAGCTCAATCAGTTCATTATGTTCTCAACCAAATACATGAACACTCAAACAATTCAACAAGAATGAAAGCATGCGATCTAGTGGAGAAGACCATCAACCTAAAGATGGTGCAAAGCAATGCCGAAATCCCTCTCAACTATAAGAGCACTCTGTCTCAAAAAATCACTACAAAATGAGCAAATGAAGACAATGAAAATAGTGGAAACTTATCATTCTTATAGGGTTCAACATGGCTAAAGAAATTCAAAATTCAAAATTCAAACCATGAGAAAACCCACATGGAAAGTCTTCAAACTTCCACATAAGCTAGGGAGTTTTCAAATTTCAAACTTGCAGCACCCCATCTCCCCCTCCAAAAAAAAATTTCGAAAAAAAAAAAGAGGGGGGAGGAGGTGAACACATTAGCTTCATCAAAGGAGTTCAACCATAATTCTCAAAAGCTTCACACACTCTTGATCAAGACAGTGTGAAGCAAAACCAATTTATGGTGCCAACAAGTGCTTTATCAAAGGAGTTCAACCACAAAAGCTTCACATACTATTGATCAAGAGAGTGTGAAGCAAAACCAAATTATGGTGCCAACAAGAGCTTCATCAATGGAGGGCAACCACAATTCTCAAAAGCTTCACACACTCTTGATCAAGGCAGTGTGAAGCAAAACCAATTTATGGTGCCAACAAGAGCTTCATCAATGGAGGACAACCATAATTCTCAAAAGCTTCATCAATGGAGGGCAACCATAATTCTCAAAAGCTTCACACACTCTTAATCAAGACAGAGTGAAGCAAAACCAATTTATGGTGCCAACAAGAGCTTCATCAATGGAGGGTAACCATAATTCTCAAAAGCTTCACACACTCTTGATCAAGACAGTGTGAAGCAAAAACAATTTATGGTACCAACAAGAGCTTCATCAAAGAAGTTCAACCATAATTCTCAAAAGCTTCACACTCTTGATCAAGACAGTGTGAAGCAAAACCAATTTATGGTGCCAACAAGAGCTTTATCAAATGAGTTCAACCACAATTCTCAAAAGCTTCACATACTCTTGATCAAGACAGTGTGAAGCAAAACCAAATTATGGTGCCAACAAGAGTTTCATCAATGGAGGGCAACCACAATTTTCAAAAGCTTCACACACTCTTGATCAAGAAAGTGTGAAGCAAAACCAATTTATGATGCCAACAAGAGCTTCATCAATGGAGGGCAACCATAATTCTCAAAAACTTCACACACTCTTGATCAAGATAGTGTGAAGCAAAACCAATTTATGGTGCCAACAAGAGCTTCATCAATGGAGGGCAATCATAATTCTCAAAAGCTTCACACATTCTTGATCAAGACAGTGTGAAGCAAAACCAATTTATGGTGCCAATAAGAGCTTCATCAATGGAGGGCAACCATAATTCTCAAAAGCTTCACACACTCTTGATCAAGACAGTGTGAAGCAAAACCAATTTAAGGTGCCAACAAGAGCTTCATCAATGGAGGGCAACCACAATTCTCAAAAGCTTCACACGCTCTTGATCAAGATAGTGTGAAACAAAATCAATTCATGGTACCCAACAAAGCTTCACCTACAAAGCTTCAACACAAAAACTTCACCTACAAAGCTTCAACTCCAAAGCTTCACCTACAAAGCTTCAACTCCAAAGCTTCACCTACAAAGCTTCAACTCCAAAGCTTCACCTACAAAAGCTTCAACTCCAAAGCTTCTACACAAAAGTTTCCTCTACAAAGCTTCACCACAAAAGCTTCACCTACAAAAGCTTCACCTACAAAGCTTCAACTCTAAAGCTTCACCTACAAAGCTTCAACTCTAAAGCTTCACCTACAAAAGCTTCAAATCCAAAGCTTCACCTACAAAGCTTCAACACAAAAGCTTCAACTCCAAAGCTTCACCTACAAAAGCTTCAACTCCAAAGCTTCACCTACAAAAGCTTCAACTCCAAAGCTTCACCTACAAATCTTCAACACCAAAGCTTCACCTACAAATCTTCAACACAAAAGCTTTACCTACAAAAGTTTCACCTACAAAAGCTTCAACACAAAAGCTTCACCTACAAAAGCTTCAACACAAAAGCTTCACCTACAAAAGCTTCACCTACAAAAGCTTTAACACAAAAGATTCACCTACAAAGCTTCAACACAAAAGCTTCAGCTACTAAAACTCCACACACTCTTGATCAAGATAGTGTGAAACAAAATCAATTCATAGTGCCCAACAAAACTTCAACCTCAAAGCTTCACCTACAAAGTTTCAACACCAAAGCTTCACCTACAAAGCTGAAAAAATATATATATATATATATATTCGGAAATTTAAAAAATCAAAATATCAAAAATTCGAAAAACAAAGGGGCATAGTCCTCATCTTCTTTGGGCCTAACAACTTTCATAGCAAATATATATGAATGAGGATTTTTGGGCTATCACTTAGAAAGGAAAATGGTGAAGTCTTGTTACTCTAGAAAATTGGCTACTAGTAAGACACCTCCTTCGTTAACTCCCTCAACCGGAGACTTGGGGGACTCCTACCATATGTTACTGCACCTTGATACTCCGAAGTCTCACGACCACTCAGTGACTTGGATTTTTCAAGTCTCCAACCAAGAAGTTTTCCTCACTCGGGAAATTAAAGGAGCATTACCTCAACCTACATGCTTCACTCACAAAGTTTCAACATACAAGCTTCAACAAAAGAAAAAAAAAATTCAAAGAACTTAGTGAAGGAGGCCTTGGTGTATTTAACACAATACGTGGAAATGAAGCAAAGTTTATTTATTGATATCTCCGATAAGTTACAAATATGTACATATACATGAATCAAAGTAAACAAACAAGAGGGATCCTTCACAAATGTTGCTCAGGAGAAGTCTCAGCAATCGGAAGAGCCCCAGAAAGAGGAGGCACCGGAGGGTGATCATTCGGAACCTCAGTACTGGGCAGAACCCTAGAAGGATGAAGCACCGAAAGTTGATCATTTGGAGCTTCATTACGCGGTATAGCCCTAGAAGACAAAGGCAATAAATGCCTTTGGAACAAACCCACAAACCTCTGATGATCAAGTAAAATCTGACCATCAAATTCCTGCAGCTGGTCAAGCTTCATGTTCATGTTTGTAGCATAGTCATGTGCGACCATGTGCAACTAATTATTCTCATGCTTGAGCCATCTGATCTCATGTTTGAGACTTATCAGTTCAGCCGCCAATGATTCAACTTGGCGGGTTCGAGCAAATAGGCGTTGGGCCATATTAGACACAGAACCTGCATACTGAACATTGAAAGCCAGTGAATCCATAACAGCCAACTCATCAGACCGTTTGGAAAGTAGTCTGTTATCTTTAGGAGTGAGAATGTTCCTGGCCACCACCGCAGCGGTCATATCATTCTTCATCACAGAGTCCACAACGGTAAGAGAACCAGTAGGGAATAAGAAGGATGGGTGTCATGTGTTGTTTTGAGGAGGCATGGCTGCCTCTTCACCAAAGTTCAAGTCAAAACGACAGTCAGATGGGCCAGACATTTTCAGAAATGATGAAGGAGAAATAAGGTCTAATAAATCTCTAAAGTACGAAAATAAGGAGAAAATTCCTACAAGCAATAACTCTCTGAACGTACTTCTTGCACACTATTGATGCCCCTATAAAAGAAAGTGCAACAGGGTTGTTGGTTCAAAAATCAAAGAGGCACCACTCTCCGAATTTCGAGAAGCAGATTTTCCTGAGTAAAATATGTCGACAATCTCCACACGCAACATCAACTCCTCGGGTACCACAGATAACTTTGCCAAAGATCTCTGACAAAATTTAGACACATAAATTTTGAAGGTCTAGCTACCCTACTATTACCCACAAGGGTAAAGGAACGGCACCACTGCTTGATAACTGGAAAGTCCCTATATGTCTCAACCTCCGTGCTCTGTGGCAAGGCAGACTGGCAAAAATGCTCAACCTTTACTCACATTCGAGAAAACACTCCCAACAAGATTGCTTGCTCAAAAATTGAAGAGGCACTGCTCTCCGAATCTCGAGAGTCAGACTCCCAATAGGATTACTTGCTTAAAAATCGAAAAGGCACCACTTTCCGAGTCTTGAGAGCCAGACTCCCAATACGATTACTTGCTCAAAAATCGAAGAGACACCACTTTTTGAATCTCGAGAGCTAGACTTCCAACATGATTGCTTTCTCAAAAATCGAAGAGGCACTACTCTCCGAATCTCGAAAGCCAAACTCCCAACAGGATTGCTTTCTCAAAAATCGAAGAGGCACCGTTCTCCGAATCTCGAGAGCCAAATCCCCGACAGGATTGCTTGTTCGAAAATCGAAGAGGCACCGCTCTTCGAACTTCGAGAGCCAGATTTCCTTGGATAAAGCTTGTCTGTAATCTTCACATGCAACATCAACTTTCCAGATACCACAGACCACTTTTTCAAAGTGCTCTGACAAAGTTAAAACACGTGAATCTTGCAGCTCCCACTACATTGCTATAATCGAGAAGGGTAAAGGAACAACGTTACTACTCGTTGTTGGGACAATTCCTATATATGTCGACCTTCATCCTCCACAGCCAGGCAGTCCTGCAAATAAAAAAAATGTTCAACTTTTCTTCACATCTGAGAGGGCACTCTCAGCATAGTCTCTCGAAATACTCAACTTTCTACCCCCAATAATACCTCTGCAAACCAGCTACACCAGAGCAAGAGTATCTCATATCATCAGGGTCAAAAGCAAGAGCATCACATATCATGCTTTTTCCCTGTCTTTTCCTTTGCCCTTGTTCTTACCTGCAAGACAAGGAGAAAAAGAACAATCAGTCAACACCTGGAATCAAGCTTCCAGTCAGGAACTGACTGCCTTTAACTCCTTGCCTAATTACTTACCTGGTATTGCTCTTGAATACTCATCTTCAACATCTTATACTTCCAGAAAAGATACCACATCTGCCTGATGAACAGATAGAGCAAGCGAGAAGGATACAAGGAAGCATATGGAGACAAGTGCAACAGAACACGTGCCGATTCATCTATTACTTTGTCAACAGCAAAAGTATCCCATATCATCAAGGTTGAACGCACTTTTGATTTGATGGACTTGTTTTGACCCTCAAATTCTTGAGTCGACCTTATACTCTGAAGGAAACCAGAAAACCTTCCAGCCCAGTTCAAGAATAAGCCTGTGGAAAGTTACTTCTTCAAAAGCAAAAGTATCTCATATCATCTCTTCTTCTTTTTCTTCTCTTTATCCTTCCTGCTGCCTGCAAGATAGGGAGAATGAGAACAATCAGCCAGAACTTGAAATCAAACTTCTGATCTGGACTGATTGCTGGGAGCCCTGATTGCTTACCTTGTATGTCACCTCTTTCAGCAGATCTCCTAGCTCGGTGACTTGGGGGACTCCTACTACATGGTTTGTATCGCGCTTGACCAAGCCTGAAACTACAAGTAAGTTTCAAGTGAAATTGATACATTACCTTGTGAATCTCCACCGGTTAAAGACACCACTCTTGGATGAAGGAAACGTACTTCCAGAGAAAATGCCACATCTACCTATGAGACAAATAAGGCAAGTGAAAACGATACCACACTTCAGTACTTAGAAGTTTCGTGATTACTCAGCGGCTTGGATCTTGCAACTCCCCAACCGAGGACATTCCCTCACTCAGGAACTTAGGGGAGTACTGTTTGTACCATACTTGACCAATCCCGAAACTACTGAGCACCGGTCAACTTTATACCGTCAAGGACCCGGAAGAGTTTTCCCTCCAACCAAGAGGTCAATCACAGCGCGACACGTGTCGACATCAGAAGCCAATCATAGCACGACACGTGTCAACATCAGAAGCCAATCACAACACGACACGTGTCAATGTCAAAAC
Organism: Malus fusca; assembly: GCA_035220775.1. NCBI lineage: Eukaryota > Viridiplantae > Streptophyta > Magnoliopsida > Rosales > Rosaceae > Malus > Malus fusca. The sequence goes on along the minus strand of CM069067.1, from coordinate 7,388,933 downwards.
AAAGCTAGAAACTCTCTTCTATAAAATGAGATCATTCTCCCATAATATTTCCTAATGTCATGTGTACTAAATCATTCACTAGTACTCACTAAAGGAGAGTTTGAACCTATGTACTTGTGTAAACCTTTCACAATTAATGAGAACTCTTCTACTCTGTGGACGTAGCTAATCTGGGTGAACCACGTACATCTTGTGTTTGCTTCCCTGTCTCTATCCATTTACATACTTATCCACACTAGCGACCGGAGCAATCTAGCGAAGGTCACAAACTTAACACTTTCTGTTGTACCAAAGTCCTCATTGATTTTGTGCATCAACACTACCCTCTCTCGCACGCCTTCTTCAAGCTTCCACAAAAAACCCTAGCGATTCTCGTTCCTTTTCGACGAACCCAAATCGAAATCGAAATCTGTTAAGCCCTAATCGCAGCAATCTCACGACATCGCGAGCTCCGTCTGCTGAAACTATGAGTATTTCTTACTTTTCTCATTAAATTTAACCACTTCGAGAGCTCGAAAAATCTCGGTCTGGTTCATCGGAAGGGGTTTCGAATCGGTGTAGTTGTCTTCACTGAGATCAAGTGTGGAATCAAGACACGTGGACTGTGGATCGAGGCACGAGTCTAAGGTTAAGGCTTCGGAGCTCATCGGATGGAGCGGTCGAGGTGGTTCTCCTCCGTCTTCCTTCATTTTTCCGCGGGCTTTGTTCCTGGTTTTCTCTGGAAGACTGGAACTGTTAATCAATAGCATGATAGAATAAAAATAATAAAATGAAGGGAAAGTCAAGGCCAAAGTTATTTAGAATATTGTTATCCACACATTCATTTTTACTTTTCACACGTCTTTTTCAAATTTTAGCCATCGGATCGAATGAATTGAAGAAGATTAATGACCAAATGTTAACAATATTGTACTAATGAAAGCTATTTGAGTCTAAAATATTTCAATTGAAGTAGTTTGTCATACTAATTAATATTTAAGATATTCTTTTAAAAATAAAGTATATTTAGTAATTCACATTTATATGTTAAGAAAATTAAATTAATAGCACATCTAGTATTATAACTTTTTTGGTCATTTCACACTATCACAGATAAAGGTTTACCAAACACTATCATACTGTTTTTTTTTCCAAAATAACTTTTACAAAAAAGTTTACCAAACACTCTTCTGCTTTATTTCACTGTTGTTTATTCTCACAGAATAGTAGAAACATTTTTTTTTCAAAACACACCAATACCAAACTAACCTTTAATCTCAGATATTTTGTAATTTTGTTCCACTTTGAGGTGACAACTGTGCACCCAACGACCTTTCAAATTCACAGAAAACATGACCAGGCGCTGTGTGAACAAAATGATAGCAAAAACCCCAAAAATAACACAAGTGTACCGTGAAAGGAACACATGCAGCTTCACGTTGGCTTCATTTGATGAATAGTAAGTATGAATGTGGATGTGTGTATAGAAGTAAGATTCTTTTTCCTTTTTTTTTTTCTTTCTTTCTTTCCTTTCATATTTGAATGGTCATGATTAAACCACATCAATATCTTATATTAATTTTTTATAGTAAAAGAAAAACAAATTAACAAAATGTGAGAAGATATGATAAAAAGATAAGAGATGAGAATCCTAACCGGTGTAAATGGTGGTCATGGATTTTGACAGCTTCATTTTGGACCACAAATTCTCTTTAATACATTAAATTGGCTGTATTAAATTATGAATGTTCCCCATGGTATTAATTATTACTATGAAAGTTCAAATAGGAAGACTTTCTTTTCTCGTCATTAAAAAAAAACTCGAGAAAAAGAAAATTCTTGTAGTTAACATCAAGAAGTTGATCACAATAAATATTATAGTGGGTTTTGATTTCTTGTTGGAAAAATTATAGTGGGTCTTGGTCAAATATTTCTTTATACTTAAGGGAAGTGTTATTGGCATTCTAAAAATCTCATTTACTTCTCACAAGTGTATTTTTCTTTCCAAATATAGAAAGTTTGGAATGTAGAATGAGATTTTTAGATTGCCAATAACAATTCTCTATACTTAATTCTCATGTTTACACAAGCATAATGCACACTTGTGTCACATATGGCACATTTTATAAGATTACTATTTTTTTTTTAAGTTGTGAATTGCCCTAATAGTTAGTACATTATTTTTAAAGGAAAACTAATGAAAATGGTTGGGAAACTTTGAGTTTTAATGATAAGAACAAAATAAAGGATAAAGTGAATAGTACTAGGATTGACTTTTTAGTGTAAAAATGTGATTTTTCGTTAAAGTGAACAGTACCAGGAGCTTTTCGTTAAAGTTCCCTATTTTTAATTGATGGCGTCCCCAATTCAAACAAAACATGTTTTATTTGATTCATTTTTCTAAGTTTTACTATAAATACAAAAAAACTATGAATACTGATAAAAACAAGTTACATTATGTATCATTTTAGTGAATGACAAAATTATAGTTAAATGAATTTAGCCAAAATAGTTTCTGACATTGACATAATTCCTAACTTTAGTCTCTAACATTGAAAATCGATAATAATGGTCCCTGAGTTTGTCAACTGTCAATTATTTTGGTCATTATGTGAAAAATCTTCGTTAAATGGAAAAGCGAAGGGTTATTGGACAAAAATATTTTTAATTTAACGGATATTTTTAATAGAAATACCAAAATGATTTACGGTGAACAAAATTAAGGACCACTTTTATCGATTTTCAATCTCAATAACAATCTCAATGACCAAAATCGGAAAGTTATATTAATCTCAATACCATTTTACCAAAAAGCATTAAATAAAATAAAGGTTAATCTCAATTTACTATTCTTAAGTTTCTTGGTCTTCAACATTTAATACATCAAGTTTTTTTCATCCCGAAGTGATACCCGAAGTCAAAATTTTGGAACAGTTTCATACATCCGTTAAGGTTGCTGTTAAAGCAATCGTTAACTGATGATGTGATGCCCACGTGGACAATGGATATTAAAAAATTATAAAACTTAAAAAAAAAATTTGGGTTCTTCACTCTTCCTCCGCACCCAGTGCTTCCGCTCCATCTTCGACTCTTGCACATCCACCCTCTTCCTCCTCCCTCCTCTGCACCCAATGCTTCCCCTCCCTCTTCTACTCCTGCACATCCACCCTAGCTGCTCCAACTGACAAAACCCCAGAACCACCATAACCGCCTCTCTCAAACGACGTTAAATGAGCATGTGGGTACTTAAATCCCATTACATTTCCGCTACTCCCTCTCCATCCAACATTCATTCTCAGACATTTTAACAAACATGAACCAATCAAACCATATGGGTACTTAAATCCGAAGCCAGAGAACAAAATTTTAAACAAAGCAATGAAATTTACCGCAGTTACAAGCGGTAACTATGGCGAAATTGGCAGCATCGGTAGCGCAACTGGTCGGGAGACCCATGACTTTTCGATGCTTGGAGACCAACCCAGCTCCTCCACCAAGAATCCCAACTAGGAGAGTGGGGAAGACAATGCGCTCTTTCCAAGACGACGGCGGCGGCTCTGCTTCTACGACTTTGGGATTGTCGGAAGCCATGATTGTAATGAAATCCGTGAAATTTTGTTCTTGTTCGTGCTTCACCATAACCGCCTCTCTCACATACCCCAACCCACAACCATGCTGTACTCCACCCTCTTCCAGGGCTATATATTCTGAACCACCACCATGTCCCTCAAACACTCCACCACTTCCACCACCCATGTTCTCGTCTCTCTACGCGGAACCCACCACCACCACCGCCACTATGTAGACAGCATTCGACTAATCTCAAGCACCTACTATTCAAAGCTTGAATTTCAGGATCAAACTCAATACCACCCATGAAATTCGACAGCTAAATCGCCTTAGGCTCCTCATCTGCCCACCGCGACTTTCTTTTCCTCGTCCCACTACCTGTCTTGCCACCACCACTCAGATTCTCTGACTCGGGTTGAGGATCCTACCGGCTATGGCGACGGCACCTGCTGGTTCTCTTCTCAGTAGCGGCCTGGGGATTTGGGAAGGGGTTTTGAACATCGGAAACTAGGGTTTCGGTGAGCGGCGGTTTAGGCGGGCCATTCGAATCTGAGGCTAGGATTTCGGCAAGAGGAGGGGGATTGAAATCATATGAGGGTAGGGTTTCGGAATGAGGGGGATGAGGATCTAGGGATTCGATTAGAGGAGGAGGGTTAGGGTTTGATGGAAGAGCAGCCTCCATGGATTTAAGATTGGAGAAGCTTCGAGTGCCAGAGGTCCAGGGAGAGATGTGTGTTTGCTCCCAAAGGCGAAAATTTTTGGGGAGGAAGGGAAGGTCCAGATAATTTTTTTTTTGAAAAAAAAAATCCACGTGGACCCTTAATGACACGTGGCGCCCAGTTATTGTCTACATGGGCGTCACGTTATCAGTTAACAGGAGACTTAACAGCCAGACTAACAGATGTATGAGACTGTCCCAAAATTAACACTTTAGGTATGATTCTAGGACGAAAAAATATTTATATACCAAATATTGAAAACCACAAAACTTAAGGATAGTAAACTGAGATTTACCTATAAAATAATAACAAAATTGTTCAAGAATCGGTTTAAGTTCAACTGTTCAACCTAAATCATCATTTTGGTTTGACGTGTACTGATGAGAGCCACTATTATGTTAACTTGCGGATAGCTATATGATGCATATTATATAATATGCATATAAAATAAATAATAAATATAAAAAAATATCCTAAAAAATGAAAAGTAAGAAGTTGATTTTTTACTTGTGCTTGGAAAACTGTTATGGGTAGGGCCACGGTCCGGTTCGGTTAGGTTTCACCCAGAAACGAAATTAGAATCAGAAAATTTCAACGGTTCGGTTAGATGTAGTTCTGCTTAAATTTATTATTAAAATTGTATGGTTAGGTTCATGATGATTTCGGTTCGGTTCATGCTGGTTAACAATTCTAACCAAATTATATATATATATATATATGTATATATATATATTTTTTTTAATATTCTACTTCTAATAGCAAACACATATTTCAACCACAAATTCAAGTAAATTTGAGTTTTCACTAATAGATCTACAAGATTTGTGACCAGAAGATAGAAAGTATGCATATAAATATAAATAAAAATATAGAAAGGCTCATATCAAGACCAAAGTGTAGATCTTAAACAAAATCTAAAATGTACATAATGCATAATATATTGAAAAATAATGGAGAAAAATAATGTAGGGGAGAAAAGTGATAAAACAACAAAGGGGGAGAGTAGTGAAGAAAAATATTGGGCTTATGCACATGGTCTTCTTAGAAAAATGTCTTATTTATATAAAAATAATAATAAAACAATAATTTATATTAAAAACAGTTCGGTCCGGTTTCTCCGGTTCTTAATATTTCCAAACTGGAATTGGAAACCGTTTGAAACGGTTCGGTTCAATTTTTGTTCCGGTTTTGAATTTCTTGGTCAACGCGGTTTTTTACAGTTTCTTTTTGTCACTATTCGATTCAGTTTTTAGATTTGACGGTTTTTATACCCACCCCTAGTTCTGGGAAGACTAGTTCTGGGAAGACAGAAGTCTAGCTTAGACTTTAAGAGAAACAGCATATGCAGATGCATACGTACAGTCTAAACTGTTGAAAGCTAAAGCTTCAACGAACTTTGGCTATTCAGGTATCTAAAAATGCTATCTTCTTCCACTCAATTTCTTCTGGAAAATCTTACTGTTTAAGGCTGATTTTATTTTATTTTAACTTTTTGTGTACTTTTATGTTCTGCATGTGGTTTGCATCACCAACTTGTCCATATAAATATTTGGTATTTTATACTGTTTGGGAATACGGATTCCTGGCTTGATTCGGTATTGATGGTAGTTTAGTACACTGATTAGCCGTTCAAAATTGGAGTTTTGAGTAAAAGTCCATTTTAAAATTGTTCTTCTGGTTCCCATTTGGGTATTAATTTTAATTTTTAGAAACCACGTGGTCTAAGCCATTATTCAAGAGGATTTCAATTGGTTTTATTTATTTATTTTTGTTAATAGGAGTTTTGAGTAAAACCTCATGTTCAAGCTTGTTCTTTTGATTCCATTTGCGTATCAATTTCAAGAATCCAAGGCGTTTTAAGACAATATTAAAGTGGAATTTTAATTGGGTTTTTGCTGCAAAATCTTGGTGTTCAAGGTAAAATATATAATCTGGATTATCTTCTGAGAATTTTGAAACCCATGATGTTAATCTTCAATCTGCCATTCTTTACAGGTCCTTGTTATATTTGACCGGCAGGTGCAGAGATTTCAGTAGGCATGGAGGTATTGCTGATGAATAGGCCTACTGACCATGTATGCAAGACAACACTGTTTGCATTGATCTTGTGCATGTGGGTGTCCATGCAAGTGATGGGTGGAACAGAAAATGCCACGCATTTGTCTGCAAGGCCAAGTTCTCTGAATATTGGAGCTCTGTTTACTTTCAATTCGGTTATTGGGAGGGCAGCCAAGCCGGCAATTTTAGCTGCAATTGATGATGTCAATTCTGATCAAAGCATTCTTCGCGGGACAAAATTGAACATTATTCTCCATGACACGAATTGCAGTGGATTTCTTGGAACTGTTGAAGGTATTTCCTTCAACTTGATTCTAAAGCATGTATGGAACTACAACCTGCTTCTTTAATAGTCTACTACTAGTAAATATGCCGGCGCACGTTGTTGCGGGACTTGAATGCACTAGTCTTAACTGCATGAATAAGACATATTTAATCTGAATAAATTAAACATAATCCTGAATGATCAGAGGGATAGATGAGTGAACGAGATCGGTAAGATAAGTAGCTTGATTTTTATATACATTTCAAAAGATATTACACTTGAAAATCATCAATTAATTATCAACTAAAAATAATATTCATTAAACCTATAATAGTATAAATCTATTCAACAGAAGTTAAGAGAACTAATAATGAATTTAATCTACTATTTTATTTGTATGTTCAATTTTTAAATTCAGTGTTTATAAAATATGTTCAATGGATTTAAAACACCCAACTCTATTAAATTCAGTATTACCTCCACCAAGTTCCTTTTCAGAGATCCATCAGTCCCTCTCAAAAATCCTACTTCAACCACACTATAAAATGCACTACTCCAATTTTTTTCAAAAATGATATTCTAAGAAGTTAAATGTTTGAAGAACCTAAGAAGAAGATAATATATAAATTTATACTAAATTGTAATATTAAATCTACATATACTAAAGTAAAGTTATCGTAAATGCCCAAAAAGAAATCTAAACAAAAAATTGAAACTAAAAACCAAATGGTTATCAAACGGCTCCTAAAGGAACACACATTTTGGATTTATTAAATGAAGTTTTTCAAGACCTTCAACCAAGTGAAACTAATATACAAATACAATGCATATATAGGGATTGTCCAGAGATTACTGAAAACTATATGCTTAGCAATTAGGAACACAGTAAGTTAACAGTGAAAAATATTATTGGAATTATTGTATACTTTTGCTTTACATGTACACTGAAAGCTCTCTCCCTATATACTCCCTACCTCTCTCATAATATCAAAACTCTCAAACCCAATTCAGTGCCTCATCAGAACCCATACAGAGTCTAATTAAATTTTTACCCAAACAAAGAATTCAATTTGTAATATTTTAAAATTGAAGAAAACAAATCCCACAGCTTTGGAAGGAAAAAATAAAAATAAAAATAAATAAATAAATAAATAAAGAACTCCCAGATGCAGGATTCAAAGAACTTACCACAAAACATTAGCCTTTTTGGCTAAAAATCATCTTCAATCCAAATCAAAAAGCTGAAGAAGCTTAAACTGCTTCGGTTTTTTTAGCGAGCCAAGATTTGTGAGGGACAGAAAAACCTAAAAATATCCCAAACGATCCCAAATTTTGGAACTGCTTTAAACCAACCTGCCATGAAATTATAGCTGCTTGAGAAATTTTCTTCAAATCAAAATGGAAGAGGCAGCACAGACTGCCTTTCTTGAATTTAAAAATGATATCAAATTTCAATATCCTTCGCTTTGAATTGGAGATTAAGTAAACAAAAGAAAAAATTACCCACAAATCATCTACATATTCATAATTATGCATGAAAAGTACAAATTCGAAAGCAAAAATTAAATCACTTACATGGCAAATCTTCAGCAAGAATAGCATTTATGAAAAACCCAGAATAATATTAATCAGAGAGTAACACTGAAAATAAATAAAAAACACCAAAAAATTTGAAATTTTTGTACCTCAAGTTTGTGGGTTTTTGCACCCCCCCCCCCCGGCGCGGCGGCATTCCAGATGCTTGCTTTCTTGTTTTCCTTTTTCTAGTCCCCTGTCTCTCTTGAACCATTCGCAAATATGAAAAACATAAACAATTAAGTCAGCAACATGATATGACATCCCTTTCATACAAACACAGATTTGCAATTCACATATGCCACATTATTCGCAAACAATTACAAATTGAGAAACATTAAATCATCATCATGAATCACAGTGTAACATGAACACCATCAATTACATCGACAAAACACGCACACATCTGTGTTTTAATGCTCCAACTCAATGAGAAGGCAACAGGCAAGTGCTCCAAGAGCGAGTCAACAAAACCAGTGTTCTAAAAAACGGCCTAGGCGGCCGCCTAGGCGCTGGGCGCCTAGCAACCGAGGCGTTTTTGGGCAAATCGGGAGGAAAAATCGGGTTGGGCCTAGGCGGCCGCCTAGGCGGTCTAGGCGGGCTGGGCGGTCCTAGGCGGTCCTAGGCGGTCCTAGGCAGCCCTAGGCAACCCTAGGCGGTCCTAGGCGGTCCTAGGAGGTTTTTTTTTTATTATTTTTTATTAATTGCGTGCTTTTTTCTTTTTTAATTTCATGGTGGTATACTTATGGAAATGGTGTATCTAATTTGCAAATGATGGATTTACTACAAGTTCATCCAATACTTATGGAAATAGTGTACCTAATTTGCATTTTATCATTATTTTATTATTCATACAAGTATAGTGTTTTTTTAGGTGTCAATATGCACTTATTTACAAGATATACAAGAAATTTACCTAAATCCGCTTAGGCCGCCTAGTCACCCGCCTAGGCGCCCCCTAGCCGCCTAGGCGCTAGGCGCTAGCCCGCCGCCCGACTAGCGCCTAGCGTTTTTTAGAACCTTGAACAAAACACACACTTTTCAAAGCCACAAAGGCAAGTGCTCTCTTCTCTTCCATTTTTTTTTTCAAACAACTTGCAACAGTTGCCCCCTCCAACTTCTCCACCATTCGGCTTTCTTTTATTTTTGAAAGAAAAGTTCCACTTGCTCCAAAGGTAAATGAGTGGAATACAAAGCAAGAATTGTTCAGAAAAAGCACCGTGGATTATGATAGTATAAAGGAATTGAAAGATACCACGTAATAATCAAATAAACTGCAAATGAAGACTGTCAATTCTGACTTCCCTCTCACGTCATGCAAATAAACTGTTATATGGAAACTGTGCACATGAAGACTTTAAGCAATTTCTCCTCCTTCTTTAGACTAAAGTAATGTTGCAGTTTCCTTCAGTTTTGGGGAGTGGAAATTTGGATAAACAAGATCCTACTAAATAAGAAACCAGCTTTTAGAGCAAGCTGCTACTGATTTCATTTATCAAAATGTTCTTGTTTGCACATTTTGTTTCTTACTGGTGTTTTGATTTTTTTTTCCTGCTAAAAGCTCTAAGCCCGTACTATTATTGCTACCAATGCTAGATGATCAGAGTCTCGAAATACTAGTCCTTGGTTCTATGTATTTGCATTATGATCTGTAAATTGGTTGTTTTGTATGATTCTTCCTGCTTGAGCACTGTATTTCGAATATTGATGGCATTACCATGTCCTTGTGTCAGAACGGATAATTTATAAATATTTTTGTTATCCATGCCTCGCTCTGTCTTAAAACTAAAAATTAAAGTGATGTCTTTCTCGTTGCAGCTATGGAGCTGATTAACAACGACGTGGTCGCTGCAGTCGGCCCACAATCCTCTGGAATAGCTCATGTCATATCCCATGTTGTTAATGAGCTCCATGTACCACTTCTATCATTTGGAGCAACAGACCCGTCCCTTGCTGCTCTCAAATACCCATATTTTGTCCGAACCACACAGAGTGACTATTTCCAAATGTATGCAGTTGCTGATTTAGTTGAGTATTTTGGATGGAGAGAAGTAATAGCAATCTTTGAAGATGATGATTATGGCAGAAATGGGATTTCTATACTAGCCGATGCCTTGGCAGTGAAGCGTTCTAAGATCTCATACAAGGCTGCCTTCTCTCCTGGAGCCCTCAAAAGCGATATCAATGAATTGTTGATGGGAGTGAACCTCATGGAATCTCGGGTTTATATTGTACATGTTAATCCCGACTCCGGTTTAACTATTTTTTCCATTGCCAAGGCACTTGGAATGATGACCAGTGGCTATGTCTGGATTGCGACGGATTGGCTTCCTTCTCATTTAGATTCACTAAATCCCCCTGGCCCTGACACAATGAATCTCCTACAAGGGGTTGTTGCTCTCCGTCATCATACCCCAGATACTGATCTCAAAAAGCGCTTTATGTCTAGATGGAGCAAATTGAAACATGAAGGGACTCCAAGCTTCAATTCTTATGCGCTCTATGCATACGACTCTATTTGGCTAGCAGCCCGTGCTCTTGATGTTTTCTTCAACGAAGGTGGGAATGTATCTTTTTCTAATGACCCAAGGTTGAAAGACACAAATCAAAGCACACTGCATTTAACATCACTCCGCATTTTTTATGGAGGCCAAAAATATCTACAGACGATTCTTAAGATGAACTTCACAGGTATAAGTGGTCAGATTGAGTTTGATCAAGATAAATATCTAGTTCGTCCAGCGTATGACATTCTGAATATTGGAGGAACTGGTTCCCGTAGAGTTGGCTATTGGTCAAATTCTACTGGTCTCTCGGTCATTGCTCCAGAGATATTATATAAGAAGCCATTCAATAGGAATACGACTGCTCAACTTTATAGCGTAATATGGCCTGGTGAAGTTACAGCTACACCTCGGGGATGGGTATTTCCCAACAATGGCAGGCCACTGCGAATTGGAGTGCCTTATCGAGTAAGTTACAAAGATTTTGTGGCTAAAGACAAGAGCCCTGCAGGGGTCAGAGGATACTGTATTGATGTCTTTGAAGCTGCTGTAAACTTGTTGCCGTATGCTGTGCCACGTACGTATATGTTGTATGGAGATGGTAAGAGGAATCCTGAGTACAGCAGTCTTGTAGCCCAGGTTGCGCAAAATGTGAGTATCTAGGTTAAATTTTAGCATTTTGATTAGAGGTGAACAGAATCACCTTTATATGCAGTTTTGTCTAACCAGAACTTTGATTTGCTCATTTCCTTTTTCTTTTTCAGAAATTTGATGCAGCTGTTGGAGATGTTACAATTACTACTAATAGGACAAGAGTGGTTGATTTTACGCAGCCGTACATGGAATCGGGACTTGTTGTAGTTGTTCCTGTCAAAAAGGCAAAATCAAACCCTTGGGCTTTCCTCAAGCCGTTTACTTATCAGATGTGGTTGGTCACCGGTGCCTTCTTCCTTTTTGTGGGAGCTGTTGTTTGGATTCTTGAGCACCGGTTCAATCATGAGTTCCGTGGTCCACCAAGCCAACAGCTCATAACCATTTTTTGGTTAGTATGTCTTGCATCATTATGGCCGTTGATAAGTGCCTATACGAGTACTTTTACTGATACTGCTTTTGATTTGCAGGTTTAGTTTCTCCACAATGTTTTTCTCACACAGTATGTACTCACGCTTGATCTTCCTTTATCTCGTGAATGCAACTCGTAATATTAACTACTAATATCCTTTGCGACTTGGACTTGGTGCAGGAGAGAACACTGTGAGCACCCTGGGACGGCTGGTGGTGATTATATGGTTATTTGTAGTGTTAATTATCAATTCTAGCTACACTGCTAGTTTGACTTCAATTCTTACAGTGCAACAGCTGACGTCACAGATTGAAGGGATTGATAGCTTGATATCAAGTAATGATCGAATCGGAGTTCAAGACGGGTCATTTGCTTGGAGATATTTGGTTGATGAGATGAACATAGCGGAATCTAGACTTGTTAAGTTGAAAGACATGGAAGCCTATATTAAAGCCCTTACGGATGGACCAAGACGTGGTGGGGTAGCTGCCATCGTTGATGAGCTTCCTTACATTGAATTGTTCATGTCCAGCACCAAATGTGCATTCAGGACTGTAGGGCTGGAGTTTACCAAAAGCGGATGGGGATTCGTAAGTATTTATACATTTAGATTTGAGAAAATGAATACTCTGACCATGAAATGCTGATCTTCAACCTCACTGCCTTTATTATTTTTCTTATGGATGCCTTACACAGGAACAAATAACATTATCGTTAAAAATTCAGTGTTTCGGTTTTTAATTTTATTGAAAAATTCAGTGTTTGGGAGCAGCCTCTCCATAAATGGGGGTAAGGCTAGCCGACATTCACCTCTCCCAGACCCTGCGTAAAGCGGGAGCCTTGTGCACTGGGTACGACCTTTATGCATTTGTCAGTTAGGAATTCACAAGATAGCAACAACATTGTTTTGTACTCTCATATGTAGTTTCCTTGTCTCAGGCCTTCCAAAAGGATTCTCCTCTTGCTGTTGACTTGTCGACAGCGATTCTTCAACTTTCAGAGAACGGTGATCTACAAAAGATCCATAAAAAGTGGCTTACGCATAACGAGTGCCCTACTCAACTCAATGACGTTGATGCAGACCTGCAGCTGTCTCTAACAAGCTTTTGGGGCCTGTTTCTTATCTGCGGTATTGCATGCTTCCTTGCTCTTGCGGTGTTCTTCTGTAGAATCCTTTGTCAATACCGCAGATTTACCCCAGAGCCTGTGGAAGCGGACGCTGAGGAGATTGGACCTACCAACACGAGATCTAGACGCTCACTTGGGTCAACCAGTTTCAAGGGTCTTATGGTCTTTGTAGATAAGAAAGAAGCAGAGATCAAGCACATGCTTAAGAGAAAGACTAGTGATCGTAAGCACGAAGCTGAAGCTAGCCCCAGCGCTGATGGGCAGCTGTATTCCCTTCGTGAGGAAGATTTGCTTTCGGCAGGTTGATTTTTTCAGCGCACCCTCAGCACTCGGTTAATCAAATTTTATCTTATACTAATTATATCCAATCCCTGTGCCATAAGCTACGTATATAGAATAACATTACATGGTTTATAGAAAGAAAAGAAAAATTATGAAAATATTTGCTAGTTTTAGACTATTTTGTATCTTAAACAATAATGCTCTTGCTCCCTATTTTAACTGAAGGACAGAGGTCCAGAAATTGTAGATTAATCTTTCTACGGTTTACTCTACTGTAAATTCTAGTGTACGGGAAGAAAGATTTAAACTCAAATGCCAGAAGGCAGGCTGCGCTAATTAATTGGACTAACCCACGTTTCGCCTTCCCCTCAAACTTGAATGAAGGAACAAGTGTATTATTTTCATCATCAAAGTATACTTTTATTTTCAGAAGTAGTATTATTATTTTATTTTCTCACATTAGATATGATAACGACACATGAATTGAAAATGGAACCTCCGAACATGCAGTTAATTATACTATTAATTCCATCAAGAAAACGAGTTGGAAGTCTGCCTCAATCATCTGAGGTTGACGGTGCTACACGGTTATATAAAATATTATTTTGGAATTTGGAGTGTACTAATTTAAGATGTATATAATAATAATAATAATAATAATAATAATAATATCTGAAATGCTAAGTGACCTACCTGTATTTTAAAATCTGAAAACCCATAAACCAGATTAATTAGTCCCGATTTATGATTTCCTTCATTACAAATAAGTAATTATGTTATGATTTTGACAACTTTTTTAGCCTTTCGGATATATATATATTTTTATTTCTGGTCATCCGATTGTATAAATATGATGAAAACAAGAAAATAATTAAACATGAGAGTAAGAAAAATGTGTGTTTATTATTTCTTCATGATTATTTGACCGACGTGCATAATTCCAAATACTGTAGTGAAAAGTATTTTTCAACTAACAAATACGAGATATTGGTGAGATATTTCAAAATTTAAAGCAAAACCAACCATTAACTTCTTTTTCTTTGACAAAAAAAAAAAAAAAAAAAGTCATTAACTTCTCTTCGTTTTTTTTTCAATTTTTCTTTTGGTATCATCAATCATTTCCCTTACTAATTGTTTGGCGGTGTTTAATTATAGGTTTTTTTTTCTGTTAAAATGTTCATTGAGATTGATATAACTCCTCAATCTAATTCACTTGTTGCACGACTCTACAAAGCTCGGTATTATCCTGCTAATGAGTTTTTGCAGGCGCCTGTTAAGCCTTATTCCTCCTATTGCTGGCGTAGTGTGGCGGCATCTCAATTAATTATTGTTCAGGGAGCATGGTGGAGAGTGGAGGATGGCCTACAAATACGCATTTGAGGAGACAATTGGTTGCCACGAGATAACTTGTATCGTGTTCTTAGCCCGTTACCGAGTGGGGTGCACCCATCTCTTACGGTGAGATCTCTAATAGTGGAAGATGATGGTGTCCGGTGGAATTCGGCGTTAGTGTGCAGTTAGTTTGTGGAAGAAGAAGCAGACCCCATTTTAAGCATACCGTTGAGCTTATTTCATCCAGCTGATTCGTTGATTTGGGCAAAAGATTCCAAGGGGTTATTCACAGCTAAAAGTGCGTATTTTGTGACCAAATTGTGCCCAGAGATGGGTGGTGAGGAGCCCACGGGTTCAATGGTTAGCGATTGGACTTAGTTAAGAGCATGATGGGAAAAAACAATTGATTCGACTTAGTTAAGAGCATGATGGGAAGAAACAATTGATTCGATTCGATTTCCTGGTTACTTGTGGTAATAAACAACAACAACCAAGTCTTATCCCACTAAGTGCGGTCGGCTGGTTACTTGTGGTAATCCGATTCTATTTAATCCCCCTCTGCAAAAGTTTTGACTTTTGTTCATGAGGAACAAACAATTGTACTAATTGGAGTTTCGAATTTGCTTATAAATGAGGTTTTAGTTATTGCTCATTCTTGTCTCTCGTTTCTTTTCCGAACAAATTGAAGAACCTAATGGATCGAACTCCATGTTAACTAATGTTCTTAATTCATTTCTTCTTCTTTTTTTGGCTCAAATTTTCTTTTCTTCAGGTGATTAGAACAAATAAGAATACGAGTGTCGTGGTTTGGAACTCGTATTCTTATGTTAGGGGTGTGTTTGGACGAGTTTCTTTGGAAAAAAAAAACGCTTTTAACTGCTTTTAGCAGAATAAAATATAGATATAATAAAACAGTTATCAACGTACTAACCCCCAGGTTTTATGAAAACACATATATAATGATAAACATAGGTTTTCCGAAACCTAGCATGTTGTGCAATGTCTCAAATCATAACTTGTATATATAATAATCACTAGTGAATTGTCCGATAACCCCCAGGCCCCATGCCGGCTCCCCGTCTCTGAGCAGACAGTCAGAGGAAAATACATTTCAGACCCCATGTCGGCTTCCCGTCCCTGTGCTAAATAGTCAGAGGAAACACACTCCAGGCCCTATGCTAACACCAAACCGTCGCTCGGGACGGACCGGAATCTATCCCTACGTCCCATAGGGGAAAGGACCACTAGGTAAGTACAAAACCACTGAACATATATATATTGAAAATCAACTTCATAGTATAAAGTCATCCATCATCTATACTATAAAAAGGTGTTCGAAACATGTTCTAAATATCATATCGTCGTCCATCGGACATTCTATAAGAACATGGGTTATAGGAAAAATAGTAATAATTCAAACTAGCCTTAGTAAGCATGTTATCTCAAAGCGTTTCATAAAACGTAATCATTAAATCATGCCTTTCATGTATGCATTTCTACTATTAAAACATGCATTTTTAGAAGGGGTTCACTCACAGTACTTCGCCGTTGAAAAGTCACGCAGCTAGAGAAGACAAAAACGCCACTATAATTGCCCATAAGCACATAAAGGGCTTAATTAATAAAACTATATAATAGTAATTGAATTTGGGAAAACGGACATTGGAAACGGATTCAGAACGTCGAATTACCCTAAGAAGGATCTCGGATAAATTTCGTAAACGTCAATAGAATATTCCCTGAATATTCCCTAATAGAATATTCCCTAACGGAATATTCTCCATAAAGGGTTTTTGGCCGACTAGGGTTTAGGGTTAGGACTTGGGTTAGATTTAGGTTTAGGATAAATGGTTAATGGGTTTAGGTTAATGGGTTAGGGAATTGGGTTTAGGGTTTTTAAACTAAAAGGATTTAGGGCTTTAGGGAATTGGGTTTAGGATTTGGGCTTAGGAGTTTTAAGGGAATGGTGTTTAGGGACCCGGCCCCAAGGCCAAGGGCCTAAGGTGAAACGGCCCGAAGGCCTTGAGCCTTTAAAGGCTTGGGTTTTTAAAAGGAAAGGCCCAAAGAACTTTTTACATTAAAACAATAAATAAAATAAATAATAAAACTGAAATGGGTTTTAGGTTGGGCTCGGCAAGAAAGGCCCAAAGGCCTTGGGATTTTTGGGTTGTAGAATTCAAAGGAAGGAGAAGGCCGGATTCGGCCGGAAAACTACACCAACTTTAAACGGCCATAACTTTGTCAAAACTCAACAAAATTGAGTTATTCAAAAATGGAAATTGTAGCCCTCGAAGAGACGAAGAGAATGGTACCTTGCGCGATATCTAACTCGCCATTATTTGGCCGGAAAACGCCTCGAAAGCCGTCGGATTCGCCAGAAACTGGGTAAGATTCAAATGAGTATAACTTCTTCAATACTCAACTAAATTGGGTGAAACAAAAAGGAAAGTTGTAGTAATCAGCGAGACAAAGAGATTGATACCTTGCACGCCGGCCAACTCGCTGTAGTTTGGCCAGAAATTTCCTCGAAAGTAGCGGTGCTTGCTGGAAAATTTGGAAAAGCTTTCCCGAGCTATTTTCTGTGATTCAAACGTATACACAACCTAAAACAAGCTTCAATCTAACCCTAAAACACATCCCAAGGGTTTTTAGAAGCTTACCAACGTTGAAAAATCCAGAAACTCATCAGGGAAGATGATGAACAGTACCGGCCGAATGGAAGAGAGGGGTTTGGGGTGTCCTTTCTTCGATTCTAAGCTCACTAGGGTGCTAATGGAGATGTTGTTGTGGTGATGTTTGTTGGTAAGAAAAGCCCTTGGAGGGGCTGAGATAGAGACAGCCGAGAGAGTGTAAGGGAGAGTGAGGGAGAAGAGAGAAAGAGAGACTTTTCAGAAGAAAGAAGAAAAAAAATAAAAGAAAGGGAAAGGGAACGGGGGACAAAACAGGGGGTGGGCCCCTTGGGCACAAGATCCAAAAATAATTTTAAAAGCAAGATAATCTCAAACTTAGTGAAAATACAATTTAAATTAGGGGTGAGTGTAACAATCTACCCCCTTAAAAGAATTTCGTCCCCGAAATTTAAAATCACTTACTAAACTGAAATACTCGAAAATAGTAAGAAGAATATATGTATAAATAGAAATCAAGTCAGAGTGGATGCATCAAAGAGAATATGCCACAACGTCGCGAGCGGGTTGCAAAATCTTCTATCATGCCTCCAAGCTCTTACTTTCTTCCCAGACAGTGTAAAAGTAGAAAACATACTTTAATAAGATATAAAGTCGAAAACAAATATTGACGTAAGGTCAAAAATAAATACGCAAAATACTATAGCGTCAAAAATAGATATATACTAACATATAGGTTCAAAACTCGTGCTGAACTTAAAACTGAAAACGGAAAACACTTTCCTCAGAACATTTGAAATGACAAAAACAAATAACTAAAGTAAAGGAAGTTAAAATACTTATACTGAAAACCAAGATTGAAAAATGAGAAAAGGTCTCGCCCAAGAATTCGTAACCTCACGTATTCCAAGAATAGATGTGTCTTTGGATCGAGTCCCAAGAATAAAAAATCCAAAACTGTATCAGCTGCAGTAGATAGATCTTTTTGCTCACTTGCTCAACGAACCCAACGAATAAGTTTTCAATACCACAGTCGGCCGTCCGCGATATCGATCACACATTTGTTGTCTCGGTAAGCAAGCAGTAATTTCTTGAGGGTGCACAATTTCACATGTCGTAAATTCAATCATCTGAATACCAGTTCACAATACTCCTCTGCTAACCAGTGTTACATGTAGAAACTCTAGTACCATGTCGCAACAGTGCCATACCCAAATCAAACAAAACCAAAAATTGTTGTCGTAAAACTTTATCCAGCACTAAGCATCATATCCTCCTCAGTTCTTCCAAATGTGATCAACTACTCCAATGTTTCACCAGTAAATAACCCTTTTGAAAACCGTACCTTGGGATTCAAGAGAAGTGGCTACCATGTTAGTAGTAGACCCAAAAGCTCGAGCCAAGCAAGTAGAAAACGAGAAGTCACATTTCCCAACAAGCAGTATCTCTAGGGAGCTGTTGTAGTGCTCAATCCACCTCTCCATTTTTGCTTAGTTGCAGATTTCTAGTCAAACAAGGCCAAAATTGGTGGAAAGAAAAACTCGCAAATGATCGTCCTAACAACCAAAGAGAGCACACACCTTTCGAGAAAAGTGTATCTCAGAATGCACCAAATAGATCTACTAGAAGTGTTTCGACAACCACGTACTTACAAACAAAAGAGTCTTGGAGTGAAGCAGTGAAAAGATGCGTTGAGACAAACAAATAACATTGGAAAATAACTGATGTGATGCCCATGAATTATAGTAAGATGGTGATACAATATGCTGACCTTCTGTACTAAAACCTTCAACCAACTCTTACTAAAAGACCGCTCAAACATCACGCCCACATGCTCTCGAATCGAAGGATCCTGGTGAGAGATAGTGGAAAGCTGCGTTAAGGCGAACACATCACATCATCGAAAAGGTCTACCAGAGTAAGATATGATGGTTATGAATTGTAGCAAGATAATGAGTGGTGACCATTCAATTCAGCGTGAAGATAGTGATGCAATCTGCTAATCATCTGTACCACAATCTTCACCGGTCTCTTACCAAAAGACGACTCAAACTTCACACCCACGAGGAACTCTTTCTGGTAAGTCTGGTAAGCTTGTGAAAAGGTTATGCTCCTATCGTTCCTGTCCGAATCGACATGAACTGGGTGCACACTTTCGCCAAAATGATCGATCGTGAATTTCTCACTGATTTAGCGAAAAGCCGTGCCGAGAAGGCTGAAAGAACACTCAAGAATTTGAGGGTCAAAACAAGTCCATTAAAATCTAGAGTACTAAATATCGAGATTTGAACCAGGAACCATGCCGAGAACAAACTTTTTTTTTTTTTTTACACCCTCCGTATAATGTTCCCGCATGATCCAGTTCACATTGAGAAACAAACAAGTAAAGGAAGGTAAAGATGCAGAAATAGAAGTCAATGTTTCTAATTATTTGGTAAATCATCATAGTAAGGTCAACTGATTTCTTAGCCAAAAGGAAATAGGTCTAAGTTCAAGAATAGTTAAGAACTGTTGATAAGATTTGACGAGGCTAAAGAAATTTCAAAATTCACAATACCTTGTGAGAGCTGATTCAAAGTTCAAAAATTAAACATAAAACCTCTGAATCAACAGAATGACGAAAAAGAAAGATACGAAGCAACCTACGAATGCATGCAGTGACACGATTAGCTACCTTAAAGTGATGCCTCTGAGCAAACCAAAGCTCAATGAGTTCAGAGAAGTTTAGAGTAAAGCTCGATCTTCGTACAAGGATGAATATGGTAGAGCCTCAAGCCATTACACTGAAAATTACAACGTTAAACAGTTAATGGACAAGAACATTAGTCAGTTGAGCTACAAGCAAGAGGCTAAGTTCACCTCTGTCGAAAAGTTCGAGAACTAGAAGCTAGGGTTTACCACCGAGTACCAAACCCAGGTGAAATTCAAGGAGTCTGTTTATCCAAACAAGTTTGGATCTTCATCATTCAAGTCTAACTACCACAACAACAAGAATCACAAATCCATTTAGAAATTGATTGGAATAACGTCTGCTACCGAGAAGTTTCCCAAGAAAAGTGTAATCTCTAGACGAAGTCAACTCTCAAAGGATTTGATGTGAAGTTGACGATCAATGGTTAAGGAACTTGACTTTCGTCGTTGAGTAAACAAGAAGGTAATCAATAGAACAATCGTCGAGAATTGTTATAAAGATTCACACAAATTTTTTCAGTGGTAATGAGTCTGAGAACATTGATTTGCTCACACCAACTACCACTTACTAACCGTCATCACAACTAGCACTTACTCGTTTCCTCAATACGCATTTCGAAAGTTTCGAGTAATTTCCAAGAGATATGACTCTGCCCTCCATTCCTAGGGAACGCATGTCGCAGAGTACAACACCGCTTCAGAACTCCAATTGGTCTTAGTTAATTCGTACTGCCAAGATTTTTTCGCTTCCCAAGATTTCGATGCAAAACCGACTCCGCCCGCAATTCCTAAGGAACACATGTTGCAGAGTGGCATCGCCATTTCGAATTTACAGCTGGTCTTGACCATATTTCCTCAAACTGAGATTTCTAAAACACGTCGCTTCTAAGTAACGCTGACTCTGCCTGTCATTCCTAGGGAATGCACGTCGCAGAGTATCGATCCGATGTTGAAAGTCGTCCAACAAATCAAAC
The DNA here is from genome assembly GCA_035220775.1 of Malus fusca. NCBI lineage: Eukaryota > Viridiplantae > Streptophyta > Magnoliopsida > Rosales > Rosaceae > Malus > Malus fusca. The sequence goes on along the minus strand of CM069067.1, from coordinate 7,368,166 downwards.
ACATCACCGATGAGGCACAATCCCGACATGAACTCTTGTATTTCAACCAGAATGTGACAATTCAAACAGCGAAAAGTTCGCACAACTGTGCCGAATGGCACCAAATCCAGAAGTCCTGACATCAAAATGATGTCAAAACCAACACACTAGTTTAGTAAGAGGAGATCCTAAGTATGCTCTGAACAAACCACGCTCTGATACCAATCTAACACGCCCCGACCCCGATATTCCCCGAATACCAAGATAGGCACGTGCTGGCCAACACCCTGCCAGCACGTGCCTATCCTGGTATTCGGGAAATATCGAGGTCGGGGTGTGTCAACTACCCTCCAGACTTGGGCTTTCCCAAGCCAAGCACAAATCCGGATCCTAGTCGGATCCTTTTTGTGAGGATGCGGGAATCCGTAAATCATATCCTTTTATCGTACATCGTATGGTCATAAAATAATTTTAAATAATTTTATTTAAAATGAAATACAAATAATTTCTGACAAAAACTGACCTTACGATATACGATAAACGGATACGATTTACGAATCCCAAGAATTCTCATTAAAAATATCCAGAGAAGATCCTGTTGGGCCAAGCACAATTTACAAGATGTCAAGATCCATGTACGAGCCCAAATGACAAAAACATTTTCTAATACAATTTTTAATTTTTTTGTGGCTAAACATTTTATACTACGCTTTTATCCTGCGAAAGAGAAATGAAGAGAAGTTAACCTTTATATTTTGCGTAGTGCTATTCACGTACTTTTTTGTAACTTCCTAGATATTTTTGTTAATTTTTTTTCATTGATATTTTTTAATTTATTCTATTCAACGACTGAAAATTGAGAGAATGTGTGAGAAGTAAAAATAAGTATGTGAACAACACCACGCTATATTTAATTGCCAAATTGAATCAACGAAAAATGTTTTCTCCTTTGAAATAGAAGAACAGATTCTATGTTCTAATTTCACTACTCCATTCATGGAAAAAGTATTGTTTATACCATATTTAGGGCCTCGTATTAGATCTCATACAAATACTCGAGGACTTAAATGTAATTATGTGATAAAGGAATGGGCAAATATGTAGTAAGTGAGGAGTCCTTATTCTATAAAATGCCCCATCACCCTCACAATTAGGGGAGGCCATTTCTGAGGCCAATTCCTCATGCTCCTCACCCCCTCAAGCTCTCACTCTCAGAGTTGTATCTCCCTCAAATAAATACATGATCAGTGTGGACGTAGCCCAAACCTTAGGGTGAACCACGATACATCTTGTGTTATTTACATTTCTTGCAGATTCACGGTCGGATTTACGTTGTTCTAAGACCTCTGGTTTTGTGCATCAACATTTGACGCTGTCTGTGTAAATCGACACGAAAAGTTATGTCGGTTATCTCTCAATTTTTCATTACTGTCCTCCGTGAATCTGCAAAATCACAAAAACCCAGAAACAGAAAAAGATCCAAATCTCTCTCATCCCTCTCTCTCTCCAACAATCCAAAAGATCCAATCTTTCAATTGGGTTCTTGCTCTGTTCTGCAAAACCCATTTTCTGCAACTGACCCACAAACACAATGGATGACTATTACAAGAGGCCGTCGTCGACCTCCGCAAAAATCCATTCGCACTCACCTCCATCACCCCAAAAAACGTTGTCATCCACCTTTGCAAAAAAATATGAGCACGATGATCCCATTGTTGCGCTTTCGCCTGAGAAGATCCTCGAAGCTTTCCGCTCATAGAAAAAATGGTGCGACCTCTACGACACGACTTCAACATCGCCCGAGCGCATGTGCTTTCGCAGCCACAATGGGCGTCGTCGCAGTCATCGGAGGCACTGGTGGAGGACAAAGTCCCTGACATAGGCATGATATCGGGAATCCCTGAACAGCATCTCCGACGAAGGTTTATAATTTATTCGCCTGCTCGAACTGCGACCCAACAAGGTTCTGGGAAAGTCGGGAAATGAAAATTTAATTTTCTTTCGACGCAAAAGTGGGAAAAACCTGATGGGCTAGACATCTACAGGTGATCCGTACGCTAATGTTGGTGAGGCAGGACTGACTTTTGAGAGTGAAGAAGCTGCAAAGGCATTTACTGATAAACATGGCTGGGATTATACGGTCTGTGCATCTTTAAGTTTTGATCTCTCTGGGATTATACGACTCAAGAACCCACCACCACCCAACTTCGGTGGGCCAAGATCGAGTCCGGTTCATCTTCGTTCTGCAGGACGGAGTTTTGTCGTATTATAAGATTCACGGCCCCGATAGGATCATAGTTACGGTTGAGACTGAGAAAGGATCAGAAGTCATCGGTGAGGAATCAGTGCGGCGAATTTAGAGTCATCAGAACGGCATCCCTTACCAGCCCCGCCGCAAGCCCTTCGACGAAGTCCATCTCAAGTGATTGGAGATGCTTCAATGTTTCTATTATCAACATCCCGTAAGCTCAGCTGGCGGTTCCTCTGCTCCAGCGACTTTTATTCAGCAGTGCTTACTACCAACTGAGTAACAACGCCGGAGATTTCACCGGAGAGATCTTGGCGATGAAGAAAGGGATCCACTGAAAGCAAAAGCAGAAAAGCAGAAAAGCAAAAGCAGAAGAGCAGAAAAGAAAAGTACTTTGATGGGATTTTTACAGCTGGCGTACACCAGCTTGTGTTCAAACAGCAGAAAAAGAAAAAAATTGAGGATAGTGGATGGGCACGACCAGGCTGTCCAAGAAAAGCAAGTAGATTTAGCCCTTCAGTTTCGCTAAGAGACAGAGACAGAAACGCAGTGGAAAGCGAAAGGGAAAAACAAAAGCAAAACAGAAAACGAAGGAAAAGGTAAAGCAGAAAACAAAAGCAAAAGCAAAAGCAACGCACCAACGATCTGCAACTGTCGAAACTTTTGTGTCGAAACCTTTGTTTTTGTATGATGTAATTTATTTTTCTTATCTTTCGGAGACATCTGTATAAACCCCATCATAGGGTAATATGTATAAACCTCATCAGAGGGTAACAAAAAAAAAAGGCAAAGCCCAAAATAAATAGGCTGGAATGTTGTGTAGAGGGCGAAGGCCCGTAAGCCCAAAATAGCTCCAACCAGACGATCAAAAGTACTCCCAGTACTCCACAATTATTTGGCAACATGCCGCTATTACCACCAACCAGGTGATCAAAAGTACGCCCAGTACTCCACAATTATTCGGCAACCCGCCGCTATTACCACCAACCAGGTGATGAAATGTACAACCCGTACTCTAATATCATTTGGCAACTAGTCATTCATGCCACCAACCAAGTGATGAAATGTACAACCCGTACTCTAAAAATCATTTGGCAACTAGCCATTCATGCCACCAACCAGGTGATGAAATGTACAACCCATACTCTCCTTCATGCCACCAACCAGGTGATTAAAAGTACGCCCAGTACTCCAAATTATACATGAGCATTACTCATGTCATTCATACATAAACATTCATGAGCATCACTCATGACAATCATACATAAACATTCATGACCATCATTGATGTCAACAATCATGAGCATCACTCATGTTAACATTCATGAGCATCACTCATGACAACATCCATGAGCATCACTCATGTCAATCAACATAAACATTCATGAGCATCACTTATGTCAATTAGCTTCAAAAGCTTCATTTACAGAGCTACAGCTTCAAAAGCTTCATTTACAAAAGCTCCAGCTTCGAAAGCTTCATTTACAGAGCTCTAGCTTCAAAGCTTCACTTGCAAAGCTTCACCTACAAAGCTTCAATGCAAGGTATACAAATACCGCATCCGAACAACCGCCACTTCGACCCATACATGGATTCAATTTGAAGTCTCAAGCCAACAGACTCTATTGACCGAAGACTTGGGGGACTACATTATGTATCATATATTGGGCCTCAACTGGACCTCATGAAAAATACTCGGGGGACTTAGCCCATTATTTATGTATTAAGGAGCGAGCCCTTATTCTATAAAAGGGACTCCCTCACTTTCATTAGAGAGCACCCATTATTCATGTACTGAGGAGCGAGCCTTTATTCTATAAAAGGGACTCCCTCGCCACCATTAGAGAGCATCGCCGCCTGCTGAGCAACCGCCTTGCCGCGAGCATCAACTCTAACTCATCACTTATGTATTGAGGAGCGAGCCCTTATTTTATAAAAGAGACTCCCTCACCATCATTGGAGAGCATCAACTCTAGCCCATCATTCATGTATTGAGGAGCGAGCCCTTATTCTATAAAAGGGACTCCCTTACCTTCAACGCCACAAGCCGAGCCAACCAAGGCAACATAAGCCACAAGCCGAGCAGCCTCGCAGCATATGCTACTTCTAGTTAAGCATTATTTCAGATTGAGCACCGCCTCGTATCGAATATCAGTTCAAGACAACATCTATTTACTTCGGCCCACACATGGACTGAATTTCAAGTCTCCAGCCAAAAGACTCTCTTGACTGAAGACTTGGGGGACTACTGTTTATACCATATTTAGCGCCTCATATTTAGATTTCGTACAAATACTCGAGGGACTTAAATGTAATTATGTGATAAAGGAAGGGGCAAATATGTAGTAAGTGAGGAGTCCTTATTCTATAAAAGGATCCATCACCCTCACAATTAGGGGAGGCCATTTCTGAGGCCAATTCCTCATGCTCCTCACCCCCTCAAGCTCTCACTCTCAGAGCTTTCTCTCCCTCAAATAAATACATAATCAGTGTGGACGTAGCCCAAACCTTGGGGTGAACCACGATACATCTTGTGTTATTTACATTTCTTGCAAATTCACGGTCGGATTTACGTTGTTCCAAGACCTCCGGTTTTGTGCATCAACAAGTATGTTGTTCTTCCCTTTACTCTGTAATTGGAAATTGTTCTTAGATGTGAAAGTAAAGAGGTGTGTGGTCAATAAACAACTAAAATTATTGTGTTTGTCAAGAAGTGATAGCGTTATTTCATTGATCATCATAAAGTACATTGCTCCAGTGACCAAGATATTGATCTAGGGTGCATTACACAAACAAGCAATTAGAGTCCTACACGACAATCACAAGCACAAGCGTCGCCACTACAGAGCTGTCATAGGAACAATATATCATACATATATCATAGCGCACACTAGTCATTCTCGAATAACAAAGTAACATAAAGTCATCGCTAAAAGATGAGACCACATTACGCTGTCGATAAAAAATAAGACCACAACGCTCACTAGGTGAGACAACATCCACTAAACGCAGTACAAACAAAACCTACACTAATTCCATTCTCTCTCCTTGCACTTCTAGAAAAGAAGAAAAATGTAAAAGAATAAAGGATGTGTGAAAGTCATAAAAAAACACTAAATGTTGATAAGAAACCTTCTCTATAGGAATCCGGATCCTCGTCGGATACTCTTGGTGAGGATTTCAGAGATCCGTAAATTATGTCCGTTCATTGTACATCGTGCGATCAGTAATCATTTTAAATATTTTTATTTAAAATTAAACACAAACAGTACCTGACAAAAACTGACAGAATGATGTATGATGAACAGACATGATGAACGGATTCCTAAGTTTCTCATGATATCACTGTCAACCATCCAATTTTCTTGCCAGGTGGGATCTTGCTATCCTTCACGTACTCCAGTAGGAGATGTGAGTCTCAGAATTCCATGGCCATAAAAGACCCAAAACCTAAGAAAAATAATGAGCTTTGAGAATATGACTTTGGAAGTGGACCTGGTGCTTCTTCCATCCAAGTGTGATTCTTTTTTTTCATGATGTCCGACCTCATGCTCGCTTGCACTTCCAAATTCAATCATTCAACCACCACAAACTCCTTCCTTCAACAGTTGGACTTATGAAATTTTCAGTTCTGTGAAGTTGAACTGAAAATTTCTCTGGAAATCAATAATTTGTAGGTGAAATTTACCAACTTTCTAGGGTTTTTCAGTTCACCAATGAGTGCTCTCAACTGGGTAGTTCACTGATCAAGCAGTAAGCTTTCCTCTTCAATCTTTATCCGAAGTTTGCTGAATATCCTATGTGTTTTCATGCCATATTTACTGATTATATGAAGCTTTTGAAACATGGATTTTAGAAAAGTTTGAGACTTTACTGTGAGGAATTGCTGCAGAGGGAAAAAAAAAATGAGGGGTGCTGTAGTTTTGCCACTGCAATTTCTGATATGGGTTTTCCTCACTAGCTGCTTTTACTGCCAGAAGCCTTCTGTGGTGAATATTGGAGCAATTTTTAGTTTTAACTCGGTTATTGGTAGAGTTGCAAAGACAGCCATGGAAGCTGCACTCTCTGATGTTAATGCAGATCCAAGAATACTCAGTGGGACGGAGCTGAGGTTGCTTAAGGAGAATACAAATTCTAGTGTGTTCTTGGGATCCGTTGAAGGTACTTAATTGATCGGTATTCTTGCTTCTGCGTATGAATATCATTACTTGTTCCAGTTTATAGCTGTAGTGGTTGTTCTTTTCTATGGTGAAATTTTGATTTTTGCAACTGTTATGGTGCATTCGGACGAGGGACATTCAAATTTGTTAGGAATGTAAAACAAAATTTGGATAGAGGGATTTGTAAATGACTTTATGCAATCCATTTGAGGGAACTTTCAAGTGATTCCTTGAAAGGTGTCATTGGAAAGTCATTTGTTTAGTGCTTTATAGTGTTTTAGTAGTAGTTTTGCAGTGATTGAGTAGTTCATCGCTAGTGTTCTTGTAGGACATTCTCAGGTTGCTATGACTCCATATTATATGGAAACCTCTTGTATTTGTTGTAGATTTGAAGTTCCAAAACACGTGGAATCAATCGCTAATTTTCTCACCTCTGCTCTGATTAGTTTAAGATTTCTTTCACCACTATTAGCCCTTCATGAGCTCTGTTCTAGTCTTTCACATACATTTTCAATGGCACCGCGTCTAGTTTTAAAGTTAATTTCCTTTTAATATTTCCATATGTTGCGCTTCTTATCCTCTGTTGGGACATTTGATATTCAACTTCACTCTGAATTGCAATCAATGTAACCCACATTTCTTAATGGCTCACTTTTTGGGAGCAGCTTTTCAGGTGCTTGACAAAAGTATAGTAGCCATAATCGGACCACAGACCTCTTCAATGGCTCATATGATCTCTGAAATTGCTAATGGTCTCCAAGTACCTCTTATCTCATATGCTGCCACTGATCCTACTCTTTCTGCTCTCCAATTCCCATTCTTTCTCCGAACTATACAAAGCGATGCTCACCAAATGGCTGCTATGGCTGGTTTGATTGATTTTTACGGGTGGAAAGAGGTTATTGCTGTCTTTGTGGATGACGATTATGGGAGGAATGGAATATCTGCTTTACATGATGAACTTGACAAAACAATGTCAAGGATTTCTCATAACTTGGCTTTGCCTGTCCAATATAATTTAAATGACATTGCTGATTTGCTCAATAAATCCAGATTTCTTGGCCCTCGTGTCTATATTGTTCATGTTGATCCCGATGCTAGGTTGAGAATCTTTACTGTCGCCAAAGAACTTCATATGATGACAAGCAATTATGTGTGGTTTGCAACAGATTGGCTTTCTACTACAGTAGATTCATTCTCTCCAATGAAACGAACTTCACTCGTTGCCCTTCAAGGTGTAGTTACTTTACGTAAGCATATCCCAGAGTCCAGTCGAAAGCGTGCATTTATGTCTAGGTGGAAAAAAATGCAGCAGGATGGCTTAGCAAGTTCTGAGTTAAATGTCTATGGACTTTACGCTTATGACACAGTTTGGGCTGTTGCACATTCAATTGAAAATTTTATGAATGAAAACAGAAATATCTCATTCTCTGCCCTTGATAAATTACTTGACATGAGACCATCTCAAATTCAGCTGGGCAAGCTTAAGGTCTTTGATGGTGGATCTCTTCTTCGTGAGAAGTTATTGGAGACAAATATGAGTGGCTTAACTGGTCATGTTGAATTTGATCAAGACAGAAGCCGTGCGAGTGGCATTTATGATATCATTAATTTTGATCAGATGAAAATTCGTACGGTTGGTTTTTGGACTTATTATTCAGGTTTTTCAGTTTCTCCCCCGGAAACTCTTAAAAGGGGAAGAAGTAGCTATTCTCCACTGGATCAGAAGCTTGACAATGTCACGTGGCCTGGTGGAAATACAGAAAGGCCACGCGGTTGGGAGATTGCCGATAATGAAAAACCATTGAGAATTGGAGTTCCAAAAAGAGTAAGCTTTGTTGATTTTGTTACAGAACGGAACAACAGCCATAAAATCGAAGGATACTGCATTGATGTGTTCAATGAAGCACTGAAGTTAGTCCCGTATGATGTTCCTTACAGATTTGAACCTTTTGGTAATGGCCGGTCCAATCCCAGTTATGATGAGCTTGTGAAGATGGTTGCAGAAAACGTAAGTAAACTTTACAGAGTTTAGAATTGGTCAATCCAAAGAAAACTTAAAATGTGACTGGTTTTTGGGGTGACATTAGTTGCCAATACATGGAAACATGATGTGAATAGGAGTCAACACATGCAAATAACTCAGAAGAATACAATGTCAAGTTCTGAAAACTTTAAATAGAAGTGGCGTGCCCGTAGTATCTATCTCGTCTTCTAATTGACATTTTGCACCAGGTGTTTGATGCAGCTGTTGGGGACATTGCAATTGTGAAAAACCGGACAATGATTGTGGATTTTTCTCAGCCCTATGTTATCACCGGGCTAGTGATAGTGGCACCTATTGACAATTCAAAGTCAAATGCTTGGGTGTTTCTCAAACCATTTTCATTGGAGATGTGGTGCGTCACTGCATCTTTCTTTGTGATAATTGCTGTGGTAATGTGGGTTCTTGAGCATCGAGTCAACAAAGATTTTCGGGGTCCCCCTAAGAGGCAGCTCGCTACAATCTTTACGTAAGTTTTCTGTACTTTGTAAATGGAGTCCATTGCAGTTCTTCTCGAAGATTAATATCTTGAGTACGATATCATTACTGCAAATGGATATTATTATGTACTTCTTTTAACTAAACCGATCATGTGGTTCTGACATCATTCGATCCTTTCATATTTCAGGTTCAGCTTTTCAACCCTATTTAAGAAAAATCGTAAGCAAATATTTGGGCTCTGCAGTCTAATAGTTCTTATTAACATGAATCCTAAAAGTTAGCTTGTTAAGCTCACATCTGTTAGATTACTAGTTTTCCACTTGCATATTTTTAATAGTTTAGCAGTATGTAACCGTTTCCTCGTTAGTTCATATTCTTATTGAAAGATTGAAGAAAATTAGCCTGCACTGATCCTGTTCGACCATCCCATTCAAATCACATTTTAGTAAAGTATTTACTTTCTTATCAATCACAGAAGAAGATACCGTGAGCCCGCTTGGGCGAATGGTGATGGTGATATGGCTTTTCCTATTGATGGTGATCACATCAAGCTATACTGCAAGCTTGACTTCAATCCTTACAGTTCAGCAGCTTTCGATACCCATCACTGGAATTGATAGTTTGATTGCAAGCAATTGGCCTATAGGCTACCAAGTAGGGTCATTTGCTTATAGCTATCTGACTGATAGCCTCTACATTCATAGCTCGAGACTTGTTCCACTAGGCTCCCCAGAGGAGTATGAAACTGCACTGCGAAAAGGGCCGGATGATGGAGGGGTGGCAGCTATTATAGATGAGCTTACTTATGTTGAATTATTTCTTTCAAGTCAAACTGATTTCGGAATTATTGGTGACACATTTACGAGGAGCGGATGGGGATTTGTAAGTACCTTTGTCTTTCACATTAGATATTACGTTTCTGGTGTGGTTGCTCACTTAAACGAACATCTGAATTCTAAAATGATTATTGTTTATGATTATTCTCCATAAGTTTTGTTTACTGAGTATTGTGTTATGGCCTTTTCTTATCTTTATTCACTATATGAATTAGGCCTTTCCAAGAGATTCTCCCCTTGCTGTTGACATTTCCTCTGCAATCTTGAAACTTTCGGAGAGTGGAACACTTCAGAAGATTCATGAGAAATGGTTCTGCAAGATGGGTTGTCGTGGTGACAAGAAGCTGGAGTCCGACGAGTCTAACCAACTCCACTTGATAAGCTTCTGGGGTCTATACCTATTATGTGGCGCCTTCACTCTCGCTGCGCTTGTAATCTTTCTGCTGAGAGTGATACACCAATTTGTCCGCTACAAGAAGCAGCGCGCAAACCATCTCTCTTCATCGTTGTCATCAAGCTCGTGGAGTTCTCGATGGTCTCAGGTCATGAACTTTGTTGACTTCATCGACGAGAAGGAAGAAGCAATCAAAAAAATGTACGCGCAGGGTGACAGTACTCGAGGTCAGGTTAGCTGATAAATACTTAGATCATGAAAGAACAAGCTTACTTATGTTAGTTCAACTTGAGTGTTCTGATGATCATTTACTATATTACAAACAAATTAAAATAGCATGTATATACATCACTTTTCCCCTAATATTTCATTGAGAAATAGTTTTGTGAACATTTGAGTTGATTACAAAATACACCCTGAGGCTTGGCATCGTTTTGAAAAAGGCAGGACGCTTTTATTTTTTTCACTTTACTACATGAAATACTCACACGTTAATAACTCCAAGTCATTTTTGTTCACAACCACAAGCCTCAAGGGCGTATTTTGTAATTAGGTCTAAAATTTTCTTGGATTATGGAATTTTACTGGCAACTTTGAATTTTGCCAAATGGTTTTGTCAGAAACATTGTTGAGAGAGATGGGTTTCCATTCTAACAAGATTCATTGTTCAAGAAGGAATAATTTAACATGCAGTATCCTGAATCCTGATATCTCCGTTGTTGTTGATGCTGTGGTGTTATGCCTTTATTGCTGCTGTTATCGGCAGCCATTTTGCTTTGCACATGACTAGATTTTCCCACCCAACAAAAAGTAAAAGTATAAAACTTCCCTTTCACGGGACTTGGCCACATTCATCTACTTTGTACAATCACCGATAACGGTCATATATGTTGTAGTGACATCTAACAAACGAGTATGTCCGTCAATGGGTGATTGTATTAAGTATTCACTACCATACTTGTAATAAGTGGCCATAGGTCTTGTTCAGATTTACTTGCGCGGGCACACACACACGCACAATTGTTTTGATTGATTCTGGCGCAGACTTAAATTGTATTCAAGGATTAATTCCTATTAAATATTTTCATAAGTCAACAGAAATACTTGGTGCTGCTAACCAGTCACCAATGCAATTAAAATATGAAATACCTAAAGCACATGTTTGTCAAAACAATATTTGTTTTGAAGCAGTCAAGTGGTGGGATAAGTTCAACGGTCAGAATATCATTGACCTGGTCCTCTCTGAATTTTCCATTGATCCAATTTTAACCCCAATAGGAGTGCAAACTACACCAACAAGGGCGTTGCGAGAAATTCCAGAACAATCATTATCAGACATTAGTCCTTCAACAATCCTATATATATATATATATATATCGTGTTTCTGTTAGTCCATAAGTTGATCAATACATGATAAGATATACATACTATTTATGATAAATGTGAAAAGTTATCATCTTAATAATATATATTTGTTGAACATATATATATATATATATATATATCGTGTTTCTGTTAGTCCACAAGTTGATCAATACATGATAAGATATACATACTATTTATGATAAATGTGAAAAGTTATCATCTTAATAATATATATTTGTTGAACATCGTTAATCGCTTTTAAATGTGTTAGTTAAATACACATCGTGAAACATGTGGTGTCTGGAATTGACCCTTTTGTATCCTATAATTACAGATCAGTTTAAGAATAGCTTTGGTTGGTGCAAATATGGCAATATGCTTTTCATACACACAGCTGAAAAGTTACCAATCACCTTTGCATTCACTGAAGTTGGATGCTTTTGTCGTGTTTGACATGTCCTTATACTATTTGAAAAGTATTTTTGGACCATCTCCAATTTATGGGATAAAACTTAAAATATAAAGTTTAAAGCTCTCCAAATCATTTTCAATTATTGGCCTAAAATAAGTTTGGGAGAAAATATATTTCTAGGCTAGATTCTCTCTAGGATTTAAGCCTAATTTAAATTATTCTGGACCCACAAAATTGTCATATTTCAAACTTTTTTTTGTTTTTTAACTTATAATCTAACGGCTATGATCAAATGAGATCAAATATAATGGTAAAAAAAAGATTTGACGGCCTAAAATTAAATCTAGCGTCTAAAATAATTTAAGAAAATTATGTAAATCAAATTTAACTTAAAACTTTATAAATACCTATGTATTTGTATGATTTTTAATTACTTATCGGAATTTAAATATTTTTTAAATTAAAATGTTCATAAAAATAAATTAAGATAATCTATAAATTTTATTTTCAAAAAAGTTACCGAAAAAAAGAATTAGGCTAAAATCATTATTTAATAATTTTATACTAAAATTTTAAGCTATAAGGGTTGGAGGAGAAAAACAGTTTATGGATTATAACTTAAAATTTTCTGGCTTAAATTTTTAAGCTTTATCTCCAAGGGTGGGAGGTGGTCTTAACAGAGAACAACTTATCTACACATATGGAAAGTTATTATACTAATATGAACTAATAACATGATATCATGTGTTTTAAGTTCGTGGTTTCACATGATTAGTTCGAGACATTTTTATTTTAAAATTTTATTTGACTTTTTATATAAGTTATTCTCTTAACAAGCCAAACAAGGATTTTAAAATAGCAATGTCTCAAATCAGTTATGTGAAATCATATGAAACACTTTTAACACGTGATATCATATTATTAGTTTAGAATGTCAAAATGACCTCGCAGGTGTGTCAGTAACTCAAGCTCCTAACAATAAAATTTTTATGCTTCCAAAAAAAAAAACAATAAAATTTTTATCCGCAATGGAAGCGCCAAGCATCACCTAAGTTTCTCTTGTGACAGTGACAAAAAGCAGTCACGCCTGTGACTTATTGAACCAGGTTGAAAAAGGTTGTGATTTCAGGTCATGTTATTTTGATGTTTTTGTTTCTTGTGGAGAAAAGAACGTTTATGTCCGTTGTGGAGAAAAGAAGGGGAATTGCTTGGCTTAGTCTCAGATATCTGGACCGTTGAATTTTGATTCAACGATTTCAAAAAAAAAATCTCTTTAGAAATTATAATAATTACAATCGATGAATCAAGTTTAAATGGACCGTAGGCCTGGCATTTTGGACCCAACCCGTTAACCCGACCCGACCCAACCCGTTAATATTTGTATTTGGGTGGATGCTTAACGGGTCGGATCGTTAACGGGTGAACCCGTTAACAACCCGTTAAATAACGGGTCACTTTGGGTCAACCCGTTAGACCCGTTAGGACCCGTTAGTTGAGGATATTTTAGTAATTTTAGTAAAGTCTTAATAACAAAAAATAAACTTTATGCAAAAAAAAAAATAATAATAATTGTTAACGGGTGTTAACGGGTGAAACGGGTGACCCGTTAGCTTAACGGGTCGGGTTCAGATGACCCGTTAGCTTAACGGGTTGGGTTCGCGTGACCCGTTGACTTAACGGGTCGGGTTGAACCCGACCCAAACCCAATAAACCCGACCCGTTTACAGGTCTAGTGGACCGGATGAGTTACTCATGAGAATTTTTATCCTGAGCTCAAGAGAGGATCGAGTTCCTATAGCAAAAACCCAAAAAAGAACACAAGGATTCTGAAAGGAACACATGCTACACGTTGGCTTCTTTTTTACGGAAGATTATCTGGAAAATACTGATTATTTACCTTTAATTAATCATGCTTTGCTTAAAGTTTTGCCATAAATTCATTTTTGACCAGGCTTTTGTCACTCCCTTCCGTTCTGTTGGGAGATTCTTCAAATAAGCTTATCAAGGATTGGTTTTCGTTATGTTTTAAACTTTAGAGAAGAGTGTGTGCGTCACAGATGTTTTGAGGATAATGTTATTTACGCACTTATTTTTATTTCATATATAATCTTGTTAATATTTTTCTTTGATCATCTTTAATTCATTTAAGTCAACGATTGAAAATTAAGAAGAATCTATGAGAAGTAAAAATGAATGTGTCGAAAGCACTATCCTATTTTGATTCTTTAAAACTAAGATATTTTATTTATTCCCATTCAATATTTTATTTGTTGTCATCATGCAGTCTAATCTAATCAACTACTTAGTGAGCAAGTCTTTCTAGTCGTTTTCCAAAACTTTGGTAGATGCAAGAACTCTTCTTATATTTGCCATAACTAAAATCAAAGTACAAAATTATATTGTCTCGTACAAAATTAGGTTTTGTTAGTTTGTTAGAGCAATATATTTGTTTTCTTCAACAAGTTTGAATCTCCCTATTAGTTATACTTAGGGATGGGTAACGGTTATGGTGGGCGGATAACCGCGGTTATTTATCCATAACCGTTTATTCTCATATCCGCATAACCGTTTACCCGTTGGGTAATTGTTTAAACGGTTATACTCATACCCATAACCGTTTATAAACGGTTAACCATACTCATAACCGTGTACCCATTTAACCGTAACAGTTTAGTACCCGTTTACCCATTTATCATTTTTAAACCCGTTTATCCTTTCTTTTTTACCATTTACTCCTTTTTCACCTTCTACGTATTTTTTAACAACTTGAAAATTAAAAAAGAAAAATTTGTCATAATTTTCTTTTTCTAACAATTAAACACCGTTATAGATACATTCATCATACATTTCCGCATTTTAATTTTTTAAGTCCTTATATCATTCCAATAATTGAAATAATAGTTTACAAACGATATTTTTAACTGTTAGCAATGAAGGTAATATAAAATTTGCTAAGTATTCTTGGGTTACGAAAACTGTTAAAAGACAATATTCTTGGGTTATTTAACTCGGAATGCAAAATATTAACATAATATATATAATGGACCATGAAATTTAAAGTGGTTAAGGAAAACTATATTATATTAGCTATAGAAATCATGCACTATAGTCAATAACATTAATCTAAGTTTTGTCAGATAGGAAACATGGTTTATGTTAATTTTACATATATAAAATAAATGGGTAAATGGTTACCCATTTATAACCGCGGTTAATACCCATAACCGCCCATTTAAATTTCACGGGTAAACGGTTATACCGATAACCGTTTATTTATCTAAACGGTTGCCCATAACCATAACCGTGAAATTTAAATGGACGGGTAACCGCAGTTACCAATAACCGATGAGTATTTGCCCATCCCTAGTTATACTTGTGACTAGGTTATTAAGATATAGTGGTGTGTCGGTCCTATTGCACTGTCTGGTGTGCCCACCCTTTGCATGGTTGTTCACAAATTTAATACCCTCTGTCTTGTGGCCATTTTCTTCTGTTCTATCTTGGTACCAGATTAAAGGTCCTACTTCAATGAAGGACAAGATTCTTTTTATTTTATTTTAATAAAAGAATAATTGAATTAAACAAGTCGAATGACACATAAGGTTTGGAACTACAATGGTAGCCTTACTCTTTATACATGTACAAGACGGTAAGAAAAAGCCAAGACCCCGAAATTGGTATGGACAGTAGCTCCCCCAAGAATTGAATGCACAAAATAGCATGCCTTAAATTTCCATTTCTATTTTCCTCTTTCCCAATAACCAACAATTTGAGTATTCATCAAGGAAGAGCTAAGCTAACCACATGTTAGAAATTGTGGATGAATACAATTGTCCAAGTTTTGGGGGGCTTGAATTCATTGGAGAAACAAACAAGTGAAAAATGCAATATATACTTTGGACATGCATGTGGTTGTGATCACATGGCCTATATAGAGTACACGGATATTTTTTTTTTTTTTGAGTATCTATAGATGCTAAGTGATGATATATATTTGATCGTTAAGTGTGATGTGACGATCTTTGATCACTCAATTTAAGTAATTGAATAAAATCTAACAATCAAATGTGTTGACACTAAACGTATGTACGTAGCAAAGAAAAAGCTCACAAATCCGTGCCAAGTTTGATATAGGTACTTAATAATCATGAAGATTAAGTATGAATGTGTACGTGTGAATGGTGGTCACGGATTTTGACAGCTTCATTTTGGACCACATTTCCTCTCTCAATTCATTTTTCATCACAGAATCTGTTATTTTGCTGGGTTGCCAAGCTTGCTTCACAACACATTAAATTGGCAGTATTAAATTATTAATGTCCCCCCACCCATGACATAGATATTTATGGTATTAATTATAACTAAGAAAGTTGAAATAAAAATTTACAACATCTTGGATTTTTTACACAATCACTTTAGATAAAATGGTTCGTAAAACATACAAGTTTGTAGGTTTATATGACATTCACTTGGCAACTAAAGTTCGACTCTCACTTTTTTTTTCTTGTCATTTAAAAAAAACTCGAGAAAAAGAAAATTCTTGTAGTTAACATCAAGAACTTGATCACAATAACTATATGGTATACAGAAAAAGAGTAGAAATGGTCTTGAAATGTCTTTCAATTTGGGATAGCATCTATTCTTCTTTCCTTATAATCCTAGTTTGTGTTCATATAAGTTGAATTGGAATTCAATGCCAAATCTCACTAATAAGGAACAATTTGTGGCCAAATTAATTGGACCTGACTTCTCTGCCCTCCCACTTCTCATACACTCTCATCCCCTCCTATTTTGTGCGGTCACGTTTAAGTCACGTCAACATTTTATATTAATTTTTTTATAAAAATAATAAGACAAAAAACAATAGTAATATAAAATATTGACGTGTTTTAACCGTGACCGCACAAATAGGAGGGAATGAGAATGTATGGGAAATGGGAAGACAGAGAAGCCAGGTCCAAATTAATTTGCCTTATGAAATGTCATACTCCATGTAGGGTCTAATCCCCTCTAGGATTCTCTCCCAAATTTAAAACTGAAATAAACTATAATATAGTGGGTTTTGATTTCTTGTTGGAAAAATTATACTGGGTCTTGGTCAAATGTTTCTTTATACTTAATTCTCATGTTTACACAACATAATGCACACATACGTCACATATGTCAAATTCTATACAATTTAACATGGTTTTTTTTTAAGTTGTGGATTGCTCTAATAGTTAGTACATTCTTTTCGATTGATTACGTCCCTAATTCAAAGAATTATGAATATTGAAAAGACAAGTTACGTTGTGTACCATTTTGATGAATGACAAAATTGTAGTTAAATATTTTTTTTTTAGCCAAAATGGTTTCTGATATTGACATAACTCTTTACTTTTGCCTCTAACATTGAAAATCGATAGAGTGATCATTGAGTTTGTCCACTGTAAATCATTTTAGTCATTCAGTGAAAAATCTCTGTTACATGTAAATGCAAGTGGAAGGGTTGATTAAACAAAAATATTCTTAATTTATTAGAGATTTTTCACGAAATAACTAGAATAATTGACCGTAGACAAACTCAAGACTACTTCTATTGATTTTCAATCTCGAGAACCAAAATAAAGAGTTATGTTAATTTCAAGAATCAAGATAAAGAGTTATGTCAATTTGAAAAACCTTCTCATATTTTGGTTTGACGTGTTTTGAGGACTTGGATTGTCTACCCTCCCATCTCATACCATTCTCATGCCCTCCTATATTATGTGGTCACGGTTAAGGCACGTCAATTTTTTATATTGTTTTTTTTTATAAAAATAATAAGATAAAAAGTAATGAGAATATAAAATATTGACATGTCTTAACCGTGATCACAAAATATAGAAAGACATGGAATGGTATGCGATGGGGTGAGCAGATAATTCAAGTCCATTTATCAGAGCCACTATAATGTCAACTTGCGGATAGCCAATTATATGATACAGACTATATACATATAAAATAAACAATAAATATCCCATAAATGAAAAGCCGGAAGGTGATTCTTTACTTGTGGTCGGAAGACTGTTGTGGGACGACAGAGGTGTGATACTTTGAGAGAAACAGCATATGCAGCTGCATATTTTCAGTCTTTAAGCTGTTGAAAGCTAAAGCTTTACGTTTACTCAACTTTGGCTCTTCAGGTATCTAAAAATGCTATCTTCTTCCGCTCAACTTCTTCTGGAAAATCTTTTTGTTTAAGGCTGATTTTGTTTTATTTTAATTTTTTGTGTACTTTTATGTGCTGCATGTGGTTTGCTTCTCCAACTTGTTCATATAAATATTTGGTATGTTATACTGTTTGGGAATTGAGATTCCTGGCTTGTTTTGGTAATGATGGTAGTTTAGTACACTGATTAGCCGTACAAAATTGGAGTTTTTGAGTAAAACCCATGTTAAAATTGTTCTTCTGGTTCCCATTTGGGTATTAATTTTTAGAATCCAGGTGGTTTAAGCCATTATTCAAGAGGATTTTAATTGGTTTTATTATTATTATTTTTTAATAGGAGGTTTTGAGTAAAACTCATGTTCAAGCTTGTTCTTCTGGTTCCCATTTGGGTATCAATTTCAAGAATCCAAGGTGTTCTAAGACAATATTAAAGTGGAATTTTAATTGGGTTTTTGCGGCAAAATCCTGGTGTTCAAGGTAAATTATATATTTGGATTATCTTCCGAGAATTTTGGAACCCATGATGTTAATCTTCAATCTGCCATTCTTTACAGTTCTTTGTCATGTTTGATTCACTGCCTAGTCCAAGCTGAAGACTTGACAAGATTTCGACCGGCGGTTGCAGAGATTTCTGTAGGCATGGAGGTCTTGCTGATGAACAGGCCTACTGGCCATGTGTGCAAGACAAGAACACTGCTTGCATTGATCTTGTGTATGTGGGTGTCCATGCAAGTGATGGCTGGGACAGAAAATGCTACGCATTCGTCTGCAAGGCCGAGTTCTCTGAATTTTGGAGCTCTGTTTACTTTCAATTCGGTTATTGGGAGGGCAGCCAAACCGGCAATTTTAGCTGCAATTGATGATGTCAATTCTGATCAAAGCGTTCTTCGCGGGACGAAATTGAAGATTATTCTCCATGACACGAATTGCAGTGGATTTCTTGGAACTGTTGAAGGTATTTCCTGCAACTTGATTCTAAAGCATGTATGGAACTATAACCTGCTTCTTTTATAGTCTACTAAGTTGCAGTTTCCTTCAGTTTTGGGGAGTGGAAAAACAAGCTCCTACTAAATAAGAAACCAGATATTAGAGCAAGCTGCTGCTGATTTCATTTATCAAATTAGTTGCCATCCTAATGATGATTTTTTCTGTTTTGTTGCCGGAGAAGTTCAGATTTCTGGCATTGCCTGTTTTTAAAAACAAAAGCCCTACCCAAAAAATTTCAATCCTACCTGCTGTAGCTTGTAATGTTGATAGGATATCTCGAGTCTTGTAGTTCTTGTTCGCACATTTTGTTTCTTACTGGTGTTTTGATTTTTTTTTCCTGCTAAAAGCTCTAAGCCCGTACCATTATTGTTAAGAATGCTAGATGATCAGAGTCTCGCAATACTAGTCCTTGGTTCTATGTATTTGCATTATGATCTGTAAATGGATTAGTTCGAATTTTGTTGGCATTACCATGTCCTTGTGTCAGAACGGATAAATTTATAGATATTATTGTTATCCATGCTTCTCTCTTAAAACTAAAAATTAAAGTGATGTCTTTCTCATTGCAGCTCTGGAGCTGATTGAAAACGATGTGGTTGCTGCAATCGGCCCACAATCCTCCGGAATAGCTCATGTCATATCCCATGTTGTTAATGAGCTCCATGTACCACTTCTATCATTTGGAGCAACAGACCCCTCTCTTGCTGCTCTGCAATACCCATATTTTGTCCGAACCACCCAGAGTGACTATTTCCAAATGTATGCAGTTGCTGATTTAGTTGAGTATTTTGGATGGAGAGAAGTAATAGCAATCTTTGTAGATGATGATTATGGCAGAAATGGGATTTCTATACTAGGCGATGCCTTGGCGACGAAGCGTTCTAAGATCTCATACAAGGCTGCCTTCTCTCCTGGAGCCCCCAAAAGTGATATCAATGAATTGTTGGTGGGAGTGAACCTTATGGAATCTCGGGTTTATATTGTACATGTTAATCCTGACTCCGGTTTAACAATTTTCTCCATTGCCAAGGCACTTGGAATGATGACCAGTGGCTACGTCTGGATTGCAACGGATTGGCTTCCTTCTCATTTGGATTCACTAAATCCCCCTGGCCCCGACACAATGAATCTATTACAAGGGGTTGTTGCTCTTCGTCATCATACCCCAGATACTGATCTCAAAAAGCGCTTTATGTCTAGATGGAGCAAATTGAAACATGAAGGGACTCCAAGCTTCAATTCTTATGCGCTCTATGCATATGACTCTATTTGGCTAGCAGCCCGTGCTCTTGATGTTTTCTTCAACGAAGGTGGGAATGTATCTTTCTCTAATGACCCAAGGTTGAAAGACACAAATCAAAGCACACTGCATTTAACATCACTCCGTATTTTTGATGGAGGCCAAAAATACCTACAGACGATTCTTAAGATGAACTTCACAGGTATAAGTGGTCAGATTGAATTTGATCAAGATAAATATCTAGTTCGTCCAGCATATGACATTCTGAATATTGGAGGAACTGGTTCCCGTAGAGTTGGCTATTGGTCAAATTCTACTGGTCTCTCAGTCATTGCTCCAGAGATATTATATAAGAAGCCATCCAATAGGAATACCACCGCTCAACTTTATAGCGTTATATGGCCTGGTGAAGTTACAGCTACTCCTCGGGGATGGGTATTTCCCAACAATGGCAGGCCACTGCGAATTGGAGTGCCTTATCGAGTAAGTTACAAAGATTTTGTGGCTAAAGACAAGAGCCCTCCAGGGGTCAGAGGATACTGTATTGATGTCTTTGAAGCTGCTGTAAACTTGTTGCCGTATGCTGTGCCACGGACGTATATGTTGTATGGAGATGGTAAGAGGAATCCTGAGTACAGCAGTCTTGTAGCCCAGGTTGCGCAAAATGTGAGTATCTAGGTTAAATTTTAGCATTTTGATTAGAGGTGAACAGAATCACCTTTATATACAGTTTTGTCTAACCAGAACTTTGATTTGCTCATTTCCTTTTTCTTTTTCAGAACTTTGATGCAGCTGTTGGAGATGTTACAATTACTACTAATAGGACAAGAATAGTTGATTTTACGCAGCCTTACATGGAATCGGGACTTGTTGTAGTTGTTCCTGTCAAAGAGGCAAAATCAAACCCTTGGGCTTTCCTCAAGCCATTTACTTATCAGATGTGGTTGGTCACAGGTGCCTTCTTCCTTTTAGTGGGAGCTGTTGTTTGGATTCTTGAGCACCGGATTAATCATGAGTTCCGTGGTCCACCGAGCCAACAGCTCATGACCATTTTTTGGTTAGTATGTTTTACATCATTATGGCCATTGATAAGTGCCTATACGAGTACTTTTACTGATACTGCTTTTGATTTGCAGGTTTAGTTTCTCCACAATGTTTTTCTCACACAGTATGTACTTCATGCTTAATCCTCCTTTATCTCGTGAATGCAACTCGTAATATTAACTACTAATATTCTTTGCGACTTGGACTTGGTGCAGGAGAGAACACTGTGAGCACCCTGGGACGACTGGTGCTGATTATATGGTTATTTGTAGTGTTAATTATCAATTCCAGCTACACGGCTAGTTTGACTTCAATTCTCACGGTGCAACAGCTGACGTCACGGATTGAAGGGATTGACAGCTTGATATCAAGTAATGATCGAATCGGAGTTCAAGACGGGTCATTCGCTTGGAGGTATTTGGTTGATGAGATGAACATAGCGGAATCTAGACTCGTTAAGTTGAAAGACATGGAAGCTTATATTAAAGCCCTCACGGATGGACCAAGACGTGGTGGGGTAGCTGCCATCGTTGATGAGCTTCCTTACATTGAGTTGTTCATGTCCAACACCAAATGCGCATTCAGGACTGTAGGGCAGGAGTTTACCAAAAGCGGATGGGGATTCGTAAGTATTTATACATTTAGATTTGAGAAAATGAATACTGTGACCATGAAATGCTGATCTTTAACATTATCGTTAAAAATTCAGTGTTTCGGTTTTAATTTTATTGAATGATGCATTTGTCAGTTAGGAATTCACAACAGCCACAATATTGTTTTATTCTCATATTTAGTTTCCTTGTCTCAGGCATTCCAGAGGGATTCTCCTCTTGCTGTTGACTTGTCGACTGCGATTCTTCAACTCTCAGAGAACGGCGAGCTACAAAAGATCCATAATAAGTGGCTTACGCACAACGAGTGCTCTACTCAACTCACTGAAGTTGATGCTGACCAGCTATCTCTAACAAGCTTTTGGGGCCTGTTTCTTATCTGCGGTATTGCATGCTTCCTTTCTCTTGCGGTGTTCTTCTGTAGAATCCTTTGTCAATACCGCAGATTTACCCCAGAGCCTGTGGAAGCGGACGCTGAGGAGATTGGACCTACCAACACGAGATCTAGACGCTCACTTGGGTCAACCAGTTTCAAGGGTCTTATGGTCTTTGTAGATAAGAAAGAAGCAGAGATCAAGCACATGCTTAAGCGAAAGACTAGTGATAGTAAGCACGAAGCTAGCCCGAGCACTGATGGGCAGCTGCATTCGCCTTTGTGAGGAAGATTTGCTTTCGGCTGGTTGATTCTGCAGTGCTCCCTCGGCATTTAGGCGGTAAAACCAACACTGTTAATCAAATTTTATCTTTATACTAATTATATTCACGCCTTGTGCCATAAGCTAGGTATTTAGAATAACATTACATGGTTTATAGAATGAGAAAAAAAATTTGCTAGTTTTAGACCATTTTGTATCTTAAACAATAATGCTCTTACTCCTTATTTCAACTGAAGGAGGGAGTTCCAGGAATTGTGGATTAATCTTTTTCCATTTTTCCTAGTGAAATGAAATTTCCCTTGAATATGATTGTGAATAGAATGTTTTGCTCGAAACCTTTCTACGGTTTACTGTAAATTCTAGTGTTCGGGGAGGAAGATTCAAACTCGAATGCCACATGGCACGCTGCACTGGCTAATTGGCCTAACCCACCTTTTGCTTTCCCCTCAAACTTGAATGAAGGAACAAGTGTAGTATTTTCATCAATCTTGGCAGCAATCAGTTCCATACCATCCAAGTTTACTTTTATTTTCATAAGTTGTATTTTTATTTTATTTTCTCACGTTAGTCATGACAACGACACATGAATTGAAATTGGAACATCCTAACATGCAGTTTATCATACTATTAGTTCCATCAAGAAAACGAGTTGGAAGTCTACCTCAATCATCTGAGGTTGGTGGTGCTACAAGGTTATATTATTTTGGAATTTGGAGTGTACTAATTTAAGATGTATATAATAATAATCTCTGAAATGCTAGACTGCTTGTGACCTACCTGTATTTCAAAATCTGAAAACCCAGAAACCAGATTAATTAGTCCCGATTTATGATTTCCTTCATTACAAATTAGGAAGATGATTTTCACAAACCTTTTTTAGCCTCTCGGATATTCTTCTTTATTTCTGGCCATAAAATTGTATAAATATGATGAAAACAAGAACATAATTAAACATGAGTATAAGACAAGGTGTGTGATTATCATTTCTCCATGATTATTTGATGTGTATAATTCCAAATACTATAGTGAAAAGTATTTTTCAACTTACAAATCTGAAATACTGGTGTGAATCGTGATATTTCAAAATTTAAAGGAAAACCAACCATTAACATTTTTTTTTTCAAATTTTCTTTTGGTACCATCAATCATTTCCCTTACTAATCGTTAGGCGGTGTTTAATTATAGGCTTCTTTTTTTTTTTTGTTTTTTTTTTTAGTAATGTTATTCATACCAAGTTTTTATATCATATTTCTATGCCACTTTAGATGGCATATGATGTGGACAACCACATTATCTAAAAAATTTGCAAAACCCAAGGAAAGGAAGGAGAAAGATTCCTCGTTTACTACAATCATCATTTAATTAACTAGTTTTTATTAATTATTAGTTTATTAAATAATGAACTAAATTTAAAAATCTGATTAATTCAAATGATGTGGCTATCCATATCAAATGTCACCTAAGGTGGTATGAAAATGTGGTACAAAAACATGGTATAAATAACATTATTCTTTTTTTTTTTGTTAAAATGATCTTTGAGATTGACATAACTCCTCACTTGGTCCTTAAGATTTGAAATCGATAGAAGTGATCCCTAAGTTTGTCTACCATCAATCATTTTGGTCGTTCCATAAAAAATTATGTTAAATAAGGATTAATGTGACAAAAATATCCTCAATTAATAAACAATGGCTCCAATGAGATTTTTGTCATTTTATCTTTATTTAATAGAAATTTTTCACATGAGGACCAAGATGATTGATCGTGGACAAACACAGGGACCACTTCTATCGATTTCAAATTTCAAGGATCAAAACAAGGAATTCTGCTAATTACAGGAACTATTTTGGTTGAAAAGCTTTAATTATATCCAAAATACTGGCGTTCACTCAAAATAGTACAGCTCAATGTTTTCTTAGTTGCAATTAACAAATTTTCACTATTCAAATCACCACGGAGTGGTCCAATGGTTGCGGGCAAATTCCAGACCCGTATTCCACACGGCACGTCCTGAATTCGATTCTTGTCGCTGGTGAATCGCACGATGATGGGCAGGGGAGGCTAAAATGTTTTTGTGGGTCTTTCAAGCCCCGAAAGGATGGATAGCCGTGGTAAAGCTACCAGCTAATTTCCTTTATAAAAAATAAAAAATATATTCACTACTCACATATCATAACGAGAACGATTAATTTTCTTAATCATCGTATAAAGATCTTTTTTTTAAAAGTTAAATCATATTAAAGATTGTTTTGTCATCAATACAAACCGACATTACGATTGTTAGGTTAAGTTTAAAGTACTTAATTAAATGAGTTAGGTTCTTTAACAAAGGTATTTTAAAATTAGATACGTTAGGCATGCCAATATTGTGTAATCCAAATGTAAGCCGCTGGAAGACATCAAACGTGATGAATAATAATCAAGACATACATCAACTTCCCCTGAATATTATATACAGCTCGATCGACGGAAGTGGGATTCTGCAATCTGCATATCTGTATAAGAAGGTCAACGTGTACGTGTCGTCGCCCCCACGTCAACACTTGGGAGGAGAGTGACTAGAAATTGGGAACCCATTTTATTACTTAATTAGCCACGTGTGCATGGACCATACTAATTAAATTGGGATTTGAATTCAAAGTGTAGTTGCTGGATTTGGATCATCTTCTGAGCTTAGGAGGCTGAGCTTCCTAAGCAAAGCACACGGATCGTTAGATTTTGATCCAACGACTACAATTATTATAACTTTTAGAGGACCTCCTGTTTGTAGCCGTTAGATCAAAATCCAACGGCCCGTGTGATTTGCTCAAGAAGCTTAGCCTCCTAAGCTCAGGAGATGATCCAAATCAGTAGTTGCCTATTGCTTTAGACTCGTTTAGAAGTTTTTTTTTAATGATTAAAAGAGTTTTTTGAATCAATTTTTAGTAAAAACGCAATTGAATTTTGAAAAAATATTTGAAGTGATTTTGAAATATTTTTTTAAAGCGTTTTCAATCATTTTAAAAATACTTTAAAACGAGCTCTTGGTCTCGTGGTGACTTTGAGAATGCTTCGAAATTTAATTAGTAAGAATTTTAGCTAAACATCTCCAGCACTTGTCAGGTTTAGTGAAAACAGGAGATCGAAGTTAGAGGGATTACTCGATATATTTGATCTTCATTAAGAAAGGTATAGGTTAATAATGATTATGATGAGCTGTCCCATTAAGTGTTTTGCGCTACATAATACTCATTGAGTACAAATGAATAAAATATTAAAAGAGTTTTACTATTGAGCTTGCGTGAAGAACCTAAGATGAATCAAGAAGATATGGATGAATATCAGAATTCAGGTTAGTACAAATTGCGTGTTTTAATTATATGAACTTGTAGATTAACACGTCGTAAATGTGTGAGTAGATTGAGACCTCATACATTATATTCCGGAACCAAATACTTAAAAAGCCAATAATTAAATTGACTACAATTCATGATTTCCCATCCGAGTAAGTAGCCACTGGTTGAAAATTGTAACCAACCACTTAATTATTGATCATTATATCCTAACCGTTGCTAGTATAATTTATCAACTATAATTCGGTACGTTTTTTTAACAATGCATTTTTGGTAGTTGGTACGATACAAAATAAAAGACCTTTAACTTGATTATACCTATGCTTAAAGTTGTTTTTTTTTTTAATTTAAAAAAAAAAAAAGAACCAGTTGAAAGTTTTGCCACAACATTTCAACATTAAGAAAAAGGTGGTTGTATTGCCCTAGATCTGAAAAAAGATTGGTTACGTGTTACTACATGAGTACATAGTTATCAAAAGTCGATTAGGTGTACATTCATTTTCTGGTGCTCTTTAATTTACAAGAAACCAAACATAAATCAATGACTATACATTGAAGTAACACAAATCGTTTGGTAGCAACTGTTTGGTGTCAATCAAACATCACTCGAGAGAAACCAAACAGAAACATGAAGAAATTGATGGTTTTAGTTATGCATACCTCCTATTCTAGCTCTTCTTTTCGATTGGATTTGAAGAAATCGAACACCAGATCTACTATAAGCCTATCTTACCATTTTTTTTGTCACTTGAGCTACTTAAAAAAAGCAAAAACTTAGACTTTTGTGTTTTTTAAGTAACCTAATTTTTTTTTTCTACAACTCATTACTAAGTCGGATATAATAAAGTCTTAAGATAAACATGGATAGAGCCAATGAAGGCTTATTGGGGGCAGATGCCCCCACTCAAGTAATTCGTTTGTTAAATTGCAGAATACAGTTATAAAATATACAACCGTTATCTTTGAAGTAAATATAGTATCTAATATCCAACATACATTCATTCTACTTCACTCCATATCAAATATTATATGAGCAAAAGTGTTATTGTTCTGTCATTCAAACCGACAAACCCCTCTCCCCCGCCTATCTGTAGTAAAAAATTTCTCATCACTTTGCCACTTTCCACTACTAGTTTGAAATTTTTGTAACATTGAGATTGTGATACATCATCATTTGAAAACACCCCTATTATCATATTGGGTATAAGCCATTCTATAATAAGATCTTCTTAGTTGTTTTTCGGATTGCCCTCACTAGGAGAAATTTCTAGCTCCGTCTTTGAAGATAAACTTGGAATACATATACATACAACTCATAATCTCATAAAACTCATTACAAAAAATTGTGAGTTTGTAACCGTCACTATGCAAACTTACAAGAAACTTTTCGGTGTAATGGTAATAATAGTACAATACAAGAGTTTGTAACCGTCACCCTGCAAATTTACAAGAAATATTTCGGTGTAACGGTAATAATAGTATAATACAAGAAATTTTATAAAGTGTCAAGTATTCATACGGGTACATCACGTGTCATAAAATAAGTGAAGGGATACAAAAAATATTATATATTTCTTCCACTTGTATTATGACATGTGAAGTACCTTGAATACCTGATACTTAAAAAAAATATCTCCTAATAATACATTAATTGATATGTATAGTTGTGTCACCGTCACACACACGTAGACATGACCAAGATACGTGTAGCATTGGAAGAAGGCAATTAGGACTTATTTTGTATACCACGTTTACTTCAACTATGCTAGAGAGACTATTGACTTAAACCATATTTTGTAAACCACATGATGTGATTGAATTCATTCTTTAAAAATTCATTAAAAATGAATTCAACCATCAACTGTCATCAACTGTCATATCGCATATATTATACAAAATATAGTCTAAAGAGTAATGCTAGAGAGACTAAATTTGGAGACTAAAATTATAAACTAAATGATGTGTTATCAATAGAAATGAGCACGTTCATCAATGCTAAACTAATAAACCAATCATCAACTTCTATATTCTTTAGTTTCCAAGAGTTTCCTAGCATTACTTTAGTCTAAAAACATGATTTATCTAGTATTTTTCTTTGGGATTATGTCCATGCTATTACTGGTCAACTGTCCCGTTAAAGTTGTCACATTGATAGCAAAAGGTGGTTGTAACTGAAAAAAAGCCAAAAAGAAAAAGAAAATGGGACAAAATTAAAAAAAAAAATTAGAAAATGTTACCTCAATAGAAAGCAAATATTCTAAAAATACCACGAGTCATGAAAGTATGAGAGCAATGGAAGCTAGCTTTTCATTTTCCATGGCCTAAACAGAACAAGAGCCACTCACTTGCAGTTGAGGCCATCCCTACAACCACTATCACCGCCCTTGATCGCCACAATCACAACCGTCCGTTTTTTCTTCCAAGTTTGAAGATTGATTGACTATAGTTGGTTTTTGTTGAAGAAATGGCACACCACTTCAGCCTCAGGAGAAGAGTTAGAAGCCGCGTGTTGGTCCTCCGCCGCTGCATCCGCCGCGTCATGGACCGGCTGCTCATGTGTTGTTTAGGAAAGCCAGTCCGGTACAGGATGCTGCCCATTTCGGCTGCCATGTCCTCATCGAACGACACCCCTTCTTCCACTTTTGCGCCTTCATCGCCGTCCTCGAAATCAAGGGACCTCACCTGTCATCAACTTCATCGTAACAAGAGTAGCCACCGTGATAGCAACTCGGATTTGGTGCCCTTAAAGATCAGCCTCTTGGGAGACAGCCAAATCGGAAAAACTAGCTTTGTGGTAATCTCTCCATTCGTATAGATAGAGATTTCATACAATCTTATGCATCAACCTCTGGTGATTTTTGTTTTAACATCTTTTTCAACCGAAAAGAAATAATCATTTACGATACAGATTCGTATGACATGTAAACACAATTAGATTTTGTATGTGTTCGTATGTCATATGATTGGTACCATGAATTGTGTTTCGATCATATCATATCATGTCACATTCTCATTTTCTTTTTATTTTCATTTTTTATCATATTTTTTTACTGAATTTATTTGGTTGCTTAGGTAAAGTACGTAGGAGATGATGAGAAGGAAGAGGGAGGAGAGACAGACACCGCAGGATTAAATTCCATGGATAAGACATTGTTGGTCCGTGGTGCAAGGATTTCCTATAGTATTTGGGAAGTTGGAGGTATGTCCCAATAATTATAATCTAATTAATGAATTAATCTTCGTTTTAAAATCTAATATTTCATTCAGTTTGTAATAATTTTATTTTAATTTTGGTGCAGGTGATGTAAAATCCCAGGATAATATTCCCGTTGCATGCAAGGACTCCGTAGCTATTTTGTTCATGTTTGATTTAACAAGTCGGTGTACGTTAAATAGGTGAATTTCTGAACACGATCTCTAGCTTTTGATATCTTAATCCTGTTTTAATTTTTATTTAGCATTCTTAACCATGGAATTTAATTGTCTGCAGTGTCATAACATGGTATCACCAAGCAAGGAAATGGAATCAGGTAACTGCAAATCCATTCCATTATCTTAATTTCCAAAATTAATCAATTTTTTTTCTCAATTGTAATTTTATTTTTTCACGATTTGCAGACGGCAATCCCAATATTAATTGGAACAAAATTCGATGATTTCATCCAACTCCCCATGGATTTGCAATGGACAATTGCAAGTCAGGTAAGGAAGTTTCTTAATAAACAATTAGCATATATTGTTTTAATTTTCATAAGGCGGTATTCTAAACTAATGGGAAAGAGATCTAAAATAAGAAGTCAGCTGATGAGCAAACTGTCCTAACCGACTAACCTACTAATCCGCATACTAATTGCTAAATAAACAATCCTTCCAAGTTTGAGACATCAGTGTCAATTCTTTGCAAAGAATTTAATTCATGGTTTACACAAGGTACACCTAACACCTTAAATTATTTTAAAAAATGTGTTTAGGCAAAGAACATCAATGATTAGGGGCCTAATCGTCTAGGATGAGCTAGAAGTAATCTTTCTAGAACTTAATTTTATTTATTTATTTTTGGCTGGTGAAGTAACCTTTCTAGAAAGAAAAAAAACACGGATAAAGATAAGGAAAAGTTGGAGACATCCAGGTCAAGGCTCAACAGGAAAAGGAAGCTAAAACCTAAAGACTTGTATGCAAATTCAATTTGGGGACAAACACCAACCACCAACATGAAATAGTAATGTGTTCAACCACCTGTCATGGCTTTTTAAGGTGTTCATTTGGTTCCAATACGGTTTGTTTGGAGTGCTTTCAAAAGTATAAGCACTTTGTCAAAAGTTCAAAACTAGAATAAAATTTTACTAATAATAAGTGTATTCAATCGGGATTTTAGAGATTTAAATGAATTTATAAATTCATGAATTTAGAGTTTAATTAATTTCTTAAGATTCCATGTCAAGTTTTGAGTGAATTTTCTCAAATTCTAATTGGGAAGATGTGAGATTTATGAATGCTTAAAGACTCGTTTGGGAGTGCTTTTAAAAATGGTTGAAAGTGCTTTTGGTGAAAATGTTTTTAGTACCAATCCTTAACAAAAATGCAAGTGAATCTTGAAAAAACACTTGAAGTACATTTGCAAGAAGCACATAATTGGTGTTTTATGGGGAAAGCACTTCAAGTGTTTTTGAAAGCGCAAAACATTTTCACTGAAAACGCTTTCAGTCATTTTAAAAGTACTTCCAAACGAGTCATAAAATATACAACAAAATTTCTCTAATTCCCTTTAATTCCTCCATTTTTTAAAATCAATTCCTAATTAAATACACCTGGAATGTTATCGCAACCAGAAATGCTTTTGGTTACCACAAACCTAAGTAATGCATAACACCCTTGAAAGAAATTTGTGCTCCTGTGTTTTAAGATGTTCACTTGAAGAGCAAAATGAATAGTTTGGAAGTTGTAGTTTGATTCTCATGTCAAAATGTGAATGCAGGCAAGAGCATATGCAAAGGCCTTCAACGCGACGCTATTCTTTTCGAGTGCAACATACAACATAAACGTGAACAAGATCTTCAAATTCATAACGGCCAAGCTCTTCGACTTACCATGGACAGTGGAGCGCAATCTGACCATCGGAGAGCCCATCATCGATTTCTAGTGTTTGTATTCTCGTAGAGATAGCTGGATCTCTCTGCTCCCCAGAGATATAAGGAGTCAACTGGTCGGTCCCCGGAGGCTGGAGTTGCCGTAATCGTCAGTCCGATAACTATTCGGGTTTTTTCCCCATTTCATGACCTTTGTTTTTTGCCTTACATTTCATGACTTGGAGAAAGGGAGAGGCGGACAGCCCACATCTCCACATATGAATAAAGTTTTGTTCAACAGTTGTAGACAGAGTTCGAATAAGAAAATAAAATCACGAATTGCAGTCTATATATTTGATCATGCAAATCACAGTAAAAATCTGCATATCTCATGACAAGAACAGCATCTAGATTTCTTTAGCCTTTCAGATAAAGAATAGCCGGCACTTGATAAAGTGCGGCAGAAAACACTATTGAATCGTTTGAACGACAGTTACACGTCCAGTGCAGAAAAGAACCACCACAAATGCTTATATTATAAGAAAAGATGACATTAAGTTGATGGCTCAAATAAAACTCAAATAAGCTGCTGAACTCAACTGCATTGGAAGCCGTAATCTTAGTTGCGCTCCGATATTATATTATAAAGAGAAAAGATAACAAAAATTGGAATTTTTGAGACAATGAGCCAACCTAAGAACGAATATTGATTCCGATAACAAAGGCGGCTTCACTCAAGTTTCACATCTCTTGTTGGGGGATCCAGCTGCAAATATGTAAATGGCTCTGTTGGTTCTTCCCTGCAGAACAACACAAATGCTCCAGGAATCACAGAAAGGAGAATAACAAGTAGGCCTCGTTTGGAATGCATGAATGGATTGTAATGGATAAGACACTATTCTCAAGGTATATTGAATGAAGAAATGAAAAACTGTGACCAAATTAGAGGTTACTCGAGAAGAAATGTCATTCATTCCAATCCTCCCCAAAATGGGAGGATTAGAAGGGAGAAGTTTTCTTCATGTCTAATCCTCTTCTAATCTCCTCAAGATGAAAATCATTCTCATCTACCTTCAGTATGCTTTGAATTTTGAGGGCTATCCCTTCCTTTCTACCAAACGAGCGCGTATTGAATTTAGTAACAGATGCAGCATTACGTGACATTATTATGAATATATATATATATATAAACAAAAGATCCCTCAAATCAAGGTGTCGTTGTTGTAGACACTGGGGCAGCATTTTAAAGGTCAATCATACCCGGGTTTTGATCGCATGCACTGCCAGAAGAGCTTAAATGGCCCTGGAACAGTCTTAAATGGGTTTCCCTCGAAACAAGCCTACACAAGAAACAGGCAAAATGAACTAACAAATAGGAACGAAATACTACTAATGTTGATAATCGAGAAATTTTTCAAACTGCTTAGGATCCTCGGTAGCAGAGAACAAAAGTTAGAAAGTATTCAGGCCGTTTTAACATTATTTTTCTGGCAGCAACTACACAAAGCAAGGGAAGTTGAAAACTTTCAAAGTTACTACTAGAAAGAGATCATCACATACTCTCCAAGTCCTGTGTCAACACGATTATCACTGAATATCACCAAAATCAAGCTTAAATAAAAAGACTTGATGAAGACACGTTCAGCATTTCAAATAATCTTCTTAATTGTGAGTTTCTTCTTTCCTCACTTCCACAAAGCATCTACAACCCCCTCTTCCCTCACCGCCGATGTACTATGCTAGTGTTGTTTTTTCATTTTTAAGTCATGTAATTATTATTTGTTCCTGCTCCACATTCAGCATCTTTAGACTAATCCTGAAGTACAGACATTGTGATCCATTGGGGAAAAAAGGCAAAACCTTTTGGTCTGTTTCACTGGTTACTATAACTAACGGGATCTTAAACTATAAGGTCTAAATTCAACCTTGATGGATGACCAAATTCTTTCAAAAGCGAAATTCCCATTATTTCAATTGAAAATTCAACTTATACAAAGCACAAACACACAATTAAACTCAAAACCATACAATTAAATCCATCACTCGCGATCAGGCGAAAGTATTCTTCAGCTGGAAATCACTTGCCTTCAATTCTTCATTCCCAAAAACCCATCAAAACATTTCAACCAAGCTCACCCACAAACACAGAGCAATAAGAACAACAATTAAATCCCAACCCAATGTTGAATCTAATTCCTATAATAAGAAAGTTCAATAATTTAATTAAGTTAACTGAAAGTTGTGCATAAATGTAGCTGAATATCTCAATTCTTGCATAAGCATAAGAGATGTTAATTTCGAATTTTGAGAAAAATTAACAGAGGGTTTTCGGTTACCTGGATCACGTCCTCCGCCCGGTCATTGCAGCGGTGGGCCTTCGGTTCGCGATGATCTCCCTCCGGCCTCCCCCATGGGCTCTCTCTCCTTGGCACCGGTCGAGTCTCGCTCATCGTTAAAGGCAAAATGTGTGCAGCCCAATCTTCAGTCCTTTGCTCTTTCGGTCCCGATTCTAGAATAAGTAGGGCTGGTTCGGGTCGGGATCCCAAACCGAAACCCCGAACCCGATACCCAAACCAAAACATTTCGGGATGGGATTTTATATCCCGAAATCGAACCAAAACTATTCATTTCCCGAAATTCGGGATTCCCGAAAGTGTTTCGGGATTGGACCTTGAAGCCCAAAATGTTGGGCTTTTATAACTTTTTACAATTTGAAGCCCAAAATGTTGGGCTTTTAAAGAGTAAGCCCACCCTTTTTTCATATATAAAAAAAAAAAAAAGAGGTTACAATTGGCAATTGCAGCCAGCCACTGCTCGCACAAGCACATGCTGCACAGCCCACTTGTTTCAATTTCATCACAATATCACAGATTTACAATACCACACCTGTTTCAATTTTCATACCAAGGAAGCAACAACTAACAAGTTAAGCTTAAGTTCACAATTGTCTACCAAACTAGTTAATTAAAAGTGCATGCAACCAAAATGAAATAAGTTAAGTTTTACAAACCAAACTTCCAAATGAATTTAGATTAAGTTACAATCCAAAAGCAAAACATAGTTTATAAGCAAGAAAGTGCATGCAACCAAAACATAGTTTATAAACATAGTTCATTTCCTTTAGCCCCTTCGGCCCCTTCCCCTTGTTGATGAATGACCCGTTGACGTTGGTGTTGATGGTCGTGGTGGACCCCTTCCTCTTGTTGATAATTGAAACCTCCTTTGTGTTGGATTAGATGCTCTTGAAATGGGTGGTCGCGGAGGTAATGATGGGCGGCGTTGAACTTGAGGTGGTGGAGGAGGTGGCATTTCACTTTGTGTGGGATTCTCCTCACCTCCCATATTAGGCAACTCTAAAACGATAAAAACAATAAAACACAAAATATATTTAGAAAGTGAATGCATAAATTATAAAACTAAGAAAATGAAAACATGAAATCAAATACTTCACTTACCCTTCTCCAACTCTTCAAGTTCCTTGTAGAACATAAGATCGTCAATTGTAGGCTTCTTGTAGAAAGACATTTCATTCCCCCTTAGCCAATCACTTGTACACACCAAAGCCTCAACTGTTCTCGGTGTTAGGGACGCTCTAAAAGGATCTACAACTCTCCCACCAAGACTTAAAAGTATTCTCACTAGCAACATGGAAGATGATGTGGGAAAAAGGAGACTCCTAATCCCATAGATATATCATATATTAATTTAATTCGAATTTAACTTTTTATTAGTTTTTATAATTATTTTGTGACCTTGGAATTAATCCCAGATGGCAGATACTTCCCCCAGTGTTTGTTAATCATTCAAATCTGGTGCAATGTTTATGTGCCACTACTACTTATATTTACAATTAGGTTATTTTCATCCACTTAAATAAAATCAAGTCATTGAGATGTAATATTTTTCAATACAAACAATATATCAAAAGTGCACATATATATCAGATTACATATATTGACAGAGAGTGCACATATATACCACATTATATATATCACATTACATATATTGACAGAGTGCAAAATCTGACTTGTTTGTTATTGAGCTCTTGTTTAAACTTAGAAGTTAGAACCTCCCTGCTAGTTATCTCTGATAGCTGCTTTAAAATCTGACCTGAATACAAAATCAAATTGTCAAAATTAAGTATCACACTAACCAAGTCTTCACAATCGTTGCAGGGCATGCAAAGAGAAAAATATTTGCTGCCAAATAGCAGGGCATGCAAAAATGAAAATATTTGCTGGATTGAAAAATGAAAAATGGCAGGGCATCCAAATAGCAGGGCATGCCAAATGAAAAATGGACCGGAGAAAGCAAAAACAAATTAAAACTTAACATCCACATGAATGAGTAAAACGTGTTTGAAATTGAAGCCCCAAGTGCTTTTCAATCCAAACGGTGACAAATTCCAATAGATTTAATGCAAAAAACTAAAGAATCTGAAAAGGGTACACCCAATTACTGGTAAAGTTTCAACATTTACCTTGGACTTGAAGTTGGAAGGAGTTCGCTGAAGAACTGGAGATGATGGTCCGTATAGTGCATCGCAAATACTGAAGACGAAGAAAAACAAGAAGATGATTAGGACTGCTCGAAATTGATTCTCTCTCATTCTCTCTCTCTCTCTTTTACACACTCCCACACTCTCTCTCTGTGAGATTTGTTGTGCTAATCAATGAAGAAATCTCTCGAGGCACAGAGATGAAGCGTTGCATGCAACTGGGAAAGCTTCTGGGCCTACTAACTACTAATCTTAGTTAGCTTGCTACCTGAATCATCTCCTACATAAACGCATAAAATGGGTTTTCCTACTGATTTGGGGTCCTCTGTTGAAGGAAGAAGGATCAAATACACATGAAAAGTTCCCTAATTCGAAACCCTCACACATTCGACAAAATACTCACTCAGAAATCAAGTTAATCAAAAATCAGAAACCCTAACCTGGATTTTGGGACTCGATTGGTGTCAGATTCGAGTGTGTGAGTGTGAGTCGATGGAGAAGCGTCAGTCGATAGAGAAGCGGCGTGAGTCAATGGACGACGAGGACCGGCATGGATTCGACGGAGGAGTGGAGCGGCGTGAGTCAATGGAGTGATGGACGATGAGGAGCGGCGTGGATTCGACGGAGGAGTGGAACGGGGGGACTGTGAAAGTGACTGTGAGAGTGAGAGTGTGTGTGAGTGAGCCAGTGAGGTGAGAGAGCGAGAGCGACTGAGAGAGTCTGATAACCTAACAAACAAATGACCTAACTATGGACGGTTGGATTAGATTTTAAAAAATCCAACGGTTCAAGTAATTTCTAATCAAAAATTAAAAATAAATAAATATATATAATATTCGGTTCGGTTCGGGATTCCCGAAAACTTTCAAAGCTGTGGCCGAATCCCAAACCGAAACTTTCGGGTTGGGATCGGTTTCGGGAAATTCGGTTCGGGAATTTTTCGGTCTAATTTCGGGACGGTTCGGGATTTTCGGGAAAAAATTCCACCCCTAATAATAAGACAACTGGTCGTACATCGTCGTTCTCTTTATTGGAGAGTGCTTTTCATTATGTGATTTCATTTTATTATGGCTTATTTTTTATCTATGACTCTAGAACTTGATTTTGATCTTATTTTGCTGCCTATAATTTGAAAGTCGTCACTTTACTCTCTAAAACTCAAATTTTGCTTTACTTTGCCCTCTGAAAATCGATTTTGATCCCATTTTACTCCCTGAAATTTGAAAGTCATCTACATAAAACTCAAAATTTGCTCCACGTTGCCTTAAATATGTTAAATCTTATGTGAGTTTAATTGGGTGCGCGGCTAATCAATTTTTTTTATCATTTTTTTCTCTTCAATTTCTTTTAAACTTAATATTCTTTGATTGTTGGATGTTAACACATAATGAAAATTTGTAATCAACTTTATTGCATATGTGGCATAGTCTTATTGAGTATTGAGTCTCACATATGTTTTAGGAGACGAACTATAAGTTTCAGGGAGAAGAAAGAGTCCATAAGTCAAAGTGAAACGAATTTTGAGTTTAGGGAGTAAAGTGGTGACTTTTGAGTTTCACGGGGCAAGATGACTTTTGATCACTTTTTATTATTTGAGTTTCAGAGACCTTTTGTTGACCCTAAAAACTACCAAATCTACGTGGCGTGCAGACCGAGTAACTAATGAGCTAACTACGTCCTTCAGTTGATGCAGGGAGTGCCAACTCGTCGGCCAAGGAGTAAAATATGTTGATGTTGCGTTAGGTGCGTTGCTGACTTCTCGATCTTGCGATTGCAGCCGAGGAAGGAACACTCTCGGCATTCGGGTTCTAGAGCCTGAAGACAAGGCTACTAGTTCTAAGAAGTTCACAAATTGTCGGCGTCGGATTCGGTCACGGTGATTATATTCGTAAGAGTATAAGCACGCCGAATCGACACCATACTATATGGACACAAGTATTCAAAGCATATGTACGTATTAATCGTAAATGTGGTTCCGCAGTCAGAATGCCGAACTCTAAATCCAACTTGTGAGTATCCAATCATAAAATAACTCGGCGTTTAACGCACCGAGTCTAGTGATTCGTAACACCTCACTTCGCCAAGAAGGTTCGTGAGATGACCTCTGCCAATAAGGGTTCGAAAATTGATGTAGTAAAAACTAACACATAAATTAAACCCTATTAAGATAGTTGTAGTACGCGTAAGTAGGGATTGTTCTAGGCCGGGAATTAGTTAGGGATGCTAATCAACACAAATTAAACCTAAAAACTGAAAACTAGACTCTAAAACAGAAAACTAAACTCAAACTACTCAAAATAGACTAAATTGACTCAAAACACACAAACTAAGTTAAATTGACTCAAAACACTAAAAAGAACCCAGTTTGGACAGATTCTAACTAAAAACACGAAATATAAAGGGGGAAGTGGTTTTTGACGAATTTAAAGTAAACGCAAACAGATTTAAAGACTCTAAATAACTTTAGACGAAATTGGTGATTTAATGGGTGAATGGCTAGCTAGAGGGTCATTCTCCACACATGACACACATGCATACAAATCGATTTCTAGTTATTCTTCCTATAAACCATGAATGACAATGCCCCAAATTAATCGTAAGAAGCACAAATTAACTTTCAGATTTTCCTAAATTCATTGAATTGGACTCAGCGACGCAACCAAATTATTCTTATCAAGTTCCTTATATGAACAGCATGATAGAGATACATCTCAAAGATCATTAAGTTATATAAAAATCATAAGCATTGACAAGGTATTCGTAACTATGAACTGCATAATACTCTTGCCAAGAATTTACTTAACACAATCATGACTAGTGACTTTTACTACTTGTGAATATAAGTTCATAACGATTAGGTGAAATTCCCTTATATTCTAGCATCAAATTCAGGCATGCAAACTAAGTAGGCCTCCTTAATCAACACACAAGAACAAGTTATCAATCAAACAGATAAGTAAATTGCATTCACGATTTATGAAATCATAACTGGAAGTAATCAATTCATATCACACATATGTTCATGGCTTTGAATTCTCCTCTAACTAAAACGAAATTAGTTCCACATGTTCATCATAATTGAAAACCAAATTAAACTAAACATTGGACTAAAACTAAGGATAGAAAGAACCCAGAAACGCTCTAGCACTCCAATGGCAGATTTGGCACAATCCTTGGCTGCAGAGGCACGACACAAATCCTTCCTCTCCTTGCAAGCACGGCACAAGTCTCTAAACACCCTCAGAAACTTGCAGCACTCTTTTATTTTTCTCTTTGAATTCTCTCTTTTGCGTGTGGTGTGTTGAATGGTGCGGCAAAGATGTGTATTTATAGGGCTAGGGTTTGCACAATTTCTGAAGGAAAAAGGATTGCACAATCCTATAATGAAAGGGAGTAGGATACACGGCACAAAGCTTCTAGAAAGGACAGGGTGCTGCGGCATTCATTTAGGATCAGGAATATGGCTTCTAGAAAAGGGTTTTGGCAGGTTTCTAGAAGGAAAGGGATAAGAAGGTGCGGCACCAATTCAGGGCAGAGGATAAGGCTTCTAGAACCAGATATTTAGGTAATTTAATGTGAAATTGATTCCCCCTTGCAGCTGGAATTAAGGTAGAATAAGATTAGGATTAGATAAGATAAGATAAGGTTAGTTTGGATAATGTTGGATAAGATAAGATTGGTTAAGATAATGTTCATTCCTTTTAGCTGATTCCTTATCTTCTTTGTCTTGACTTTATTTTCTTCGTCTCATCAGCATATTCCTAGCCTCTTGAACTTCAAAAATGTCCATCCACCTTGCTCCATGCATGTGCTATCCATTCTTGGCCCAAAACTGCTCCAAATTGCACTTTCTTGCCAACTTTGTCATTTGAACCTGAAAACACACGAAAATAGCTTAAATCACTATAATAAACAGAAATTAGCTATGTAAATGCAAGAAAACAAGCTAACTAAGTCGCATAAATATGCTCCTATCAAAAACCCTTCTCGACCGAGACTTGGATAGATAACTAGTCGGCCTTGACTCAGTGCTGTTTATCCAAACCGAAGGTGCTTCACGGTCGGCTGATTCTACGGCGACAATGCTGTTTATCCAAACTGAAGATGTTCACCGGTTGCCTTCACAGTGCTGTTTATCCAAACTGAAGATGTGTTGGTAAAAAAGAAAATAAAAATCT
The DNA here is from genome assembly GCA_035220775.1 of Malus fusca. Taxonomy (NCBI): domain Eukaryota; kingdom Viridiplantae; phylum Streptophyta; class Magnoliopsida; order Rosales; family Rosaceae; genus Malus; species Malus fusca. The sequence goes on along the minus strand of CM069067.1, from coordinate 7,328,485 downwards.
CAAGGTTGTTAAGAGATTTTGTGTAGAGCGAGAGTTTGCGCAGAGCAGTTTGTGTGTTGAGTTGGAGGGGGCCCTTTTCGTTGTTTGCCGCTTTGTATTTATAGCCAAGTTTCCTTGACCGCCAATCCAAAATAGTCATTTCCCGACTATACTCCAAAAACAATATCAAAACAACTGATATTATTTTTAATATATTTCGGCAAAAATCTTCTTAGTCTCCTTATGCCTCTAAACATATACCAGAGGAGCAACAGATGTCACGTAGAAAATCCTTTCACACGGCACGCATACTGTGATTCCATCATCAATTCTTATCACTTTAAACTCATTTGACAACACCTATCACCATGCAAAAATGCCTAGCCTACCTAGGTTTCCTACCACATCATCACATCACCAAAAAACCTAGCTTTCCTAGGCTCTCATCATCACCCTAAGCCATCATCTTTTACCAAAAATGTCACAAGCATCCTGAATGTTGATGTTCATTTTTAATTATCACCATATTTTAAATGGATAATATCCTGACTTGCATGCTTCATTATCTGATGTCGTGCATATCTGTCAACCAAAATTGATCCAAACCACATATCCACATCCACATCAATTTGAATTGTGCCTCCTGTTTCTAGCTTGGAGATATATTATTTCCATAAGAAAATATCAAGATAAATCATTATTAAAAGATAATCATGATAAAAGAAACCATATTGTTATTTTTTAACCTTACTAAAATTATCTTCACTTTTCCATCGACAGTGTGGAGGTATGCTTACTCAACGGTCTCGATTACTCGGGCCGATGATGTAATTTTGGGGCCAAACACCTTTATAAAGATTTAGGTCAATTTCAAGCCAAAAACCTAAACACTTTTTCACTAAAAGGTGGCATTCAATTTACCCCCTCAAGCCTTCATCTTTTCACCATTTCATTTCGTTGCTTTTGAAAAATGAGAATGTTGTTTTATTTTTAATTTTATATAAGATGTAAAATGATAATGTTCATTTGCCAAGTGCATTTGATAACAAGCAATTTTGAATGTCCCAAACATTTGAGGGGCCTGTGTGAGTGAGTCAACACACCCCATATAAAATGCACCCCATGTTGAGTTTTCACGTTCCAAGATCCTCTTTTTGCTACCATTCTCATTTCTCCCTGGCTAGCTATTTTCCATTCCTCGCAAACATAGCTAGGCCAAACCTCTAAAACTAAGAAACAAAAAGTAAAAAATGGGTGTTCTTGTCAAGCTTATTGATGCGTTACTCTTTCTCTCGCTCCTGGCGATCGCTTTCACAACGCCATTGATTGAAGCGCAAGCATGCCTCCCTCGCAATCTCTACCCGGACATTCTCGTGGACCTCAGGAATTGGTACACTCGCGAGTCCGGCGACTATCTCATGACCGAAATGCCTGATTTCTACGTCGGGATCATGTGGGTTGAGCTTGTTTTCCAGTGGCCTCTCGTGTTAGTTAACCTTTATGGTATCTTGGCTGGCAAGCCTTGGTTCAACATTACGTGCTTCAGCTATGGAATATTTCTTTTCACTTCCATGGTAATTACTCATTTTTATCATGTTTCATAATCTTTTCAAATAAAATTATTTGTATCATCTCAATTGACGGTTTTTCTTAATATATATAATTTTTTTAATGGAAATCACGAGACCCATGTCACCCATTTGTGTTAGAGAAATCCACATAAAATAATCAGCTGAGATGATACAACTTATTTACTCCCTTAATTTTTCATGCAGGTGCCAATATTTGCAGAATTGACGTGGTCAGGAAGGGCACCTGATAAGCTACTGACGGTGTACTATTGTTTCTTGAGTTTGGGTGTTTTAGCCATACTTCGTGGGCTGCTACCCAACTCATCAACCAAGCATGATGTAACCATTGGCAAGAGACCCGCTTCAGGCAGGAAGAAGAGAGTTTAATCAAGGAAAAAAAACCCGACTCTCGCTCGAACTTCAACCCGAATTTTGTAATCGTGAATCGATCTCATTGCGAGAGTAGTCTGTATTAATTCATCATTGTGATTGCCGTTTGAGTCGTGCCTAGTTAAGACTTTATATTGTACGGAGGAAATTAATATATCTTAAAAACAAATTGTAATGTTTTTCGTAGAATGGTATTTTTCCCAAGTATTATTTTTACGACTCTATCGAGTAGTGTTCCTTTATCAAACATTTTGGTATATTATTGTGTGTCTCTCCATATAAATCATGGTTGTACCTTTCCGTATCAAATTATCTAATAAAAATGCATTTCTGAAACAGCGACGTTAATTAGTTAGTGAATAAACAAAGACCACATGAAGATGGTGTGCCTGTACAAGTATTTTTAAAGATCTAGTTTGCAACGTAAGTTATAAGGGGTTAACTAAGTGTCGACATTTTTTGTTTTAAGATCTAATTTGCACCCAGGTTCAAAGTAAAAACATATTATTCTAGCCAACTTAGCTATGCGCATGTCTACTTTCTTTGTTGAGATTAATTTGATTGGTTTTGATCATTAAGAGTGCGAGTATGAGGGGTTAACTGGGTGTTGACATTTTTGCTTTAAGTATAAGAGAAAAAGTATGAAACAAGTACCAGATAAAACACTATATAATGAAAAGGGTATTTTCATTTTAAATAATGCTATCTGTAGTTCTATGACCACATTAAAGACATTTATTAATCAAGATATTACCTTTAAATATTTTTTTGCCTTAAATATAATCAATTTTCTGGATCACACTCTAGGATATGTATCAAATTGTCTAACAATAAGAAATTGCTGAACTAATTAACAATTTAACATGCATGTTAGTGATGGATCTCTGGAATTATATAATATCAATAAGAGCAGAATTTGTTTACCTAACTAGCTTTTCAAAGATGCGCCAATAGGCCCTATACAAATATCTCCAAGATCCACTTTTGCATCACAAACAGTGAGAAGGAGAAAAATACAGCATCAAAATATGGGTGTTTTTGTGAAGATAATCGACGGGTTTCTCTTTGTGAATTTTGCCATGGCGGCGGTGTGCGCGGTGTTGATAGATACACAGTTGTGTCTGCCTCCAAACCTCTTCCCAAGCTCGGTGGTGGAGATCAAGAACTGGTATGCTCGCGAGTTCGATGATTATCTCGTTGAACAGAAGCCTCATTTCTTGGTTGGCCTCATTTGGGTTGAGCTTATATTGCAGTGGCCTCTTCTCGTTGCCAACTTGTATGCAATTTTGACTGCTAAGCCTTGGTTCAACACCACCTGCTTGGTCTATGGCGTCTCTTTCTTCACTACCATGGTAAACTTCGTCTATCCTTTTGTACCACATTTATTGCATCATTGGTGCATCTAGTGAGTAAATGTGGTGTAAATAGTAGCACTTGAGTCTCAAATACATGGATATGACCCGCCTATATTAGAAGGATTGAGGTCCACTCCAGATTTTTGTATTCGGAGTCCATAGACGAAGAGATCTGTATCAATACTCAATTTTAATATTACGGTCCTATTAGCAAATCCAACTGGCTCATTTCACAAAAATTCAAAAATTTGAATTACCCAGATCTCTCTCTCTCTCTCTCTCTCTCTCCCTCTCCCTCTCTCTCTCTCTTTGAGTACATCAATATTTTTACACTAGGAGGAGGGGGAGGGGAAGTTTGGCTAAACCATACAATGGGCAACCTAATTTGGTATCGAATTCACCATTCACGAGATTCGAACCTAAGACCTCTTACTTCTAAACGAAGATGAATATCACCAGATCGTAGTACTGAGTGGCAGATCTCTGTCTCTTGAACAGTCTAGATCTCTCAGTTTGCTGGCTACGGTTGCATAGATCCGGAGTGGATCTCATGCCCTATTAAAAGAGGTTTCAACAAAGTGACTTGTAATATGGAATAAATAGCATTATAGTTTTATTTAACAGTAGATAGATCAAGGAGAGGAAATGGGACATATATCTGGCGTTTCCTTGAACTCCTCCTAGAATAAGAACTGAAACTAATTCTATTGACATGTATGGCTGACGATTATAAAATATTGGGTGCTTTAGAAATATTGGGTCCTTTATTTCTTAAACTCGTAACATATTTTGTGACTTGAAAATTGCAGGGCGCTGTATTAACAGAGATGTTAAGGTCCGGCAAGGCATCTAAGAAAATGTTGAATGTGCACTACGCTGCTATGGGGTTGGCTGTTCTGTCCATACTGCGCGGTCTGCTCCCACCGTCCGCTGCCGCTACTCCAACCAGCGGCAAGGGAATAACCAAAAGGACAAACCCACGAAAGAAAATGATGTAGACCTCAAATATTTTTATCATTTTTGTTTTCTGGTTAATTATACGCTTTGTTTGGAAAAAAAAAAAAGGGTTGTTTAGATATAGATCTTTGTAATTGATATTGTCTAGACAAAAACCCACCTCATATTAAACATTCAAATAAAACCTAAAATTCAAATAGTCTGCCGTGTTGGCAAATAAATGACATATCCTTATAAAATATTTACAACTTGTGCCACAATGACCTAAATATGTCAATAAATATTATTATTACTCACCTTCAATTATGCTAGCAATGAGCAATTGAGCTCCTGTTTAAAACCACATATTACAAACTATTTACCTATATTTTAAAAATTCACTAATTTACCTACATTCTTTTGATACACACTAATTGACCTACATTCTTTTGATGCAAACTATTTACCTATATTTTAAAAAAAAAATCACTAATTTACATACATTCTTTTGTTACAAGCTAATTTATTTGCATTTTTGTAGTACATACTATTTACCAATCTACTTATTAATTTACCTATACAAATAATACTGTCATATTATTACTTTTAATATCTAAAGTAATCATATACATTTTTTCTTTACAATATCACACATATGGGGTAGGTAAATTATTTTTACAGGATTTCTATTCTAAGTGGGTACTAACATATAGATACGTAAATTATTTTCTATGGAAAGAAAAAAATACAACCATTATTTTGTATAATTTTTTTTGACAAATTTTTTTTTTTTGTCCATGTCTCAATGTAAAACACCATAATATTTTATTTATTTATATTATATATTGCATGCTAATAAGGTAAGCTAGTTTCACGATAAAACAATTTTTGGTAAAAAAATTTGAGAAAAAAAAAAGCCTAATCAAATAATAGGTTAATTGACATTTAGTTGCATTGAAAAAAATAAAATGAAAATTTTATTATTAATTATAAGTCAAACCTAACCCACGTTACACTCTATGAGGGTATTTTAGGAACACAAGAATTATAAAAACTGACATACCAAGCTTGTTAAGGAAATTTGCTTAGTTGGACTCTAATAAATGGGGTTTATGTCTGAAAAAAAAATAAAGAGGATGGGTTTTAAGTGAGAGATAATAAGTTTTAAGGGGGAAACTCTCATTTTCAAAAAAAAAAAAAAAAAAAAATTATACGCTTCAACGAAGATCCAAAAAAACTTTGTAAGAGTTAATCATTGTGATTGCCGGGACAAGCTATGAGATTCAATAGATGGAGGTATGAGTTATTTTAATGTGGAACTCTTTTTTTTTTTTTTTGTTCTCAAATTCTATTGATGAATTTTCCCTCTTGGCTCTTATTGCTAGAGGTGAAAATGGATTGATGAAAATAAGGAAGAATATTTATTAATTTTTTACCATAGTTGTACACCATGTGTTACTACTAATCTATTTATATTATAACACGTCATCAAGCGCCAACAAAATACTCTAAATCATTCATTACATAACAACAACATCACTCATCTATATAATAAATTTATGGACCAATATAATATAATACCAAAATAAGGTATGACTGTTTTGCTTAAAAATTTACCCATTATCTGATTATATATTAATCAAGATTGTCCCGGCATGTGATTCAATATTTATATTCTAGTGGATAGGTTGTTTGGTTTCCATCATGCCTCCCATGTTCGAAACTCATCTTCACATAAATTATTGTAATAGTTTCGAACCCAAATCCTCCCTTTAATAATAATTAATATATAAAAAAAATCAAGATTGTACCTTTAAAAATGAATTGCCTTATCAATCAACCTTCCTGCTCAGCAAATTTGACTCATGTATCAAACTGTTTAACAAAAATTTATTTAACATGCATTTTAGTGATGGATTTATTAAACAAATGCCAACGTTTAGAATTTAAATATGTGAATGAGAGTAGACTTTCATAACCCATGCTAGCCTTCCAACATATATAGTGTGCCTATATAAGTATCTCTGAGATATAATTTTTCAACTTCACAAGCGAAGGAGAGCAAAACAAAGCCTAATAAATAGGTGCTTTTGTGAAGATAATCGACGCCATACTCTTCGTAATTTTCGCCTTAACGGCGGTGAATGCGGTGCTGATAGACGTGTAGCTGTGTCTGCCTCAGAGCCTCTTCCCAAGCTCGCTGGTGGAGCTCAAGAACTGGTACGTCCGTGAGTTTGCCGATTATCTTGGTGAAGAGAAGCCTCATTTTTTCGTTGGCCTCATTTGGGTTGAACTCATACTGCAGTGGCCTCTTCTCGTTACCAAACTGTATGGGATTTTGGCAGCTAAGCTTTGGTACAAAACACCTTGCTCCATGACGCCTCCTCTTCACCACCATGGTGAAATCCTAGCTACTCTATCATTTTTACCAAGCTCCAATGTTAAATTAGATTTTAACTTTGATAATTTAGTTAGCTACTTTAGTATGTTATATATTATGTATCCAGAATCATATAATCTTATAAAAAATGACAATCTGGTTTTCTACATTTTTCTTACTTTTTATATTTATATGAACAAATTGATTCTTCAATTGGTTGCTGATTTTGCTACTTAATGGGTTTGTCACAAACTCATACATACCCCTGCAGCCTGAACAATTTATATGGATTTGTCACCATGGTTAATCTGTTTTGATTCCCTGTTTCTTCACTGTTCAATTTCTAGTTAGTTCAGATTTAGTTACATAGGTTTTGATTGAGATGTTAAGTACAAAGTGATTTTTCAATGTAACTACTACACCCAAATGTTAGATATTGACGATCATAAAGATAGTGTTTTTGGAACTTCTTCTAGAATTAGATTAAGGCAATTCTGACAATTAATTCATTTTCACATGTACGGTATGATCATAAAAGATCCTTAGTTTATTCAACTTGTTACATATTTTCTGTCTTGGTGAAAATTGCAGGGTGCTATATTGCCAGAGCTGTTATGGTCCGGCAAGGCATCTAATACAATGTTGATGTTGTACCACCCTGCTGTGTGCTTTGCTGTTTGGCCATACTGCGCGGGCTGCTCCCTCCGTCTACCGCCACTACTACACCCAGCGGCTAAAGAACAAGCAAAGGCACCGACCCACCAAAGTATAGGAAAATAACGTACAAATCAAATCTTTGTATCAAAATTTATATTATTTTAGTTTTTCAATTCTTTTACCTGAGTGAGTCCCTTACCATAATGGGGACCTCTATGTACCTTGAATTCTTATGTCTCGATGAGAAAGAATTGTTATGAACCAACGGCAACACAAATCATGGTGTTGGTGTTCATTTGGGAATTTTTTGGTGGCCAAAAGAAAAATTCATACTTCTAAGGGGAGATGATACAAACGAAGTCACGAAATTGATGCCAGTGAAGGCTTCTTAGGATATCATAGTGTCAGGCAAGAAATAAAAAACACTGTTGATCCACTTGGATTAGAAATTCCGATTCCGAATTGGATCCATAAAAATTCTATTTCAAATATGAAAAATTCTATTTCAAATATGAAAAATTCAATACTCGAACATTCTAAAAAAATTGGATGTAAAAAAATTCGGATTTGGCTACTTACATGTATTTAAAACAATCACCATCTCGACGGTCAGATGGTGATTGTATTAAATACATATTTTTACATAACTATATCTTATCGTTAGATGATGATTGCATTAAATACATATAAGTATTGTAGTTGCAAGTGACTCTTTACCACAGTGGTGGAAATGTGTTGTGTCCTTGCATGACGGCGTGAGTTCAAACTCTGACGGTGGCTAATCTAACATTTAACTTACTAAAGCTATCGCTCGACTAAAAATAAAAAGGTATTGTAGTTAATCCTCCAAATTGGAATGTATCTAGAGATTTTGAAAATTCTCAATTTTTGATCCGACATTCTCCAATAAAAATACGTAAGTTCAAAAACATATCTCTCGTGGTACCTTTAAAAAAAATTATCATATTTGACATGTATGTACTAAATAAAATAAAAAGGAAAGAGTTTGTATAACTCAAGTGATTAGAGTATTTATTCATGCGTCCGAATACGTATCTCTTTTAACCATTACCACTTGTGTAAAAAAGAAGAGAATAGAGTTTACAATTAAGAAGGGTTATGAATCATTAGATGTAGGTTAGTTTATTTTGAGTAAAAAAATTATTGAAAATTTGGAGAAGTGGGGTATCGATCCCCATACCTCTCGCATGCTAAGCGAGCGCTCTACCATCTGAGCTACATCCCCCCGGTATCTTCCCCACAATACAATACAATACAATTTAGAAACGACCGAGCGTGTGTAATTGTAATAAAAAAGAAAAAAATGGGAGCTTTTGGTGAAGCTTGTGGACGCCACACCCTTCGTCTTCTTCATCGTGATCGCGGTGGCAGCACCGTTAGTAGACATGTGAAAAGGAATTTCGCCAGATCCTTTTCCTAGGGATCCAACAATCGTGTCCGTTTATCGTATATCTTACGGTTAGTTTTTGTTAGGTACTATTTATATTTGAATTTTAAATTTTAAATGATTTCTGGCCGCACGTTGTACAATAAATGAATACAATTACGTGATCCTTAGGCCATCTCCAACCGAGGGATGGCCAGATGGCTCGTTTTAGCCCACTAGCCCTCCAAGATATTAATATTTTAATGAACAGTACATGGTCATATTTGTCTCCGTCTCCAACCGAGGGCCAAAGGGCCATATAGCTCGTTTTAGCTCTGTCACAAAAAACCGTCTCCAACCGACACCAATAGCAATTTGAATAGTGTCGGTTATAACCGACACTAATTGTAATTTGCATTCCAATTGTGTCGGTTATAACCGACACTAATTGTATGAAAAATTTGAATCCAACGGCTAGCCAATCACTAGTCGTTGTATTCAATTTTTTTTTTATTTTTATGAATTTAAACCTTATTTTTTTTCTTTTCTATAACTTCTATTTTACAAAATTTGTTTCAAATTTTTTTAATTTCTATTTTTTTCCTATAACTTATATTTTACAAAATTTGGTTCATATTTTTTTCATATAACTTCTATTTTACAAAATTTGTTTCATATTTTTTTTAAATATGATTTTTTTCCTATAACTTCTATTTCACAAAATTTGTTTCATATTTTTTTTAATTCTATTTTTTTTCCTATAACTTCCTAAGCCATTATACAACATTAAATTAAATTAAGTAACATGAAACAACTTAAACAATATGAAACAACATTAAATAACATTAACCAACATAAAAATTATACAACATAAAAAAAAACATTTAACAACATGAAACTTAAACAACATTTAAGTTGTAGTTTTTAAATAATAAATTATGTTTGGCCCTTTGGCCCTCGGTTGGAGACGGTTTTTTGTGACAGGGCTAAAACGAGCCCTCTGGCCCTCTGTGTGAAATCCCGTTCCCGGATTTCATTATTATAATCTACTTATTGAGATTTTATATTATTTTTCTTTGGAGAAATTATATTGAATTATTGGATTTAGATTTTAATTAAATTAGTTACGAAGTTTGAAGTTTGGAAAGTAATTATCTAAAATTCGTTGACCTTTCGGGGTCACGATTAATGTTTTCGAATAGATCACGAAACCACAAACGGATAGACGAAAGCCGTTTGCGAGTCCGGGTTTGAACGGTATAGTTACAGACAATTGAAGTTCTGTTACTAAACAATAGATTTTTAAATTTATTTAAAACGTCAACTATGTGGGAATGGTAATCAATTAGATAAAAGAGTGAGGGACCAAAAGAAAAGAAAAATAAATAAAAGGAGAGAACTTTAGAAGTTGTCGGATGGCAGCAGGGGAAAAAAGAAGAAGAAGAGAAAGATGCAGGAAAGAAGATGGAGAATCATTATCCTGCATTCAGACCAGAAAAATCTCAATTACCTTGTGCTCACCTCATCAAGCGCAAGAAGATGGCCGAGCTTGCATTTCCGTTGGCAAGCAGACTCATTGGAAGGCTCGGCTCCATTGCTTCTGAGGAGACTTGCTTGGCGTGGGGCGTTAAAGCGGATCTGCAAAAGCTTGGACGCACCATGTCCACAATCAAAGACGTGCTCGTGGCAGTGGCACAACCAGAAAGACAATGAGTGAAGTTGATCTTCTCGATGATGGCTATAGGTGGCGCAAGTACGGGCAAAAGATGGTCAAAGGGAATCCTCATCCAAGGTGGTAACTTTCTCCATATAAATATTTCTCATTTTCAGTTTTATGGATCGCATTATATGCAAGGGCAAGCAGGTTGTTCTCTCTACATTGTTTCTTACATGTTAATACTCACTATTAATGAAGTAATAGGCTTGCATCTTTCTCAGCCGAGTTAAAATGGGCAATAAATTATTCCGAAAATTCTTTGCACATTATTTGATTGATGGAGGTGAGATCAAGAACTATTAGATGTTGGATTCGGAAAAATCTTTAGGGATTGGGATGAATTCAGGATTACTTATGCTCCGATTGATTAAGAAACAACTATTTTCTGATCTTAGAGAGCCACATCCTTAGTGTACATTTAAGTAATATGTGAACAATTTAATTCTAATGTTTTTGTTCCACTGGAGAAGTGAAATCCAAGGGGAAGAAAAGAAAAAAAAAAAAAAAGGAAAGAAGGGGGGGAACAAGGAGAGAAACTGTAACCCGACTTTTGAGAGAGGTCGAGGGAAGTATAGAAGGAAGTGTAGAAGACGATGTTTGAAGAAGCAAAAAGAATCATAACGAAGGTATGATTCTTTTTGTCGACCTGCAACATTGGTGAAAACTCCTAGCTCTCTTTGTTCTTTCCATAATTGCTTTGTATCAATCTTCTTATTACTTTCAATTTTATACATTGGGTGTTTTGATCAAATTAGCATGTTTAGGGTTTGGGTAAAAAGGTCAATTCTTGTTTATTGTTGACATAATTGAAATCAAAGTTATAAATACGATTGAATTGTATAGAAGTATTCTGAAGTTATGTTTTGGATTAGAGGAGTTTGGGTTCCAAGTTGCAGGGAACTTATGTGTCTACAGAGAAAAAGGTATGTTTCAAGTAGCTTACTTTGGCTCTTGATTTCTATGTCCTAATGGATTTCTTTTGATCCATTATTATGTGTTTTGAAACTAGACAGTCAATGATCAAAACTCATCTGATTTCACATAATTCTGTTGAGTTTTGATATGTCAAAACCATGTACAAATTTGAGTCACGAAGCTGCCAGACGGCAGCAAATACTAGATTTCCAGTTTCGGGGTTCAATTTTGTATCTTGCATAACTTTCAACTCGGAACCCCGTTTCCTACAAATCTTATATGGTTTTAATGTACTCAAAACAAGCTTCGAATCTCATGTAAGTTTGCATCATTTGGTATAGTTATGGGTGTTCAAAATCGGGTTTAATCTTGGTTGACTAAGATTGTTTCTCTGCAGCTTTTGTGGAGATGAGGTTGTTGCTTTTGCAATATCAATTCTTCTTACAACTTTAATTTTAATTTACTTATCTGTTTTGAGTTTGTGCTTAAACCACTTGATAAGGTTACGTATTGGGTTCCAAAAGAACCATTTTCTTATACAATTATGTGCCAACGTATTTATGCATTCTTTACCTATTCAGGTTGTGTATACACATATTTGTATATTCATGCATAAGCATGCAAGTTCTTGAACCGCACCAAAATAGCCTTTACGTTTGTAATTCTTTCTCATATGCTGCTACGGTTGTTGGGTAGTTCCAACTTTATCGATCAAAGCATTTCTTTAAAGTTAGAAACAATGTATTTTATATAGGTGTGCATTATATGATTCCATCCCTTGGTTTATAAGATAAAATTGAGTAAAGCTGTGATATGATTATAAGGTCAATTATTTTAATGTTTTGGTGCATTTTATACCTACTGAAACACATCATTATTAATGGTCCAGAATTATTCCTTCATGTGTATTTACAATGATTTGTTTTAGATCAACCAAAAGGGCATTGAATTTGGATACTATTACATTAGTATTCCAAAGTACTTTCATCAGGATTAAAATTCAAGTCATGCATTTGGTAGTATCTTACATTTGTGAAACAGAATTTGGCCACGATGGTGGATCCTTGTGTTAGTAACTAAGAGCAATGCTTAGGAATCTAGGTAAGGGAAATACGACATACCTTTATGGAGATTGATTATATTTAACATCATGAATGTTATATTAATTATCTCATGGTTGATTACTCTTGTTGAATGCGTACATCATTGGATCACTTGGATGAGAACTGAATTATGGCTTTTGTTGGATGTTTATTGGTTTGATTACGGCTTGCATGTGTGTGTGTACATGAGATGGAATTCTTATCATACATGGCATTAATAAGAGGAATGTTAGACGAACTACGAATGGCTTGATCCCTGTTGAGGGTACGTAGGCAGTCTAACGAGAAGATTAGATGCAGCCATAAAATAAATGGAAATTACTACGCAATTTGGACATTGAGTGGTGCTTTATTCATATCCAGGAGGCAGGGTATGTTAGATATACGAATATTTGGTGACGTCGCGTGTCGATCATGGACGTATGTTGGGATCAGGGCGTGACACTCTGGCCCTCGGTTGGAGACGGATGCAAATATGGCCTTGTACTGTTCATTAAAATATTAATATCTTGGAGGATCTTGAAGGGCCAGAGGGCTAAAACGAGCCCTCTGGCAAGCTATCGGTTGGAGATGGCCTTAGAATCCCTAGGAAAAGAATTCGACGAGCATCCTTCTCCCTATATAAGTACTTCCCTTTTCTAGGCTTAGGTTTTGGCCATAGTGCGAGGCTGCTGCCGGCATCCAGTACAACAACTTCGAGGATTGGCAACAAACCTACATTTGGCAGGAAAAAGAAGGCTTAACATACAACTGAACTGTCAGACGCATATTTTACAATTTATATTATTTTGATAAGAGTGAAGTGCCGATTTAGTGTCTGAACTATCACCCTAGTAAAAATTAAGTTCTTAAATGATTTTTTCGGTAAAATAAGTCTCTAAATTCATTAAAAATTACAAATTTCATCCCTACTATTATATTTAAAGATATTTTATCCAATTTTTCGTCAACTCAAGTCACTTGACACACTTTAGAATGTAAGACCGTCATTTTCTCGCCTATAAGCCCTTAACATTTCATATAGGTTGCGAATTTAATGTCTAATTTACTCTCTAAAGTTAACTTCATTTACTATTTCTTTATGAAAAATTACTAATCTACTCTGTAATGTGTATCACATGCAAGTAACGTGACTTAAATTGACGGAAAATTGAATATAGTAGCTTCGAATCTAATATTAGGGATGTAATTGGGAGATTTTTATAATTCAAAGACTGATTTTTTTGAAAAAAATAGTTTAGGGACCTAATTTTCACTCAAATGATAATTCAAAGACTAAATTAGCATTTCACCCTATTAAAATTCAAAATTTTCGTTTAAGGGTTTATGTCCTCTATTTATTAATCAAACTCTTGTTATGAATGATTGAAAGGTGTTGCCATTTGGATTCATCAGAAGGAAATTGTCTCTGAAATATTTTTATGTTAGACATTTAGGTTGCTTTTAATTAGCATTTAGATTCGTAGTAACATATCAAAATTTGAAGCACTTAACATACATAATTCAATCCAACATCAACGTCAGTCACACTCAACCTATTAGGGTTTCCTCCATTCGTTTTATGATTTTTCCGTTGTGTTTTCTTTCTGCAATTCCTACGTTCATCAAGACTTAGTCTAATAGAGACATCCACTGTTTTCTATTGAAAAGTGTATCACAATTTGTATGTACAAAATTATTTTAACTATGAGTCGAACCATAATCTCCTACCTTATTTTTTTTAAATTATAATGTCATACTTCATCTTACGAATTTGTTGTAATATCAGACATCTGTTAGTTTTTCTGTCAATTACTCTATTAAATGTTGACGTGGCTTGAGACGGGGTCCACTTCCCAGCGATTAAAAAATAATTAAATATCAAAATTTAAAAATTTAAAAATTAAATTATTTAAATATTAGTTAAAAATTGTGGGACCCAACCCTACAAACCCATCCTTCTTCCCCAGTCCACCCGACGACACCCATCTCCGGGCACCCTAACCTCACCACCTGCCTCCACCTCAACCTCCTCCGCCACTCCTTCGACTCCCCCTGCCTTCGTTGCTCTCCATGCCCAATGAAATCCCGTAGCACATGACAGTGAACTTGGACTCACCGTAAGAACTGCATGTGAATGCTGAGGGAGAGGGAGGCAGAGGTGGGGGGGGGGGGGGGGTCGGTGGTTGGGGTGGGATTGGGTCGCCGACTTGCTGGACATTGAACGGCAGCTTCTTTGGCTTGACGACAAGGACGAGGAGTGCTAGGAAGGAGAAGAGTAAAAAGAGGCATCAGCAGCAGCCCTTGAAGGAAGCGAAGGAGGAGTATGACGACGTCTTTGGGTAGTAGTGGTGGTGGTTGCTGCTGTTGTGTGGGTTTGAGGAGGAGGGTGGCGGCGGGACGCAAGCGTACTGGGAAAGAAGGGTGGATTGGTCGTCATCCTTTAAATGACTCCTATTCTTTTTTTAATAAAATATTTAAAAAGTAAAACTAATGAAAAATGCTTGAAAACTTTGAGTTTTAACGATAAGAACAAAATAAAGGGTAAAGTGAATAGTACTAGATTTGACTTTGTAATGTAAAAATATGATTTTTCGTTAAAGTGAACAGTACCGCGGGCTTTTCGTTAAAACTTCCTATTTAAATATTTTAATTTTAATTATTTAATATTTAATTAATTTTTTAATCCAGTTGTGTTAGGGAGTAGGCCCCGCTTCAAGTCAAGTCAGCATTTAACAGAGCAATTGACAGAGGTTTGACATTGCAACAAATTCGTAAGATGAAGTATAATATTGTAATTTTTAAAATATAAAGTATGAGATTATAATTCAAACCATAATTGAAATTGCTTTGTATAATTTATCCTTGTATGTGTGTGTGCACGTGGTCGTGCGCTGACTCAAAGGGTTCATGGCAAACGGAGGTGGATTGTTTGCCCTTCCATTTCCATACTCTCCCCATGCCCTCCTGTGATATGTGGTCACGGTTAAGCCACGTCAATATTTTATATTAATTTTTTTTATAGAAATAATAAAACAAAAAGTAATAGAAATATAAAATATTAATATGGCTTAACCGTGAATACACAAACAGGAGGGTATGGGGAGAGTATGGAAATGGGAGGGCAGACAATCCACCTCCATGACAAACATGTGTGAAAACTTTTCAACTTGACTTATTGGTTTTACATTTACTTGGTAGATATAGTGCAGAGAGGTCTTCTTTTGATGAGATGAGACAGAGTTTGTAGCTACATTAATTGTAACATTACTTCCAAGAATTCACACCCTGAAGTGAAGAAAAGCCAAGCGTACTGCTGACAATATTACACAACGCATGTTGAACAAGAACCCAGCAACGAGCCTTCCTGTCTAGTTATAAAGCACCTACTGCATTTATTCCAATTAGTAATTTAGTACTACTTCAACTGCAATTTATCTTGCACCAAGGAGGACTAAGAGTCATTGAGAGTTTAAGAGAGGTTCATATATCCAGTTGCTAAGTGTCAATTGATAAACTTTATAGGCTTGTACATGTAGGTTCACAACCAAAATCATCGATATTGTTCTAATTTAGCCATCTATTATTAGGTGTTGAGTTTTATTACAAAAAATCTCGATGATATTAGAAGTGGAAACTCCCATATATTAATTGTATATTATTTTGTTTATAACCGATGTGAGATCCTATTCTCCAACACGCCCCCTCACGACTGACCCCACATGGAATCACAAGGGAAACCAATTCCTCATTGAGAACTGGTCAAGTCATTAAGTCATTATATCAGATACAATGCAACTTTTTGAGAGCTCAATCATCATTCAAGAACTAGAGCTAACACAACTTTTTGAGGGCCTAGTCATTCAATATTCTTAAGCTGAAGTTAGCACAACTTTTCCAAAAACTCAACTTAAAGAGGCAAACTCAGTGAATAGGACCCAGGAGTTGTCGAAAGAATAGACTGCTATGATATCATGATAAACTTTATAGGCCCATGCATGTGAGCAAGTCTACCAACAACATTACTGATATTGTACCAACCTAACCACCTATTGTTAGGTGTTAAGTTTTATCACAATAGATCTCAATGATATGAGGGATGGAAATTCTCATATATTAATTGCATATTATTTTGTTATGTGACTGTTGTGTGATCTTATTCTACGACATCTATTAGATGTGAGTTTTCATGCTGCACAAAAAGTATGTCCGCAATTTAAAGAGAGTGTTGCTGATATCACCCATCGGTCTTATTTCCTTACCCCCACCTTATATTTTCAGCCATCACTAAAAATTGTAAAATGAAAATGCTTTTTTCTCACCCACTTGATTGATGTACTACTTCTTAGTAAAATAAAACAAAAAACTGAAGAGAAACTCAAAGAACCTAGCATCCATATCCACCTACTCGACGCGGAATGACAAACACCCCTTTCTCTCCTAAGTTTCGCGCCAGACCATGAACGACCGGCAAGGATGGACTCAAATTATTTCTTTGCTCCCTCTCTATTTGTCTTCCTCTTCCCTTTTGCATCCATACCGGTTTTTATCAAAAACAATCACACAGAGACAAAGCCTCGTTGTCCTCGCGAGGTCTCCTTCTTCCGGCTGCTCTCTGATGACTGTATCGTTGAAATCAAGGAGATTGGCACAAAATGTCCAAGTTCGAAATAATGGGCAAGAGGAATCTGGTGCACGATTGCAATTTTACTTGGACGATTGGATATTTCTTGGTGTCATTGAGTGTTCCTGGTGCCATTGAGTGTTCTTTGGTCTCTTTGCCAACAAAAATGGTTGGGTGGGTGGTGGCTAGCTAGTGACATTAAGAATTCTCTTGTCTCACTTTTTTATTTTTAAAACTTTGTTTTGTTTATGTCTTAAACGTCATCTTGCTTGAGGTTAAATTTGTCAATAAATTTTCATATCAAAGTGAGTAGAGAAATAAGATAATAGGATAAGATAACACAACTCTTTAAAGATTACGTTGCACATGCTCAAAATGTGTAACTAAATAATGGAATAATCTAATCTGTTGATGTAATGCCTACATTAAAATCGACTGGAAAAAGCACAAAGAATTCTGGTTAAGTGATCCAAATGTTGTCAGACATTTATCAGTCAACTAGAATCATACATTTAAACATGATTTGTGCTCATTTGATTTATAATTCTTAATTGATTGTTTGATAATAAATGGACAAGGATTCCCTCTTTTATTTTTTTTTTCTCTCCTTCCCTCCTCTTATATCTGTACGTTGAAGATTTCTTCTTTGTAAAAAAAAAAAATAAAGAGAGGGAACAAAAAAGTAAAAAAAACTATAAAAGGAGGGAAGAGAGAGAAAGGGAAAAAGGAAGGGGAGAGAATCTCATCCCTAATAAATAGAGTATACATCTTCGCAATTTGAAGAATCGGTGGCACATGAAATCATTCGATAACCTAATTTATTCATATAATATTACAGATTTACAATTAAGCGTTTTTTTTTTTATTTTGTTCAGAAAAAAAAAATTGTCCACTTAGAGATAATTTCCTCCCAACTAAGATTAAGCTTCTTCGCTCATCTAAGTCATCTTGACCTATCCTAATTCCAACTCCCCTACCCTCCACTTGAACTAATCAAGGGCTGGATTTTAATTAACAGCTTGTATTTCAGGTATCATACAATGCATTTGGTAGAATACCTTTGGATTTGTAATACTGGTTTTTCTACATTAGCGCATGCACTAGTGTTTGAGCAGCCAAATTGAAGTTGTCCAATGCAACGTTGTATCTCATACATTGATACATTGTGTAATTTCGTCGTAATAAACAGCTTAAATCAAAAGCCGCGTAATACCAACACAGGCAAACAATCCACAATCAATCAACACATATTACTTAAAAAAAATCTTAAAATAAAACCATACTTTAAAAAAAAAAAAAAAACCCTGAACGATTGACCATAAAGAAAAGCAATATCCATTCCAAAACCCTAATCCTGTGTACAAGGTTAAAGAAGGTGGAAAAGGAGAAAGTTCAATAAACACAAAACTAAAAAATTAATAAGGTCTGAAGCGCTTAATTTGCCTTTAACATTGTTCGAGGAAGTCAATACCCGAACCCCTAATCTCTTTATGGATTATACAAAAAGATCATGTAGGGTGCGATCTTGACTTCTCCCCTCCTGGGTATAAGCTGCCGAAATTCCTTGCCACCATCGGTGTCTCTGTCCGTTCACCTTTCTTCCTCGTCCTAATACTGCAACAAACTAAAGGCAAACGATTATTTGACGAATATTACACATCAAATATGTGACATGTAATTAATTTGTAATACGTGACATGTATAATTAGCTTACCTAGAAATTAACTGAGTCATAAAGTTCACGCATTGTCTCATGACAATGCAGCTTTGATCCTCTCAACAGTGCAAGCAATAAGATTGTTAACTGTTGCAACTGATCCGAGAGACAGCTTAGCAGTGGGGACTGAATCAACCAAGATCTGAAAAGCAACAGTGAGAAGGGAACCACCACCAGAGCCAGAGTCTCCAATGCCGGCTCCGTCCGGGAGTATAGCAAACCCAGAAGGAAGAAGGGCAACATAGTCAGGGTCACTCCCATTCAGCACCACATTCATGGAAACAATGTCAACTGGTGCATAAATCACAAAGGAAGCTGTTGGGTCAGAGCAGCTCTCTTGCAGTATCAGCATGTTGCTCTGGCTTGAATTAGCACTCTACAAATTAATTTAAGTTACATTGTCAATTGTTATGTGAAAAAACCAGTTTTACAATTTAATTTAAGTTTCTTTGTCAACAACTATTATTTTGTTATAATAGTTACTATTGTTATAAAAGATAAAGCTACATTTACTCGTAGTAGAGACACGCAATTTCCAGTGTCACGACCATTAGCGATGTGTGCCATCTCTTGAACAATTCCCCCATTGGAAAGAATATCCCACTGCAAGCATAAGTGATCATCACAATTAATCAATTAGAACAATTTAAGGCGAATAAATATATGCTTTCAGTTTAGCTAATTCTTTGTAAAAACCAAACTTCCATCTGTGTTTTCTTTTCCGTTTCCTTTTTTCTCCTGAGGTTGACACAAAATGTTTCAATATTAGGTGGGATGAGAAAATATATACTTTTCGTTTTCCATAGAAATTCCTTAATGTGCAAATGGTTTCTATGTATGCTTGTCCGTTTATGGTATGTTTTAGTAATAGTTCATGTACTTGTTTCTCAGGCTTATGCAAAATGTATGTGCATTAATTTGGTTCCAGTATTAGATTTGGTAAATGTATTCTGAGAGTCGGAGGACAAATAATTAAATTTGAAGAGTAGTTAAAGTGTATGTACCTCGCTGCGAGAGTTCTCATCGCGGAGAAACTCAAAGACTCTTTTGGGAGGAACTGGCAGCCAGAAAGATGTGGCGGCACTGAGCACAATTCCTGGAGGCCTTCCGGGATCATCCACACTTTTTCGGGTCATCACCCGGACATCATCCGCCCCGGTTCCAGACAGTGTGGTCCATGTGTGAGTGGTTGATGCACTCACTCCAGCACAGAAGCTAATCACCATTCTTTCAGCCAATTTTAGCATGCTTTTTCTCCCTTCTTGATTTGTAATCACTAATTAACCATGAATTTAACAAATATAAACAATTATGGTTAATAAATTTATTTAAAAAAGAATTAGGCTTAATGACATGCATATTAACGGGATATGTCATTTTAGACACACGCAATCTTTTAACATATTTAACGTACCATCCTGTTATAGTGAATACTGCAATGTAGCACGATAGCCCCATATATATGAAGAATTCGCGCCAAATATAATTCCATACAAATATTACAAAAAGAATAATAAAATAGCAAACTAAATTGTTATTACCTCCAACATCACCAGTAGGGATGTTTGATGCCATCGCACTAGCCAGACGTTCGCATTGCCTGTCCAAGGTGGCAACCCATCGTTTAGCGCCAAATGCGTGGCCGGAGCTAACCAGCTGCTTGTAGAGGTTGTGAACACCTCTTTCATCCACTTCAGCATGCTCAACCCATGTAACCTAAGGCAGCAAAACTTATCATTAGATGAAATGTATGTACCGTAAAAATTGGGCCTCAAAATTTCATATGAAAGTGAAACATGCATGATATGTATATATAGCTAGCGTGTTTAATTATATACCTTTTTTGTTCAAAAAAAAAAATTATATACCTTTGAATACCCGTTTGGCATTTCTTGAATTAGGCATCCTGAGGGCCTTCTTTGACAAGATCTGGGTGCAGGATTAGGGCGCAAGTTGTCCAAGGAAACATCAACCACAGCCCAGGTGCCATCAGCATGCTGTTTGCAGTACCTCACATAATAACTCTCACGAGTTGGAACAAGTGGTGAAGGAACCTGGAATTCTGCCGTCATCTACCAAATCACAAACAAGATTTTAATACAGGAATATGTGTATCACAATATCTAAACAACGGATGACTAATAAGGAGAGCTGAAGTTGAACTTTGAGGCGAAAATATACATACCACTTGCAAGGCTCCATTGTAATTTCCAGCCACGCCAGTTGATAGGACTTCAAGGGTCAAAGCTCTTGACACAATCCCAGAAAATACAGTCGACCACTGATTCTACACATTACAAAATCCGAACAAATAATAATTAGGGTTCATGCGATTCCTTAATTCAAAGGCGTTATTAATATTATTGTTTTTTAATATGTACAATGATATACACTTATAAAGACATGTAAATGTGTAATAAAGTTGTTAATTAAGCTTACCACATCCATGAGAATCTCAACAAGGTTAATGTGGTTCATGATAACAACTGCACTCTCACGCGAAGCTTCAGTTTTGAAGCCATTTTGTTTTGGCCCGACTCCACGAGGGAATGTTCTGATGTACTCATCTTCATTAAGTACGGTCGTGCTGCCATCAAGGCTGGTCATCCACAAGGGTTCGCCCATTTGGGCCATTCTGACGAGTTCCTCCATAGCTGCAACAGCAAGCTCAATTATCATTGGCTTGTCTGCCTCACTTGGTGCACTGATTGACCTGAGAAGGTCTCCAGCACCATACATCTCACCGCCCATGCCTGGCTGACCACCAAAGCTCCCAACCCCAAGATCAAGTGGACCACGGGAAGGAACAGGAGAAGACATGAGAGGATAGTTTCCCAACGGTTTGCCAACGTACTTCGCAGCTATCGCAGATATACGATCGATCTGAACAATAAAGGAAATAAGTCATCAATCTGGGGACATGTCACGTACTATGAATCTGGAACATATATGTAACATTTATCCTAATTTGTTGTACCAAAACAGGTAAAATATCCACCAAATAATAAATGTGTTTGATATTATCTTGATCTTTAGTTTTCTCTACCTCTTCTCGTAATCGAGCATTCTCGAGTCTCAGATGGTGTTCGTCGAATGACATCTCTCCTAGAGCTGTTGGGCCGCCACAATTAGGGCATGAGGCATTACCTAGCGCTTCTCTGTACCTCATGTTATCAGCACGGAGCTTTTCGTTTTCGTTCCGAAGTTGTGTGTTCTCATGCCGCTCATGCTGAGTCTGTAATAGATCATTAACAACAAATCAAAAGCAGCCAATTATTAGCTTTAACAAAAGAAAAACTTAAAAAAATGACAAAAGTTTGAGTATTCTAAAACCCTTATTGAAGACAAGTCATGAACAAATATATACCTTCATTTGGGTGCGCTTGTTTTGAAACCAAAATTTGACTTGTAATGGTTCCAAACCTAATTCTCTGCTCAGTTCCTTCCTCTGCTTGTCATCTGGGTGGGGACATTCCTTGAAAAAACTAAATAAAACATGCAAAAAAATTTATTTCAAAGGTGAACTATAAACAACAACTCATTAACAAGAGCTTGTTCAGGAGGTTTGAGACTAATTAATAAATATTACTTACGCTTCCATTTCTTGGATCTGATGCTGTGTGTGGCGGTGATAACGCTTCTTTTTGGGTCGAGGGTTTTCTTGGTCGTCACCGGAACCGCCTTCAGGGTTGTCGCTGCCGGATTTGGTAGCACTGTCGAAGTCATCATCTCGGAACCGAGCAATGTCGCTTTCAGAGGTGTTTGTAGCCATGTCTAACGGGTGCAGATGACCGGCTTCCATCATGTTTGGCTGAAACATATCCAGAGATCTTTAAGATTTTGATTTTAGTCCCAAGGGCTTAGAAAGCTTTATGGTTTTTCAGTCAAAACAACAGAATGGAAAAATGTACCCACTCAAAAGGAAAGAAAAAATTACATTACACCTGCACACTCTTACTGCGTTATATTTAGCCTTTGACAAACGTCTACATATGTATATTACAAGAAAATATATGGAGCTAGCACATAAGTATCGGGTCAAAATACTAAAATACTATTTGAGAAAAAAAATGAACAAGAAAATGCGTTGAACTTAAATCTCTGTGCTTGTGTTTGTGGTGAAAACCATTCCAACTTTTTTCGAAAACCGAGAATGATTTTGCTACAAAATGGAAATTTTGGACTACCTGAGTAGTCAAACCCGTCTTACGGTATAAAATTAATTAATTAAAATATTAAAATACCGAGATGAAGTGGAAGAAGAAAACAAAATTAGATAAAAGAAAATATATTAGAAAAATGGATCCAGACGTACCGATTGACAAAACCTATTATAAATTTTAGAAAACTAATGAAAAAGATTTGAAAACTTTGAGTTTTAACAATAAGGACAAAATAAAAAGTAAAGTGTCCATAAATTTTTTCTTGGTTAAGCTTTAGATAACTTAGCTCAATCATTGGGGAAAAAGAATTACATCTAATTAGCCTTGCAAAGCGAAGGCGTAGATGTGTAAATTAGTATACCAATTAGACAACAAAACTTGAATTAAGCACACTGACCTGACCAAGTGTGAGTCCTGAAGATGATGCAAACCCGTTAATGTTCCCATTGCTTCCGATCATCGAAGGCATGTTTCTTGCCGGAATCATAAGCCCAGCCGGGATATTTCAAGACTTAAAACCCCCCAAATTAACCTGAACTTGCAATTTGTATGGATTAATTTCCCACACAAATGTAGAGGATGAGGTTATTTGACGCGGGGGAAACAAAGGGACATAGAGCTGACAAACACACTTTCGTTTTTGTACTTGATGAAATGGAGAGTGTGAGTATATGAAGAGATTATAATATTAAGGGGTTGACAATTTTAATACGGCTTTTGAGTTTTGACAGACAAAAAATGGGTCTAAACCAAATTCATAAACCCACTGTAACACCCAAGTTTCTCCTTATATTTTCTGGTCTTGCCCTAGCTGCACCAACGCAAAATGCCAAAAAAAATCTTAAAAAAAAAAAAACTCAAAAAACAAAAATTGTCAGAAGCGTTACTAGTACTGAGAATACAGAAGCTTGTCGGACAAAAAATGAAAAGTTTAGAGCATGCAAAAAATCTAGGGTGGAATAATATGTTACCAGGATGTATGATGTTGTATGTGTGCACCTGATCAAAAGCCCTAGAGAGCGAGGCGTTGTAGATCTAGCTTTCGGCTTTAAACTGGTGCCGGTAAGCCACTGTTTGGTGACCCAAGAGTGGTTTTCCGGCGTACGGATTTTGGTGTATAAGAGTTTATATGTGTGTATATATATATATGGTATGGACTCTGGAGTAGTAAATAGTTTTGGAAGTTAGAGAAGGTGAAGAAAAAGGAGAAGAAGATGAGGAAAAAGAAAGGGAAGTGGTTTTAGGAAAGAGAGAAAGGCAAGTAAGGAGAAAGGGGGGCAGAGGGAGAAAAGTATGGCAGCGAGGAGTAATTGCAGAGCGTATTGAGAGGATGCAATTGCATTTAATGGTGGGAGAGAAAGGTGTAATTGCTATGAGAGAGAGAATGAGAGAGATAAAGATATATAGAGAGAGCAGTTTTTTGGGTGTTTAATTTTCCGCTAGAAGTGTATGGTGCAATAGATGACGGCTACCAAACTCTTTTTTTTCTTCTCCCAAATCTATTTGCTACTGCCTAGTATTTGAATTTTTACCTCCCGTTAAATCTTGTATAAATTTATATTCGAATCTTTTCCAACCGTGCTTACTTTTCCTATGAATAAAATCAAAATCCCTGATGAACAAGAGAAGACAATTTTTAACTAGGTTAACGAATTGCAAGTTGTTGGTGATCTTGGTTATTGGTGTAATGGTTTTTCCATGCTGGGAATAATTCTATAGTTCTTGATTTCTCATGTACTTTTTTTTAAGGTAATAAAGGATTTCATTCATAATAGACCAAATGGACTAATACAGAGAGCATGGAAAAGAATGTGAAAAGACTCTGAAATATCCTCGTCATGGGTAAACCACATGGAAAAAGAGCCATCCATGCTAGAAACAAAACAATCATCAGAGATAACACATTAACCATGGAGGACCGACATCGTCCCAAAAAGATACACCTCGATGATTAAGACTATAGCGAGCCACTCAATGATTTCTCATATACTTAAAGAGGTATGAGCACGTTTGATATGAAAAAGTACTGATTAGATATGAGATTGTTAGCATCAGTCGTGGGCGTTCGAAAGTTCGGATATGCAAGGCAACTGACAATAACGTAAATTTCAATCACACATGTCTGTTAACCAAGATTGATCTTATGCAGTAGAGAAGATGAACACAGCAGAGAATACAGAATTAGAGAGAGAAAGCTTAGAGAGAGAGAGAGAGAGAGAGAGAGAATCTTAGAGAAGAAGTTATCTTGTTTGTATTGATATTTTCACTAACTAACTGAGTACATCAACATTGTAGTATTTATATGTAACTAAGGTAGCTTGTAGGATAAGCAACTGTTTAACAAATTCTTAACTAATTGTCTGATCTTATGACACCTATCAAGAGAGTAACCCTTAGATTGGTTACTCCTTACACCCCCCCTCAAGCTCAGGAACAGTAAAACTGAGTCTGAGATTGTCATAATGAGTCCTGAACAAAGGTGCAGACAATCATTTAGTTAATATGTCAACAAACTGCTCGAGTGAAGAAACAAACTGAACCAACAACACTTGTTTAGCCACCCATTCCCTCACAAAATGAACATCGATTTCAATATGTTTTGTGCGCTAATGCTTGATAGGATTACACGTAAGAGCAATGGCAGAGATTATCACAATATAGGGTAGGTGTACCAGAAATGGAAACTTGCAGAAATTGTAACTAATTGTCTAATCTTATGACACCTGTCAAGAAAGTAAAATCTAAGGGTTACTCTCTTGACAGGTGTCATAAGATTAGACAATTAGTTAAGAATTTGTTGAATAGTTGCTTATCCTGTAAGCTACCTTAGTTACATATAAATACTACAATGTTGAAGAATGGTTTTGAGTTATTGAACCTGTTATTCGAATTGAATCTACCCTTGTTCTTATTGTTGAAAGATTTGTAGCCGGAGTTGGAGTTATATGAATTGTATGGCCTACCAGATTAAGTCTGAGGCTGAAAATTTGAGGGTTTTTTAGGAAAACCAGGAGATTGGGCCATTAATGCAGTAAGCATTGGAGCATTATTGAGAGTCTCAATCATTACTTTTTTAGCAAGTAATTGTGACCGAAGATCTTTCAGAGAAATAACAGATTCACGCCCCCTTATCACAAACCTGATTGTATTATACTCAGATGGCAGTCCATTAAGTGTAAGGATCACAATATCATCATCCTCAAAGTAAACACTAGCAGCAGACATATAATCCTTAGCTTCTTTAATTCTTTGAAGATACACATTGATAGAATCAATACCTTTCTTGATAGTTAGCAACTTAGATTTCATCTTAAGTATACTTGTCCGAGTAACAGTAGAAAACTATTCTTTGAGTCAAGTCCACAGGTCATGAGCACTTGTACTTCCAATCGCACAAGAAATTACTGGTGGAGATAAAGTAGTTGTGATGAGCTGCATCAATGCTATATCATGCATCCTTCAAACCAAGTATTCATCTGATTCATTGCGAGCAAGAGACCGATCAGATGGTTGCCCAGAAGAAATCTTTGAATCCCAAGAATTGGGAGCAAGAAACCTAGATGGACATGGTATAGATCCATCGACAAACCCCATAATTCCATGGCCTTCCAATAAAAGCTGCATTTGGAAATGTCAAGTCAAGTAATTGGTGTCATCCAATTTCATGGTTACAGAGTCAAAACCAATGAAATTAGGGAAGTAATAAGAGACTGCAATATATGTAACTGAGTGGCAGTCACCATTGTTGAACTTCAAGAAAATGATGTACAAAGACCAAAATATAAACATTTGGTGTGCACAACCAGAATTGAAGAAAAAAAAAAGTCCCATAATTAGAGATGAAGAACCCTAAATCAGAAAGAAAGAACCTATGATCAAAGAACAAGAATTCAACTCGAGAATATTGTAGTAGCGGAAGCAAAGAATCCAAGATCGACGAGTCGTCAAGCCTTTACGCTTGTACTGGTGAGAAAGTTGATGAAGCTTAAATGGCTATTGATACCATATTAACCAAGATTGATCTTATGTAGCAGAGAATACAGAACTAGAGAGAGAAAGCTTAGAGAGAGAGAGAAATCTTAGAGAATAAATTATCTTGTTTGCATTGATATTTTCACTAACTAACTGAGTACATCAACATTGTAGTATTTATATGTAACTAAGTTTACAGGATAAGCAACTGTTTAACAAATTCTTAACTAATTGTCTAATCTTATGACACATGTCAAGAGAGTAACCCTTAGATTGGTTACTCCTTACAATGTACACATGGGTGATCGACCTATATTGACAAAATCCATTGAGTTATTATACTTAGATTGGATTGATGAAGTAATGAAACGAAATTTACTATATCAAAATTATCATTAAGAGGTTTAGCCACGTGTTTGAACGACCATCCTTAACATGTGCAATCCAGAGAAAGTTGTGAAGTATGAGGCATTTTGGTATAGAGAAATAACCTAAAAGAATGTAACCACAACATACCTCATGGACAAGCCAAATTGCTAAAAAGTGAGGCCACATCATTTGCAAAGCGGGACAACAACATATAATTTAACAAATAACTTAAACTAGTCCAAGAAGAAAATTCACTAGTCCGCTCATCTCCATAGTCAAGATTAGGACACACTCGCAAAACCACCAACAACTTCACCAGTTCTAGAGAGATCTAAAGTGACCGCGAGATAAGAAAGGCGGAGTCGCCATGTAAGTAAGCTCAACCATGGAAACTAAGTTGTATGCGATGAATCTGACCCACCAACAACCAAAAATCCAACCCTAAAAATCTATCCAAAATCAAGGTACAAAACCTTGAGAATAAGGCATAGCCCAACTTTGGGAAGGAGACTCCATCAATGTCGTGAAGGAGATAGCAGGGTTGTAACAGAGAAATGTGACAACAAGAAAAAAAAATGAGGAAAGCAGAGATGGGAGAGGTAAGACGAGGGGAGAAGCGAATGGGCAGAAAGTGAGAGGAAGAAGAGTGAGTGAAGCAAGGGAAGGGAAAAAAGGAATTAGGAGAAGGGATAGAAGGGTTGCTACTGACCCTAAGTCATAGCAAAGGGCCGATTAGAGCATCTCCAAAGGTGGAGTCAAAATATCTGTCATAACAATAAAAAAAGACAGTATCAGTGCTTTCCAACCGAAATGCCAATTCCTAAGTGGCATAACGTGGATTGTCCTCAAAGGTGGTTGCTGTCAAATTTAGTTTTGATAGCAACTTCAAATCTATTTTTAGTGATTTTTACCATTTTTATTGTTATTTTTTGCTCTAAAAATACTACAGTCTAGTGATATTCTTCTTCTCATGTAAGTGAAAGGTCTTAGGTTCAATTCTCGCCAAAGGCGAATTTGAACCATATTATTGCTAGTCCATTGAGAGACTAAGCCCACCCCTTCCCCTTTACTGTAGATAATATCGTTTGTTAAAAAAAAAATTACTTATTACAATTATAAATAATAAATAATGGAATATATAATAGTCTAAATTTGACATATCAGGTGGAGAACAAATTTTTAAAAAAGATCAAAGTGTCAAGCCTTCAAATTTAAACTTTATGTTTAAAATTTGGCATTTCCCTTAAAGATAAATTTTATGTTTTAAATTTGACATCTTCTTTGAAGATGGTCTAAAATTTTATGTTTTAAATTTTCTATTCTTTTAATTTGTTGCAATTTAGTCTAAATTTTATATCTTTAGTATATATTAACGGAACTAAAGATGATAAAATCTCAAGTTTCCTTTATTTAATAAGGATCTTTTTGTCACTTAGTATTGCGGTTTAGTAGAATTCATCTTCACTTGTAACTGAGAGGTTTTAGGTTCAATTCTCGCCAAAGACGAATTTGAACCATATTATGCTAGTTCATTGTAAGGCTTAGCCCACTCCCCCACCCCCTTAGTGTAGATAATATCGCATGTAGATAATATCATTTGTTAAAAAATAAAGAACTTTAATATTTAGTTTAAAGCTCAAAGGCATAGTAGTAAATTTGCATCAATCTTTACACAAACTAAACAGCAATATTGGTTAAAGTTATTCTAATGAAATATCGTTTTTTTTCTATAAAAAAAATGATTTTTTGTTTCTACTAAGAATAATATATTCTCTGAAATAATTTCCTATAAGCACATTAATAGCATGTAAGGATGTTCATTAATTTAACAAATAAAAAGGGAAATATAGTACAAATTAATAAAATAAAAAATCTATTATAGTACCAAAAATTATGTCCGGCCAAGAGTATCACTTGCATTGCATGTTTCCATCCCCCGACGTTTTATTTTTGAGTAATGTTAGGTAAAAAAATAAATTTTTATTTAAATTTGTAAATTATATGATGTGTCACAAAAAAAAAATAAACACATTAATAATTCAATCATCAACAACAACGTCATATGATTTACAAAATTTGATCTAAAAAGTTGATGTCCCTAGCATTGCCAATGGCGGAGACACTATGGGACTAGGGAAGTCCTAGGCCTATCCTGCAATTTTTTATTTTCTTTTCTATGTATAAGATATAGCATAAACTCCTTTTACTTCTGGTAAGTTTAGTTGCAATCTTGGAGTCCTTGGATATGAGATTCTCTTATTCTACGTATAATGATGTACCTTCTTCTACTTGTTAAATACTTCAAGTTCCCCTTTGGGTGGTGAAGATTAATCTAGGTCGGAGTTTTCGAGCACAGTTTCTGAATCTAATAGTCAGGATTTATCACTGATTGCTTTTAAGCTAAGGATTGTTGGCTTGAACTTCTAGTCCATCGTTTGTCTCTTTCCTTAAGCTCTGCTCTTAAGTATTATTCGGATTAAGTGACTATATGGTCGATGCAATTTTAGATGAATAAATAAAAATACAATCAACCTACACAATATCTTAGGCATTAAAAATAAAAGTTTCAGATTTGTGAAAGGCCTCCTGTAAAGCAAGATTTTGACTCCGCCACTGAGCATTGCCCTTTATTTTTTTTGTTAATAACTAATCCATACTTCTCCTCCTAATTTGATTAGTCCAACACCACAAGTCTGAAACGAATAAGTAATATAGGATTTTGGCTCCGCCACTGAGCATTGCCCTTTATTTTTTTCGTTAATAACTAATCCATACTTTCTCCTCCTAATTTGATTAGTCCAACACCACAAGTCTGAAACGAATAAGTAATATATATATATATATATATATTCCTTTTATTCAAAGGATTCATTGAACTAGATATGATGAACAAAAAATTAGAAACTAAATACTAATAGACCATGGTGATAGGTTAGGAGTAGAGATCAAATAATTGTCGTCGAAAACAACTTTGCTAAGAAAAAAAAACTGTCAAATGGCTATGAATCATAGAATTGAAATCTAAAATGACATTGAGATGAATCATTTTTCAGAAGAAAAAACACATGAGCATAGTTGACACAGGATGAATATTTACTTTTATTTTATCAAATACTTAAGAGTTTTGTTTCCCTTTATATCTTATTTTATTGAACACAATACTATTATATATTTAATCAACAACTTAATATGATGTAATAAGCTTAGCCTTCCAAAAGTAGATAATGTACAACTAAGAAATATTTCCTGCATTAAATGAACCAAACAATATTCATCTTTAATATTGAATCTGATATGAAAGTTTGGTGATAATACCATGGTTAATTAATGTAGGTAGCTACCAAAATAAACACCATATAATAACAAAGGATAACCTATTAGCATAAGTGTTCCAATATAGAATGCATATTTAATTTGGAGAAAGTAAAAGCTACAAAGTTAACACAACGACTGTGATGTGAAACAATGGCAAAATAATGATCTTTGTCAAGATTAACCAACCTGTACATGCAAATTACAAGTTTTTAGTAACTACCACGATCATATCATGATATATGAGTTCAAATCTGCTCTTCCAAAATTCCTCTATTTACCCTCTATCCACATTGAGATGTTGACACGAATTTCATGTCCACCAATTTAACTATCTTAACTTAATAAAAAAATGAAAAATAAAAATAAAACTTAAAAAGCAAAATAGAAAAAGGAAAACTAATGAAAATGACTTGAGTTTTAATTATAAGAACAAAATAAAGGGTAAAGTGAATAGTACCAGGATTGACTTTTTAGTGTAAAAATGTGTTTTTTGTTAAAGTGAATAATACTGTGAGCTTTTCGTTAAAACTCCCAACAGAAAACCCCAGACAAACTAAGTTACCTCACTCACCTAATCCCGTCAGCCACCAATCTCCGCCGGTGGCAACACTTTCTGTCATGCCCGATTCCAGGACATGATTAAAAACAATGGAAACTTTAACAAAAAAATCCCAGTATTGTTCACTTTAACGAAAAACCATATTTGTATACTAAAAAGTCAATCCTGATACTATTCACTTTACCCTTTATTTTGTCATTTTCATTAAAACTCAAAGTTTTCAAGCTATTTTCATTAGTTTTCCCTAAAAACAAACCATTAGTTCAACATCGTAGTACCATTTCATTTTATTTATTTTATGACTGCACCTAATCTTAGGGTTAGAATGCCTATGTACCATGTGAAGAGATCAAGTCAATTGTAGTTCACACCATTTTGTTAAGCATAAAAAATAAATAATAATGATAATGATAATAATAATAATAATTAATCTTGTACTTGTAATGACTTCCATAATTTCTCACGGCATTAACTAGCAGGAAAATATAGAGTTCTAGAAACATTCAATGGAACTTGACGAGCATGATTCATTAGACTCCACACTGCTCAACAAAACCATCTAACAATTAGCATTCTAGACCAACTTAATGCAATCCCAAGAATATAGGGTTTCATACCAACTCAACGAAACCATACATAAAATGAGATCCAAACCAACTCAACAGAATCCAAAGAATAAGGGTTTTGGACAAACTCAACGGAACCAGACAAAAGCTTCGTAGAATTCTAGACCAACTCACTGGAATCCACCGAATATATGGTTTTAGACCAACTCAACGGAACATAAAAGAACTAGGATTCCAAACCAACTCAATGGAATCCATCAGATATAGATTTCCGGACCAACTCAACAAAATCCCTACAATGTGTATGGTCCCCTAATGCGGACTAACCAAGCAAAAGCTTATGCATACATAATATAGTGTAGTTCCCTAGTACGGATTAACCAAGCAAAACCATACCATACAACAATAGGTAGTCAATGATCACCCATCGTGGATTTACCATGATCACCCCAATGTGGATTAACCATGCATAACCATAGGCTTACTGATAATAGTGTGTCTTCCAAATGTGGATTAACCAGGCAACACCATATGCATACATATGATATGATGGTCCCCCAATGCAAATTATAACTAAACATGACCATCCATGTACCATTCTGCTACACGATACAGTCTCATTATAACACATCATATGTCATAATTATAATATGGTCTTTGGCTCAACTCCTCATACTAGCAATCACGCATTATCATCTACTCTCATCTAGAAGCCCAATAAACACGTATATTCCAGTAAGGTGCCACTTACACACAAACCAAGGTGCACATACCTATGATGGAACACTAACCAACATAGGTCCACTAGGCTCTATTGGATCTCTAGGAATGCTAACTTCGGCATTTAAGAATGATTTGAAACACAACCAAAAGTTAACCCTTGGTCAAAGTTGTTCCCACTAAAAGTCAACCACCCTAATTGTTCTAATTCGGAAGATCTGTAAATTAGATTTATGATCCACAAGTCACTAAGAATATCTCATCAAACGGACAACGAAGATGGAGTAAGGGCATCAAATTGGGCCTAGGAACACAAGATCAAGTCGCTGACCATGCGCCGCTGCACGTGGCGTAAACTTCGCTGGATTCTGGCCATCACCAAATGTAATACACCAACATGTAGATCATGGAGAGTGGAGTAAGACTTATAATTACGTCAAGTCTAGAAATGGTCGGAAGATGGCGAAAAATGTTGTCAAGCCTTTGACAAGATACATCCCAATTGGATATATCTAACAATTATATGCACCGATCCAACAAGCTTTGTCTCATTCAACGTTTGTATCAGTAGGTGAACCATGTTCGTGAAAAATGTCAGTAGATATATTTGCTCTAGTCGGCATAGGATGTACACAATATATTCGATCACTCATGTCACCTACGTCTAACTTTTACAATGTTTTAGAACATAGTTACACTTTGCCCGACGATCGTTATAGTTTTACCGACGAAATGGTACGTCCGAAAAGGTCACATAAGCCGACGAATGGAATTTTCGTTGGGCAAGAGAGGGCATAATACGAGCCAATTTTTTCTTGGGACCAAAACTTTGCCCTTCGAAATTGTTTCGTCGCCTAAAGCCTCTGAAAAAAACCTAGACGTTGACTGATTTTACCCAACCATTTTTTTTGTAGAGTAAAGTTACTTTGCCCGATAAAATTTGGTTCGTTTGACAAACTTCGTCAGACAAATTGGTAATTTTTGGTTTGACCATGTCATATTAATCGACCCTTTCAGTTTTACAAATTCATTAAAAACATTGAAAAATGCTCATTAATGGCTTGCTTTCTGAATTCAAACACGGTCTCACTTAATCCTTTCAAATTCTAATAATTCATTCCACTCTCTGAATATCAATTCGATCAGAGTTTAAGTGAGACCCTGTTAAGAGTATCCAATGCTTGTAAATGTGCCAAACAGCATTAGATTGGAGGATTCGTTTGTAACTAGCTAATTATGAGATGTTAGTATTAGTGTTGGTTGATATTAGTTTTGGCATATCTGTTACTAAGACATTCGATTGTAATCACTCTTTCTTCTCTTCTAAATGAAATCAGTTTCTTATTCTCTCTAGAATTCCTCTGTTGCTTTCCTACTTTCTGCATCTCATATTGCTTTCTTAACAGACCTGAGTTGAATTTGAGGGGGTATAGATGTAATTAAACCTAAAAAAATGACTTGAACATATAAACCGTCTTAACATGATATAGTCTTGCTCATAAACCAATGTTTAATAATGAGCACACTTATCACATTCTCGTGTAGTTCATATATTTCTTTTATTCAATAACAGTCGTCCCTGTATATAGGAACTAAGTACAAACTAGAGCCAACTGATCATATGCCCACATATTCTATATATGAATTTTCAACACTACGTACTATGTTATCAAGTACTTCTGGCAAAAAAAAAAAAAATTATTCTTAATATGTACAAAGTAGTACTACTATGTTTAATTTTGTATTTTAAATTGGTGCCGTTAAGTTCTTAATTTAAAAGTATATTTGATCTCAATGATGAAATAGATCCTAAATTCGAGTTACTCACTAATTAGAAAACAAAGAAAACAATAGATGCCTGTAGCAGCATGTTATCATCAACTTGATGTAATCTAATGAATTAACTAGCTAGAGTTTGACTGCATTGCATATATATGTGACATGTGAGAAGAACATCCTTTAAAGTGAAGGTTGGAGGATGGCAGTGTAAAACTCTTATATATGTGGGTGGAGCAGAAGGGGTTTTACTAGCTAGCTGGTGATTTCCATCGAATTTATACAGAGTACCCCCTCCCTCAAACAAACATGAAACACAAACACTTTCTCTCTGCCTCTGCAAAATCGTCTTTCGCATTAAATTAGAAACTGAACCACGCAGGGCCTGCATGGCAAATAGCATTTACTACGTTCATGCCTATCTTGCATATCCCCTTCGATTTCACATAATTTACCAACCATTTATCTCTCCACCCTTATCCATATGTTGTATCCCATCCCAATCCCAATCCCTTTAAAATAAAATTAGCATTTTTTAACCATTTACCATAGCAAATTATCATAACAATTTACCACATACATGTAACAAAAAATTAAGTCAATATACACCCGTAAATAAAAAGCTTCTTTTTGGTGCTGCTCGCAGTGCCTATTATTGGTGGCGTACAGTTTCATATTTTGCTTCTACCCCTCATGCCGTGACATTTCTTTTCGTCTTGTTTTTCATTATTGTTAAAAAAAAATTATTTGGTTCTAGTTGCAAACCAAGGCCCCGCTCGTATCTCTTTGTTTTTTATTTAAATAAAATTTCGGAGATATGGAGGATAGGAGGGTCGTTTTATCAAAAAGTTAGTCATTTCTAATCGCTCTGAGCACGAAGGAAGTAGCATACTTTTGTAGCTGATGACTAAATCTCAAGTCTTGGTTCTTCTGAATAAGGAGATTTTGAATGCAGTCCCTAACTATGAATATTCTTTGACTGAAACCTTGTTGGTTTTCAATTTTTGATCCAAGTCCCTGAAATTAATGTGATAATTTATTTCTATGTATGTTACTATATTTTTTAAATTAAAATTTTATATTTATATTTGTTTATATTAATGAGATTTTAAATTAAAAAAAATCATAATTTGTGTGATTAAAAATATTTGTGTATATATATATATATATAAACATGGGTACATTCATCAAAATTAACCAAAAAATTATTGCATCAAAACATGGGTACATTCTTCAAAATCACAAAAAACAAAAAAAAGATATTAGGCTTAATAACATTAGTAAATTTCTTCGATTAAACTTAACATGGATACATTCTCAAATCAAAGAAAAAAGAATGTACCCATATAAGTTTAAAAATGGATTAGAAAAAAAATTGAATAGATTTTATATAAAAAAAATGGTACATTTTACATATAACAAATTGGTATATTTAAGAATGAGTACATTTTAAGATTAAAAATTTGAAAAAATTACATGAATGGGTACATATAATTAGCATGGGTACATTTAGGAAAAATAAAAATGGGTACAAATAAATAAAAAAATATGGGTACAAATACAAATAAAACTTTAAAAAATATGGGCACAAAAAGAAATTAATATATGGGTACAAATTAAAATTGAAAAAAAAATTGGTACAAATTAAAAAAGGGTACAAACTAAAAATAAAAATATATGATAAAAAATTTAGCCATAAATATAAATATACTAATTGTAACATTTTTAACATTAAATGAATATATTTAGAAATAAAAAATATTTTATTATTGAAATAATTAATGATGTTATTAATACCAATGACCTTGATAAAAAATTAAAAATGAATAAGATTTTAATCAATGGAGTAGCAAAAGTAAGGATGAGAACTTAATTTCTCCTTCTGAATACTTTGTGTGTGTTAGAGAGTAAGACTATTTTTTTAGTTCGATAACTAAATTTTATAAGTAGTTCGACTCGCCAAATCCTTCATCATCCTCATTAAAAAAAATCTATTATTTGGAAAATGAATTCATAATTAATTAACAATAACACTCAACTTGCTATTGTTATGAATGAAGTACCGGTAATTTATCCAAATTTTCAACTTCTCCATAGTTGTGTAGATATGTAAAGGTAAAATTTGAAATAGGTTCAATTTTATAAGCTTACTTTGAATCCATATCAAAATATCAAAATACCCCATCTGTAAAACACTGATGGCAACGTTTCCTGTCCAACATCATTAGGGTTTACCTGTGTGCTTCGGTGGCCTCGAAACAGTGGCCCTCGAGGTTTGAACCAAAGTCAAACGCTGCGTTCCATTCGATACAAATTAGAAACAGAGTGTCATCAGCCAGTCGCAACAACCACCATACTGGGGCTGGTGGGGGGTTAGTAGGTCCCGCGGTTGAGTGTGTTCATATTTCACACAACTGCAAGTCAAATGCCAGTGATTGGAATTCGAAAAACTCGACTCTTTCTCTTAATATAGATCATCTCTCATGTGGACTGAACCAGAGCATTGTTTTCCTTTTCCTCTTTAATTTTTGGTATCCATGAATTGATTTAAAATACACTTTATTTTTCTTGTGGTATGAAATTTGCTAAATGGTGGTTGTAAAATATTAGTTTTATAGGGAAAAAATTAATGTGACAAATGACTATCCTGCTGCTTGAAAATGATTTAGCATATATGTATAGCTTGTAGAAATAAATTTCGATTTGAGCATGCAATCACGGTTCCTTGCATATGATTAATATTTAAACCGTCCATGATTAATCTGGGTAACCACGAGCCGATTTGAATTGGTTTCACACTCAAAATGATACCAAACCAGTTACTACGTAGAATATAACTATTTCGTTTTTTTACATATAATAAATGAATATGTTTATTTATTTTATTTTTTTAAAGGGTGACAACTGGTGGCTAGCCACAGTTATTTATCCTTTCCGGGGTTCGGAAGACTCATAGAGGCATTTCAACCTCCTCCTGGCCACAAGTCTGATTTCCACACCAGCAATAGGTTTCGAACCTGAGATCTTCAGTTTTTAGATTTAAAGAAAATAAATATGTTTATTAAGTCAGTTAATATGTATGTTTTTGTCAGAAAAAAAAATTAAAATCAAACCAAACCAAACTATTGTTGGGCGGTTTGGTTTAGCTGATTGGGGATTAATTAATCCCAATCCTTTTTTCTTTTGCAATTTTTCTTGTTAGTTATCCGAATTCTATAGCTTGACAAACAATATCATTTTATAATTTCTATATAACATCCTAAAAATCGTTAATACATCAAAAGAAAATTAAAGTGAGTATAGTGAGTACTCACTAGTGAGTACCTAAGTTTTATCCAATTTCAATTTGGTAGACGATTTATGGAGGGTCAAAACTACAACCAAGTTGAACTAATACGATGTGGTAAAAAAAAAAATTGAATCAAACTACTTCTACAAAATCACCAATTAATCAATCTCCTTGGGTTCGTTTGGTATAGAGGATTGGATTGGATTGGAAATGATAAGTCTTCTAATCCTACAATTGTGGGAGAGGATTAAATAAGTCTACAAAATACCAAATAAAAGGTACTTTGTAATTGTAGGTAGATGATCAGTCATATTTTTCATTTAGAGAGGAATAGACATGAAGAATAATTTCTAGCTTCTAATCCTCCGTTTGTGGGAGGATTGAATTGGATTTTTTTTTTTTTTGAACAATTCATCTCTTACTTACAAAATTTTCATTTCTTCTTTCAATATACTTTAAATATAATGGCTTATCCCTTCTAATCCATACTTCTATACCGAGGCCTTAGTGCAATATTCAAGTGGATTAAATTAGATATCCCAAAGAGTGATTTGCCCCAAATTGTGTGGAAAGTGTATTTGACTCTTACAATTATGAACATTTCCTTCGTGTTATTTTCTAGTTGAAAAGTTGGCTTTTTTTCCTGTTTTTGATTTTGGAAGTAAAAGTTTACAATACTAAAATTTGTAATTTCGTACCATTTCTTCTTCTATTACTACTGCCACGATCACTCCATTTCGCAGTGACAGTATTATACTACCGTATTAGACCAACTGAACCAATCTACATCAAGGCAACCTTATCATGGAATGGTGACATCTTGTTTTTCACAAGGAAATTGGTCCACGTCGTTATTCTATCCTCATCGGACGGTCTAGGTGCTACCAAGTCTATTTCATCTGTCCCCCTCAGATCAATCATAATTTTTCCTTGGTTCTTGAGAAATTCCATTTTAAAGCTTCCTTTAAACCTCATAAACATTATAGTGGTTTAGTGTAAACGTAGCCATAGAGGAAATAATAGCTCAAGCATCTCCTTCACCCCTCCTTTTCTTTTATTAACTCTTAGAAATCAACAACAACATTCCAAGAATGCAAAGAAACTCATGAGTTGAGGGTACATGTTAGGGAAACCATATTTTGTAAATCACATATAAATCACTCTTTAATAGAGGTAGAGTCCATAATACAAGTAGGTCCATTTCTATTAGAGAGATGGTATAAATGTGGTCTCCTTAAGACTTTTTATTATGGAAACAACAATTTTGTAGAATGTGATATGAAAAAAAAAGGAATTTTTTAAAATGTCATATGAACTTATACACCTTTTTAAATTTGTCATATAAATTAAAATTTTAAGGGATTTGTCGTATCAAGTTTCTAAAATTATCATTAATTTGTCAAATCATCCTAACTCCATTAAGTTTTCCATCCAAAATAAGCCATGTCTTTTGCATAGGACTTGGTTTCATGGTTATTTCGGACTTTTTAACTCCCCACACCCCTTCAAGATTATTTCGGACTTTTTCAACTCCTTTTTTTTTAAGAACAAGTGGACCGCGTTGAATTCTCAAAGCTCGTAGTTAGTTATACTCCATGTTAGTGAGCCTAATACACTTTTTTAGTAGTTCACCATAAGTTTTTGAAATGAACACTACATGTTTTTTTACTAGCCAAAATTTTTGGGGTCATACCAAAGAGAAGTAACTTGTGAAAAGGAGGTCAAATATTGAAAACCAATTTATTCCTCCACCTCCTAGTGTAAATATATCCTTGTGTACAAATTAAAAAAAAAATTGTGAAAATGAGGTTAAAAGTCCGCAATAACCTTGCACACAAGTCATGTGCAATGCATGTGACTTATTTTGGATGAAGGTGGGATGACAAATCGTTTAAAATTTTAGTGTATATGACAAACTGAAAAATGTGTATAAGTTCATATGACATTTAAAAAAAATTCCAAAGAAAGAATAATTTGATTGCATAGAAACTATTAAATTACGTATATAAATTAAGTTGCTCAGCAGGATTAGGTTAGATCTAAAATTTGAAATTCTCCAATTCCAGTATAACAACCCAAACAAATAGTGGACAGTATAATATCCAACATGGTGTTTAGGATCTAAAGATAACTCGTACAAGCCATTCTAATTATTAAAGGTAATATTATATACCAAGTTAATAAATCGTACATCATTGTCATACGCGTATACAAAGATTAGTATCCACATATTATCGTTTCAATAATTTGATCTTATGTAATCATTCAAAATTAATTAGATTATATGTATTCATCTACCACAAACGTTATTTTCAACTTTCTTGAAGCTGATATAGCTCCCAAACTACCATATATTATGGCATCGGATTGTGTTCAATACTATTGGGCCTTTAAAAACAAAACAAAAGGAAATTAACTAAATAGAGACGAAAATAATTGGACATATTTTAGTAGAGTCTACATCTGTAAGGCCACTTAATTCTTTGAAATTGTTTTATTTTAATAATTTTGCATAATCTACAAGGACCACTGCCATACAGAACACAGATGAGATTTTAGATAACTAACTAATTTATGTATCACATGATTGTGCCCATTTACAATACCTTTATGGCGATAAGAAGAAACAAATTAAAAACTGTGATGGAGTCATACCAAGTCCTGCCCATACAAGATGTTGCGTGGTGCCATTTGCAACCACAGTGTCCCTGTCTACGCAAAAATATTATATGAACTTTCATGTTTTAGAACTTCTTTTAACTCTCCTCTTTTGCAGCATATCTTGTAATCAATAATTTCATGTGGTTCTTCTCTTATTTAATTAGGCAATGTCTTTCTAATCCATTAAAACTAGTTTATTTTTCGTGGCCATCGACAAGATATGATTATACGATATCGTGATGCTTAATTTGGTGGCCCAATTGAAGTCTCAAACATTTGTTTATCTAAAATGACAACAAATTCCAATGTATTTATTCCCAGGCAAAAAGACATTCTATTGTGCGTAATTATGTATCTTGGTCTAATGGATTTGTGATAAATTAATCAAATGAATTTTGGATAGGAAATTGTTAATAGCACTTCAAAAATTTTATTTTAAACTCCTCATAAGTGTATTTTTCTTTCTAATTATAAAAAAATTTGGAGTGCAAATAAGATTTTTGGAGTGCCAATAACAATTTCCTTTTGGATAAAAGAAAAATAAACTTAATAATAAGATTAATTAATAATCAATAATACTAGAATCATCAAATTTGTTTATCAAATATTTGTTAATGTTAATACAACGAAATAGGAATGAGGAATTCTTTTTTCTCGAGAGATAAACAGATTTATTAATGATCAAATATGGATACATAAACACCAGCAATAGAATATTAAAGAGAGGAAATCAGCTTAGGTATTGATAGAGTTTAGATGAAAGTGCTTTATATCACTAAAAACAAGCTCATATAAATTTGAGTAATGTGTGATTTAGGTCCTCAATATTACTTTACTGAAAATTAAATTTTTAGATTTTTTTTTTAAAACAAGTCAGTTTATTAAAACTTTTTTTTTATCAGTTTCCAATACTATAAGATTTGAAGTTTTTATATTCATTTCTTGTCAAATTAACTCACATGACTTGTACGCGATACACTTTAAATGGTAGATTATCAGTTTTAATTAATGAGTTTAAAGATTTAATTTTTTTCAAAAAAATTTGTTGTACATATAGAGTTAATTTTGGAAAGTAAATTGGTAGTTTCACAACCTTGTGTATAGAGTTAACTTTAGAAGGTAAATTGGTAGTTTCACAATCTATATGCATCGTAAAGGGGCATATAAGCGAGAAAATAATGGTGTTACCTTCTAATGTGTGTCACATAACTTATATTGATGAAAAATTGGATAAAATAGCATCGAATATAATAGTAAGGATGATATTTATAGTCCATAATAAGTTTAAGTACTTATTTTTCATTTGAGTATTAATTCAAGGACCAATCCACTGGTTCCTCTACATATTTGGATTCTCAAAGATTGTAGTTCTAGTGACATATATTTGTTTTCATTCAGTTTGATAATTTTACGAATCAATTTTTTGTACACTAATAACATAGTCATTATTTGTTATTAACTATGGTCCTTGGTCATGCTATTATTATGTAACATTAGATGTGAACTTTGACGATTAATTATATTGTAACTTTACATTTCGATATTGGTTCACTTTATGGAACCGAAAAATAAAGATGTTATATTTGTTTATTCAGAATTTGGATTATATAAATGTGATATATGTTATTCTGTTCGAATTCAAATTAAATGTATTATATATGGTCGAGTGGTATTCTCTCTATTTAAAAATAACATGTATTAGGTTTGATTTTCGTGAATGACAAGTTTCATACTAATTTACTGTAGTTATCATATTGTGTGACTTAAACTAAATCTTGAACCCCTTAATGTATATATACATTATATCAAAATATTAAACCAAATTTTTTTTTACAAATAACTAAAATAACATTATTCCTCATCCATAACAAAAAGGGAAAATAAGTTGCATGCTATGAAGCAAATAGGAATGCTTGATTCATAAACACTAAACAACA
The DNA here is from genome assembly GCA_035220775.1 of Malus fusca. Taxonomy (NCBI): domain Eukaryota; kingdom Viridiplantae; phylum Streptophyta; class Magnoliopsida; order Rosales; family Rosaceae; genus Malus; species Malus fusca. Next base: position 7,286,448 of record CM069067.1, on the reverse strand, counting down.
TTATTCCTCATCCATAACAAAAAAGGAAAACAAGTTGCATGCTATGAAGCAAATAGGAAGGCTTGATTCATAAATTTGTGTTGTGCCTATCATGATATACATGCCACAATATTCAACCCAGTCACCACATGGCAAAGTCCTGCAAAGAAACCACGTCCATTACTTGTAGGCCATGCTGATCTCAGAGCCATACCCCATTCATATCTGTCTTGGCCCTTTGATGGCGTCTTCTGTAGCTGTCATGCAAGTAGTTGGTTTTTCTCTCTTTAGTGATCATTCGACCCCAAAAGATGATGGTCATTATAGTGGAGTAAAAACCAAACAAGAACACAGCCTTTCATGGCAAAGACAAATAAGAAGGACTTATATGGTATGAGTATATACTATCACCGTAATGTCATGTGTTAATAATATATATGTGGAAAATTCTCTTCACATAACATTGCATTGTTGACACATTTCAAGAACTATGTAAATGTGCCATGCAAGTTGCTCTTTTTCCAAGTTTCTTATTGAATTGATGAGGTCAAAGTAAGAAAGCTTTAGCACACTCCCTTCCTTCTGCCATGGTCTTTGGCCCCTTTAATACTTAAGAGTCTATAGCAGTCCACTAGCGCAATTGAAGGTTTCAAGTCTATAGCATCAAATAAGCCGCCTAATTAATTAGTTGATCAAGTCAAACCTAGATATATATACTTTCATAATTTGCAGAACCTGCAGATCGATCACCATGAAACAGAAAAGCCAAAAACTTAGTTTTTAGCCATTTTTTCTTGTTGGTTCAAAGTTCAAACCTAATAAAGGATTAGATGTATTATGTAATTGGGTCCCTTTAGCAATATTTCAGAGTCTTACAGTTATTGGCATTGATCTCAAGGTCTTGTGAATTAAAGAGCTACAGTGGCGGCAAGAGTTTCTCACAAACTCGAGTTTACATATTTTATATTTTGCTTCATTAATTTAGTGTTACGTACTATAAGGTGGACCAAGTGAAAATAACTATATATTTGATGAAAACGAATGTTTGGATGCTCTTCTTTGCATATGTATAATTAGCATTAACTATGCTGGGAATCCCATGTTATAAATATTATGTTATGTTTTCATGGGGCTTTTACATTTATGTGCCCATATAGCCATATATATCCCACCACCCCTCTCGATCGATCAGTATAATAAAGGACATTGAGCTAGCACGCCAAGAAAATAAGATCGTAGGTACGTAGATATATAGAGCTTTCTTGTGTTCAGATTGATTTCCCATACCTATTCATTTTGACCTCATTTTCTCATATATACACCTTAGGCATGAAATGTACCCATAAAGGCATAAATCATGTTATGATGTACATTGTAAAAGAGATGTAAAACTGAAGAATAGTAGTTCGAATTATGTAAACTCAACTCGATGATGAGTGAGTGTTCATTCATTTATATAGAATTACAATTGATAAGGTTGTTACACTTGAAAGATAAATACAAACATTTGAAAATATACACAGAACTATTTGAAACTATTGCTTTGACCAGATAAGAGAGTTGTGAGGGTGATGGGTACTGTGTTGTTAGATATCACAGAAGATGTTTAAGATGAAGCCAAATTCTTCTATTGTAGATTGCAGCGGGAAGATTCAATTTGAATTGGTGACGTGGATTAAGGTTTAGGGTTTTCTAAATTATTTGAAATAGTCTTATCACATTGGTGAATGGATTTCGGATGAGTAATAAAGGCAAGAAAATCCGCAACAAAATTAGCTTCTTGAAAAACGTACAAGAGAAGCTAGCTAAATGTTTGGATTTTCTTTGTTTTCCATGCATGTCATGCAGTCTTGCAGAGATTGTACTAGTTTTAATGTTGTTTAACTCGTACAGTTGTAATGAAACTTGGAGAGAAAAAAATATATATTGATCAAGATATGGGCGGCAACACTCAACAAACCAATATGAATGTGTGAAACCCTATGCATCTACTTAAACATATTCACTAATATACTTTGTTTATTCTTCTAGTAACACACATTTTTAAATTTCGTGAATATTAAAAAACTGAACCAAGATCAGTTTCGATGTTCCCGATATCTCTAGCAATGCATGTGCATGGCATGCACCTCAGTACTTCAAAAAGAAATAGAATATGCTGAAGTTGAAAAGGTTAATCATTAGGGCTTGCGAAGTATTGTCTTACTAACATTAAATTATATTGACCTTTAATGTTTGAATGTTTTTTTTCATTGAAATATGGCATTCTTGGTGGACAAGATTACTTTGACATCTCACTTTTATGTCCTCAGGTTGTAGGTCAAGAGGACATTTCAATCCCAACACTTCCGACTTTTCCAACCCAAAAGAAAAGGACACGTCAACTTTAGTCGAGAAAGGTATTCGTGCAATTTTTTTTTTCATCAGATAGAACTTTGCACAATTCGTAAAAGCAAATGCAGGCCTAGAATATATTTGCACAATGATAACCACACATTATTAATTTTTTGCTTTTTACGCACTTTTTTTTTTATGATTAACGGATTGAATCAATTAAACGAAAACAATGAATATAATTAAACATGAATGTATAAGGAAAAAAAAATGTGTAATTATCTTTTTGCCTTTAAAGAAGGGCAAACATTAATTATTCCTAACCCTACTTGAACAGCTTCCATAACCCGAAATAAAATCTTTAAATTTGAGATTGGGCCTGGGCCTATGCCTTGGGCCATGGGTGTTGGTATAAAATTTTGGTGGGCCAAACTAATTGGGTGCACCTGGTAATCTGACGTCGGTCCAACCCTACAGCAAGAATCAAAACTAGAATTGAAATAAATGCCTACACTTATGTGCCAACCCTAAATATGATGTGTAGTCGTCGTTGTGCGGATGACTAGTATGGATGTTAGTCTTTTAAGTCTCTAATGACACAAAACCCATTCCATTTTTTGTTTGTCACTAAATAATTCCCACATTCATGCATAACCGTACTGGATGTGGGAAAATGTTGTAGATGATGCTTTAGCTAAATTGGGTTTAGAGAGACATTTGGATTTGTAGCTTTTGGAGGAGCCTCCGAATGTTTATGTCCAATTATTCATAACGACGGAATAGGCCTGCACTCGATCCGGATTGTTACATGTTTGTCATGAAGAATTTTGATTTTGTCCTTATTATCCATACATGATGGAGGAAGATTGAAACATATTATATCACATATGCAATTGAAAGTGATCCTCTTATGTGAACATATACCAGTTAAACCAAAATTATTTTTTGTCCTAATCAAAATGGCATTTCACTATTTTCTTTTTGGGTTGGGTTTTAAATAATCAAGTTTAAAGATGATCACTGCAAACCATCATAGGTTATTGAAGAAGAAGGTTATACAGAAGCAAGAAGAAAGGGATAGAGAGAGAAATAGAAGATCGAGATATTAGAGAGAGGAATTTGTTGAGAATTGTAGTATATTTTCTTATTAGTTACAATGGTTTGTTACAAGCTATTTCTAATAGCATTTGGTAGCTTACACTCTAAGTAACAATATAACCAACTTAACTAACTTCATAATCTTTTGACATTTGTCCATTTCATAACCATTGGATCTTAATACTCCTAACATCCCCCCTCAAGCTTAGGGGCAAAGAATCTGAGCCTGAGATTGGCACAATGTGTCTGAAAAAGAGGAGCAGACAATCCTTTGGTCAATATATCAGCAAACTGCTCATTTGAAGACACAAAATGCACCTGCAATTGCTGTTTTGCTACCCTTTCTCGAACAAAATGCACATCAACCTCTATGTGTTTTGTACGTTGATGCTGGATTGGATTTAAAGTCAGTGATATGGCAGATAAATTGTCACATAAGAGAAGTGGCTTTTCTATAACTGGAATATGCAGAAAATGCAATAATTGTTTGATCCAATCAAGTTTAGCGGTTGTAGTTGATATAGCCCGATATTCAGCTTATGTGGATGAGCGAGATACAATATTTTGCTTCTTAGATGACCACGAAATGGGATTAGACCCAAAAAATACAACCATTCCAGTAGTTAATCTTCTATCATTAGGATCTCCAGCCCAGTCTGCATCACTATATGCAGTAATATCCAGTGAACTCTTGACATAATGAATTCCACAGCCTTGAGTAGCTCTTAAGTACCTAAGGATCCTTTTAACTGCCATGAAATGTGACTCCATATGGTTTTGCACAAACTGACAGACCTGATGCATTGCAAAGGCAATGTCAGGTCTAGTAAATGTCAAAGTATTGTAAAGCTCCAACTAAACTTCTATAAAGGGCAGGATTATTATAAGGTTTCCCATCATCTTTGAGCAATCTGGTGTAGGGCAAACATGGAGTAACACATGCTTTAGACAGCAGCATTTCAGGCTTAGTTAGCAAATCTGTAACATACTTGTCTTAAGAGATAAATAAGCCATCCTTCTTCTGCATAATTTGAATCCCCAGAAAATAGTGTAGTGGTCCCAAGTCTTTGATATCAAACTCCTTGGTAAGTGAATGAATAACCTCAATGATTGCTTAGGTTGCACTGCCAGTAATAATAATGTCATCCACATACAAGAGTAAAATTACCATAAAGCTGTCCACAACTTTCACAAACAATGATGAATCTGCATATGTGGATTTGAACCCCAAAGATGGTAGAAAGGTGGTGAATCTCTCATTCCAGGCTCTTGGTGCATATTTCAATCCATATAAAGACTTATGTAATCTGTAAACATAGTCTTCATGTTTGATATCAACAAATCCAGGTGGTTGTGCCATGTACACCTCTTTTTGCAATATGCCATGAAGGAAGGCATTTTTCACATCCAATTGTCTCAATGTCCAATCAAAGTGTGTTGATAAAGCTAAAACTAATCTCACTGTTGTTGGTTTAACAACTGGACTAAAAGTATCCCCATAGTCAATCCCTTCTTCTTGGTTAAAGCATTTAGCTAGCAGTCGTGCCTTATACCTCTTAATTGATCCATCAACATTCTTTTTTATCTTAAAAACCTATTTGCAACCAACTAAGTTCTTGTGTTTTGGCAGGGGAACCAAAGACCATGTACCTTGATTGTGTAATGCTGCAATTCATATTTCATAGCCTCATGCCATACTGGAGTTTTTAAGGCAGATTTATATGTTGTAGGTTCTACTTGAGTCAAATCAACTCCTTTATTTTCATGAACAACAACAAGGAGAGCAATCTTTTTAACAATGCCACTCTTTGACCTTGTCTGCATAGGGTGGAGATTAAATTGAGGAATGGAGAGAACCACTTACAATTGTTTAGGTTAGAATTCAGGCACCACAGGGAGTGTGGAAGACAAGGGTTGTGTTGTTGGTGTAGCAATAGATTGACTGCAACTTGAATCTTCTGCATTTGAGCTTGAAACTGTAACTGGATTTGTAGTAGATCATTCTGAGATTTGATTAATGATAGTATTTGGTATGACACTAGGTGGAGGACCTGAACTTAATTGTGTTGGACCCGGTGAGGAATTCATAAGGTAGTGATGTTGTGAATTTGGTAAAACAAGGACATTGTTGTGATCTGGAAGTGGACTTGGTGTTTGTATGAGTGATGGCAGTGGTGAAGAGGAAGTAGACTGATGTGTAGTATTCAAAGAATGATAAGGAAACTCTGTCTCATCAATTATCACATGTCTAGAGATATAGACTTTGTTTCTAGACACATCATAACAAATATACCCTTTATACTTGGATGCATACCCCAAAAAGACACATTTGGTTGTTCTGGGGTCTAATTTAATGTTGTTGTAAGGTCTTAACCAAGGATAACAAGAGCAGCCAAAAACTTTCAAATGTTGGATCTCATGTATAGAATTATGCAACAATTGAAATAGAGACTAGTTGTGCAAAGCAGGAGATGGCATTCTGTTGATTAAGTACACTAAAGTTTGACATGCAAATGACCAAAATAGGGATGGTAGAGAGGTAGTTTGTAACAAAGTGATAGATGTTTCAATGATATGTCTGTGTTTTCTTTCTGCAATGCCATTTTGTTCGGGTGTGTGAGGACATGACATTTGATGATGTATTCCTTTATCATATAAGAACTTTTGAAATGCCTTACTAATATACTCACCACCACCATCACCTTGAAGAGTTTTAATGGATACTTGAAACTGGTTTAAAATAAAATTGTAAAAGGAAACAAATATGGCAGAAACATCACTTTTATTGCAAATAGGAAAAATCCAGCAATATTTGGTACAATGATTAATGAAAGTCACATAGTATTTGAATCTTTCTAAAGACATACACGGAGCAGGACCCCACACATCACTATGAACAATATCAAAAGGTTTGACAGACTTAACTAGTTGAGGAGAAAATGGCAATTTGCTAAATTTGCCCTTTAAACAGGTTTGACACAGTGAAGATGTTCTATCAGCAATGCAGGAAACATTAGAAGATGTGAGAACTTGAGAGACTATTGGATTAGAGAGGTGACTTAGTCTCTTATGCCAAATACTGTTGGTAACTTGTTTTCTCAGAAAAGCTGCAAGTTGTCTTTTGGAAATTGCTGCATGAGAGGTTGATGAGATGATGGGGTACAATCCATTGTTACACAGCCCTTTGTAAAGTATCATTCATGTGGCTTGTCCTGAATCCAAAATGAAAATGCATCGAAAATCAATCAACAATTATTATCCAAACAAATCCTATGCACAGACAACAAATTTTGAGACAATTTTCGTACATAAAGGATTGAATTAAGTTTAATAGGCTGCATTGGAGTTCTGAGAAGATTAGAACCAATGTGAGATATTGCTAAATCTTCACCATTAGCTGTCTGGATTGTCTCATTTGATCGATATGGATTTGCCAATGAGAGATTGTTCAACTCTGAGGTCATGTGATTATTGGCACCAGAATCAGTAAGCCATACTTGTTGCTGTGATGGTGCATATGGCACTGTGAATGGAGAATATGTACCATTAGGTGTTGCAGCATGCATAACACTGATTTGAGAAGTAGAATTCTTTTGAAAGCATGTGTCTGCACTGTGATACAGGTTCCCACATATGATACATCCTGAGGGAGCACCTGAGTTTCGATATCTGCAAGTGTCAGCAAGGTGGTTGTTCTTGCCATAAATTTGGCAACCCTGTAAAGAATTTGTATTTTTGAAGCGACATGTTGAGGCCAAATGATTGTATTTCCCACAGATTTGACAGGGTTGGGACTAAAATCCATAATTGTTTGATCTTGGTGGTGCAATACCAAGGATTCCAGGAACAGGACTTGAATGAAAGTTCTTGTGATTACCATACTTGGGATTGAAGTTAGGAGTGAACCGATTCCTGCCTTTGTTATTATTATTGAAGGACTTGTATGCATTCGAATTGGGACTAGCATGGTTGCCACCATAAATGGGAAAATACTGATTTTTGGAAGGTAAGCCATTGCTTTGTGCCATTAATGCAGACAACACAGGTGAATTAGAGCCATTTTCAAGCAAAGTTTCTTCAGCAAGTAATTGAGATCGAAGATCTTTCAGTGATATCACAGTCTCACGACCCTTAATCACAGATCTTATGGTATTGAATTCAGCAGGCAAACCATTTAGCGTAAGAATCACAATGTCATCATCATCAAAAAATACACCAGCAGCAGACAATAAATCTCTTACTTCTTTAATTTTCTGCAAATATAATGTGACATAATCATTACCTTTCTTTATTGTCTGAAGTTCAAATTTGAGTTGGAAGATGCTTGTTCTTGTGACTGTAGAAAATTGTTCTTTAAGGTGATTCCACAGTTCTTTGGAGCTAGTGCTTCCAATTACACAAGAAACTACAACAAGAGACAAAGTTGCAGTAATCAATTGCATTAACGCCTTATCATGCATCTTCCATATCTTGTAGTCATTAGATGAAACCCTTGTAGAGGAATCACCAGACAACATTGCCGAATTATCATAAGAATCTTAACTGAATTGAGCAGGGTAGGGCATTAAACCATCAACGAAACCAATTATGTTATGGCCTTCAAGAAGCAACTGCATTTGAAAATGCCAAGCCAAATAGTTCATCTCATCCAATTTCACATTTACCGAACTTGAGACAGATGAAATCAAAGAAGTAATCGGAGACTGTAAGATCTGTAACTGAGTCACCATTGTTGCAGATTGTAGATAAATCACAAAGAATCTTGACAGAAACCAAATCACAAACAATTGGTGGGCACCATTTGGAGATTGAAGAACCAGGCTAAGAATTGCAGAGAAAGCAACCCAATGTACCAGAAACCGATCAACAATATACCAATATACTAGAAAACAATCATAGTAACGGAAGCAATTGAAACCAAGATCGACAAACTGTCAAGCTTTGTGCTTGTTCTGGCGATGATACCATGTAAACCATCAAAGGTTATTGAAGAAGAAGGCTATACATAAGCAAGAAGAAAGGGATAAAGAGAGAAGTAGAAGATCGAGATATTAGAAAGAGGAATCTGTTGAGAATTGTATTATATTTTCTTATTAGTTACAATGGTTTGTTACAAGCTATTTATAATAGCATTTGGTAGCTTACACTCTAAGAACAATATAACCAACTTAACTAACTTCATAATCTTTTGACACTTGTCCATTTCATAACCAGTGGATCTTAATACTCCTAACAATCACAACTTTGACAGAGTCATATATCATTATAGGTATGTGTTGACCCTAAAAACTACAAAGCCTACGTGGCGCGCAGGCCGAGTAATCTAAAAGCTAACTACGTCCTTCGGTGAATGCGGGCGTGCCAACTCGTCGGCCGAGCTCGGCCGAGGAGTAAATTTGTTGATGTTGCGTTGGGTCGCGCTACTGACTTCTGCGTCTTGCGATTGCGGCCGAGAAAGGAACACGTCTCGGCCTCCTGGATTCTCAAACCTGAAGACAAGGTTACTATTATTACGAAGCTCACAAATCGAATTCGGCTTTCAATGTGCCGAATGTAATAAATGTAACACCTCACTTCGTCGAGAAGACTAATGAGATGACCTCGACCAAAAAAGATTTAGAAACCCTTCTCGACCGAGACTTGGATAGACAATTGACCGTGCCCGCCGAAGTGCTGTTGATGCCAACGGAAGGTACTGCGAGTTCGGCCAATTCTACAGTGACAGAGCTATCTATGCCGACTTAAGATATCACCGGTTGCTTTCACAGTGCTGTTGATGCCAACGGAAGATGTGTCAGCGAAAAAGAAAAAGAAAAAGTTCTCAAGTTGTTGAGGATTTGCGCAGGGCAATTTTGTATTGATTTTGTGGGTCGTTTTACTGACGCACAGCTTCCCCTATTTATAGCACTAGACCTTGAGTTAAAATCCTACTCGAACTAGGTTTTCTTCTCCGGATCAACAACACCTCGACCAGTCCTATCTTGACTAGGATTGTGAACCTAGTCCTTAACTGAGCCGTATCCGCCTCTGGGTTGTTAATCCTGCCGAGACTCCCCATTGTACTAGGACTCGACTTGTCATTGCGTTTTGACCTAACCGACCTCGGTTTGGAAGCCCACGAGCTGAACGATCCATGGTCTTCTTGTCGCAAGGCCTCCCGGGCCGAGAATGATTCTACACTCGGCCCAAATTGTCATTTTGGGCCCAAACAGTATGTCATATATGTTGGATGGAATTCAAGGCTTTTATTCAATAATCGCTTACCAGGAAAACACGGGCCAATGTAAGGAAATAGTATGAGAATTTCTTGACACCTTTACACGATCTGTAATTGTCCGGCGAAACTTTCCTAACCTATAACCAGCTGGTGAATTGAAAAGTATATACAAATTGGTTATCGTATGGTCACGTGTGTTAAACAGAACTGGTATTTTCCAATCACACACTGGCTCAAAATTTGATGAGTTTGTGTGAAATGAGTCAAATGACCAATCACTAGTGTTTGTCTAGGATAAGTTCATTTGGATTGTAAGCTTGACTCAAAATTCCAACCTGGGATTTGAAATAGAATTTGAAGCTCAATCTCGCATACCCTGAATTAAGGCTTATGTTCCCACTAAGAGAAATTTCCTCTCCTTGACCCCCTAAAGTAGCATCATTTTACCGTACAAGTGTTATAATTGAAATGAGATAGTTTATCTTAGAGATTATCATTGTTCTAAAAACCACCGCCTAGGTCCTGCCTAGGCTCTAAGCTGCTAGCCACCGCCCTGATAAATGCATAGGCATTTGAAAATTAAGAAATGACGCCTAGACCGCCTAAGCACCCGCCTAGACATCTGCCTAGGTTGCAACTCACTTAGATAGAAAATAGATAACTTTCATTTTGCATTTTATTGTTTCCAATAAATTGTAAGAGACTGATTGAACACTTAAATAAACACACATTATATGTTTGCTCCTCATATTTTCATTATGTTCCAATACTTCATAATATATATGTCATTCTATTTTCTAGTTTATGATGAAATTATATATATTTTAAGTATAAACAGACACTTATTTACACGAAATACAATAGATTTATTTAAATCCGCCTAGTCTGCCTAGGTGCCCGCCTAGGCGCTAGGCCCCAATCCGCCGCCCGACTAGCACCTAACATCTTTTAAAACCTTATGTTCAAATGATGATAAAGAAAATAAACAATTCATGTTATGACTTTTATACGATAAAATAATATCACATTATAGGGCAAGCAAGACTTTCATATTATTAAGGAGCATGAAAGTATCGTAACTAAAATAAAGCATATACTTATAAAATATTGATTCAGCCAATGTAGCCTGCAGTCCAAGTTTTGGGTTGTTAGTTGGCCAGTGATTCATTAATTGGGATTAGTTGAAACCCATGATACCACAAGTCATACAAATAAAAAGTTGGTTACCATATACTGGTGTGAAATGTGAAAATCCCATTTGATCACAACCACAAAGGTCAACTCCTCCCCCCTCTCATATAATTTGTACTTTTCTCTGCACGTTCTCTCTTATATATCTCTCTCCATCTCTCCCTATTTCTATCCCCATTTCTCACCCTTGGTTTTATGTTGCAACTTCTGGTTTTTTTAGCTTCCTCAACTCTCTCTCTCTCCACCCCCTCCCCCCCCCCCCCCCCCAACCCCGCCCCACACTAAGATTCTGCATTATGGGTTCTACTTTTTCCTCATTCTTTTAGACATCTCTTTCAGTTATATATAAATCTCTCTTTTTAGAATCAAAAGGCCCTCATCAGGCAGCATAAATCTAGCAGCTGCCCTCTCTGTCATGGAGAAGTCTTGCAATTCATCGTTGATCAAAGCTGTTCCTTCAAAAGAAGCCACATACTCATGCACAGAGGAGGAGAGTGGTTGGACTGCTTACTTTGAAGACTTCTCGAACAACAATAATAAAAGAAAAGAAGAAGAAGAAAAACAAGAAGGAGGAGGAGCGCAAAGTTTTGGCTACACCTCTTCTTTGGTTTCTGATGCTGCTTCTGGTGCTGCATGGAAATTAGCTTCCCACAACAATCAAAGCAATGAAGGCTCTATTGGGGTCCCACCCAATAATTTTCCCAGGAAATTAAGCTTCAAGAAAACAAGAACCAAAAAGATTTCTGGTGATGATTTGGAGGACACTGCTAGTTCTCCTGTTAATAGTCCCAAGGTCCCTTTTTTATTTAGAGCCACTCATACAAATTAATTGTTCCCTTTTTCTTTTCTTTTTCCAATTTTTGTTAGTTCTTGGGAATTGACTGTTCTTTTGTGGTCTTATTGTTTTTTATATTAGATTGGTGATTTGAGACCAGTTGATATAAATCCCAGAAAGATAGACGATCATCATATGAATATGAATTCTTTGGTACAATTCTTTTTCTTTCCCTTAACATTTCTTCTATTAATTCTCTCTTGAAAGGAGATTAATTATTTGATTAATTATAATCATTTTGGTTTGGTTCTGATGGTGTTGTAGGGTAATGAGGGGACTACTGTAGAACATTTTGCAGAGATAGAACAGGCACATGATGAAAAAAGTAGTGTTTGTACGGACTTAAAGAACAAAGGGTTGTGCTTGGTTCCCATGTCCTGGTTGGTGAACTATATTGGTTAATTTCACGTTTTGCAATGAAGAATCTCATCTCTACCTCTCTGCTAGTTGATGCTTCTTCCGTAACTTACTGTATAAAGGAAATATCTGTCCATTAGTGTGTGTATAGTTCTTGTAAGATATGTGATCATTCTCTCTCTCTCTCTCTCTCTCTCTCTCTCTCTCTCTCTCTCTCTCTCTCTCTCTATATATATATATATATATATATATATTTATATATCTGTGTGTGTGTGTGTGTATACTTTCTTCTATAGTCCAAATTTTTCCCAGATCAATCTTCCATCATGTATATACACTCACATGAACTATATATGGTTATCTCATTGACAATATATAGTACTACAATAGCTAATTTATGCATAGATAAATCTTACCATAGTAAATAACTGGAAAATGCTTTTTGGCTAGTCTTATGTTGCTTGAATAAATCTAGTAGCTAAGGCTGGTAAACAGTTTTATTAATTAACTTGAAAAAAATGTCTCAGACTGGAGGTTTTCAGTTGATGCATCTTAATATCAAGCAACCAAATTTATATATATGACGTAAAACGTATTTATCCTTTGGAAGTTGCCCTCAAAAGTAAACCCCAAATTCAGCCGTTTAAAGTAGTACAGGAAAGCGATTGTGGTTTATTAACACAGTCATCCAACAAGGCCTGCCTTTTGAGCCCCCATTGCTAAATTTCTTCTCATCGGCTCATCCACTCCCATATATAGATATAGTTACAAAAATAAAATATGATATTTTTTTTGTTCATTGGTACAAAAGACATTACTATTCTAAAAGTCATGTTGACAAAAATAGAAAGGTTAAAACTCGAGACCAGTAGACTAAAGAAAAGTGCCCTATCAACCAAACAAAACACTACACCACTAGCAAATAAAATATGAAGAAAGGGCATGAGAATATATACAAGCAAAGAGCATAAGAATATCGCAACTAAACCCTAAAGGATGTTAGTTCCTTGTACGCTCGAAAAAAGCATTAAAAATAGCTAAATATAATTAAATAAAAAGAGGAAAAGTAGATTGATAGGGTTTTATGTTAATTCATCTCCAACCTCTTGCAGGCCAATTCATGTATAAAAAATACTCAGAAACGGCTGCAGTACAAGACCCCTCCATGTGCACGAGCACTAAAAGCAGGTGAGAAGGCATTCGTATATAAGATCTAGCTTGCGTAGTTTTGTTTAGAAACAATATTCACAACAGCTACCTATCTGCTTCCTTTGTGTTTTTCGCAAAAAGGTATCTGAATGAAACCTCATTGATATACGTACGCATTGTTGATTTATTCTTTGAATGTCTAAAAATTAGTGATTGTCTAATATGGCGTTGGGTTTTTTTTTTTTTTTTTTTTTTTTGAAGAGATCCTAAGTTTAGTACGGATGTAACTTAATACATATCATCATCTCATTCTCTGACAGTTTAAAATTCGGGGTCACGAATGAATTACGTAATGCTATTTGTATTAGATAAGAAAATATATGGTGGATATGATGGAAAGTATATTTCTTTATGTTTTCTCATCAACCAAACGACGCATTATTGAATATCGATAGCTTTCTTTATCAACAAGAATGTCATAAGTGGGTATTAAGCGACACTTTTAGATATAGACTATAGGGATGCTTGTCAATCTAGTATAGGAAAAGGTTTGTGGTGCATATACGTCTATCATTGGACGAAAAATTGTGAGAATGTGAGGATAAAGTCCCATATTAGTGAGGGACCAAACCATGCAATGGCTTATTATAAGAGTTGGGCTACTTCCCATATTTCCAATTGGTTTTATCGGAGAGCCTCAACTTTCTTCATGGTATCAGAGCAGGTTGTCCTGCATGTGAAACGAAAAGGCCACACGTGCTCCACGTTACCGGTTGTGTCCACATGTTCACCATAAGTGAGGGGACGTGTTGAGAATGAATCCAACATTGATGGGAGGAGGAACCTTGCATGGACTTATAATTAAGTTGGGCTACTCCCCATATTGCCAATTAATTTTATGGTGGAATCTCAACTTTTTCAAATAATAACTAGTAAGGCTACATGAATTGGAAGAACCATGCATGTATAAATAAACTAGATATACAATGTATTTAAATTGACTTCAGATATAATGTAATATTTTGAATGACTAGCTAGGTGCATTGTAAGACATGATAATAATTCAATTAAACAATTTGATGGTTTTAGAGATTAGCAAAATTATATTTTTTTAAATTGGGTAAGGTAGCTATTGTTTCCTTCCAAACAAAAAAAAAACTTCTAGCTCTTTCGATAGTTCTACCATACATGATGGCAATGCTACACCATATATATGTATATACTACATGAATATTAAAACGCCATAAAAAATATTAAAAAATGAAGTGGCAACAAAAGACCCTAATCAGGTAAATATTCTTTAATTCGTCATCCATAGTTGAAGAAGTTTATAGGCCATACATAGGAGGAATATTGTGGATGATGTGCAATGCTCTCCTTCACACCATATGGCCTACCAATGTATAAAAATTATATATGTAATTTATATACAACTATCTATAATTTAATTTGTGCTTAGGTCAGTTGAGTTGAGTGTGTGTGGCCCTGCCCTTTAGCATATTCACCTCTAATATATTCAAATTGAAGAAAATTGAGATTCCACTAAAAACTAATTGGCAATATAGGGAGTAGCTGTCACATCCCGGCCCGGGCCCCCACCACATTCCATGCTCGACTCCACCGTAGCATGATATTGTCCGCTTTGGAGCCCCAACCACGCCCTCACGGTTTTGTTTATGGAAACTCACACGAGAACTTCCCAATGGGTCACCCACCCTGGAATTGCTCTCGCGCGAACTCACTTAACTTCAGAGTTCCTACATAACCCAAAGCCAGTGAGCTCCCAAAATGCTAGGTAGAGATGTGAATATACATATAAGGCTTACAGGATCTACTCCCCTGGGCGATGTGAGATGTTACAATCCACCCCCTTAGAGGCTCGAAGTCCTCGTTGGCACACTTCCGGCCAAGGATTGGCTCTGATACCAAATTGTCACATCCTGGCCCGGGCCCCACCCACATCCAGGCTCGACTCCGCCGTAGCACGATATTGTACGCTTTGGGTCCCGACCACGCCCTCACGGTTTTGTTTCTGGGAACTCACACGAGAACTTCCCAGTGGGTCACCCATCCTGGAATTGCTCTCGCGCAAACTCGCTTAACTTCGGAGTTCCGATGGAACCCAAAGCCAGTGAGCTCCCAAAAAGCCTCGTGCTAGGTAAAGATGAGAATATACATATAAGGCTTACAGGATCCATTCCCCTGGGCGATGTGGGATGTTACAGTAGCCTAACCTCTTAAGCCTTTGCAAGGTTTTTCCTTTCACCAATGTGAGACTCTTTTACCTCACATTCTCACACAAATCCATCATATAATTAATTGCGGACGTCACGCCTATGATTTTTTGTTACAAAAATAAAATAAAATAAAATAATTTAAACTAAATTCATCTAAATTACAGAAAAATAGATTCAAATTTAAATGCATAAGTGAGTGCATACTATTCGAGCAAACTTGGCTGACACTCAGTTTTCAATCACATGTGATTAATTTAGCTATGTGCGTATAAAGTTTACCAAGTCATAATTATGAATATGACGTGATACCGAGTGCCTAGGTGCTATTTTACGATCTTGTTCTCCAATCTCTCAAAGACACGAAAGATCAAAGCATAGTGCTTTGCTATATATTGGTGGATAATTGGATTAGACAAATAATTATGGATTTTGGGAACCCTCTAATATTTTCATTTGTTTACGTTTAATTGCAGCCAAATCATCACAGATTTAAAATAGGGAATGGGATCAGCATTAGCGTCCAATCCAAAAGACAATTATCTTCATTTTGTGTATCAACAATTTTTGGCGAACCATTCTGGGTTTAATTAAATTGATTAGCATGCAAATCAAAGTTAGGTAATCAATCACATAGTACTTAACGACCACTAATAATGTGATTTCAACTTGTGGAGTGGTAGATTAAAGGTCTAATTCAGTTTATCAATCACTGTCGGCTTAAGAGGATGACATGCATGCATATATGCCTTCTAAAAGACTTATTCTTTCACCACTTTGGATTGCCATTTTCACTCTTTTATCTAAAAGGATGGTTTTCAGAGTTTGCCTGCAAATAGACGTAGTTATCCATTAATTGCAAAGTGTTGTTCAAGTAGGTTTCTTTTTCAACTCATGCATATGGTAATCCCTTAGCTAGTAGGGTCGTGCTCGTAAAGTCTCGTCTTCATGGCTGTTGATGTTTTTGAATTCATGTGCTTAAAGCTTTTTGCCTTGACTCTTTTGCGTAATATTATTATTTTTGTTCTTTGAGCGTCAAGGGTTCCTTATTTATTTCTGGTGCGTTAGTTAGTTGTGACGTTTTTATTCATGCAGGTGCTTTTGGATGCACATTACTGGAGAAGATTCAAATGCATGCTCTCCAATTATACATGTGAAATTTTCTCTATTTGTTAAATTCGAATTTCATGTAATATATGCTACGATTAGAAAAAGAAAAATGGGAAGAGACAGATGAAGGGTAAAGCATAAAAAGCGGATATATATAAATATAGGGAAATATTATTGGCATTCTAAAAATCTCATTTTACACTACTCACAAGTGTATTTTTCTTTCCTAATATAGAAAGTTTGGAGTGTAGAATGAGATTTTTGGAGTACTAATAACAATTCCCTAAATATAAACACTTCCTCAATCTTCTCATTCTTTTTCTTTCTGTCATTTTTTTCATGATTTTTTGTTTGTTTAGTATTTGAAGGAGGAGATTCCACTTTTGAACATCTTCTAATAATATAGATATTTACAATATATCTTCCTAGTGTTAGTACTGGTTTAGTACTGATATGCTTTTATAAAAAGTGGGTATTAAAAAACAGCTTATTTTCACAGTTTTGGGTGAAAAAAAAAAAAAAAAAACTGAAAACGTGAAGCAGCAAAAATGAGCTTATTTTTACAGCACAACAGAAGCAGTTTTTTTTCAAAGCATAGCAATACCAAACCAGCCCTTAGAATGACTCGGTGCAGCTCCCACTATATTTTGATAAAAGGTTCCATATTTAAAATCTCACATTAAAAATATGTATGATTTATTAAAGTAGATATGTCAAAATACCAGTGATATTCTTGTCTAAACTACACTAAGGAGAGAGGAAGGGTTTGAACTAAGAACGTGATGAGTTAAAAAAACAAAAATTATAACTATTAGGATAATTCACCACTTGTTAAGTTGCCAAAATGTTTAATGAAGTGTTATGTATTGACATGGGTAGGTTAACTCTTTCTTCCTTTCTTCCCTTCTTTCTTTTGGATCAGTAATTTAATTAGATTATCCCATATCAGAGCAGTGTGACTGTGTGACTAAAGAAGGAATGCAAATATTAGAAGAACAAACTTATTTAATAACGATGAAAGTACTTTACAACGGTAATGCTAGGTAAATCAAATTTTTAAACCAAATTATAAACTAAATGATAGGTCACCAATAAGAAATAAACACGTTAATCAACACTTAAGTAATAATTCAATCATCAACAACCACATTATTGGATTTATAATTTTTTTTTTTTTTTAAATTTGGCCTCCCTAAAAAAAACATTACCCTTTTACAAAAGCAACAATTTATTCTATGGAAGAACGAGATGTTGTATGACACAGACCAACGTATAAGATGGTTATTCCTTTTCTGTACTGCGTGATTTTAGGGCATGTCTAATTGTCTATTGTATTTTGATGTATGTATGGTCAAAGACTATTTAAAGAAGAAGAACAATTCTATTTCAAAAAACAAGCAGGACCCACCCCGTGCTGAAGTTTATCATTCATTGAATTAAAAAGGCAATTAGCCATGTGCTACCATGCCTTGTCAAAATTTTCGTCCATATATTCAATTGATCATTTCACCAAAGTGTGACTTGTAATTTGGTTTTTGCATTAGAAAACATATATATGATTCCAAAACCTAATATGGTAAATACATTACCCGTGATGAGAAAATAATGATGGCCATTTAGGTCCCGTGACAAAATATAAAGAGAAATCAAGATACGTTGAAGAAAGAAATGAAAAAAAATAAGTCCAACTTGAAGGTAGAATAAGAGTTCGTTGAGAAGTGTTTTTAAATAACTGAAAACGCTTTTAGAAAGCAAAAAAAATTGAAATCAATCCTTATTAAAAATGCAAGTTAATCTTGGAAAAACACTTGAAGTGCTTCCTGCAAGAAGCACATAACTGGTGCTTCTTGAAGGAAGCACTTCAAGTGCTTTTGGAACCTGAAAATATTTTCTCTAAAAACGTTTTCAGTCATTTAAAAGCAATTCTCAAGCAAGCCCTAACTTATTAATGAAACTTATCATATTCAATCTCCTTCCAAAATGAGACAATTAGAAGGGTGAAATTTCCTCCAGGTCTAATTCCCTTCTAATTCTTCCAAATAAATAATTACTTTTACCTTCAATACACCTTGAATATTATGATTTATCTATTTTAATCCAATCCTAAACACCAACGAAGCATTTTTTTATTTTATTTTTCTTAGCATGAGAATGAAAAAAATGCAATCTTCATTTTTTTGGAGTTTACGATTTCATATATTCCTCGTGAATGTAATAGTGTGGCTCATTGCCTCACTAAATTAAGTTTCATAGGAGGTGCTTCAGTTAGTTGGTTTGAAGAACCCCCTGATGCTATCAGGGCGCTTCTCAACCATGATATGTATGCTCCTTAAGTTTTCTTCAATAAAATTATCATATTTATTTCAAAAATTGTCCGAAGGGTCTACTTTTCATTTCTCACAAACTAAACATTGAATAGCTCAGCAAGATTTCCCTTTGCCGGCCCTAAAACAACCATTCTATTGTAAGCTAATATTAAACTAGAATATTTGTGAGCATATAATCTGATTACCTAATTTCGTATCTTTGCAACCATATAACTAATACTAATATTTGCGTTTCTGTATGAATAAGTGTAAACTGTAGTCTACATTCATTCATTTTCCACTCAATAATTAAGACGTAATTAAAGAATATTAATTGCACTTATGACGTGATGATTCGTGAATGAGAGCAATGTAGTCGCAGGTGTGGTTCTTCCGCCTCATAAGCAATTATATATTTCAATAAATATGTCGTTAGTCAACAACCTAAGCTATATATATAACATGTAAGTTTTCCGTTATTTTCTTGATTTAAAAACAAGAAATCTAGTAGTACAACGAATTTTAAAGCTTCATGCTCCGGAACGCCGGCGTTAATTAAAAAGGGACAAGAGAAAATGTTCATTGTATTTGTTATTAGAACCTGCGTCAGACCTAGAACAAAATTGGACGCTGCTGGTGAGATTATATATTTTTGTTAAGCTTCTGACTTGTCAAGTTGTTCTGTCGATCCTGTATATTTTGTTTAAGCTTCAGACTCTTGGTGGTGGCACTTTCTAACAGCGTCCTGATGACGTTACTGTAGTTCTTCTTTATTGACGTTTTACCTCGTCGTTAACCAGCACCCAAAAAAAGAACAACAAAAAAAAACTCTAACAAGATACGAATCTCTTGATGTCTGTCTTTAGCGTCCACGTGTAGTTACTTCTCTCCTCAGACCTTTTGGTGGTTTTGCTAGAAATTTCTAAATCAATGATTCGAAAAGTACTTATCATCCGATAGAATATGAAGTTCCAACAAATCCAATTCGTACGTGCCACACTTTTTGGGTACTGTTGGAGCCAAATATGCATACCATAGAGAACACAAGAGTTACGCAAGTTCGGCTGTTTGCGAGAAAGCAAACAATAATGATCAATCTCAGCAAAGTCGGCAGAAATTATCTACCTTTTTAGAGTACAGTAGGATGTGGTGGTATTGTTGGGCCGTTTGAACAACTTAATCTGATCAAAGATGTTGAGTTCATGACAGGACTTTTGAGGTACACGTATTTCAATCCGCCCCAAAGTACATCAACATATGGTGGCATCGCTAGTTCGTTTAGCATCAGTATGTGGTGGCATCGCTAGTTCGTTTAAGCAACTTAATCTAATCAGTGTTGAATATTTTAAGAATATAATATATATATATATATATATATATATATATGAGTGTGGCTGTTTGTCAGAAGATGGAGTTGGGTCAGTCACCCAACAATCACATTCTTTGGAGATTGAAAACTGATGCACCTTTTACGGTTTTGCGGAAAAACATGATGCATCCGAACAAATGCATTCTCTTTCTAACAGACGTAATTATTGATAATTGACCTCTTGTATCAGACATATCTATCAGAAACATTGCTGCAATGTTTAGTTGTATCTCATGGTGAGAGGACACACTCAAAACCAAATGATATGTCTAAAAGGTGCAATTCTCTCTATATATATGGGTAACATTAGTAGAAGAGAATTTATTAATTCAGAAATTTGTTGTCTACATAATTTCTTTGCTCTCTTTTCTCTCTTTATCACATTCATACAATTCCTTTCTAGTTATTTCTAAGGGAATATAATTCGGTTTTGCTAATCGAATATTCCATACTTTGTTGTATCCTGGAAGTGATTTGCCAAGAACCCTTTAGCAAACTCATTCGAGTGGGGACAAATAACACTTTAAGGAAACGATTCAAGTCGTACCTCAAAGTCATCATTCAGATTATTCTCTATATTTCTATATTTACTCTAACAATCTTAAAGTGTTATTTTCGTCATGGATAACAAATCTGATAACATGGCTTTGAAGTTTATCAATCAAGATGTCTACAAGTTAGACAAATTTGATGGATCAAATTTCACCCGATGGAAGGACAAGATGCGTTTCATGCTTACTGTTCTAAATGTCATATATGTGTTAGACCCGAAATTGGAGCCTATTTGTGAACCAAGTGACAAAGACTTGGACAATATAGTTGCCGATTGAAAGAAGCGTGAAAAAGATGAATTGGTATGTCGAGGGCACATCTTGGGCACATTATCTGATCGCTTATATGACCTGTATGCACACATTCAATCTCCAAAGGAAATTTGGGAAGCACTTGAACACAAGTACACAACGGAAAAAAGAGGTACCGATAAATTTTTAATGTCCAAATATTATGAATTCACTATGTTTGATAACAAAACTCATCCTAGACCAAGTTCATGAATTATTGGTCTTGGTCTCAAAGCTTCATGAACTTAAAATAGTTATTCCAGATCCTATGATAGTTGGGGCTATTATGGCAAAATTACCTCAAACATGGAATAACTATAGAAAGAAACTTCTACACTTGGTGGAAGATATTAGTTTGGAGAATTTGCAAAAGGGTATCCAAATTGAAGAGGAAACTCGAAATCGTGACAAGAATTTTGCAAATCAAGATTTCTCTAAAGTTCACATTGTCGAAGGAAACAAATATAAAAAGAACTTCAAAGTCAAAATTGACAAAGGGAAGTTTAAGAAGACCAATTCCAACAACAATCAAAAGAATGCAAATGGTGTATGTTACCATTGTGGAAAGAAAGGCCATTATATTCGTGATTGTAGACATAGAAAAGCAAGTGAGGAATATGCCAATAAGACCAATAGCGCAAATATGGTGGAAAACTCTGGAATTGATAACATTGTTGCAATGGTATCAATGATGCATATTGGCATGATTACCAAACTGAATATGGCAGCGGCAATAAAATCCTTCGATTGGTGGCTCGACTCAAGAGCTACTATACATGTGTGCAATGACAAGGCACAATTCAAGACATATGAAGCATCAACAGACAATCAAGAAGTTTTAATGGGGAATCATAATTCCACCAAAGTTCTAGGAAAATGAACCGTTGAATTTCAATTTACTTCTGGGAAGAAATTGACATTGCTTAATGTACTGCATGTTCCAGAAATTAGAAAGAATCTTGTGTATGCAAATTTATTATGTAAGAACGGTATAAAGACTGTTCTAGAGTCCGACAAGTTAATAATGTCGAAAAATGAGATGTTTGTTGGGAAGGGGTATTCTTGTGATGGAATGTTCAAACTAAGTATTAATAATAAAGTGAATTCTTCTGCTTATATTGTTGAATCTTCCTCTCATTTATGGCATTTACGTTTAGCACATATAAATTTTAGATCTTTAAAATACATGCGCACACTTGGTTTTATTGCTTGTAATGATGATTATAATGATAAATGTGAAACATGTATTCAAGCGAAAATGACTAAGAAACATTTTCCAACTACCGAAAGAAATACAAATTTATTAGACTTAATACATTCTGACATATGTGAATTTAATGGTGTTTTAACAAGAGGAGGAAAAAGATATTTTATCACATTTATAGATGATTGTTCTAAGTTTACTTATGTTTATTTATTGTCTAATAAAGATGAAGCTTTTGAGTGTTTTAAGTGCTATAAGGCTGAAGTTGAAAACCAAAAGTAAAGGAAAATTAAATGTCTTCGTAGTGATAGAGGTGGTGAATATTTTTCACATGAATTTGATATTTTTTTGTGAAGAGCATGGTGTTGTACATCAAAGAACTGCACCCTATACACCACAACAAAATGGTTTGGCAGAAAGAAAAAATAGGACACTCACTGAAATGATTAATTCTATAATGATTAATGCTAATACTCCAAAATATTTATGGGGTGAAGCATTGTTTACTGCATGCCATATACACAATAGAATTACATCTATGAAGACACATATGTCACCATATGAAATTTGGAAAGGAAGAAAACCAAATTTGTCATATTTGAGAGTATGAGGTTGTGTAGCTTTTTATAAGGCACTCGATCCTAAGAGATCCAAGTTGGGTCCAAGAGGAATTAAAAGCATATTTGTAGGATATGCAGAAAATTCAAAGGCATATAGGTTGCTTAATTTAGACTCGAACACAATAGTTGAGTCTAGAGATGTCGAATTTATAGAAAATAAATTCTATAATGACTACTCAGTGTCTGGAACAGAGAATGATCAAACACCTTTCTCTAATCCGTCTACTAGTCATTCTCAAGGTGAGAAAAGAAAACAGTCTGAAACTGTTAATGAACCAAGGAAAAACCAAAGGGTAAGAAAAGAAAAGACTCTAGGCTCTGATTTTATTTCATCTCAATCTATTGTATTTTTAGTCGAAGGAAATAGAACAAAGGTTCTTAAGAAAATACCCATATTGTTGAATGTTGAGGATGATCCTAAAAGTCTAAGCGAAGCATTGACTTCAAGAGATGCAGCCTTTTGGAAAGAGGCTATAGATGATGAATTTGAATCATTAATATCTAATCAGACATGGGTTTTAGTAGACTTGCCCCAAGGATCAAAAGCAATAGGTTGTAAGTGGGTATTTAGAAGAAAATACAATACAAACGGGTCTATTCAAACATTTAAAGCCAGGCTAGTTGCCAAAGGTTTTAAGCAGAAAAAAGGAATAGACTATTTCAATACATATGCACCAGTAGCTAGGCTCACATCAATTAGAATATTGTTTGCATTGGCATCTTTATATAATTTGCATGTGCATCAAATGGATGTGAAAACGACCTTTTTAAATGGTGATTTAGATGAAGTATATATGGAACAACCAGAAGGGTTTGTTCTCTCTGGGAATGAAAAGAAGGTTTGTAAATTAGTAAAGTCATTCTATGGATTGAAGCAAGCACCAAAACAATGGCATGAAAAGTTTGATTTTGTCATTTTATCATATGGATTTAGACATAACAGTGCTGATAAATGCATATACTCTAAATTCACAAATGATTATGGTGTTGTTATATGTTTATATGTCGATGACTTGCTAATCTTTTGTACAAACATGAAAGGTGTATCTGAAACTAAAGAGTATCTAAATCAAAATTCAAGATGAATGACTTGAATGAAGTAGATACTATCTTGGGAATTAAAGTAAAGAAGCATAGTGGGGGTTACGCTTTGTGTCAGTCACATTATATAGAAAAATTGCTTCTTAAGTTTAAGCATCTACAAATAAAAGAAGCAAATACCCCTTATGACCCTAGTGAAACTTTGCTTAATAATTCTGGTAGGTCTGTTGCACAGCTTGAGTATGCTAGTGTAATCGGAAGTTTAATGTATGCCATGCATTGTACCAGGCCAGATATCGCATTTGCAGTAAGCAAACTTTCTAGATACACTAGTCATCCAGGTACTGCTCATTGGAAAGCAATAAATAGAATTTTTGGTTATCTTAAAAGAACTATTAACCTGAGTATAACTTACTCTGAGTTTCCAGCAGTACTTGAAGGATATTCAGATGCAAGTTGGATAACAAGTGCTAATGATAATAAGTCGACATCAGGTGGATTTTTACAATTGCCGGATGAGCAATTTCTTTGGCTTCGAAGAAGCAAACATGTATAGCACATTCAACTATGGAATATGAATTTATAGCATTAGCAGCAGCAGGTAAAGAAGCGGAATGGATTAGAAATTTGTTATTGGAAATAGAGTTGTGGCCACAACCAATGCCATCCATTTCTTTATACTGTGATAGTGAGGCTATTTTGTCTAGAGCATACAATAAGGTATACAATGGAAAGTCTAGACATATTAGCTTAAGACATGAATATGTCAAACAATTAATAACTGATGGAGTTATTAATATTGTTTATGTTAAATCAAGTAATAACTTGGCGGATCCGTTAACGAAAGCACTTTCAAGAGCTTTAGTTAGTACATCTAGTGGAATGGGGCTAAAACCCTTTACTGAAAATTAGCCACCAATAATGGTAACCCAACTTTCTCTAGAACATCACTAGTTTAAAAGTTTAATGGGTAATAACAAGTTATTGTTAAGTGGTTGTGAAAGCACTGAAAATTAATATATAGCTAATTCCAGAATGATCAGTGCAAGACTGCTACGTTTAGGAGGATGAGTTTTATCTCTTAATGAGGTTATTTGTAGTTATGTCTATAGTAGCAGGGACATGGGAAGGAACCTCACCTATATGAACATAAGAAGTGGTGCCGCTTCTACCAAGAGTTGGGTTTTCTCTTGTAAATGTTCATGAAACCAGGATGAAGCACAAGGCCATAATAGTGCTTAATTAGTTCAGAAATTTCTTTAAGGAAATAAGACATAATCATGTGTGTGGTGATTCCGGTTTTAACATAAGAATAGGTGGTTTAAACTTAGGTCACCATCGCATTCGTTATAATTTTGAATTACTTACACTAATTAAAGGTTTAATTCGAAAGACACCTTTATTATATGCATGATTATATCGGTATGCTTGTGATTAATTTAAAAGAGAGAAGTATTGTAATACCATTTATTATATATTCTTAAAATAGGGAAGGATTGTTGAATATTTTAAGAATAATATATATATATATATATATATATATATGAGTGTGGCTATTTGTCAGAAGATGGAGTTGGGTCAGTCACCCAACAATCACATTCTTTGGAGATTGAAAACTGCTACACCTTTTACGGTTTTGCGGAAAAACATGATGCATCCGAACAGATGCATTCTCTTTCTAACAGACGTAATTATTGATAATTGACCTCTTGTATCAGACATATCTATTAGAAACATTGCTGCAATGTTTAGTTATATCTCATGGTGAGAGGACACACTCAAAACCAAAGGATATGTCTAAAAGGTGCAATTCTCTCTATATATATGGGTAACATTAGTAGAAGATAATTTATTAATTCAGAAATTTGTTGTCTACATAATTTCTTTGCTCTCTTTTCTCTCTTCATCACATTCATACAATTCCTTTCTAGTTATTTCTAAGGGAATATAATTCGGTTTTGCTAATCGAATATTCCATACTTTGTTGTATCCTGGAAGTGATTTGCCAAGAACCCTTTAGCAAACTCATTCGAGTGGGGGCAAATAACACTTTAAGGAAACGATTCAAGTCGTACCTCAAAGTCATCATTCGGATTATTCTCTATATTTCTATATTTACTCTAACAATCAGAGCTGTTGAGTTTATGACTGAACTTATGAGGTACGTGTATTCCGATTGGTCTTACTCTGGCCCTAAAAAATAATGATTCTGAAGAAGTTGAAGTTCCACTATAAAACCAAGGCAATATGGAGAGTAGTTCAACATCTTATAAGTCCTTAATAAGTTTTTCCTTTCACCGATGTGAGACTTTTTTACCTTCACATTCTCACGTGTCCTATAGGTATATTTTAAGCTTTAAAAGTGATGACAAAAGTTGAAGAAGGCAAGGGAGGATTGGGATGGTTTTGTTGGATATCTCAAGGAAGAAGGTGAAGTTCATGCATGCTTTATCATCTACCTTAAATACATTCACATAGATTACGGAATATCAGGCTTTGCTTGGTGCAATTTATCTTGTCGGTCAAACATTTTTCTTGTTAAAATTAACTAGCAACTTTGTTTATTTAATTTTGATGAATGCCATCAAACTTGCGCGTCTTCAGCAAATACATCACTATATTGCATCCACAAAGTGAAATAGTAAAGAGTTTGTAACAACATTACATAGTAGCTAAATCCTCAAAAAACATATGGTAAATAAATTGTCGAATATCATCATCGATAGCCGTCTTAATGAATTTATAGACCACTCATTTAAGTGACAAATTAAGGAACCCCTTTATCCAAACGGTAAAATTTTGCTACACCAATCTATAGATGATCTCATTTATTATGGTATAATCATATTCTTTTTTATCACTTATAAAGTATTTATTTAGAAATTCCAACCAATCCAAGGCATCGATTTCGGGTTCTTTAGGCTTCAAGAGAGTGAGTGAAATTGTTGTGAGGACAAAAAAACACTATGATTGCAGTTACACCACAACAGATTTTGAGGCCTCTGCGACGTTTTTTTGTTTCTGTATTCCTGATTTATCCGTCAGGTTAGTCTGGTTGGTTTTTTTTTTTTAGCTGTCATGCTTGGTTTTGTGAGAAAATGGAGGCTTAGTAAGCTTAGATTACCGGCTTAATTTCGATTTCTATTGGGAAATGATGATTAGAGGCAATGGAGATCATAATATTGATTAAAATCATATGTAGGAGGTAAGCATAGGGAAGGGTTGTGTTAAAGTTCTTGTATAAATGCTGGATTTTGTTTCCTTGTAGGAAATGAAAGATGAATGCCAAATCTGGTTCTCTTGGACTGTGACAATATAGGAGGCCTATAAACTAAACTAAAAGCGTTTCGTATGATTTGGGCCAGGCTTTATATCATTTTTACCTATAAGAATTGTAGTTGAAACCAACAAGGCCCAAACCCAAAATATTGATAACTCATAAGTCATAATACTACTTGTTCCCATGGGATTTGGAGCTGAGCTGGTGTAATTTAGTAACTGCAAATCATAAGCATTTTGAGGTAGCCTTTATGTTCATTTAGGCCGTTTTGGTTCCCATTTTTCTGGGGAGTTTGATCCGACTTGTAATTCAAATTCCTATGAAAATTAAAAGAGAGTACGATATTCATTAGGAAAATAAAAATACGTATAAAGAGTAGGATGTATATTTATTGTGGCATTGTGTCGGAGTTTTTAGCTCGATTGAAGAAAAAATAGTATTGTGCACTAGTGTGTTACATAATTACATGATCCTCCTCTAATAATAATCAGCACACATATCAGGGGTTCTTCCAACCATAGCAACTCATGATCCCCAATACATTGTTGGGTATTACTTGCGAAATTGATTAATTTACTTTCCTTATCTGCAAATCATGCTCTTACAAAAACAGAACATCTCTTAAGGAAACACCCTCATCAAAAAAAAAAAAAAAAAAGTGTCACTTAATACTATGGCTAGTGGTAGTCCTCTTCACTTGTAAGTAAGAAGTCTTAGATTCAATTCTCGCCAAGAGCGAATTTGACACACATTATTGCTATCCCATTATGAGACTAAGCTCACCCCCTTCCCCTAGTGTAAATAATATCGTTTGTTAAAAAAAATGTATCAATAACACTAGTAATAGATGGGTACATAAGTCATGTGATAGTGATTCATGGTACGAATTTGATATATGTACCATGAACGATAAAATAAGCGATGAATAATCTCGTTAAAAAAAAAGAAGATAATCTTGTTGATTATTATTTTTTTTTTAAGAAAATCGATATCATTAACTGAGAGCCATTACACCATTTCTTGGATGAGGAGATCCAAAATAACACTCGGAGGCTCCTCGATCCAGACTACTCGAGTTCCACTAGACACTGCTACCTTTGCCAAGCAATGGGCAATACCATTATTATTCCTAGAAATAGAAATAAACTTTGAAGCAGTAAAAGAAGCTGCACTAAATATAATATCCCCCGCCAGCAAGTCCATAGTTAAAGCCATATCCACACAAGAGTTGACAATGGACACTGCTTGAAACGAATCACTTTCGACTTGGACCTTCTAAAAACCAAGTTGTTGAGCCAAATCCACCCCATGTTTTATTGCTAGCAATTCTGCCAGAGGAGTCGAGGAAACATTGGGCAAAAAACATGCCATTGTAGCCACGAAACCACCATGTGCATCACTGACCACAACTCCAGTTCCACTCACTCGTGCCTGCAGCTTGGTAGCGTCATCCACTTTCACACGCACCCAGTTATCCGTTATCTCCTAGTCCATCAAACCACCACCAGCCCATTGCCCAGCTTCCGTCACCAGCTGCTGTACCGCACGAGCACGATCATCCACCACCTAGAATTCCTGCATCCATGCCACGGCTCTTTGGGTCACCAAACCAGGTGGCTCATTCTTACCGTTCCAAATACGATCATTCCTCGCTTGCCAAATATGCCAGACCAGCATGCATATAAAGTCAAAGACAGATTGCTTAGTTTGTAATGCCCATAAGAACCACTCCTTAGCTGAACTACAAGGAACTAATCAGCGATAATGCAACATGAGGTCGCAAACCGCGTTGCTCTAGCAAAATGACACTCATTGAGAACATGTA
The DNA here is from genome assembly GCA_035220775.1 of Malus fusca. Taxonomy (NCBI): domain Eukaryota; kingdom Viridiplantae; phylum Streptophyta; class Magnoliopsida; order Rosales; family Rosaceae; genus Malus; species Malus fusca. The sequence continues at coordinate 7,257,457 of CM069067.1, read as the reverse complement.
CCTCCGACTCCGGGGCTCCATTACAGAAAACACATGTCAAGTCCGATGATACTCCTTTCTTCGATAAATTCTCCTTTGTCAGGAGAATATTTTGACAAACTCTCCACACCATATTCCGCACTTTCGGCGGGACTTTGGCCTTCCAAATAGCATTTCATAAAGGAGTAAACGAACTTCCTCCAGAAGCCGAAGAACATGCACTTAGTGCCGGTGGCTTAATGGAGTCCCAAGTAACCCAATACGCACTCTTAATAGTGAAAATACCCTGATCATTAAAGTGCCAGATTAGCTTATCAGGCAGAAGCTGAAAACTAAGAGGTAAAGCACAAATAAGTTCCCTGTCTTCCTCCTCAAAAAGCTCATTCAGCACCGTGTCATTCCATATCTTCCTATCCAAATCAATGAGGTCACAAACCCGCAACTCTTCCTGAGAGGAATGCGACAACATTATGGGACGAAAAGTAGACGGTCGAGGCACCCATCTATCCTTCCATACCTGCATCAATGCACAATTTATCCCATGATTTCCAATGGATCTTCCTGGAATCCGGATCACTCCCTCACCAAAAGCGAGCCATTAGCTGATGTAACTCATCACAAAAAGTCTTCGGAAATAGAAAACAATTCATAGCATACGAAGGTAACGCTTGAGCCACCACTTTTACAAGCAATTCACGTCCCGCTCCACTTAAACACTTCCATTTCCATCCACTCAACTGCTTAAGAAGCTGTTCCTTTATATAAGAGAAGGCTTAGTGTTTATTCTTCCCCACAAACGTAGGAAGACCCAAATAATGCTTATGCCGATCCACCAACTATACTCCTAAGAAGCTAGCAAGCCTTTGTTGCTCTCGAACCCCCACAGTCGCACTGAAAGCAATGCTACTTTTCCCTAAGTTTACTTCCTGCCCAGACACTTGGGAGAACACATCCAAAATATGTTGAACCTCGGCACATTCATCCAAATTAGCTTTACCAAACAAGAAACTATCATCAGCAAACAATAAATTATGGATACTTGGCGCTCATTCACAAATGTGAATCCCACTAAAAGCGCTCGTCTGCTCCTTATGCTCAATGAGTGTCGACAAACCCTCAATGCACAAAATGAATAAGTAAGGCGATAACAGATCCCCCTGACAGAGACCTCGAGACGGCTGCACATATCCACAAGCATCATCATTGACCAAAAATGAGTACGACACAGACGTCACACACATTATTACCATCGACACCCATTTATTGTCAAACACCAACCTCAGCATCATAGTTTCCAAAAAAACCCACTCCACCTTATCATATGCCTTACTAAGGTCAAGTTTAAAAGCGAAAGAACTCTCCCGGCCCCATATTTTATTATGTAAATAATGACCAATTTCTGACGCCACCAAAGTATTATCAGAAATCAAACAACCAGGCACAAACGCAATCTGATGCGGGGAATTTATTAAGCTCAAATATTTCTTCAAGCGATTCGCAATCACGTTTGCTCCGATCTTATAAATAACATTACACAAACTAATCGGACGCAATTCGAACATCTCATATGGCTGACTCACTTTGGGAATCAAGACAACATGAGTAAAACACACCTCCCGGAGCAGTATACCCGAAGTGAGAAAAGACCAGACCGCACTTACCATATCATGCTTAACCACATGCCAAAATTTCTAGAAAAATAGAGGTGACATACCATCCAGTCCCGGAGCTTTGGATGGGTGCATCTGGAAAAGGGCCATACAAATCTCCTCATCCGAGTACGACCTCAGTAAGTCCTCATTCATATCGGTAGTAACTCGTGGTGAGCAAGCTCCCACACCCTCATGCACCGTACGGTCTAAGACGCCTCGAGACTGGAAAATATTCTGAAAATACCCTACCAATGTGTCCTCAATGTCAGTCCTCGTATCTTGTCATACCCCAGTCAAATCTCGCAACCATTTAATATGATTCTTCCGTTTACAGTTAGACGCACGTAAATGAAAGAATTTTGTATTTCTGTCCCCCTACTGTAACCACTGGACCCGAGACCGCTGCCTCTAATAAGTCTCCTCCCTTCCCAGAAGTAGATCCAAACACTCCATCAATTCACCCATAGATTCATGAGCCGCAGTCGAATGAGGTTGCTCAAAGAGCACTCCTAACTTATCACGAACCTTTGCAATTTCTGCCTTCGTAGACCCAAAGACCTCATTTTGCCAAGCAAGCAAAGCGCACATGGTGAACTGAATCTTCTCGCACAATTGGAAGAGAGGAAGACCCACCACCGGTTTACTCCTTGCCGAGCTAACAGTCTCATCACAACTCTCATCCCGAAGCCACATATCCTCGAACCTGAACCGTCTACCCCTCCTTTTACTAGGCAACTTCACCGCACTCCTAATCTCCACTAAAATAAGAAGATGATCCAACTTCGAATGATTGAGATAACACACCCTTGTCATGGGAAATAAATTAAGCCACGGTTAGGATGCGAGAACTCGATCAAGTCGACATCTAACCTCGTCCTCCCTATTATTCGTCCAGGTATACTCAGTCTCTACAAAGCCCATATCAATTAACTGACATGCATAGATCGCCTTCCAGAATCCATCCATTTGGCTTTCCCTACGTTGATTACCACCCAATTGCTCTTCCACACTAAGGATTTCATTGAAATCCCCCATACATATCCACGGCAAAGGATTTCGTTGACCCAAACTCTTAAGTAATGCCCATGAAATGTGCCTATTTGTTGTGACCGGATGACCATAAAATCTAGTTAATCTCTAATTCTACTCCGCCCCGTGAACCCTACATTCCATGTCTATATGGTTCATTGAAGAAGATAATATCACAAGCTCCACCTCATCCATCCAAAAAACCGCCAACCCCCCCCCCCAATCTTTCATTACTCGCCATTGCAAAAGAATTATCAAACCCCAAACTATGTTGCTTCTGTAAAATCACACCATCACTACATTTTGTCTAAGAAAGAAAGACAATAAGGGGACGATGATGTTGGGTAAGCCCCAACAAGGCTTGAACTGCACGAGAATCCCCTAATCCTCAGCAGAAGAGCCTACCTCACGCGATCGCTTCACACCCGTTGCCAAAGACACATCTAACACCGAGCCAACAGGCAAACTCAGGTTAGCACCACTACTTCCCTGCCTAACCTTACGCATTTTACCACTCAACCTTTGTGACCTTCGTACACCACCAACAGCCTATGTCATTCCCAAGGTAAACTGCGGGCTACAGTTAATAGGAAATAGTCCCCCGAGTAATAGTGTAGTATCCTCATCCATAGACTGCACCCCACTCTTACCTACCTGACCCAGCCCTACACCTCCACTGTGCGACACATGCACTCTCACTCCCATCATCGTCTCCCCCACACCCACTGACTGCTCTAAGTGAACACTATCTCTCTAAACCACCTCAGTGTCTGCAACGTCACCCAAACCCTGGGAGAACCTCGGCGCCTCCATCCTCCACTCACCATTATTACAGGAGTCCCCGAGGTTTCCATGCACCGAGCCCAACATAGGGTTACCAGCATGTAGCCACTTGTCATACGGTACACAAGTATCATCCACCACTCCACCTTTAAAGAGATGACATTGGCTGCACTTGTGGTCAAGTAACTCGCAAAGGAAACAATACGTCGGCAGACGTTCATATTGCACACGAACTCCAATAAGCTCCCCACCATCCGAGGAAGGCAACCTCAGTTACACACCCTGTCGGAGAGGTTGAAACACATCAATGGCAACCTTGATCTGCATATAGTCACCAAAACAGAAATCGTTAGCGCAATCAACCTGCACATATCGCCCCAAGGTTGCACCAATAACCTCCATCAGCTCTCTCAACATAAACGCCAGAGATAGGCCATGAATATGAACCCAAAAACACTGCTCCCGCAATGGAACATCAACCGGAACCTGGAACTTGTTAACTTCCGCCAATAGTAGTAAGGACTTACCGAATAACCACAGACTGCCCTTAAGAACCAGACGGGCTTCCTCTTCAAAGTTAAAACTAAAAGGATGCGATTATCCTCAATCGCCGTAGCCTCCACATTCGCCTTAGGCCGCCAAAGATCTTTAATCACCCCCATAACAATATTAGGCCTCAAATACTTACGAGAGAAAACCTTCCCAACCAAGAAGAATTTTGAAACCCTAAGCCTTTATGTCGCCATGTCACTAATCACTACCTCCAGATTCTTCGACTTCGACAACTGCAATCTTGAATTGAAAAGACGGAGAAACTGATCCATCCTGTCATTGAAAGGATAATGAACCGCCGTCTCGACCCACTCCGTAACAGCCGCTGCTCACAGACAAAACCCTAGACTCGAAACCTTTACGTGCCATGAGGACGAAGACTTGTAATTTATATGGTATAGCTTTTTTATCTTGTTGATTAGTTAGGAATAAGGTGTTCAAAATTTAAAAAAAAAACTTACCATAAATAATTCTCCTACAGCCAACACTATAAAATAGGGGAATGAATAAATACTAAATATCAAATAAAAATTGTTGACATGTAAAAATATTTATTATAAAAGTTTGACGTGAAAAAAAGTAAAGACTGATAATAAAAAATAAAAACTAATAAAGTTTGAGTCAATAAACATTAGTGATTAATGAAGGAACTTAATTTCTCTCTCTTGGAACAAAACCTTTCATTCAATTTCCCAAAAATCAAGATTTTTTTTGGTAACCTAATCAAAAGAACATTTAAAGTACAAATAAATTGGTATTTAAGGGTAACTATCTTTCAAGTGCGAGCAATAATCTCCACTAATTAAGCTAAAAAGAAAAGGTTCTTTCTTTTTCTTTTACTGTATTTTGGTTTTCTTAATTTTCTGTAACCTATCTGTTGTCGGAAGAGACAACCAATCCTCAAAGATCACGCAGCTCACCAACATAAACAATGTAATATTAAACAAAACTATAAATAATAAACAACGTAAAATATTTGCTAAAACTGTTGTTTGGAATTTGTATGTAACGCCTCCTTCGTGTTATCGAGTGGGCTGTTATTTGCTTGTCTGTCACTTTTTGTTTTGCATCTTCCTTTCTTTCTTTCTATTTTTTTCATATTTCGCCGGCCACCCAACAAAGCCAACGACTTCATCACTCCTCCTACAGCTCTCTCTCTCTCTCTCTCTCTCTCTCTCTCTCTCTCTCTCTCTCTCTCTCTCTCTCTCTCTCCCCCTCTCGCTGTCCGGCCATCTGATTTTGTACAAGATGAACGACCTGCTTACGGTAATTGGGTTTTCAGTAAATTATTGATTAAATTGTTTGGTGGCTGTTTTTGAAGTGACAGTTTAGTTTGCAGTCTCTTGGAATTGTAATTCAATTGCACAAGTTAGTAGATTTGATAAATGTTGTGAATTTGGGGTTTTTGTGATTTGCTCTAGAACAAGGTTGATGCTTTTTGGATTGGATTGGTACCCTTTTACTGGTGATTGACTAATGACTACCTGACAATCTTTATCTGAGATTTTTATGTGAATTTTAAGTTTTTGGAGAATACCCACTTGTAATTTGAGACGAATTTTCAAATGGATGAATCAGATTTCACATCAGATTTGAGTTTGACTGACTGAAAGGGGAAATTCTGATTGTCTTGCGTAGAATCCAGTGGTCCCGAAAAATCGGAAGTCTTTGATGTTTGAATATGTTGTTCCGAAGTTTAGTTAGCAACTGAACAGAGAGTTTGCTGAATTCTATCACAAAGATTGCATATTCACTGCATTTTTTTTAACTATGCTAATAACATTGATGTCAGATCGTTTGTCAAACAGTACCATTGACATAAAAACCATGTGCACCTGAATTTCTAAGTATTTTGAATTGAATTTGTGATCGGTTAATGTGTAACTACGTTGCCTCTTCCTTCGAATGATTAGGAGAAAATTAATGTTTATTTCAGCCGGTTGTGTTCAGTGCTTATATTGTGTAATATGCTATGGCTTTAGGATTCATTTGTTGGTGAAGCAAGAGCTCAGACTTCTGGAACAGATGATATTGAAATGGGAAGGCCAGTTCCACATAGCTATTCCGATGCAGGGATGGATACTTTCAATAAGCAGGTCCTTCCTATCCACAAAGTTCCATTTGATTGCAGACTGCTTTGCAAATTGGAAATGCAACCCATTTAATCTATTTGGGATTTGTGCAAATTATTTTCTTTAGATATAGAAGAAAGAAATCCCTTATCTGACACATTCGTTATGTTTCTTCTTAACCGTTAGCTATTGGATTATATGGCATTTGCTTTTTTGTTTACCTTTTCTTTTCATTTTCGTCAACGCTTAATCAGTTGCTTTGTCCTGATCTCTTTTGTTTTTCGAATTTAGATACAAGAGATTGAGAAACAGGTGGATAAGCTCTCCGGGCTTCTTAAAAAACTTAAGGTAAGCATGTGTGTCGTGTCATTCATAGCTATGTTGAGTTTGTATAGACGTGCTTCTACATTTTAATTTTCCTGGAATTGGGGTCTATTTATCATTTATCTGAATTTGATTGGCACTGGGTGAATGTTTCTGGTCTAGGATTTTCTCTAACAGTTAACTAGAAACTTACTGTTGAAAATTTTCCCATAGGATGCAAACGAGGAGTCGAAGTCTGTTACAAAAGCATCTGCCATGAAAGGTATAAGCTATTTTCCAACTCAGTCATAGTTTCAAAAGCTTGCACCTAAAAGTGAAATTTCGTGAGTATTTTTGTGTTACAAAAAGTTGACAGTAAATAAGCTTGTAGTCAAAGTTAAACTGTAAAAGTGACAATTTTTAAGCAGACTTGCCAACTGCTTGGAACTTGGAGAAATCCCTTGCTAACTGTTTCATGGTGCATTATGCTTTCTGATTTGTTATTCTCTGCTCTGTCTGCTATACGTTAAGACCGTTATCCTTTTTTCAGCAATCAAAAAGCGGATGGAAAAAGATATTGATGAAGTAGGAAAGATTGCACGTGGTGTCAAAGCGAAACTAGAAGCAATTAGCAAAGATGTAATATTTTAATAATTCTTTCTTTGATATGCCAACTTCATCTAATATAAGTTAGGTGTTTTCGGTTTTGCTAATGACTCCCTTATCCTTTCCCCAGAACTTAGCCAACCGACAAAAACCTGGATGTGAGAAGGGAACAGGTGTTGACAGATCGCGGATGAACATGACAAAGTTAGTAGAGTGCTTATATTTTGTGTAGAGTATTTAATTTTGTATATTGGATTGATGGTCGAGCAAGTTGACTTATAAGCTACTTTTCTGTTTGGCAGTTCATTGACAAAAAAATTTAGGGAGATAATGATCGAGTTTCAGGTATGTGTATATAAATTCTGCTTGTTACCCTTGGACTCATTTATCCCGACACTTTTTTTGCTCATCAACGTTTTATGTTTCAGACCCTCAGACAACGAATCCAAGATGAATATCGTGAGGTTGTGGAGAGAAGAGTCATTACAGGTTAGCATGTCTTTTCAACACAAACAAGTAGAACTTACAAACTACATATTAAGACAATGTGTTATGGTTCTATCTTCGTATTCCTTATTGAGTGATCATATCTTTACACATTACACTTGCAGTTACGGGAACCAGACCAGATGAAGAGGTGAGCCGGGTTTCTAATTACCGAATTTGAGCTTCAAAATTATATTAATGTGAATGTGTTCCTAATCCGCCTAATACGGTGACTGTATTAGACAATTGACAACCTGATAGAAACTGGAAATAGTGAGCAAATATTCCAAAAGGCAGTTCAAGAACAGGGACGAGGACAGGTATACTTCTCTTGAGTTTTGTTATATTTGATTTTGAGATTTCCTTCCACTTTGGAAAAATTTGTGAGAGTTATATCAGGTACTCTGAACCTCTGATTACAGGTACTAAATACGTTGGAAGAAATTCAAGAGAGGCATGACACCGTTAAGGAAATTGAGAAAAAGCTACTTGACTTGCATCAGGTATGTGTGCCGTAACATGAGGTTTTGTCCGTCTACTTGAGAAACTAAACCTTGTAATATGTTTTAAATTTTCAGATCTACCTCGATATGGCAGTCTTGGTCGATGCTCAAGGAGAGATTTTAGACAATATCGAATCTCAGGTTTAATTCTACTTTTGCATCCTTGAACATATGTTCGGTCATGCATATATGCTCGCTGCGTGTGTAATTGTGTATTGCTTTGTGTTGTGTGTTGATGGGAATCTTATCCAGGTTACGAATGCAGTCGATCATGTTCAATCTGGGAACACTGCGCTTCAAAAAGCAAAGAAACTCCAGAAGAACTCCCGAAAATGGATGTGCATTGCAATCATTATTCTCTTAATAATAGTAGCTATTATAGTGGCTAGCGTCCTCAAACCATGGAAAAGTGGCTAAGGGTGCTTGAGTTTGCCCTTGTCTCTTCACCGTGTAATATATATGGGTTGGTTGGGGAGGTTGTTTTTTGGTTTCACATCTGTGAGGACCGAGGAGAGCGTCTTTACTTCTTTGGTTGCGATTTTTCGGTGTCCTTTCTTCTTCTTCCTTGGCTCTAAATGTTTTATCTTTGTGTGTGTATTCTTGTGAAGCTTTGGTTTATTGATGGTGGTGTGTCTGCATTTCAGACTGCGAATTGAAAACGATTGTAAACTTGTCCTGCGGCAAAGCATTGTAATTTCTCTTGATTTTATTGACAATTTGACGCTTTAAAAAGATTCACCCTTTGTTTCTTTTACATTTTCAAATGTCACAAATAGTAGCATGCTTAATAAAAACGTATAATCAATTCATTTTTGTCCTCACGTAACATATAAAAAAATGAATTTGTTTTCTGTAGTTATATTATTTTAAAATGTTAATATTAGTTTAATCTAATCTATCTTTAACTAAGTTTTTTATATTAATAATCTATCTTCATCTAAGTTATTCTTACAAGCAATTTTCAAAACTTGTTTTTATATATATTTTTTCTCGGGGTGTGGGATGAAGATAATGGCAGTGGAGTCCAAGCCTAGTTTTCACCACTTCGAAAATTGCAAACAAATCCATGCAACCTACACCTAATGCCAAGTGACATCTTTCAACAAATGAGTTTTTGTATGAGCCGGTTATATATAATGTTTTTCTCATAGCGTGCATTTAGGTTTCATTGCGAAGTAGTGAGATTTACTTTCAATCGGGCAGGTTGTGAGAGAGAAGTTATATATAATCGACGAATTCCACCACCTTTATTCTAAGTTCTAGCCTAAGCCTTGTCTATTATACCTTAGCACAACAATTATTGTACTCCTTTTGTTTTTCCTCTCATTCAAAGAGAACCAATCTATAGTTTATGTCCATATATACGATGGTTAAAGTTTTTTAGGGCGGTTTTAAACTAACTATAATTACTTGTCATAATTTGATTTCTATATGTGCTCGTTTGAGTTGAACTGACAAAGTGAAGAATTTTTGTACATCTTGGTTGCACACATGTGCATATACCACTATGTTAATGTTCTTTTACTCGACAATCTAATGTGCTATGTTGTCATAATGTTTATCATGCGCGCATCTTCCTAATTATTTGTTATATTGATTGTGTAACAAGAAAACCCTAAAGTTCTCTTAGCATCAAATACAACTTAGGTAGATTGTATGTATATTTCATTATTTGTTCATTTATGACATTAGTTGAATTTTGGTAATTGGTTACGTTTTGGTAATTTGGGTTGGGTTGGTTTGGGCTCATAATTCACCAATAGTTGCCTTTCATCAAACAGGTCTAACTTACTCATCATTACTGTGGTTCGGTTGTATAGTATGAATACGTATTCAGTACGAATACCTAGAAATATTATCATCATAGTCTATTGAGTGGTGTAGCACCACTTTAAGGACCTATACACTATAGATCTGATTGATTGAATACACTATATAATGGCTTGTTCGTAAACATACATATTTAATAGTTCATACGTATTTGTACTCTGAAAAAGCCACATCAGCTTCGGTTAGTACAAAAATGTCAATGAGATCTAGAAATACAATCGAATAAATCCCTTGGCATAGAGTATTGAAAAACACATGTTTTTTTTTTTTTTTTTTTGGGGTGGAAAATGGAAAACACATTGATCAGTTGATATTATCTCTATTTGGTACACAGGTGACAAATGCAGTGGACCATGTACAATCAGGGAATGTTGCCCTACAAACTGCAAAGAGCTTGCAGAAGAAGTCAAGAAAATGCATGATGATTTCCGTAATCTTGATCTTGATCATTGCATTGATCATCGTACTCTCTATTCTCAAGCCATGGAAGAAGTAATCAGCAGTGCAAAGGTTGACAATCTTATCTTCCATCACATATATATATCACTCTATCATTAATCTTACATTCTTAATAATTACAAGGTGCATGTTATTACATTTTCCATTTTTTATTCTTTTTACTTTTGGTTTGGGAGGGGAAGATGAATTTATTTCCTGTATTTTATTTATAAAGCACAATATTCAGAAACAATGCAATATGGTATATTGGCATTTGGCATGAAATTTTTGCCTCCAATGTTGTTTCCCATCATCATAATTCTCTTAATTATTTGTACTTCAAAACAGGAGAACAACTTCATTAATTAATTGATTTCAGGAAATTCAGGCAGGATTATCAAATGCACAATTACGGTTCAATACTGAGCTGCTTACACTTGTGGTAAGTAATGAATTTTATCTCTGTCAGCAAAGAAAAGAAATGGAAAATGGTTAATAAAGACAATGAGGCTGTCAAATGTTGAAAAAAGTTCACGGACTCTCTAAAATGTACGTGTCCAACATGCTTTGGGCGGTGTCCAAAGGCGTCGAGTCTATGTCTCTGTCGGACAAAAGTAATGTTATTCATACCATATTTTTATATCATATTTCTATACCACCTTAGGTGGCATTTGATGTGGACAGTCATATCATTTGAAAAATTTGCAAAAACCAAGGAAATGAAGGAGAAAGACTCCTCGTATACCACGCTTATCATTTAATTAACTAGTTATTCTTAATTATTAATTTATTAAATAATGAACTAAATTTAAAATTTTGATTAATTCAAATGATGTGGCTGTCCACATCAAATGCCACCTAAGGTGGTATGAAAATGTGGTACAAAAACATTGTAAGAATAACATTACTCGTTGGACACTTAGTATCCTATAAAATTGAAGTGTCCATGCAACATAAAGAACGACAGGCAATTATAAGTAAATTATGAGAAATAAGAACATAAGATTCATCATTTTTATTTTACCCAGTATATCTCAGAAGCCGTTTATTCACCATAGCTGATTCTTTTGGGGAATTAGGGTTTATGGTTTATGCAAAAACTTGGACAAAGAAAATGAAGAAACATAGGGAAGAATATCCCATAATACATTACACAAGAACGAGTTTGGTCCTCACATTTGAGACCAATAAAAGAAATACACTAGAATGCACTAGGTAGCAAAAACAAAAAATATACCCAGAAAGGCCAATCACCTGCATTATATGGTTATTGCAGCACATTATTCTACACCAGTCCCCACAATAGCTGGATAATGTCCCAAAGTACTCAAGACACTCCATTCAACTCTCTCTCTCTCTCTCTCTCTCTCTCTCTCTCTCTCTCTCTCTTACAGTCTTGCCTTGGCAATCACAACATTGCCTTCACTCAGATCAGTTGTTCCTGGCCTGGTCCATGATTCTTTGAATTGCTCTTCAGTCACTCCTGAAAAAGCAAAATGAAACAATTTTGGTCAAGTATAAGTTACCAATAACATTTTCAATGTACTAAGAGAATCCGAATATAGGATGCAGATTAGGCCAGTTGGTTAGGGTAGTATGTCCAACTAGATTAAATGTATATGTCCCACCGCAGTGGAATTTGAATTTAGGATAGTATATAAATTCGACTTGTCAAAAAGAAAACTAGAAATTATAATGACTTGCCTTTGCCCATAGCAGCAGTGGAAGAAATGCCTCCCTGGACAGTCTTGAGGTACCTATCATAGAAATTAGCACCAGACCATTTCTGATGAGCAAGTGTGTCAACTCCATTGTTCCTCTCCTCCCTCTGGATCCTCTCAACATAAGCCAGCATTCCCCTCCTCGCGTAGTCCCTCGCAAAAGTGTCGATCACAAGCGCATCAGCGTGGAATCCTGCCAGCGTGATAAACTGCCAGCAGTAGCCAAGCTTGGCGATCCTAGGAATAAAGTCCACCATTTGCTGATCATTCATCCCAGATGCATCCCAGTTGAAAGATGGTGAAAGATTATAAGCCAACATGACTTCAGGCTGCCTATTCTTCACCCCCTCAGCAAATTGGGTGCACTCAACCATATCAGGGCTCGAAGTCTCCATCCAAATAATGTCAGCGTGATCAGCAAAAGCCCAGCCACGCACGACCGCTGCCATCAGAGACCCTTTGAACCTGTAGAACCCTTCTCTTGTTCTAGGTAAGTCCCAGTCCCAGAAAAGGTCCTTAAGCCCCAACTTCTCAGCAATTTCTCGCGCTTGCTCATTTGACAAACACTTTTCAGGACTAGAATAGCTTATCCATTCACTCAATCTCCTCCTTTTTTCGTGTTCGCCAAGGTTCATGGCCTTGATTGCATCAGTGACACATTCAGAAAATGTCTTCAGCTGTGCCGTTGAAGTCCAGTTGTCCTCAATGGCCTGCAGCTCAGCTCCTGTTTTGCCAGCAGCCATTGCTTCAGCCAAAAGGGTAGCCAAGCTCTTCCCTCTAAGATTCGGGTTAGAAGCCCCCAATATGAACTGATGATCCCTAGTGTCCACATTGGTCTGGATCAATGTAGCTGCAACCGCATCGGTTCTAGCCACCAATACAATCTCAGTTCCCATAACATCAAATTGTAGCCTTGCAGCCACAAGTCTGTTAATATGTTCACTAACAGCAACAAGCACTTTCCCAGCCATGTGACCACATTTTTTTGTCACAGATGACTGGTCCTCAATGTGAACACCAGCAGCGCCTCGCTCCACGAAAAGCTTGCAAAGCTTAACAGTTGCCGTGGTGCCACCAAAACCGGTGTCACCATCAGCAATGATTGGCTTCAAGTAATCAACATAAGGGGTTCTAGCCCTCTCCTCCCGGCTCATGCTCATCCTCGCCTCCTTTTGCTTGCGGTCGTGGTATTGTTGAGCGAAAAACAAATGCTCCACCTTGTTTGGGACGGTGTCATAAGGGTAGTCAGCAAGGTCGGGACCAGGCTCATTGGTGCTGGTGTGTGTGGACGAGCATTGCCAACCGGAGACGTAAATTGTGTCCAAGTGCTTGGCCATCATGGTGACCTGGACGGGGTCTAGGGCACCGAAAGTTCTTGAGGATGTGCCATTGGCTTGGTGATTTTTGAGAGTTCTCCACAGCTTTTTGGCCATTTCATTTGAGCCATAGCTTTGTCTTAGGGTGCCCCTTAGTGCCACAACGTCTCTAGCTGAGTATGGTCGTTTTGTGAGCTTGAACCTCTCTGAGCCCCACCATGCCTGCACCTCTGCGACTTCTGCCTCAAACCTTCCTTCTTCTTCCATTATCTGTATACACAAGTCTCACCAGTTACGAACATGTGGAAACCAATTTGCATTCCGAACTTTGTAGCTCATTCTAATTGTAAATTCATTCATTTGTGTTCCAATATCTAGACTTACAGTGCTGACCAAAATTTTATCCAGCGGTTCTTCAAAACAACATCAACTGCATACATAATCATTATATAGAGAAATGTAAATTTAGGTAAATAATCTTCCGTAAAAGAAGGCTATACTTTTTACTTATTAGCAAATTCATCAACTTTTAAGAGTGCTAAGTTCCTCTTTAACCAAATTCACCCCTATATCTTTCACTCAAATGGCAACTATGCCTTGTGAACTCGAGTGTTTCAATTTAATTTTATCTCCTTTTTAAACATAACATTGACCCTGATTAAAAGGTCTAGCTCTCGGCGCAGTGGAAAAGGAGTGAGACCTACGAACAATAATAGGTCTAACACCTAGAATCTGCTACTGTGAGAGCTCGTCAACATAGAAGTTTGTTTAGGTGACGAGGGATACAAAACCTACTTATAAACTATGAACCAACAAAAAAAAACTAGGCAAAACCAAGGACATGAACACGAATAAGTGTTTTAACACCATTATAATGTACCATAGAAATAGCTCAAACTTAGAAAATTCCTAGTAGAGACTCACAAGCAAAGACAACTATTAGAAAATTGGAGGAAATGAAATGGGAGAAAGGTTGTTGATGGCCTACCATTGAAGGCACTGAGTAAGATGCAGCCATGGCTAGAACTTGTTTTGGTATATATGAGCTTTGTTAAACAACTAGGAGAAGTTGAGGAACCTCCTCCAAAGTCCCCTCTATTTATAACACCAGTGGGGAGGTAAGAATTCTTGTGACATTGATAAAACTCTACCCTTGCGGATAAGAAAGAAACAAAAAGCAAGAAATTTCCACTGTGCTTTCTCAAAATTAATTTCAAATTTTTATAATGTAATAAATATATTTCATTGTTATCTTGCAGAAAAAAAGCGAAACTTGTCCCACGGGAGCTGCATTTGCAGGCACGTAGGGTGATGGCATGCACTTCTCTAACTATCCGGTGTCACCATGCTTAATTGTCTTGCTCTTCTAATTAGGAAATGATGTCACTATTTTTCATTACTTAAAATTAGGAATAACTGATTCTGTTTTTCTGTTATTATATTATTATTGTTTTGTTATTCAACAGCCTCTTAGATGTGCCTAGGCCACTCTTAATTAATCTTCAGTTTGCTTTTCTGGTTTCTACAAATGAACTATATTGTTAGCTAGCTAGTCATTGTTTGTGTAATATCCTCTGTGTTTCTGGTTGTGTAACATGCTCAATGTAGACTATGGCATCAGGCACTAGCCACTATATATGGTAATATGGGATTTATCCATTTATGATAAACAACTTGAGAAGCTAGACTAGGGGTAATAATAATTTCCAAATAAACAAAACCACACAATGATTATGACAGTTGTTTATCGTTTATCGTGTTATAAATTATTCGCTTGTAAACTTGTTCTTGATAAGTAATTATTTAAAATGGTAACATAATTTTTAAGGAATACGGAGTTGGATAATCATTCTTCACTTCTTTGTTGGTAATTTATACAACATGAAATTGATAAGATACATGATTTATTTACTTAAATGCTATTCTTTATTGGCTTGTAAACTTGTTCTTAATAAGTAATTGATTAAAAGGAAAACTAATAAAAAAAATATGAAAACTTTGAGTTTTAATGATAAGGATAAAATAAAGGGTAAAGTGAATACTACCAGAATTGACTTTTTAGTGTAAAAATGCAGTTTTTCTTTAAAATAAACAGTACCGAAAGCTTTTCGTTAAAGTTCCCTTGTTTAAAATGGTATCATAATTTTCAAGGAATACGGAGTTGGATAATCATTCTTCACTTCTTTGTTGGTAATTTATACAACATACAGTTGATAAGATACATGATTTATTTACTTAAATGCTATTCTTAATTAGTTGCATGCGATCAGAGTAGAAGTGAAATCACGAATTCTGCTGGCTACCAGAGTTAGTTTGTCGGTTTTGTCCTTCGAAAGCCTTGTTCTACGGTTTTCTTTTTCTGGGTAATGAGTCTTTCTCTCCAAGTGTCAACCAAGAACGTGTGACACAGTCACAAAGCCGTGACAGATGTAGAAAAAATATACATGGCGCCTGTAACATTACATACATGTGTCAGAAGATAAAACTATTTGTCTTCTGTAATATTAGGTTGAACTTTCTCTTGTATTCTTCAGTTCTTTGGAATTAATCAATAATTATGTTTAATACCTTACCTCTTTGACTGGGTAAAAAGGGTTGCAAGTGTTTGTTAGATTGGTGGTGATGATTATAAAAGAAGGGTACTTAAGATTTAGGGGTTCCACTTCCGAGGAGCTAGGTAAGAGTGGGTAACCCTATCTCCTTAACTAGTTGGCAATCTTATCCTGGTTATTCTTCATATTGGACGCGCCACCACTATACTTTTAGATTCAAACTTGTTTCTTCCATGGCTCGAATCATATTATTATTTACCTTCTCCTTTCGTTTTACATTTGATAAAATATTATTTTAACTCGTAACCTTTCTCTACACTCATTTAAACTTTAACAATAATGATATTCTTACCATATTTTTGTACCACAATTGTATACCACCTTAGGCAGTATCTGATGTGGACATCCACATCATCTAAATTAATTAGCATTTAATTTCAAAATGTTAATCAATAATTAATAAAAAGATTGTTAATTAAATGATGATTGTGATATACGAGGAGTCTTCTTCTGCCACCTAAGATTATTTAAGTGTTTTAATTAATAAAAAGATTGAAATTAAATGATGTAGCTTGTCCAACTCATCTGCCACCTAAGATGATAAGGAAATGTGGTATAAAATTGTGGTAAGAATAGCATTACTCAAACTTTAAATATAGATTGTGTTTTTCAGCCCATTGCATAATTACAATTAAATGCGGAGTAATGTTACACTTACCATCTGGTTATGCCATCATTTGTATCATTTCACCAACATATGAGTCCAATCTCTATTAGAAAGATGGTACAAATGGTGGTATAACTAGATGGTGTGAGTAACATTTTTTGTTAAATGCATGATACAATAACAATAAAACTCAGAGTAATGCTACAACTTTACAACTACCACCTACTTGTACCATCTCTCTAATATAGTAGGGTCCCCAAACGCATGTGGGTCCATTTCTATTAGAGAAATGTTACAACTAATGGTACAAAAATGTGCGAAGAGTAGGATTTTTGTAAAACTAAAACGCAATATTTATCATGCCTTCATTCTAGCTAAAGTCCTAATAAGCTCTGATAGAGAAAAATAAGTTTTTTTTTTTTTTGTACTGATAGATGGTGATTTTAAAGTTTTAGACTCGTTCTTTGTTTGATTTCAATTTTTAGGGTTTAAGAGTGTACTGCCTGCACAAAAAGACTTTGTTAGCCCATTGTATTTATGCGAAACAAAAGAAAAGAGAAAAGGATTTATGCCAATCACCTTTTTTTCTTTCATTTGATTTCAAGGTTTTTAGAGTTTAGGAGTCTAAGATTGCAGCTATATGCGATTTATCATGAAGATGAACTGTGCATGCGTGCTTTTTTGTAAGGAAGCCATGCGATCTTCCACGATGTCTTTTGTTTTCTTGAGTAAAAGTTTTGATTTTTGTTGCAAAGACGATTTTTTTTGTTTTACGATAATTTGTTTATCAATGCATGATAAATAAAATCGATAATTTCGAACAATTTGCTAGCAGTAGAACTGCTTAACCCAAACTATTTTACTATAGAATAATGAGAGTTTTAACGAAAAGCCCACGGTACTGTTCACTTTAATGAAAAACCACATTTTTACACTAAAAAGTCAAACATGATACTATTCACTTTACCCTTTATTTTGTTCTTATCATTAAAACTCAAAGTTTTCAAACTCTTTTCATTAGTTTTCCTTAGAATATATCCTTGTAAACAAAGAGTTATGAATATTCAATTATATGACGAATAATTGGGGATCCAAAATTCCCTTTTATTCCTTTTTGTTTCTGCAGATGCATGTTTTAAAAAACTCAGAAGAGCCTTGTAAATGGGAGATTTCCTACAAAGATGGTGTTAAATGCTTTCCTATGTGCATATGTTTTTGGAAAATATGTTTTTCCATCTTTCCCTTTGCATAATTGACGGAAGAAAAGAGCTGGTTTACTGTTGTATCTTCTTTTATTATCAATAGTATGTTCATAATGTTTTCTCTGCAAGAGAATGACAGCTTAGCTTACAAATCGTGAATCATTATGAATTTATACCCAAGGCTATAATTAGCTCTCTCTTCTTTTCTTTTTTTAAGTTTTTTTTTTTTTTAATAAAATTGTTCACTCTTGATATGAAATTTCTCATAGTTTCTGATTTTGTTCTTTTAAACCATTGGGGAGATGAATCTTCGCTGACAATTACATATTGTCAACCTAATAAGTTTAAAAGTTCAATGATATACGTGCTTTTTTATTTTTTGGATGGGTAGTTTAGGTAGTTAATTTGAGTTTAAAGAGAGGTTGATAGTTTATTAAACATAATAAGTGTAGAGAGTGGTAGAAATTAAGAAAGTATAGTGGATTCAAATAAAGTTTTCCTTTACATTATTACCATGTAGCACAAATAGGTCATGAAAGTGAAATTCACATAAAGCCATATGTAAAACTAGATACAAGGAGTATAGCTAATGACCTAAGGGTCTATATATTTGATAACTATTTCGTTTTTAGTTTTCAGCTTTTGTATTTAATTTTTTTGAAAATTGAAAATCAGAATGTGAAAACTAATTTCTTGAATTTTCATAATTTGGCTTTCAATTTTTGATTTTTAGTTCATTTTTTAGAAACTGAAAGTAGTTACCAAATAAATTTTGCAATATTCAAAAAAATAAAAACTGAAAATGAAATAGTTATAAAACGGCACCAAAATATATGAGGTTACATGTCTAAAAACACATAGTTTTATATCTCAATATTATTTTGGCAGAACTATATTGTCAGCTTTTTTATTTAAATTTTATTAACGACGAAAGTCAATATCCAATGTTGACTGACTATCTATTTGGTAAAACAACATTTCTCTGCATAATTTGCTCAAAATTGGAAAGCCCGATCTCTGACGAACTAGTTGGAAAACTTCGTAGAGTAATGCTACACATAGCATAATTTTTATACTATATTTATACCACATTAGAAGTGTTCGCGTCAGGAATTTCCGTCGGGGATGTCTCCTGGCCGACGAGCACACAGCTCCCCGGGATGGTTGGCGCCGGTTGAGGGCTGCTGTCGGGCTTCTGCTTCACTGTCGGGCTTTGTCGGGCAAGGGCTCGTCGGGCAAGGCTCGTCGGGCAAGGCTGAAAGAGAAGGACAGAGTTAACTTTGAGAGGTGCCTTGGTGGGCCTTAGGTGTAGGCCTTGAGGCTCACAATCAAGATTAACTTTTAAGTGCTCAGGCGTGCCACTGCCATCTTCAGCATGGCAGATGTGAAATGGATGTTGAGTTTTAGTTGTATATATATATGTATGCCCGAGAAACTGTGTTAGTTATGACAGGTGCCTTTGTGGGGCCTTAGGTGTAGGCCTTGAGGCTTCCAATCAATAACTAAACCAGTGCTTGAACACACAATATTTGTTCCATTGATTGCAGGAGTCTTATAACTATTATACTTCTGATTACCCGAGTCCGAGAGATAGAACGAACCCAAATGGGTGCCTTTGTAGGGCCTTAGGTGTAGGCCTTGAGGCTTCCCATCAGAATTCGTTCTTATACTCAAACGTTCTAGTCCGCAAAACGGAATGAACCCAAATAGGTGCCTTTGTGGGGCCTTAGATGTAGGCCTTGAGGCTTCCTATCAGAACTCATTTCGTGCTCAAGCGTTCTAGGATAATCATAATATAATAGAAATAAAACTAAGGAATAGGTCGATTACTTGCGCCCCAAGTAACTTCGGACTTCTTGTTTATCAAGGACTGTCGTGGATGGGTTAAGTCCACATAATGTTCTTTTTTATGCCTTGAAGCCAAGGACTTTTAAATGATCAAATAATTACATGCCCGAGGGCTTAGAACTTAGATCTGGTTTGAACAATGAAGATATATTCAAATCGGATTCAAGTGCTGAGAGAGTTTTTTAATAGTCATTTTACTAGAAATAACTTGAATACAACTGGAAGTACACAACATATTGCTAGGCTAATGAATGAAAAGACAAGAAACAAAGAAGGATGGGCAAGGTTTAACCTTGTCGGGCAAGTCTGATCGTCTTGCAGGGTCCTATCTTTGTGGTTTATCATGGGTCTGAAGGCTTAGAAAGGGGGATAAGGAGATGAGTTTATAAGGAGAAATCGATACTACAGCAAGTTTGAACAAGGTAGCAGAGCTATTACAAGGGTTTGAATAAAGGTTTATCCCGAGAGGGATGAAGGCTTGGGCTGACTACAACTTCGTTTTGAAGGCAAATCTGGCTTTGAGCAGAGTTTGTGCTTGCATTTGCTTGTTTGTTTGAGTGTCCTTATTCCTGATTTCTCTTTCTTCTTTTATAGACAACTCAGTTTGGCCTCTTGTATCAGCAGCCTTGCCCGAATGCAACTTGAGGGGCAGTGACTCATCATCTATTTTACTTGTACTGCCACTATAAAGTACTTTATGGGCTGTATAGCTGATCAGTCTATACCACTTGGCCTTTGGGTAGGTGAGCAAGTGGTCATATGAGCTGCACCTAGTCGGCAAGGGCCATTTCTGCTTTCTGGGCTTCGGCTGGACTTCGGCCATCTTCCCTTCATGGCCTCCCTTTTGGGCCATCTCCCTTCGTGGCCCAAAGTTCAAGTTTTGATCCAAACAGTGCCCCCTTCAATTGATATTTAGCCTGGAATTCCAGGCGCCAATATTAATTGAATAGTTGCATGCGCCTGCACCTTTGCTCTTGGAACTTGTATCTCTTGGTTGAGATTCACCCTCCGGAGTCTCTTGATCTTCCCCCGACCCTTGAACTACTTTCTGGTACTCTTTATAAATTTCACCTTTCTCAACAAATCATCATCCCCAAATGTTCCTTCTTTCTGAGCTTTCTCCGGAAAAACTGTAAAAATGAGTTCTTCAGATTTCAAGTGGGGTTTCCTAAAATTCCCTTTTCTTGAGAAAAAGGGTTTTCATCAGATAACCACTATCTCCAACACCTTTGGTTGATCACCCCGCTATCTCCAACACCCTTGGTCAGGCGGTTTCCTCCTGACGGCTTGCTTCCCTGCTTGTTGTCCTGGTAAATCAGGCTTAACCATCACATATGGTGATGACTCTGTCCGAGGATCCTCTACCAGGCCCATGTTGGCCGCACAACCCGATCACCTGATCGGATTCCATCCATGAAGACATCGGAAAACCAGCTGAAAATAACAACTGTGCATCCAGAAGGAATCAAATGTAATATATCGGAAATTGAATCTGTTGTAAATTTCACCAATTCGTCGAAATGAAATAAACATTATTTTATCAACTTTTGTCTTTCTGTCTTCTTGAATGGCTGATGAACATACACTGTGCATTGATATCATGAAGCTTGCTTTACCTTGCATCCTCTTCAATATAACAATCTCTAACATCTCATAATGTAGGACAATATTTCTTCAAGAATTTGACATTAATAGGATGTTTCTGCCTATTTCCTTCAAGGTCCGCCAAGTAGTATCCTCATTTGTCCAATACTCGGCTGATAATGAAATGACCTTCCCATGTCGGGCTCCACTTTCCAAAGCCCTTAAGCTGAGCTCCTAGAGGGAGGACTGTCTTCCACACTAAATTCCCTTCCTTGAAAGACTTCATCTTCACCTTTTTATTATAAGCTCGGGCAACAGCCTTCTTTCCTTCCTGAATCTGGTTCAATGCTTCAATTCGGGCTACATCTAAGTCTTCTATTCCTTGACACATGGCTTCGATGTACTCTTCACTGTGTAACCCAAATTGATTTTGAATCCTGACAGAACTCACATTGATCTTCATGGGGAGCACCGCATCTTGCCCGAAAGTTAATGCATAAGGAGTTGTCCCTGTTCCTGCCCTCTTGGAAGTTCTATACGCCCACAAAGTATTCCCGAGCTTTTCATGCCACTTCTCTAGATTATCTATTACCATTCTTTTGATAATGTTGACCAAGATCTTGTTGCTGGCCTCTGCCTGGCCATTTGATTGAGGGTAGTACGGGCTGGACTGGATCATCTTTATTTTGTACTTGCTTGCAAACTCCTCAACTTCTTTTGAAATAAAAGATGGCCCACGATCCGTTACTATAGTTTCGGGCACCCCATATCTATGCAGAATCTTAGTCTCGATAAAATTCTTGACAGTGGCTGAAGTAATGGATTTTACCGCTGAGGCTTCCACCCATTTAGTGAAGTAATTCGTTGCCACAATTATGAAAGTATGCCCCTTGCTAGAAGCTGGATAAATCTGCCCGATGAAGTCCATCGCCCATCCTCTGAAGGGCCAAAGCTTGACCACTGGATTTAAGGGTATTGAGGGCACGTGTTGGAGAGGTCCGTGCCTTTGACATTCTTCACAGCCTCGGGCATAGGACTTGCAATCTTTTTCCATGTCGGGCCAGAAATAACCATATCTCCTAAGCAACCACCTCATCCTTGTTCCAGCCTGATGTGCTCCGCACACTTCTTCATGTACTTCGGCCATTACTCTCATGGATTCTTCTTGGCCTAAGCACTTCAATAGTAAACCATCTGGAGTTTTTCTTAACAGGTCATTCACCCATATGACATATTTAGTTGTTTGCTGCCTATTCTTCTTGCTTGTGGGGGAAGAAGAATCTTTTAAATGATGGATGATGGGCGACCTCCAATCTTCTACCTCAGTTTCTTGGACCATTACATCCAGATTGAATCCTCTTTCCAGGATGGAAGGAAGATTTCTTCTTTGAATCTCGACACCCAACCCATATTTTCTTTCCAATAGTGGCACCCCTGAGGCTAGTTGCGCCATTTCGTTGGCTACTAGGTTGGATCTTCTGGGAACATGATTAACTTATATCTCAGAATCCCAATAGCTCAGCAATTGCGTGGCTGCCAAATAATATCCCGCCATGGCGATATGTCTGCATTTGAACTCCCCATTTAGCTGGTTTATTACCAACTCTAAATCACCGAATACCTCTACCTCCATTGCCCCCAGATCCATTAAAATTTCCAAACCAATTATCAAGGCTTCATGTTCTGCCCGATTATTGGTGTTTCCTTGGTAATCCAGGAGAAATGAGTAATAATGAGAAACCCCTTGAGGGTTGATAATCATAATCCCAGCTCCTGAAGCCTTCTGAGTATAAGAACCATCAAAATACAGCTTCTAAGGAGTGATCCAGAGGCCAGTCACTATTCTTATCTCTTGCTGGACCCACTCCTCTTTGCCCGAGATATCTTCTCTTGGCGGTATCCAGACGCTAGTAACTTACAGGCTTCCCGGGATATTGATTACCTGATCTTGAGATTCTTGATGCTCCGCCAAGAAATTAGCAATTGTTTGGCCTTTGACTGCCCTTTGGGGTACATACTGAAAACTGAACTCTGATAATGCCAGAATCCACTTTCCAATCCTTCCTGCTAGCATTGGTTTTGACAACATGTATTTTATCACATCTGTTTTGGCGATGATGTGTACGTGACAAGGTAACATGTAATGCATTAGCTTACTAGCAGTAAAATATAGAGCCAAACACTCTCTCTACTGGGGAATATCTTGTCTCTACCTCGGTCAGAATTCTACTGAGGTAGTACACAGCCTGCTATTTCCCGCCTTCATTATTTTGAGCTAGTAAACTCCCAATTGATTTTTCTGAGACAGAGATATATAGTTTTAAGGGTTTTCCCCTTTTAGGTGGTACCAATACTGGTGGAGAAGTTAGATAGACCTTGATGCTGTCGAAGGCTTTTTGGTGTAGTGGTCCCCACTCGAAATTTTCTTTATCTTTTAATCTTAGCAAATGAGTCAGCGGCTGGATCTTGCCCGCTAAATTTGCAATGAACCTCCTCAAGAAATTAATTTTGCCCAGCAGCCTCTGAAGTTGCACTTTGTTGGTGGGTGGGGGCGACTCCATTATTGCCCGAGATTTGTTTTTGTCCACTTCCACCCCTCTTTGATGAACCAGAAATCCCAAGAAATCGATACTACAGCAAGTTTGAACAAGGTAACAGAGCTATTACAAGGGTTTGAATAAAGGTTTATCCCGAGAGGGATGAAGGCTTGGGCTGACTACAGCTTCGTTTTGAAGGCAAATCTGGCTTTGAGCAGAGTTTGTGCTTGCATTTGCTTGTTTGTTTGAGTGTCCTTATTCCTGATTTCTCTTTCTTCTTTTATAGACAACTCAGCTTGGGCTCTTGTATCAGCAGCCTTGCCCGAATGCAACTTGAGGGGCAGTGACTCATCATCTATTTTACTTGTACTGCCACTATAAAGTACTTTATGGGCTGTATAGCTGATCAGTCTATACCACTTGGCCTTTGGGTAGGTGAGCAAGTGGTCATATGAGCTGCACCTAGTCGGCAAGGGCCATTTCTGCTTTCTGGGCTTCGGCTGGACTTCGGCCATCTTCCCTTCGTGGCCTCCTTTTTGGGCCATCTCCCTTCGTGGCCCAAAGTTCAAGTTTTGATCCAAACAAGAAGTAAGTCTATCAATATATGTAGGTCCTATTTTATTAGAGATATGACAAATATAGCATGAAAAATATGCTAAGAATAGATTATTTGTCATGAAAAATATGATAAGAATAGATTTTTTAATTCTGCGTACGTCATGCCCTACACATGCATTATTACACATATTGGTCTTATATAAAAACATAATCAACGTCCTAATATATAACATTACCAGTGGTCTATGGGATAGTTGGCAAGTTGGCAATTATATGATGGTTAGTTTGGTGATGTGAGATAGAAAAGTAAGATTGGGACGATAACATATGTGCATGCATATACGTCATGGATATGAAGGGGATATATTTGCACCGTCCGAGTGACGAAGCACCAGATCAGGATATTGAACTGAGATAAACATATATTATTGTGAGGAAGAAAGGCTCCTTTGGGAATTGGGATTTGGCAAAAAAAAAAAATATATATATATATATATATTATAATTGTCACGATGAGGTAAGATAGAGATCGAGATGGGACTCAACTCTTCAACTTATTTCCAGTGGTCCTCGATAGCTGCTGCTGCTAATCCTTGCAGCCGCCATGTTTTGGATTTTGAGCACTTCGAGGTGAAACAAAGAACCTTCTTATCTCACATATTGGAATGGAGGTGGATTGTCTGCCCTTCAATTTTCATACTCTTCTCATCTCCTCCTGTTTTATGTGGTCACAGTTAAGCAACGTTAATATTTTATATTCCTATTATTTTTTGTTTTATTATTTTTATTAAAAAAATCAATATAAAATGTTGACGTAGTTTAACCGTGACCACACAAACAGGAGGGGATGGAAAGAGTATGAAAATGAGAGCGCGCAATCCACCTCCCATTGGAATCCCTCATTCCCTCTTCCTTTTCCAATAGTTGCACAAATTCAATAATATTTTCTTTGAGAGGTTATATTTGTTTCGATATTGATCAATGAGAATTACAACTTGAATAGTGAAAAAAATTAGGGGTGGGCAAATGGGCCCTGGGTCCAAGCGGTTCGGGACGGGTCCAAAAATTCTAAATAGAAAACAGGGTGGGACGGATCCAAAATTTTGAGGAAACGGGCCCCAGACCGGATCGTTTTCCACCTTTGATTTAATATCACTTAAATCACACCGTTGAGATTGAGTTCCATTTCCCAACCCCATCACAAATTTACAACATTCTCTCTCTCTGAGTCTCAATCTCAGATCTGGCTCATCCTTTGTCCCTATCTCTCTCGCTCATCTCTCCGAATCCCAACTCGATGTCTTCTCCCAACTCTGGTCGTCGAAATTGGCGTCGACGATGACATGAGGCTCCAGATTCCGAGGGACCTGAGGGATAGTAGAGATTGAAGATGGACGATAATGGCGCGACGACGATAGTGAGCTCGTCGATGACGGTGGGCTCCAGATCGACAAAGATGGCGCGAGGGACGAGTTTTCCGGCGATGGTCTCGGAGAATACAGTGTTGAAGGTGGGTTTTTGGACCTGTGGACTCGACTTGAAGAGGAATATGTGGTTTTTGACCCATGGACCCGACTTGAAGAGGAACGTGTGGACCCGACTCGACGGAGGAATCAACAGTGGTTTTTTATGACATCAAAGAACCCGGTCCTAGACTATCATCACCCATCACCGCCGTCTCGACCACCACCACCCACCACCGCCATCAAGGACAGTATCATGCTTTCGAGTTCTGGGTTATGTTTTTTTTTTTATGTTGTTTATGTGCTGATCTCTATTTCTTTTCAATTTTGATGTTTTGATCATTGTTTGGTTGGTTTTGTCTGTGTGCATGATCAAAGGGGTTTGATTTGTTGTTTTTGCATCTGGGTTTGCTTTGATTTGTTGCTTGTTGTGCAGCCTCTGTGCTGCTTATTCTCTTCTGTGCTGAGCAAGACGACCTCAACGAGGTCGTCCCTTACTACTAGTAGTGAATCTGTGCAATCTGTGCAAATTTTTAATTTTTTTTTTCTCTTTCAAAAAAAAAGAAGACCCGTGGACCCGGTCCGGGTAAGGTCCGGTTTCTATATTAGAAAATGTAATCCCAGGCCCAGCCCGTCTCCTTTGAACCCGGGTCCGGTCCTGTCCTTTCAAAATTGGGCCCAGCCCGACCCGTGCCCACCCCTAAAAAAAATGGTGCAAATAGCTTTATCCTGATACTACATAAAGGAATCATTTTTATGTGGTCTTAAAAATTTGATCCTTATTTCACATTACAATAAGTTATAATTTCTTTAAAATTAAAAATTTGTTTCTAGGATGTGAAGGTTAAAGGGTGTCCACATTAGTGAAAGGAGAAATCTTACAAGGGCCTATAAGTGAATAATTATAGGTAAACCAATTTTTTGGACCAAATTTGCAAACCTTGTGGTATGTCATCAATAGAAAATCAACATGTTAATCAACACTTAAGTAGCAATCTAATCATCAACAACTAAGTCATATGGTTTAAATAGATGGTCTTCCTAGCATTATTTTTTATTTTACAGTGGAACCTCAACTTTTATCACAATATCAGAGTAGGTTGGTACACATGTGAGTCCAACGATACACATGCTCCACATCATCCAATTTGTGTTATGAACGTATATTGTCAATTGGTTTTATGGTAGAAATTCAACTTTCTTCAGTCTCTGCATAGTAATAATTAATTGTCAATAAGTCCAAAAATATGCACTTATTAAAAAAAAATTAAGATGACTAAAATATTTCTCCAAAGTTGTTTGAGACAATGATTTACTGTTACATACACGCGCTAGAAATTAGATGTCTTTCTTTTAATAATGTAACGTCTTGAAAATTGACGTGCTTAACTACTAATGTGGTTTCCATACAACTTTCATTGAGGACACCTACGTAAAAATATTTTATTTTATTTACAAGCGATATTCTACACAATATACACTAAAGAATAAGAGAAAGTCTGAACTCAAGATGCAGTGAGCTGAAGAAGAAGAAGGGCCTTAATGAATGTGTGTTTAAACTAACCTAAATAATAGATTAATTTAAACAAGGGGTGTGCTATCCACACATCCTTTTTTACTTCTCTCACACCCCTTATTAATTTCTATCATTTGATCTTCTTCAATTCATCCGATCCGATGGCCAAAAATTAAAAGGATGTAAGAGAAGTAAAAATGGGTGTGTGGATATCACATCCCTTTAAACAACTCGCAAGCACACGATTCAATCGTAGTAAATATATTCAAATACAAGCAAAACAAATTTTCTAAACAATTGATGACACAGACTAGAAAAGAATCCTTCTTGACTTGGAGAACATGTCATATGACTTGCATGCCAATTTTGAGGTCATTCCACCTTTTGAAAGTTCTAAAAATATATGGGAAACATAGCTCTATGTCTTAGCTTTCCAAGCATAAATGCACATTGCTAGAAAAAAAAATCAAAAAGGACTTCAAATCTTGATTCTCTATAGTAGCACGGTTCTTATGATAATTAATTTCCGCAAGATTAACTTGCAAAACCGGAACTTTCCAGGTTGGGGACGGCAGGTCCATACGTGTTTGGGGTGATAGCTAGGTGGCTGCCAACCCCCATCCACTTTCCAGGTTTATACAGCGGACGCCGGATGATACGGATATCTCTGGTGTCCGCAACTTTATTATGGATAATTTCAGGTGGAATGTGGACCTCCTAAATTCGGTTCTCTCGAATGAGGAAGTGGACCTCGTTTCTCTCAAAAATTAAAAGGATGAGCAAGTCCAGTGGAGGATAAATTAGTTTGGCACTATGATAAGAACGGGCATATTACCGTCAAACGTGTTTATCACATTGCTCGAAACTGGATTCTTCCGCCCTCTCTCGCCGCTTCCTCTTCGTCACCGAGTTGTCCATTTGGTGGTCTTTGGGACAAACTTTGGAAGGCCTGCATTCCACCTAAAGTAAAAATGATGGCCTGGAGACTAATATCTAATATCGTCCCTACAACAGCAAATTCAAATCGTAAACATATTCCGGTGGACCCTCATCGTATTCAGTGTAGGGCGGAGAATGAGTCTACGCGCCATCTTCTGTTGGAGTGTCCTTTTGCAAGAGCTGTATGGATTTCATCCCAATGGGTGCCAGCCAGTCGCCTCAGAATAATGAATCTTTCGTGGAATGGGCGTTACAGATGTCATAAAGTTTGAATCAAGCAAATTTTGATGGTATCCTGATGATGAGTAGGCTATATGGACTGCAAGGAACTCTAAGTTCTGGGGGAGGGGGAATCGTGAATCCTATACCCAACGTCGTAGTTTGTCGTGCTTTCAATTGGTGGCAGGAATATCCGAAGATTATGTCCAAGCCATCTGTTTCCAATCACCAGCTGATCATTTCTCGATGGTCTAGGCCCCCACTGGATTACCTCAAAATCAATGTGGATGGGGCGTGGAACAAGAATTCTGAGGCTGGCAGTGCTGTGATTGTGATCAGGGATTCTGATGGATGCTTTTTGGGAGCTGCAACAAGGAAATTTGCTGATGTGTTCTCTCCCGTCCAGGTGGAGTTGGTGGTTCTCTAGATCATCTCAACTTTGAATGTGCCTTCTTTGGATTTGTCTCATGTTGGGCCAATCATTGAAAATGCAAAGTCTCCGCTTCATTTGATCGTTGGAGTTACGGCTTCCCACATCCGCCGCCAAGTCAATTCTATAGCTCATGTTGGAACCCATTGTCCCACATCGGCCAAGAGGGAAAAGAGAAAGCACTTCAAATAGAATTACCTCACTCTAACTAACACCGAGGTCTTTTGTGATAAAACTCCACACCTGAGAATTGTGCTGGTGGTTAAGTGGGGACAGTATCGGTGTTGTTGGAGTGGACCCTCGGCCCGTCGACCTGAAAATTTCAACAGCTCATAGGTTAGCTCTATTTGCCATCCATACGGGTGGCAAGTGTACTTGGTTTGATCACCCTCCAATCGTTGTGTATGACCTTTTGGAGGAGGACCGTCTCTATTGTACAAGTTACCTTTTGGGTTTAATGAAATACAAAATGTCGTCGTTTAGTGAACAAAAAAAAAATCAAATTAAATGGTATCAATACCTTATTTTTTTATTAAGATACCGTAGACGAACTCATTTTTTAAAGGTCTTTTTTTTACAAACGATAGCGTTAGTAGATTAAATTATTAGTTGTTAGGAAAAAAAAAAGATCAATAGAGATCAAACTGTACATTAAATATAAGCATTATTCTTTTTTGTTACTACCGTAAAACGCCTTACATAAAATATAGTTTATTATTCAACCGATATATCATAGTAATTTTCTTTTCATCGTAAATGCTTTCTGGTCTTAAGACTTGACTTTGAGCTACAAATCTTTGGGTCGCAATAAGAATTATATTCTTTGGTTGGTGATATATGGGCCATGTATGAAAGTGTCACATCATGGTTAAGGCTATCGTGTGTCCCCTGGCTTGTTTGCCCGATCAACTTCAGAAAGATGTAACACTTCTATTGAGGGGCCAAGCCCTAGTCCATCACTTTAGGCCCGGAACAATTAAATATTTAATAAGATATTGTCCGTTTATGTTTATTGAATTTTAATTACGAGATATATTGAAGATAAAGGTGGATGACATTTTATTTTATTTTAGGAGATTAGAAGAGTCATACATGAAAGAAATATATCGTATTAATCGTTATTGGGAATTGGAAGGTTTCAAATTTTTTGAATGAGTAATTTATATTCAACCTTTAGTTGAATAATTTTTTTTTATTTCTTCGTTCAATGTATCTTTCTTTTTTAATGAAACTTTGGTGTACAAGAGAATTTTATTTATATGGAAAAAAAAATTACACTTTGTCACGAATGATATAAATATTACCCCTTAGTATGTAAAAACAATAAGTACATAAAAAATGGGTACTTAAACTTTACCCCTCGAAATGCAACAACAAAAACGCATAAAAAAGGGAGGTCATGTCACTTAGTACAACAGTCTAGTGGTGTTCCTTTTCACTTATATGTGAGAGGTCATAGGTTCAATTCTCGTCAAAGGGGAATTTGAACAACATTATTGCTAGCCAATTCTTGCACCCCTTTAATGTAGATAATATCGTTTATTAAAAAAAAAGGAGGCATGGGGGACATGAACAAGAAAAAGAAAGGCAAATTTTAGATTCTTTTTTTTTAACAAACGATAGAATCTACACTAAATGGGGTAGGGAAGTGAGCTAAGTCTTACAATGAGCTTGTCATAATAATATGGTTCAACTTCACCTTTGACGATAATCGAACTTAAGATCTCTTACTTATAAGTGAAGAAGAATATCACTAGACATAGTACTAAGTGGTAGGCAAACTTGAAACTTAACCTCTCTAAAATAAAACCTAAAAGATAATAAGAAAGAGAGAAAAGGGAGAGGCGCCAAGAGTAGAGCCACATGCCAAATATTCATTTAACGTACCTTAATCATAATAATAAATATTATTTAATCTAATCCAATGTTATTAAACCAGCCCATAAGAGCAGCTCCACCGTATTTAATAGTCCGGTAGACCGGCTGTTGCTCCAACCCAATTGCCCCATCTAGCAGCTCCAGCCCATGCTGGCAATGGGGCTCGGGGGAGGCCCAAGGGAGAGGCCATGCGGGAATCGACAGCCCGAGAGCCTGAGGGTTGTGTAACGTGTGGCTGATGTGCAACATCGGTGCATGCGCCGACCTTGACATCTCATTGTCCTTCTTCGACATGTTGTTGTTGAAGCTGAGGCTTCCGACGAAGTTCTGCACCACCAGCTGCGGCTGAGCCGCCGACTGAGACTGCTCTGTGAGTAATAACTATGGTCGAGATTGGTCGGGTTTAGTCATGGAGCTCGCCGAATTTTCTCACCAGATTCTGGAAAAACGAAACAGAAAGCATGCACAGCGAAAAGAACAAAATTTAACCATTAATGGTGTGTTTACCAATTGACGACTGGAACAAAGAACGCCTGCAGTCTGGAACAACGATTGCCCAAGATCAGGAATGATGCCATAACGACGAACGTGATCTGGAACAACGAACGCTGAAATCGTCATTTCACAAATTCAATTGAGAAGGACATTGTGATTTGCAAACCCAAACAGGATAGAAGGAAAGAACTTCTTATCACTTTCAGTCTGTGAAATTGGACTTTTTCATTGATGGGGTGGGTTATGGCCTCATTGGATGGTTGGATGTGGATATGTGTGCTGGGGCAACCTCGGGTAGACAAGAGTTTGATGTCGAAATTTGTTGAGCATTTTGGTCAAGCGATTGCAGAGAAAGATGCGGAACAGAGGGAGCGAAAGAGAAAAGGATGTAAAATGTTTCATTAGTTTTACTTGGTTTAGGGTGATTAAAGAGTTAGAAGCAAATAAAAATCAATTTTTATGTCAAATTTGAACTAA
This sequence comes from Malus fusca, assembly GCA_035220775.1. Classification (NCBI taxonomy): domain Eukaryota; kingdom Viridiplantae; phylum Streptophyta; class Magnoliopsida; order Rosales; family Rosaceae; genus Malus; species Malus fusca. The sequence continues at coordinate 7,225,822 of CM069067.1, read as the reverse complement.
TTCATGTGATTAAGAGTCTTCTCCAACATCAAGAATAATTTATTTATAAAAAAATAAATAATAAAATTCTCTTTAGTAAAAAATATTCAAGACTAAAATTTCTTAAAATAATTAGTTAAAATAGGGGTAGTTTAGTAATTACATTATTTTTCATTCCGATTCATGTGAATTAGTAAACAGTTTATATAGATCAATGTCATCCCTACTCCGATTCCAGGTAGTCTTAGTAAACAACTTCAACAAGAAAATTCCAAATATTCAAAGGAACAAGGAAATCTCACTTGAAACTACAAGCTAGAGCTTGAAGCTCTCGGTCTAGGATCACTGCACTTCCCAGTGCACCGATGGTGCATGCAGGTACCGTTTGGTACGTGGGACGGGACAGAACGGAGTGGGACGGGACAGAACGGAGTGGGACGAGCCGTTCCGTCCCACGTTTGGTGCGCCTAAAACTGGTGGAACGCGTTGTTCCATGGGACGAGTTTTGGGTGAATTTTTGTTTCGCCTCACCCCCTTAGAACAACTCGTTCCACATCCGTGGAACACAAACTTATAACATCTCCGTCTTCTTATTCTTCCTCCTTGTTTCCATCCGAGGGCATCTTTGCTCCCTCTCTGTTCCGTCCCGTCCCGTCTGCATACCAACGATACCGTAAGGACTCAGTTATGTTCCTAAAGTTGCCATGAGTCCAAATATACATGTTCCAAGTTCATGATGTGAAGAAATGGTAGGGAATTATTGTGATGCTCTCGGTGCCTTATCTGAAATTACAAATAAAATTATTTTGTATTATTTTATAGGGTAAAAGACTGTTTACTACCCTCATGTTTCGTGGTTTTCAACATTTAGTACATCAAGTTTTTTTCGTCCTAGAGTCATACCTAAAGTGTAAATTTTGGGACAGTCTCATACATCCGTTAGTCAAACTGTTAAATATGCCGTTAATTGTGATGTGGCGCCCATGTGGACAATAACTGGGTGCCACGTGTCATCCACATTTTGTTTTTTGTTTTTTCCCCCTTCTTCTTCTTCTTCTTCTTCTTCTTCTAGGGTTGGGTTTTTTTTTTCTTCTTCTTCTTCTTCTTCTTCCTCCTCCTTCTTCTGGGTTGCAGGGGGTTGGGTTTTGGAGGGGGGGAAGGGGGGACGAACTGGGTTCCTTTTTTTTTTCTTCTTCTTCTTCTTCTTCTTCCTTCTTCCTTCCCCTTTTTCTCCTTCTTCTTCTTCTTCTTCCTCCGAATTTGGGTTGCAGATTCGGTTTTTTTTTTTTTTTTCATCCTCTTTTTCTTCCTCCTTCTTCCTTCTCCTTCCTTCTTCTTCCTTCTTCTTCTTATTCCTCCGAATTTGGGTTGCAGATTCGATTTTTTTTTTTTTTTCATCTTCTTCTTCCTCATTCCTCATTCTTCTTCTTCTTCTTCCTCCGAATCTGGGTTGTAGATTCGGTGTTTTTTTTTCTTCTTCTTCTTCCTCCTTCCTCCTTCTTCTTCCTTCTTCTTCCTTCTTCTTCCTCCAAATCTGGGTTGCAGATTTGGCTTTTATTTATTTTTGTTTTTCTTCTTCCTCCTTCTTCCTTCCCCTTCTTATTCTTCTTCTTCCTCCGAATCTGGGTTGCAGATTCGATTTTTTTTTTCTTCTTCCTTCTTCTTCCTTTTTCTTCTTCTTCTTCTTCTTCCGAATTTGGGGAAGATGAAGGTTTTTTTTTCTTTTCTTCTTCCTCCTTATTCCTCCTTCTTCCTTCTCCTTCTTCCTTCCTCCTTTTTCCTTCCCATTCTTCTACTTCTTCCTTCTCCTTCTTCTTCCTTCTCCTTCTTCTTCTTCTTCCTCCGAATCTGGGGAAGATGAAGGTTTTTTTTCTTTTCTTCTTCTTCCTCCTTTTTCTTCCTTCTTCCTTCCTCATTCTTCCTTCTTCCTTCTTCCTTTTCCTTCCTCTTCTTCTTTTTCTTCCTCCGAATCTGGGGAAGATGAAGGTTTTTTTTCTTTTCTTCTTCTTCCTCCTTTTTCTTCCTTCTTCCTTCCTCATTCTTCCTTCTTCCTTCTTCCTTTTCCTTCTTCTTCTTCTTCTCCTCCGAATTTGGGGAAGATGAAGGTTTTTTATTTTTTATTTTTTCCTTCTTCCTCCTTCTTCCTCCTTCTTCCTTCCCCTTCTTCTCCTTCTTCCTTCATCTTCCTTTTGGGGAAGATGAAGGTTTTTTATTTTTTATTTTTTCCTTCTTCCTCATTCTTCCTTCCCCTTCTTCTCCTTCTTCCCCTTCTTCTCCTTCTTCCTTCGTCTTCCTTCTCATTCTTCTCATTCTTCATTCGTCTTCTTCTTCCTCCGAATTTGGGGAAGATGAAGGTTTTTTTTAAAAAAAAAAAAAAAAAAATATATATATATATATATAATTTTTTATTTAATTTATTAATTTATTTTATAAATAATTTATTTTTAATTTCCACGTGGATGACACGTGGCGCCCATTCATTGTCCACATGGGCGCCACGTCACAGTTAACAGGAGACTTAACAGTTTGACTAACGGATGTATGAGAATGTCCCAAAATTTACACTTTAGGTATGACTCTGGGACGAAAAAAACTTGATGTACTAAATGTTGAAAACCACAAAACATGAGGGTAGTAAACAGTCTTTTACCCTATTTTATAAAATAAAAAATACTAATATTTATTAACTATTACCATGGCTATTCAGTTTAGGGGTAGAGATGTAAAAGGCAATTATTGTTCACTGGGTGGATTCAATAGTGAGTTGCCCTAGAGGGCTTTTGCAACGCTGGAGTTGCTCTAATGCATGATTAGTTTTCTCTCCTAGATAGTTGTACATGTTATTGTTGTTATTTTAATTGTGAATTGGGAGTGCTTATTTAATAAAATGATGTCGGAATATTTGATCTGTAAAGAATAACCAATTTTTTTTTGCAACAGATCGCTGATCTGCAATCAATACATATTTATTAGGCTTAAATGTCAAAATGGTCACTGTGTTATAGTCACATGGCAAATTTAGTCCCCGTGTTTTTTATTTGTCTAATTTAGTCCTCGTGTTTGTCTCTGTTAGCCAATTAAGGACATTTCATTCAATCTCTTTTAAAAAATTCATAAGAACAATTATATTATATATTATTACCCTTTCTCTTTACAGAAAAATGCAAATCAATTAGAAATAACACATATAAGAGATAAAACTTTCAATTTGAAAAATGATTAAGGTTTTGGCATAGAAAAGAGAGAGGGTAATGTTAAGGAGGAGGTCAGAAAATTGGAAGAAGAATAATTTTTCTTTTAAGTTTTAGTTTTATTTCATTTTTAAATATTTAAATCAAATAAATAATTTTATAAATAAGTTTATCATAATTTATAAAAAAAATTACCGAAATTAGATGGAAATGTCCTTAATTGGCTAACGAAGATAAACACAAAGACGAACTTGGCCAAATTGAAAACACAGGGACTGGATTGACCTAATGACTAAAACACGAGACCATTTTAACATTTAAGTCTATTTATTATAATCTGTAGGATCTAATATATTTTATATAGTCCATCAACTCAATCCAATCCAAATTTCACAGCAGGTTGGCCATCTTTTCAAAAATACACATCCATTGATTCCCACGATTTCCATGTTTTCTCTCATGCTTTTTTTTTTTTTCCTATCGTTTTGCTTCAGCTTAATCTAGCTAACGGTCTTCGGGCCATGCATATCGTGCATCATATAAAATAAGAAATTTTAACGAAATTTTTTTGATATTTTTTATTTTAATGAAAAATCATATTTTTATATTAAAAAGTCAATTATGGTATTATTCATTTTACCCTTTATTTTATCATTTTCGTTAAAACTCAAAATTTTTAAGTTTTTTTTATTAGTTTTCCATATAAAATAGGGAGTTTTAACGAAAAGCACACGGTATTGTTCATTTTAACGAAAAACCACATTTTTACACTAAAAAGTCAAACCTGGTACTATTCACTTTACCCTTTATTTTGTCCTTATCATTAAAACTCAAAGTTTTCAAGTCATTTTCATTAGTTTTCCTTATAAAATATGATGAGATGAGAATATAAAATGAGGAATCCATACAGTAATATAGCAGGCCAAAAAGTATATGATTTAGTATCAAGTATTTTCCAAAAGTGTGTAATTTCGTTTAGTCACTGAGCCTAAAAGGTGTATTGCCTTTTGCTTGGTCTTTCTTCTCTTTAGTTTAGACCAATTTCTTTGACCACAGGGGTGATTTTTATCCTTGGATCATGATTATGCTCGACAGCTTGGGTTCAGGTTCCACTTCTCCAATAAAACAATAACAAAGAGATGGATTTACTAGAATTTCACACTTCGATTTCTGCAGAAGTTAGCTTGCTGCTTAATCTTTTCAAACAGTACTAAACAAAAAAAATATTTGACTATTTACAACGAATCATGTCGTTATGCATATAAATCATAATATATTTTCAAATGTGTGTAAAACCTGTAATTTTTAATAAATTACTTTTACATACGTATCAGACTATAATTTAGACGTATAGAATAACTTCTTATTGTGAGGAACCATACAGTGTTTCTATACATTAAAGCCCTCCTTAATTAATTTAATTGTTGTAAAGAGTTTTCGAACACTAAAATGTGGCTCTACATGTTTAGTTTTCTAACACTTTCTTTTCTTCCCCAGTTTTAAGTTGAACATGGCATGTGGGAACCTCATCATCATCTGGCTGTCACCATGTGGACAATATCACATAAAGTAGAGTGATCTAATCTAAATATAATGGACAAGGATTATCTGCCCTTCCACTTCCGGTGCCCTCTTGTTTGTGTGGTCACGGTTAAGCCACGTCAACATTTTATATTACTATTCATTTTTGTCTTATTATCTTTATAAAAAAAACAATATAAAATGTTGACGTGGCTTAACCGTGACCACACAAAACAGGAGGGCACAGAAGGGCACCAGAAGTGGGAGGGCAGACAATCCTTGTCCAAATATAATAACTAATAGCATCTCCGAAAGAGTTGTTAAATTCACCTTTTCACTAACTACGTAGAGCTACACAGAATTTCTTTTATCCAAGAGAGTTGCTGAACTCATTCTTCAAATTTATTACTTGTAGAAAGTTTCTAACCAAGTCTTCAAACATTCTTTTTATTATAATAATGTGTATTTTTCACAATCTCTATTAATTATTCAATAACAACAAAAAAAAATGGGACCAACTTGTTTCATATTAGATAGTAAATAATATTAAAAATTGTAGAGTCTGTTGGAGAACAATATTTGAAGTAGAAAATTTTACTCTTCAAATTGGTACGTAGGTCAACAAACTTGTGCCTAAGGAGTTACATTTGTAGAAGCTGTTGGAGATGCTCTAAATAGAAAAGATTAATTTTGGGTCTATAACATGGAGAATTTGGTTACTGCATTCATTCTCGGCCGAAGTATATCGTCGAAATTTTACTGTATGTCTCCGAAGAGACTTCTCAGCCAAATTATATGATTTTGATCCTTGTAGTTTATGCTTAGACTTCATGAACTTCGGCTAAACTACGTGGATTAAAATCAAACTTTGGCCAAGAATGAACCAAACTTGAAGATTGAAAATTAATTTGCATGATGAAGTTTAGTTATACTTATTCATGCTTGGCAAATGCGGTGAAGATGAAATTGTCCTCCACCCAAATTCTTAAATTGGAAATTTGGACCTACGGACTACCTAAAAATGCAAAACTTTGAAGGTGAAAACTTTAAGGTTATTTTCATCTTCTTTTTCCTACGTTCAGGGCTTAACAGAGGAACTTTATAAGTTTCCAAAACTTGAAGATACAAGTCAAGAAATTGAATTTCAATTATTTGTAGAAATATATCAATTGGTAGAACCGTGGATAAAAGAAAAAGATGCTACTGCCATGACTAGGAGCCTTGGCAGATAGCTTAAAATTGAAAGAATCAGGACACAAAAAGCTAATATGGTTCAGCATAACCTTTACTGCAAATGATAAGGATTAATTAATGGGAACTTTAACGAAAAGCTCCGGTACTGTTTACTTTAACGAAAATCCACATTTTTACACTAAAAAGTCAAACCTGTTACTATTCACTTTAACCTTTATTTTGTCCTTATCGTTAAAACTCAAAGTTTTCAAGCCCTTTTCATTAGTTATCTTTTCATTAGTTTTCCTTTAAGTTACACCTGTGATACCATACCACTATATATGCCACTATTCCGAGCTAGTAACTAGCAGACGGAACTCGGAACGGTAAATATATAACAGTGTGATTTATTTAGAATACCGTCACAATTACATCAAAGATATAGATAAGTTCTCTAGTTGCAAAACCATGCCTTACTTGTGGTCCAAGATTTTGACTGGTGAGGAACAGGGAATATTGTGTTGGATTGTTTTCAGAATGTGTGCAGGAATCATGAGTTTCCTCCACATGATAATGACAATATTTAATCTCAACTAAGTCAATACTTAGTTCTAAAATTAATAAAATCTGAGAGATTAAGCAGCTTAAACCAACCAAATTTACATAAACAGAAGTTAAAACTGAAAACCCAAACATCACTAAACCAATAACTATTGTACAGAGAGATGGGCACTTGCAGACCCCATTAGCTTCCTTGTTTAAGCAACTGGAAAAAACAACCCATGCATATTAAGTACACCCCAAACATTGTTAACCACACCCCCAAAATTTTCTGCTCTGAGAGAGAGAGAGAGAGACACCATTGAACCATTCATTGTTTTTGGCACTTCATTCACTTGTCGAGTATCTTGAAGTCCAGTACTTTTCAATCTCCTCTGCTGATCTTCCAGGGATTCTCCCAGCAATCAGAGACCACCTAAGAAAAGAAAAGATAAGGAAAATCAAGACAATTTTTTTTTATATATATACAAGCGAAATACTGCACTAAATTCATCTAATTACGGAGAGGAGGATTCGATCTTATTGTGAGCCGAGGAGGAGCAAACTGCTCTAGCCAAGCCAAGTTGGTCAAGGGAAATTATGAAAAAACTATACATAAAAAAGTCGAGGAAGAAAATAATGGCTCACCTCTCACCAACCAGATTAAACATCCTAGTGATTAGAGTTTCCTCATCTTCTGAAAATTCAAGCTTAGAGTCTTGACTACTTTCCTCTGCAAAAATTTGTGATATATAATTAAGGTGCCTATTTGTGAGTAACTTGTCGAGAAAAGCTAAACATACTATTTATAACATATAAAATTCAAAGAGAATATAAGATGTAAAACCAAAAACACAGATTTCAAAGGGTCACCCATAAAAGTAAGAACAAGTAGAAAAATGGACAACTAGTTGAAATATATAATTTGGAATTGGAAAGTGAAGAAATGGAATATGATTGGAAAAATAACATGAAATTCTGAAAAGGGTACCTCTAGAATCCAGAGAGTTGTCGTCAGAAGTGGAGTGGGAGTGATCCAAGTCAGCCATCGGAGTTGAAAATATGAAAAAAAATTGGAGCCGCCAAAACTTCAACAACTAGGGTTTATATATATGGGCGAATATATAGAAAAAAAGCAAGTAGTGCAGGAAACTGTGTTTGAAATTGAAGGCAGTTGTCGAAGTCGTATAAATAGGAGGAAGAATCCTCGAAAGACAATGTTGTGCATGATGATGGATAGGATAGGGGAAGAATGGGCGGTGAGGTGAGAGAGGAAGACAAAGGGAAGAATGGTAGTTGGAGAGAGTGGTGTTGTTGTTTTTAGTCCAACCTTTGATAGGTAGTTGAATACTTACCTGTTTGTTGGCATAGAATATTTTATGATTGAGATAGCTTGGAGTATTTGTACTCATACCTCTGAATCAGTACAAAACAATGGAGTGTGGGGACTCCAACCGTCCAATCCCAACTTTATCTAAAATGATTGAAATTTTTATGATCAAATCACTCTAGGTCGCTTGATTTTAAGCATAGGTCTTTATATGTTGACTCTTCAAGTTTGGGAAATTTAAAGGTGGAACTGCACAACGTACACATATGTACCATCACAATGATCATATAGATGTTTGAGGTGATCCACATGTGGTATAAAGAGTGTTCTTATAATCATGTGGTGGATCTAGTTATGTTTCGTCGAGGGCTGTGCATGGCACTCACATGTACGCTTAAAAGACTCCATCACGAGTATGATATTTTATCAGAATGTCATTTTATGGTTAGAGAAGGTCATTTCACTGATATTTTTAGCCATGTATGTGAGCCTTACGTGCAACTTTGTATATAATTTAAATAAAAAATTCATTTTCTTACTAAAATTGGTAACGGACTCCATTAATGCACAAATTAAATAAATATTGTTAACCATTTTTTTCATATGGTTTTGATAACATAAAATTGTGAATTTGTACCAATGATAGATTCATAACAAAAGTGTTTCAAGAGGGGTAAGGTGTATGTCTTCTTCCCTCTTTTTTTGTATTTTGTTTTTCTTGCTTTATGAAGGGTTAGGTTTTTGTACCGTCGAGGAAAAATTAAAAAAAATAAAAAAAATTTGAAAAGAGAACAATATTGCCCATCAAACTTAATCCCTCAAAAATCACTTGGTTTTTGGTTCCTTAATCTGCAAGGTATGGTAATACTTTGGTACGAGAAACAATATTCTAGTGATTCCTTTGGAGCTAAGTGTTCGGTGAGAATTGTTATCTAGTGGATAAGCTTGGCTGTGTTTAGCAGTAATTAAGAAAATGCCAAATTAGGAAACAAAAAAATCAATATAGTACGACATCATGTTCGATGATATGGCCAATTAAAATTTGTTATGTCTGAAGACTCTGAACCATCCCTCTCAGCATCTAATCTTCTTTTGTCGCCAGCCAAATACTTTTATACTGATGTCTACTGGAGAACTTGTACAAAACCCACGCGCCATTTGGAAAAGTTGTAAACACACTACAATTTGATCTTTCTATTAGAAAATTAAATATAAAGCCTAATCTATTGCAATTACTACGATTAGTCGACCCAACAATGTATTTATGATTATCAACCTAATGCACTCAAAGGTTACTTCAAATTTTTTTTTCCAATAGGACATATATGTAGCAAACCACACCATATTTGACTTTTTGTCAAACAACTTACACATAATTACTTCACTTCTCGCCCTCTCATAAGGACTTTTATCAAACAGCTCAAACCACTAAACTCGAAGAAAGTCTATATATAAGCCATTATAAATAACAACATAATTAGTATTCAATGTTATGTAAATCCGACACTGCATGCACGTGTACTCAACTAACGCTATAAACATTTCTCAATTAATAAAGCAGTAACATGTTGGATAATAGTGTATTGATAAGAATCATGTGCTAGGATTGCTTCATACTGCATTGTAATGCACGTGGTTAAGGTGGTGGTGTGCGACAGATGTCGAACAAGAAAGTAATAGGCCTTGTTTGGCAGTTCAGACTGTACTGACTATTTCTGTCGGATATGATAAATAATCACCGGATAATACTGACTAAATTAGTCGGGCGTTTGGTGCAGTATCAGACTAATGATCGTATTATTTATACTGTGTTTGGTATTATACCGGATAGGAGGAATCAAACTTAAAAAAAAATTAAACTTAAAAAAAAAACATTTAAAAAAAAAACTGAAATCATCTCTTTTGTTCCCATATCTCTCCGTCGCACCCCCTAAACTCCCTCCCTTTCTATCCCTTCTTCTTCTTCCCCGTCTGCTCCCCTGAACTAAACCCCACCATAAAGGCAGCAACAAGAAACCCAGCAAAACCCACCTTTCAAATTCTCATCGTTTTTTTCCCAATCCTTCTCTTTTTTTCTAGCTACAAATTAGCCCAGCAAAAGTAGAATGGTTATGAAGGATATGACCCAAATGAGGCAGATGGGTTCTTTAGCAATTGAAAATTTATAAAATCAATTGCAAAAATTTGAGAGAAAAACAACAATCAGATTCAATCTGATTGAAAAAAAAAGTTGGAAGAGAAATAGGAGGGCAGAACAGAGAGAGAAGAAGAAAAATTGCAAGAAAAATAGAAGGAGGGCAGAACAGGGAGGAGGAAGAAGAATTTCAGATTCAGAAGTGGAGGATAAACCTTGGATTCAGAAGAGAGAGCAAGCGATGTGAGAGGAGTAGAGCGAGCGGCTAGAGGAACTCTCTGTAATTTGAAGCACTTTGCTTCTCCCATTCGAGTTTCGTCAGTCCATCGCGGTTGTCCTCTTACGCCGTTCGCGGTGATCAGAGAAGGAGGAGGAGGAGGAGAAGTTGCAGGAGGGCGGAACAGAGGAGGAGAAGAACCTGGGATTCAGATTAGAGGGCAAGCGATGCAGGATGGAGAAAGCGAGAGAGGCGTGTTTCTACCCGACTAAATAATACCGAGGTTTTGGGTGGTATAACTAAGCGGGTATCAGCCGGATAAAGGAGGTGGGGTCGGATTATTTAATCCAGTGGTTATTTAATCCAAACGGACACCAAACACCATACTCCGTATTATTAGTACTATCCAGTACCTTATCCGTTGTGCCAAACAGTGCCTTATTGGACGGCCACAGTTGATCCGGTTTTCATCTTTTTATACAATAATCTGAAGTCGACAGGCAATTACTTTTAATTAGATTTCATGAGAGGAAATTAAGGAGGGGGGTTGTCGTTTTGCAGGAATTTAAAAGTAGTATTATTATTTGACTAATTGAGAGGCACAGTCATACTAGCCAAGTAATTCAATTTATTTATTTGTAGTGATGAAATAAAAAACTCGAGGGTGGTCAAAGAAGACATAAATGTTTCTGTGAGTCTTTTCAACTTTCAGAAAGTGAACTGTCGTAATGAAGTCCTTGGTTCCCTTTTACAAATAAATTAATAAAGGAACGTTAAAGATATTTAACATATAACAAGTGGTTACTATTTCCATGTAGATGATTCTTTTAGTAGATTAGTAAAGGGGAAGAAAATATAATTATGTTGATTAACATATTACATGTGGTTCCTTTTTTTAATATAGATTGTAGTCATTGCATTTTTAGTAGATTAGTAAAACAACAATTACAAGTTTGATTGTGACATTCCATCCCGAGATTTATTGTATTTTATTTTCGATAGCAATGTAATTCCTAAAATGTCCTTGAGATGCAACATGTGCCTTCCACGTGGATCTCAATTTTCCTCTCACTTTTTCACTCTTGTTTTTCGCCCCTCCAGGATTTTTAGTGGCAGAACTCCAGTGATGACGAGGACCCCTTGCAAAAGTTGATATCTAGGAGACTACTCCTAATTGTATAATTATTACCCTACTCTTACTGCATTTTACTTATGCTCTACAATCACTTGTGTGATATGAGTTCAATCTCGCTCACATGTGTACTCTTGTATTAATCACTTTAGGTTTTAATTTATTCGCATTTTCCATATCATTACACTTTATGATTTCGTCACATTCCAGATGTCGGCCAACATATCTTGATTCGGGTGTCAGGTGAATATTCCATGTTCGGATGTATCATTTATACAAAAATACATAAAAGTTAAATAGGTGAAATATCCTTAGAGAGCTGCTTGTCATGTCAAATTGATTACTAAGGAGCGAAAGCATTTTTGTACTATTTTCCCTTTGATTAGTCTACCACGTTGTTTTTTGAAACTACTTTACTTATTATCCGCTTGACATTGAGATTGGATACAAATCATAGTGAAGTAAAACTTTTATTTAGACGCCTAACAAAGATAAAATTTAGTTATCAAATTAAGCGCTATTTTACATTGTATGTATTCACCTCTTTGTTTTAAACCGTGAACTAAAACACATAGCTGAATAATTTCAATGTACTTGCAATTTATATTAAATTTAAATTGATATTCCCCTGCCGGTATGAGCGAGTCATATTAGCTAGTGCAAATGTGCTCACTCTTTACACCCGAGTTTAAATCTCTTTCCCTACCATTCAGATAAATATTAAAGTTGAACATCGTCATAAAGGTTGCTCTTCCCTTATTGAACCCGAACCCACCAACACGTTTCAACACAAGTTCAAGACAACTGGAGGTTTTAAGCCTAACAAACTCAAAAAGAGCAGACACAAGCCCATTGGACTAGGGATAAAACTGGAGTAGGTCATATGAGCCCATCAGAAGTTGAAGAAAGGCGCCCACTGCCCAGAAAGTAAGTCACAAGAGTTTGCTACTCGTCCTTTGACATCACACAGAAAGCAGCGGAACCAGAACGAAAACAAAGTATCGTATCAAACCTTTATAAGGTATATATTATCGATTATCAAAGAGATAGGTCAAACGCTTACTTTTAACAATATCGATAATGTCCTTAATTTAGTAAATATTATCTACACAATTCGTCATGTATGATATTTTATCACGAAATATCTCGGTATAAGTTGAAATTGGGTTAAGATATTTAAACTATTATTTCTCTATTTCTATGACTTTTATTTTTATTTTTATTTTTTTACAATAAACTAAACAATTACAGAGTGTCATTGGGTACATAATTCCAGTGACCAATAAATTGATCTGGAATGAATTTGCACAAAACAAACAAATAACATTAAACCCCTAGTAGATACCCACAAGCTCAACCACACATTCGCCAAGTGCACAAATCTACCAGGACAGAGACTGGTGTAAGATTTGACACGCCTCCTCATGTGTGACCTAATTGGTGGGTCATACTTGAGAGATCCACATATTGGCAACCACGTGAATCCAAGGGGACTCACTTTACATGCAAGGCTAAGGGACCCACCCATCACGTGGCAGTACGGACCCGATTTATGACTTTGATACTATGTCGATTATCAAAGAGATGGGCCAAAGGCCCGCTTCTTACAACACCGATGTTGTCCCTACAACCTGCACAATCTATCAGGATTGCAATACCATTACAAAACAACTCATTCTTAGTCTTGTTGCACAGTCGTCAGGCTTTTCCTCTAGTTGCGTTGCTGTGAGTCCTCAGCATTTGCATCAGCAAAGGGATCTGCACATATGCACAATCCACAAAGACACAGCAAAACCTCAATAAGCCCCAGTTTGGGGTTGAGGCGATTTTAAAAAAAGCTGGGAGAGTTTTTGATATTTGGTAAACATCTCAAAACAGCTTTATTTCAAAGTTTCAGATGAAAAAAAACCAAAAAGTGGAAGCGGCTTATTATACAAAACATGGAGCTACAGTAATTTGTTAATGAATTTTTCCAATTTGCCAATACTGCCCCCTCCTTTCTCCTTTCTTTCTCCTGATTCCTCAAAACACTCTGCACGCCCTCTTCTCTCTCGCAAAACACTCTGCACGCCCCTCTTCCCTCCTGCCGCTGCACAACTCCTCCTTTTCCTCTCTCTCCGTCGGTCTCAGCGCCACACCGCCGTCGCCTTCCAGGTGCCAGGTACTCGATTTGTTTGAATATATTTGCTGTAATTAATTAATTTAATTTTTAGGTTAGGGTTTGGCTGCTCGATTTATTTGAATTAATTCTCTAAATTTCAGTTTTGGGGTAAATCTCTCTCTCTCTCTCTCTCTCTCTATATATCTTCCTCGAAGCTCAGTTCCAGAACTCTCTTCAAAACGCCGCCGTATCTTTCCCTCAGGTACCTCTCTCTTCTTCTAAACCCTTTCGTTTCCGTTTCTTACTGCTATGTATTTCAATTAGGGTTTATCTTATCCTACCAGACCCTAGGCTTATCCCTTGTTAGGTTGTTCTTTGTTGTTTTAATTTGACCGCGAATTGTTTAATTTTCAATGAGAGTTGTTTTCCCTTCTGGTTTTAGTTCTGTTAGTATTCAGATTGGACATGTAATATGCAGAAACTTAGGTGCAATTTTGTTTTGATTATTTTAAAAAAAGTTAGAATTTCGACATTTAAATTAAAATGGTAGAAATTGCACCCAGATGTAATGATGGATAGTTGAAAAGAACTCGTCGGAATTTTATCGAACCCGCATTTTTATTGATTCGTTACTAGTGTCTGCGATGATTTGAATACATTTGTCCTGAAAGGGTTATTTACACAGTTGATATGTATTAAGGTTCTAATTATTATCATGAGATCTATGAAGCAATTTCAGTTCTTAGGGTTTGATTGGCAACGATGGTGTTGCTCTGTTTGTTATCATGAGATCCATGAACCCAAATCTCCTCCTCTTTTTCTGCCCTTTTTTATTTTTAATTTTTGTTTATGTACTCTGTTTGTTTGTTTCTTAAACACACTACATGTTTCCTCCAATGTGGGTTTGTTTTTTCACATGGGTTATCTTTAAATTTGGGATTTTCTCCTTTTCATTCCTCTGTGTGTGCCGATATGAAATGTTGTTGAGCAGTCTTTTGTGTGGGTCTTTATGAGGAGTGGAGAGTTAAAAGCTTCCCACTTTTTGGAGTTCAGTTGTGGTTTCTGAAAGTTTGATCCTTTTGAGCACCTCTTCCTTCAATTGTTAGTTTAGCTGATTGCATATATATAGTTGCAGGTAGCAGCTGACAATTTACTCTTTAAGTTTTGTGGGGGCATGCCTTTGATTTTAGGCAGCGTTAGCAAAGTCATTATTTGTTTCTGCTTTCTGTTCATGCCAAGTTGCAAGTGTTGAAATATGTATTTCATTTTGTTTCTTTCCAGCCAGTTTTCCTGCACATGTAGCTGTTAATCATGAGTACCTGTTTCCTGCAATGTGGGTTTGTTTTTTCACATGGGTTATCCAATGGCAATTGTGGCCGTGAGCAACAACTACGAATTCACTGCATCTATATTCTTTTTCATGCATATGCTAGATGCATTGTATGTTTATTTGGTATATCAAAGGGAATGGCTGAATCATGATTATCATTGAAAACCATGGAACCATCATTGACTTAGATACTTAGACATAACCTCCAACACACACACACACACACACACACACACATATATGATCTCTTCTAAATAGTGCATGTGTTGCATTCGGTCCATGCATGATTAGTAGTATTGGTTCAATTGCATCATAATACAATACACTTGTGGTAAGCTTTCGAAGTGTGGTTCAAATTTTGACAATGTGGTGTCTGTTAGGTTTACTTCTGCTTGCGAGTTGCTACTGTAGTATCTGTTAGGCTACTGTGGTGTCTGCCCAATCATATATTCCTATTACTGTGGTGTCTGTTAGGTTTACTACCTGTTTTCTGCTTGCGAGTTGCTTCTGCTTATGTTAGGTTTACTACCTGTTTTCTGCTTGGTTATATTGCAAATTTAAACTTTTCAAAGCCTCCAAATGGTAATCTTCATACTTATTTATAACAATTTACATACTTGCTTTGTATAATTATTACAATACAAAACAAAATTAGACTACTTTCAAGTACATTAACAATATTGTACTAATGAATCCTAGCTATTCAGTCTAAAATATTTCAATTGAAGTAGTTTGTCATACTAATTAATATTTAAGATAAGGTTTATAAATATTTTTCTTTTAAAAATAAAGTATATTTAGTAATTCACTTTTATTTGTTAAGAAAATTAAATTAATAGCACATTTAGTATTATACCATTTTTGGTCATTTCACACAGTCACAACTGTTTTACATAAAAGTTTACCAAATACTATCATACTGCTTTTTTTTCCAAAAGCACTTTTACAAAAAAGTTTACCAAACACTCTGCTACTTTATTTCACAGCCGATTATTCTCACAGCACAACAGAAGCGGTTTTTTTTCAAAGCACAGCAATACCAAACCAGCCCTAAGTCACCCCTTTCAAATTCCTTGCAAGTACGATGCTTCCAATAAATCATACCATCTAAATGAAATTAGCTAAGAAGAAAAGAAATTTACCAAAAGCAGATGGGACCTGGGTGAAGAATTCAGACATGAAACTTGACTGTTTGAGGTAGCAGATCAAGTAACCAGTAAAGGGGATTTTTCTTCGAACGCCATATAAAATCTGCTCCACAAAAGAGTAAAAATCCGATCAGCCAAATCCAATAAAAAACATAGGAACAAGTCACCCATATATATAAGTATATATGTAAATAAGAGGAAGGGTCCGTGGAATCATTTATTTTTTGGGTGTGCTATCCACACTCTTTTTACTTATTACAAACGCTTTTTTAATTTTTGTCTTTTAAAATTCTTTAATTTAGTTGATCTGAAGGTGCAAATTAAGAGGAAGTGTATGAAGTAAAAAATGGTGTGTGGATAGCACATTCTCTATTTTCACAATTTTTTACACACGTTTTTGTAGGGCCCACTCTGTAATGTATTTCAATGATTCGAACCATTTATCTTTTAGATATTCCATCAAAGATCATGTCTACCAAAAATTACCTGAATCTGAAATCATATAACTGTTGGATTAAGGAATTAAGGTTTCTTTGTAGAATCGTATTTATCCAATTTCTTCACTACAAATGTCTTAATGGTTTTAGCTAGGCCCTGATTCACAGCCTAAGTGAAGGGACAATAGCGGAATTTGCCCCATGAAGTAGTTGTTATTTGTCTAAGTTTTTGCAATGATGATCTATGAATATGTTTTAAAAGATAAACGGTTCAATTTGTTGAAATACATTACAAAGTGGGCCCTACAAAAATATAAAATGATGCCATGAATGCTACACACACACACATACGTACATATTAACATATGCTTTATATAATAAAAAGGCACAATTTAATAATTCCATCATACACACACACACACACATACATATTAACATATGCTTTATATAATAAAAAGGCACAATTTGATAATTCCATCATATTATAGGCCACAATTACCAAATTACACATCTCTTTTTTTTGGTAAAACAAAATTACACATCTTTAATTGATCCAATTGACATAAAAAATTATCCAAAATCATCATTTCGTTAACATATTCTTAAGAGAACTGTTGTTGGGTTTTCATTGCTAACATATTCTTAAGAGAGGTATGACGTAGTCTAATGTGGGGAGGAGTGAGGATGTGGAGGAGGACCTCCTCCGGGAGATCGTTCAGGTTTGATTGGGAATTTTGGTGCTAGCTAGGGGTTTCATTGCTTCCCTCTTGCAGGC
Organism: Malus fusca; assembly: GCA_035220775.1. Lineage (NCBI taxonomy): Eukaryota > Viridiplantae > Streptophyta > Magnoliopsida > Rosales > Rosaceae > Malus > Malus fusca. The sequence goes on along the minus strand of CM069067.1, from coordinate 7,208,814 downwards.
CCTTGAATTTTTTCATATCGTTTGATTTTGATTAACAAAACTGCAAGACTTCGTTTGGATTCAAATTTTAACTTGAAGGGAAGTCTTCGCGCATTCCCTCTTTTTGCAAAAACCGCGCTTTAGTGGAAATCAGGGATTTATGTACCATCTTGCGGGTTCGATTCTCTCTTTCTTAACAACTAATAATTTAGCTCATTAGTACTATTGTTTGTAAAAAAAATAAAAAATTTATATATTAAAAATAAGTAAATAAAAGGCATTCATCCAATAAATAAATTAAAGTCACCAAACACAAAGAGAAACGACATCGTATCGTCGAAAAGGAATTTCAAGGTTTTCTTCCTTGCGACTCACTGGAGCTACAAACGAACTGGAACCGTGGAATCTCGGCTTCGTTAAGAAAGATTAGTGTTGGTTGAAGAGGGTCCTACATTGGCTTTGCGCCGGTGTGCTTCTTAATACATCTATCTCTGATCTTATCTTTCAACCGTTCCATCTAGTTTTTTATTTTTATTTTTTATTTTTTATTTTTATTTTTATTAAGTTTGTTTTGAATTTTTGTTTGTGTTTGGCTGTTGAGAATCGCCGTTTGCCTGGAGGATTTTCTGATTGTTTTTTTCTCAGCAACCGGACATAGATTGAGCATTCTTCCACTTCCAAATTCGATCAATTTATGATTATTGTGTTTATTGGAAATCGAATTTTTTGCATATTCCAGTATATACGAATTACTATCAAATTTGAGGGATATGGTTTTCCTTTTTACACTTGTATTTGAAGGTTATGGTCATTTTTTGCAAGTTGGGTTGTCTATGGAATTGGGTGACGGTGGATTTCGTTTTATGATGATGAGACGAAAATTATAGTGCATTTTGTCTATTGAACTTTTCTTGATACAAATTTATATATACTAAAACCCAAACTCGGGTGGTATTGTTCTAGGGCAGTGTGCAGACCAAAATGCCCTTAAAATTTTTCCTTCAGTTCGTTTTTTTTTTAGAAAAACTAATGAAAAGGGTTTGAAAACTTTGAGTTTTAACGATAGTGAATAGTATCAGGTTTGACCTTTTAGTGTAAAAATGTGGTTTTTCGTTAAAATGAACAGTAGCGCGGACTTTTCTTTAAAATTCCCTTGGTTTTTTTCCTGCTTTCCACGGTCAAAGGACGGTTATGCCCTTTACTTCCACGCTACTGTCATCGTCGCTTTCTCTTCGTTTTTCAGTTCCTTTTCACTGCTTTTAGTCGAATTTTTTCCCCATTGCATTTGGTTCCCTTCTTTTCCAGCCGTTCGCTCTCTCTCTTCCTCTCTTCTCTCTGCGCCTCGCTTAGCCTCAGAGTGGATAGGTTTGCGGTGAGTTCTTCTAATCTCGCATCTGGGACTGTTTTCTTCTGACTGTATAGATTGTGTTCCCTTGATTTTTAAATGGTAGAAGCTTTTTGGGTTCAATTTAAATGGGTTGTTATCAACCATTGAATTGCTTTTTCACTTTCTTCTCTGGGATACCTCGACTTGATTGGTTTTTCGCCCTCTATTTTTCCTCGTCTGAGATTTTGTTTCTGTCGCTCTGCCGATTCATCGGTTTTGTTGCTTTGTTCTTCTTTGTCAGAGTTCTTAATTTCTACCCGTTTTTAATTCGATTCGAATTATTTGTGGGCTGATCTGATCGACCATTTTGAGGTAAGTTTTGTGTGTTTGTTATCGCGTGTGGTTTCGGTTTCGTGTGTTTCCTAGTTTTTTTTGCATGTCTGATGTCGTTTGGTTTTCGATTTCAGAGGTTTTTCCCCATTTTTTATTCGATTGGAAATTGGTTTGGACTGATCTAATCCGGCGTTTCGAGGTAAGTATTGCATGTTTATCAGTCTATATGGTTTAGATTTTCTGTGTTTGGTTTTATAGTTTCTCTAAATGTCTGATGCAAATTGGTTTTCAGTTTCAGGAAACGGTGCCTTTGAAAATTTGGGAGTTTCGATTTCGATTTCCCGAGTTCTCTGTGTTGAAGGTATTTGAATGTGTTTTAATTTAGTTTCCTTTGTTTTGCTTGCACCTGGGTTTTATTTTTAATTTATTTTTAATTTATTTTTGCTTATTTGGAAAGATTTTCTGTCATGTTTTTTCTATGTGTTTCGGTTGTGGGTGTGTTCATAGTATTTTTCTTTGTAGAATTTCAGGATTTAACACCGGTGGATTTAATCTTTTTGCTTAAAATTGCTACTGTTGTGATACAATAAAATTTATATTCACAATTTCCAATTTGACAAAATACTTTATTGCCCTGTGTTATTTTTTGTGATAAACATATGAAGACACAAAAACAACCACACATGCCTTACCCATTTAGATAAGCATTTGTATCCATGTTTACACATCTATCTTAAATGCTGTCTTGTAAAATCCAGTGGTTAATTCCAAGTTTACCATCTAATGTGCTATGAGATACTTTTTTTTTTTTTGTGAAATTGGATACTTTGTTTACAACTTAATAATTTGATTGCCCCTTTAGTTGCATAAACTCAGTAAAATTTTGAGGTTTTAGACACTTAACTGCTGAATCTCTACGGTTTCTTTTGTTTTGTCCAATTGTTGTCATTATTCTAATTGGGTAATTTAAGGTTTTTTACTGTGTTTATTTATTTACTGATTAATTAGTGGGTCTAAACTCTTAATTGAATTGAGGAAAACAGAGAACTAGCAAAGCTTCGTAGAGAACATGCACCAGTTTCCTGTCATCCTATATTTATTCCTTCATATGGGTAACACAGCTTAATGAAATAAAATTTCAAAAATATGTTAATTTCACGCTTTTGATTCGAGTTTAACAATAACATTTACATTCACAGTGTATCTTTTGCTCAGTGGATAAACAACTGTAAATGAGCTTGACTATGTCAAATTGAATGTTTTAGTGCCCACCACCTATTTGATAAAAGATAGTGTCAAAACTCCTCCAATATGTGTTCAAGCTCTCCCCCTTCTCTTTCTAATTTATATTGTTTCCATACACTGAAACCATAACACTAAATTCCCAATTTATTGCCCACAATGATGTGTCTTATATCTCATCGAGAAGCTCTCAAGTCCACCGCACTGTCCAACTTTTTTGCCCTCTTCAGGTACTACTTTTAGCATCAAAATCCTATGTATGTCTAACCTTTCTTCGCATTTTCAGTTGTTTTAGTGAAATGATGTGCATGAATTAATACAACATAAACTTACATAGTTTGTGAATTCAACCATTGAGGTTTCTAACTGGGTTTTGATTGTTTCACTGAACTTTTATACGTTTCAAATGTTTAAACATTGACGCTTCTAGCTGAATTTTCATTGTTTGGCTAAACTTTTATGCTTCATGGTGCCTGTGAAATATAAGTTCACCATTGGTACATAATTAAGATTTGATTTGATATCATTCAGGTTTGATTCGTTCAACGCTCTTGATTGTTTTTTTCAAGCCAACTACTACATTTTCCAACAAATTTACAGAGAACAACCAAGCTGGATTACAGCCAGATTCTGTCAAATTATATCACTATTGGTATTGCAGCTGCCCACCTTACAGAAATTACAAGGTTTGCTCCACTCTATTCTTCTTTGATACATTTCATTCAAATTCGTATATTTCGGTAAGAAACAAACTTTCATCTATTCCTTGAGTTAGGCAGAGTTGTAAATATAACTTTCTACATGTTGTATGCTGTTTAAAAACCCGTAGCATCGCGCGGGCACCTTTGCCAGTGATATTCTAAACTACAATGATTTACGGGGAAAAGGGATTCAAACTTGGGCGGCTAATGTGGTTGCTTTCTGTTCTTTTGTGCAATATGGGTTGTCTATGGATTTTGTTCACCGGAGGATTTCATTTTTATGGTAATGAGTGAAAAATTGAAGTGGATAGTGATTCGAACTCGAGTGCATGCAGGGGACAGAACCATTGGAAGGCGTTTTTTTTTTTGAAGCAGTGGTTTTGGGTTGATTAAAGAGTTCTTCTTTGGTTGTTAATGTAGCTGTTTTCTGTTCTTATGTAAAAATATTGGTTTTGCTCTAAAAGAATCTCTGCATATGTTGTACTTGTTGTTATGTTTTTTGGATTGACTCATGGGCTTTCTGTCTACCCTTTTGTGGAGCAGATGTGATTTATTTGTGTAAAATTTTTGGCACCAAAAAGAAATTATGGCACTGAGGAAGAAATTGTGTGAGAGATCCAATTTCAATGGCAAAATTATGGACAGCTTTGCAAGGTATTACAGGTCAAAGATGGACTTAAGGAAGCTAAAACCTATGATTCAAAAGAGAATCCAAAATCGAGCTAAAGATTACCCAGTGCCGGCCATGGTACCAGTTGCCCAGGAGGTCCTTGATTCCCGGAGGCTTGTTATGCAAGGTGTCTCTACTCTCCTCAAAATGGTACCAGTTTTGGCCTGCAAGTAAATCCCTCATCTGCCAAGTATTTTTTTACTTGTAAAATAAATTCTTTTTAAGCTTTGAACACTAGGCACTCTATTGTTCCATCGCATAATTACTGACATGTCCTGGAATAATACCGACTTTGAAGCTCCAGAGTTTATGTTCTGTATTTCTTGTTTAGGAATAAATAGACCACTTTATCTGCATGTGCCTGACTCCTGAGCTCCCTAAATGTTATTTTTAGTAGCAGCACAAGCTATGTTTTCCAAACTAGATTTATCTAATGGACCTTTCGTTCTCCATACAGCTCTTTTTGAACAATTTTTGTGACTCAACGAAAGGCCTACTTTTTGCAGGTTTTGTCCAGAAGTATATATAGGTGAGAAAGGCCACTTAATTCAGACTTGTTGTGGCTTCAAACGTCGTGGCAAAAATCGAGTTCATGAATGGATAGTTGGTGGTTTGAAAGATGTGCTTGTTCCAGTAGAGACATTTCACCTCAAGCACATGTTCCAGGATGTTATAAAACACCATCAGAGGTTTGACTTTGAACGTGTTCCTGCAGTTGTCGAGCTATGCTGGCAAGCAGGGGCTAATGATGGAAATCATTTAAATTGGAACTCTGAAAGTGATTGTGTTGGCGTTGATGGAGCTGAGTCTTTGTCATCTGATGAACTGATTCTGGTTGCCAGTGGAACTTTGAGGGCATGGGATATACTTAGAAATGGCGTGGAGAAGTTGCTGATGGTTTATCCAGCGAAAGTCTGTAAACATTGTTCAGAAATTCATGTTGGGCCATCTGGGCATAAGGCTAGGCTTTGTGGAATTTTTAAGTATGAGAGTTGGCAGGGAACCCATTTTTGGAGGAAGGCAAATGTAGATGATCTTGTACCTCCAAAGACTGTATGGCGGCGGCGTCCTCAGGATCCTCAAGTACTTTTGAATGAAGGGAGGGGATTTTATGGGCATGCTCCGGCAGTAGTAGAACTATGCACACAGGCAGGTGCCATTGCACCTCCAAAGTATCACTGCATGATGAAACTGCAGGGTGTAAGTACCACACTTGGAGATCAAAGGTTGCTCCAGCCGAATGATCAAATGAAAATGCCGGTTGATTCGAAGGTAGAATATTGAACCTAGCAGAAGCTCCCCAGGACCGTTGGATCACAGATGGGTGTAGAATTGCTTGTAGCTGTAATGCTTGATGATCTGAAATGGGAAAACGAAACACCTCAAAAGCTCCCTTTAGATGGTCTGATCTTCAATCTTGAGAATGATTGTAACATCAGATGACTGACAACGGAGTTCAAGATGGGTCGCAAAATCAACTGAACGCGTATTGCCCCTTTCATTTGGAGCATGAAAGAGCTGATCGAATTTGTAGCTTTGCTTTAGCAATGCACGCAGAAACAGGAACGTGGAAATTTAATTAAGCTTTTCTTGTATTTAATGATGTTTTTAGATGGGTAATTCAACTTAATAAATCATTGGAACACTTATTACTTATGCTTCTCTGTAGATCTTCGGTGCTATGACTAGTTTACGATTGATTTTCAGCTATAGGATTACTGTTCTTGTGCACATCAATGTTTACTGTGCTCGAGTCTTCAGTTTCACCAGAATGCTCATCGCATCGAGCAAACTCGAGGCAGTTTGTACCACAAGACTCAATCTCCTCGACGGAGGGTCGCTCTTTATTTCATTCATGGTCTTGAGGAACAAAAGGATCTCGGAAAATTGACAAATGCCGTACTCGCTCAAGTTGCGAAATTCGTTTTCCAACTCGATTCCACAGAAAAAAGAGTGACATTCTTTTGATGGGTGTGCCATCACCCGCACACAGTTTCTGTTCTATTCTATTCAATATGATGCTCCTTTTCGATGATTCGAATCAAACTTTTGACCTAACTTAATCCGAATTTATTCTTATGTTCAAATAACTTTTAAAATATGCAGTCTTGGTTATATCAAATGATCATAGCAGTGTGTCCGCACTCTTGGGTTATGTCAATTGACCATAGCAGTGTGTCCGTCATCTTGCACTCATATTCGAATCTATCTCCTGGTACATAGATTAGAATATTACCTTATACATTATAGAAAAATTTATTTCAAAAAATACCAAGCAGTTGAAACAGAACGTACATGAAGTGTATACTACGAGCCTATGAGGCTGTCACCACCCAAGAAAACTAGTAAGATCTAGCTGGTAGAACATGTCTAACTCTCTACTGGATGAATTGTAGGATTGCAGAGCTTAGACATCGTCAAATACTTGAAAATACATATTGTCCCGTTTACAGTTTCATTCGAAGAATCTGGACCTTGGCTGGAGGTAGCAGAAACTTTGTTTATTTTGGTAGTTCCTTAATGAAAATTATATTTTTGTGTGTATTTTTTGGGTCATGATGGCCACTTGTCGCCCTCTGTGAGACCGTGTCCAAACTCCCATACAACTTGAGACATTAATAAGCTTGACAACGCAGTAGGACGAGCACGACCTTGAGACAATGAGAATATTGCTAGGTCAAATTCATGACTACGTCTTTGTATGTTGCATTATCTTACGTATATATATATAGCTGTATCCTACCGGTTTTGACTTTTATTTATTAAGTGAGTAATTTCTTCACGGAAGTAATTTTCACACTCAATTTTTACCTTTTTAATTCTTTTTCTATTTCAGTTAGTCGGCTCTATAATCAGAAATAAGAGGAGAATTGTAGAAGGAGAAAAAGACCAAAATAAGTGGAGGATCACAAAACGAAAAATTGAGAGTGTAAAAATTACTACCCTTAATCTTCTCGACAAGGTACTTGATTATTAAGAAATTTTTTTAGATTCGACAGAAACATGTTGAACTAGTTTATCACTATATTAGAGAGATCAATTTGCAGTTAATCATATATATCCTTGCCTAATTAAACTCGTTTTCAGCTCGAGGGATCACGTTAAGGACACCTAATATATATATATATATGATCATCAATTGTCAAAGTCAAAAACAGAACAATGCCATTGTATACATCATATTTTATTATGTTATACTGTAACAAGTTAGTTAAGAGTATTAATAATTAGTTAGTGATTGAAGAGTCATGGGCCATTTTTTTTTTCATGGGCAATTTTTTTTTCTTAAAAAAGAAAAAGAGACTAGTTGGTGGTGTTGCTAAGGCAATCTACCTTTTCGGAGGTGGAAAAACTCACAAAGGCATTTCAATCACCCTATCTGATAACCATCATGTAATTCACCAGCGCCAGAATCAAACGCACGACATGTATACGTGTTCAGAGAGCTTATTAATGATCAAAATCATAAGGAATTGATTTTCAAACACTATTTTTAGATTCTCACACACTCATTTTTATTTATGGCCATCAAATTGAACAAATCAAACAGAATCAACGATCCTGATTAAACAAGAGTGTATAAAAGGCTAAAACAAGTATGAAAATTACTTTCCAAACCATATCTTTGTTTGATGATTGTCATCAACCTTCATTTGCGTCATGGGAAATTAAATAGTGTCTAATGCAAATTGTATTATTTAATAATGCGGTGCCTTATCTGAAAGCCCTAAAATCATCTGCATGAAAGAGCTAGCTGCACAATCATAACCTAACTCTATACATTATTGTTTAATTTGATTCTAATAGTGTGCAAGCAATCGATTTTTTAACATGTGGGCGGTTCTTAATGCTTTTGAATTATTCTCGGGTTTTTTCCCCGATCAAAGGCATTCTGTTTGAAACATTTAACTTTATATTTGGGAAATGACTTACACAAACTCGTTTTCTTCTTCTGCACAATTATATTTATTTTTGGCACTTGATTTTTTTTGTCACTTAATTCAAAAGTCAAAATAGCTAAGAGTGTACAAGTGAAAAAAATAAGAGTATGAAAATTATTTCCCATTGAGTGAAGGGATGCTTTCAAAAATCATCTCAACCTCCACTTAAGAAGCATAAACAAATCTTCATATGCTGGTATCTCTCAACGAAAACTGCTCAATTGACTGAATGCTAAGATTTGCCTAAAAACTGACATATACCGAACCGACTTATTAAAATACAAAAGAAAAATATATACTTACATGTCAAATTGTGATTGGTAAAGAGAAATTGCTCCTTGCATATAAGGAGCCAAGTATTGTCTCTCTTTAACTGTAATTTCTGTTGCCTTCAAGTGACTGCGAAAGAAGTTGTTCACTTCTATATGGAAGGTGAAGATGAAAGCTACAAACACATTAGATGGTGCAAATAAAATATTTTATGAGTTTATCAAGAAAGCAGAAATTAGGGTATTAATTATTTGTCAACTCGTTTTTTCGGTTCTTATTATTATTATTTTTTCCATCATTTGTCAACTCGTTTTTTCGGTTCTTATTATTATTATTTTTGTATGAGGACGTTGTCAACTCGATTGTTTGCTGAAGCCTTAACAAACGTTTTAGATAATATAAAGTTCATAAAATAACTTTACGATGACAAGTTCAAAGGCCTAAACATAACTATAAAAACCAGACATGCCTAGCTTCAATTCCATCCATCTCTCTAAAGACAATGGCTTTTCAAAAGATCATCTCAGTCTTTCTTCTTCAAGTTCTGCTTGTTTTGTTGGCCTTAGACTCGAGCAATGCGCAGAAATTGAAAGTCGGGTTCTACTACAAAACATGCCCTGATTTAGAGGCTATTGTGGCAAGGACTACTTATCAATACATATCTAGGGCATCAACTCTTGCTGCTCCTATTCTAAGGATGCATTTTCATGATTGTTTTGTTAGGGTAAGTGATATGTCGGTTGGTTGTGTTACTTGTCTCATGTAATCCATCAAGTCCTGCTAATGACACAACAGTTTCTGTTGAAAACTGTCCTTTAAATTATTTTTTAATTGCACAACAATTGCTAATTACCGAATTTTGCAAAGCAACTAATTCCTTTAAATTTTAATTTTCAGGGATGTGATGGTTCTGTGCTATTGAATTCCACACCAAACAGTCAAGCTGAGAAAGAAGCCATCCCCAACCAAAGCTTAAGAGGGTTCGATGTCATTGATGCAGTAAAATCTGCAGTAGAAAAGAAGTGTCCTGGTGTCGTTTCTTGTGCTGATATCTTGGCCTTAGTAGCTCGTGACGCAGTTAGAATGGTAATAAATTAAACTCAATCCACATAAATCAATAGTTATTAAATGTATTATTAGATTAAGAATAGTTATTAAATGTATCATTAGATTAAGAATGGATGTCTGTTCTTTAATTAAGAAACCGACATCATGTGTAAGTGACTTGTAGTTCAAGGGCTAATTATTAGGGATATTTTACTAAATCCCAGATCTTAGGTTCGATTCTTTCATCTCTCGCTATCATTGCTTTCATTTTTATAAATAAAAAGAATAAACATCAATCATGCTTCATGCATGCACATACTCTTAAATAATCATATATTTGGCTTAAAATGAATGAATATTTTTTCTTCCAGGTTCATGGCTCATTTTGGGAGGTTCCGACTGGACGAAGAGATGGAAGAGTGTCATTAGCCTCAGAGGCCAATAGAGGCTTACCTCCTCCTTTTGCTGACATAACTCAACTCAAAGCAATATTTGCAGCCAAGGGTTTAAGTGCTAAAGACCTAGCGGTTCTGTCAGGTGAATATTATTACGTTTACATGCAAGTTTTATTTATCTATTTGTTTTTGCTTCATGAAACCCTAATCAACATGATCTGATCTAGGGATGGGCAATGGTTATGCGGGCGGGTAACCGCGGTTAATTTACCCATAACCGTTTATGCTCATACCCGCATAACCGTTTACCCGTTGGGTAATTGCCTAAACGGTTATACCCATACCCATAACCGTTTATAAACGGTTAACCATACCCATAACCGCATACCCATTTAACCGTAACCGTTTAATACCCGTTTACCCATTTATCATTTTTAACCCGTTTATCTTTTTTTTTTTACCATTACCTTTTTTCACCCATCTACATGTTTTTTAACAACTTGAAAATTAAAAAAAATTGTCATAATTTTTTTTTTTGACAATTAAACATCGTTATAGGTACATTCATCATACATTTCCATATTTTAATTTTTTAAGTCCTTATACCATTCCAATAATTGAAATAATAGTTTACTGACGATATTTTTAACTGTTACCAATGAAGGTAAATATAATATTTGCTAAGTATTATTGGGTTACAAAAATTGTTTAGAAGATATTTTTGTCAAAGCATTTCTGTCAATTTCACGGTTACCCGCAAGGAATTTAAATTAATTTGGCCAATTCCTTGATGATGAGAATCATCATTCCTGTAATAGTGTTATTGAGAGAATGACCGATGAATTCCTTGCTAATTTATTGAGTGCTAAGTATTATTGGATCGAGAACATGGTTTGTGTTAGTTTTACATATATAAAATAAATTGGTAAACGGTTACCCGTTTATAACCATGGTTAATACCCATAACCGCCCATTTAAATTTTGCGGGTAAACGGTTATACCCATAACCGTTTATTTATCTAAACGGTTACCCATAACCGTAACCGTTTAATTTAAATGGGCGGGTAACCGCGGTTACCCATAATCAATGGGTATTTGCCCATCCCTAATCTGATCTCACTTTTCTTCATTGTTCTTAGGAGGACACACCATAGGCACATCTCACTGCCCGTCCTTCACAAATCGCTTGTATAACTTCACCGGAAAAGGCGACACAGACCCGAAATTGGACAAAAATTACATAGCTCAGCTGAAGACAAAATGCAAGCCAGGGGACACGACTAGCCTTGTTGAGATGGATCCTGGAAGCTTCAAAACGTTTGATGAAGATTACTACACTCTAGTAGCTCAAAGAAGAGGACTTTTCCAGTCTGACTCAGCTCTTCTTGATGATACTGAGACAAAAGCCTATGTGACAAAGCAAGCCACAACTCGTGGATCCACCTTTCTAACAGATTTCGGTGTCTCAATGGTGAATATGGGTAATATTGGAGTCCTCACAGGCAAAAACGGTGAAATAAGGAAGCAATGTGCTTTTGTTAATTGAAGGCAATTAACTTCTATATACATTGGGAAATGATTTTTGCGCACTTATTTTTCTCATTTGTATTCTCCTTTGATTTCTACAATTCGAAAGCTAGAATAAGAAAGGGTGAGTAGAAAGAGAAAAATAGTTTGCGGAAATCACTTCCCATGGACATTTTTATTCAGCTGGTGATTTGAATTTGCAATTGTGAGTATGAATGTTTGCATAATTGATAATGCATGTATGTGTTGTGTGTTCCAAAAAGGGTTGCAACCAAAATTGGTTAACAAGTCGTGTGATGATTTTGGACTGCCATGGTGGGAGCCTTTCAACACCATATCCTGTAAATGTTTTATTATTTCGTTTTTATAAATATTTCAAATCAATAAGGCTTGAACATTATTCGATTGAGACAGAACATTGGTTTCTATACAAAAAGGGTCGGGCATAATTGATGGCCAACTTTCATCAACGTGTTCTGTTGTGCTGATTATTATATCATATGATCCGATGTTCACCAATTAGATATGGGATAATTTAATATCACAACTAGAACATTTACACATTGATAAATTAAAAAAATAAACAACTAAAATTCATCAACTTTTGAGAAGAACATGGATTGCACTTCGAAAACTGAAAGAGAATAAGCTTGCTGTAATTTGTATGGGAATTGTTATTAGTACTCCAAAAATCTCATTTGGCATTCCAAATTTTCTATAATTAGAAAGAAAAATACAGTTGTGAGGAGTGTAGAATGAAAATTTTGAAGTGCTAATAACAGTTCCCTTGTGTATATTCATTCATTTGTCTATTTCCATATAAAACTAGTGACACGAGAATATCTCCACCTAGATAGAAATAATTAATAAATTAAAACAAATTTTCCTTCAAAAATACATAATAACAAACCTCTTTCTATGCATGAAAGTAATAAATTAGAGCAATTATTATTCCTTCAAAAATCATAATATACTAATTATAACCAACTCTTGTATGTATGCTTAAAAGTCCTCACTTTTAGTACTACTTTTTTTAATCCTCACTTTTAGTACTACTTTTTTTAACTTTAATTTTCATTATTGAAACCCTACAGCGGATTCTCGTAAATTGTTTTCCAGTAAAATGTCTAAACCCCTAGAGATACATCTTTCCATGAAAGGAATAAAGAGCTACAGATATACTAGATTTTACTAATTTGCCTTTCATTGTTACTCCGATAGAATCTTAGGCCCGAAACTTCATAGAGATATGGACAGGGATTAAAGAAGTGACTTCAGCGATTGCACCAGCTAGCATATATAACTAGATCCAGGCTTCGTGCATTTACCCGCATTTCGCTACATCTAAACCGTTATAACAATCTATCATTTAAAACATGACATGTCAACCTAAAATTGAGTTTAGTTTTTCTTTTAAAAAAAATATATTCATAAGGACGTTTATTATTTGCAGTTTGTGTATCCTTTTTCTTGCGTTAACGACTTTGTCTTTCTGTGAATTTCTGCGCTCCCTTCATTGTGGCTCAATAGAAAGTTTCCCATGATTAATCCAACTGCAAGTGAAAATGTAATTCTATCCAGATGCGTAGTCCCCTGTGTGTTCTTTATTCATAAATTGTTTTCGTGCATGTTTTGGAGAGGAAGCAGACTATGCAACTGCTTGTAATGGCCAGCTCCTCCATCTCCTTCTCTCTATGATCTCCTTATTTCTGCTTCTTTCACATGATGTGACATGACATTGGAGAACCAGTAAGGCCTTCCTTCCCAATAAATAATCAAGGTCCTCTTTCTATTCGAAACACACGCGGGAAAATAGGCGCCATGATTAATTAAAAGAAAAAGCCTATGTTTACTTGATTGAATTTGAAGATTCTTTCAACCATGAGCGAATTTCCAGTGAGCCACAAACAGGAGACGGAACACTAGTGAAGAAGGAAAACGACGAAGATGCACAAAAGCAACAATTGATGAAGGGGAACAAAACCTAACTTCTCAGTTTGAAATATTTTTTGGAAATTGTTATTGGCACTTTAAATTTTTTATTTTAAACTCTAATTTTTTATAATCAAAAAGAAAAATATGTTTGTGAGGAGTGCATAATTAGATATTGAGACTCTGAGGAGGCCTAAGGTTCATCAGCTCGACTCGATTGATTTGTTCTTTGCCATTTTGTCATTCATTGCTTAATATATATTTTACTTTCTGTAACAAGGGCAGATAGCCAATCATTGATAAGAATATTGGATAGGTGGGAAGAATGATGAAATTAAAAACGCCAGTATATATAGGAGCAGGTGAGTATACTGCTTTATTTGGCAAACATAAGATCAAACTCGACCAAATCCACGGTACATGCATATATGATATATATATATATATATATATATATATGTGTGTGTGTAAAAGCCGTCACCATTGAATATTAAAATTTGTATGTACCAAGTTAATCCAATCTCACATTCTTTTTCCATATGATGATCACATTGTTAAATGATGTCGTGAAACCGTGTATCATAATATGGGTAAACGACAATCAGACCGAAAAATTGATACTCATTCGTAATTAAGGCACAATTAGTTTAATCTCCAACTACCATGAAAAATGACATGAAATTTGGTGGCAACGAGACCAAAAAAATATGTGCTGTCACACGCTAACTTCAAACATAATCCATCACCAAAGTACAAAAACATTCCAGATATGGGATTTTCTTTACTTGTCTTACGAGGAACAACTTTAACTGCTAGTACTAGTTATAATATTAAAGAAAGGATATAGAATCGCCAACAAGCATGATAGTTGGACGTCACCTTGCAATTTCTTATCTTGCACTAGGCCCACAAAGTTGAAGTTGGGGGTGGAGGCCTATAAATTTCAAATCACAGTTTTGTAATTGCCAACACATTCAAATCAAGTTTCTTCCTCCAAATTACTACAAGTTGAAGCTCAGTTGCAACGAAAATGGGGTCGATTCGATTTTCTGGGATTTTGGTTTCATGTCTTCTGGTGATCATAGGCTTCAGTGAAGCTCAGTTGAAATTGGGATTTTATTCCAAGAACTGCCCAAAAGCAGAGAGGATTGTGAAAGACTACATCGAGGAGCATATCCACAATGCACCCTCACTTGCAGCTGCTCTCATAAGGTTGCACTTCCATGATTGCTTTGTCAGGGTATGTGACCATCTTCTTCTCTTTACAGACCAACATTCTCTGCAACTGTATTATAAGGGTTAGAATTGTAATTTGGAACTAATGAATGCTTGTTGCTTATTAGGGTTGTGATGCATCCGTTCTTCTGAACTCGACTTCAAGCAACCAAGCTGAAAAAGATGCTCCCCCAAATCTAACCGTCAGAGGATTTGACTTCATTGACAGAATAAAGAGCCGACTTGAAGCTCAATGCCCTGGAGAAGTTTCCTGCGCAGATGTTATTGCTTTGGCAGCAAGAGATTCCATTGTTGCAACAGTAAGTTCTCCAACCTACCATCAAAGTTCAAAAACCAAAATAATCAAATGTAGTCCCAATTCTTCATTAGATTTTCATCTTTGTTTATTTATTTTCTTGGCATGGTGTGTAGGGAGGTCCAACTTGGAAGGTTCCAACAGGTAGAAGAGATGGGGTGATCGCAAGGAGGGCAGAAGCCTTAGCCAACATCCCACCCCCATTTTCGAACTTCAGCACTCTCCAAAGAACTTTTGCCAACGTGGGTCTTGATTTGAAGGACTTGGTCTTGCTATCTGGTAAAGCTAATTCTTGAAATATACAGGACAATGTTCTCTTATCAGACTTATGTTGTCACACTATGAATCAAGATCACACATTATAAACGATAGTTAACTTGATCAATAGGTCAAATTTTATAGTCTTACTAACATACAATAACTAGTGGCATTAGTTGCACGGAATAAAATGGATAAAAAAATAAATTAGTAGTTAATAGGCTTATGCACCTAATCACACCACATGGATTAATATGCTCCTTTTTTTTTTTCAGGTGCTCACACAATTGGGGTCTCTCATTGCCCATCATTTTCAAACCGCCTTTACAATTTCACCGGGGTGGGTGACCAGGACCCGGCTTTGAACACCCAATACGCAGCCAATCTCAAGGCCAACAAGTGCAAAACTCCAACTGATAACACCACAATTGTTGAGATGGACCCTGGAAGCGTCCGTACTTTTGACCTAAGCTACTACACACTTTTGCTCAAAAGGAGAGGGTTGTTTGAATCCGATGCTGCTTTGACAAGCAGCTCAACCACTCTTAATTATATCAACCAGCTGCTCAAAGGTTCACTGCAGAACTTCTACGACGAGTTTGGAAAGTCCATGGAGAAAATGGGTCGGATTAACGTTAAGACTGGATCGGCTGGTGAGATTAGGAAGCAGTGTTCAGTTGTGAATAGCTAGAAAATGGAAATCTTTGGTTAATTTTCAGTGTTTTTTTTTTGGTGTGATAAAAATGGCAATGTTCGTGAACTGCATGCATGTAATGCTTTCTGATATTATGTTGTTTTATATTAATAAAGTTGAGGTCCATTGGAGTGTTGCTTTCTCTTGTCATTGTCTTCGTGTACGTAAATACCAAATCATTATAAAAAGGGGATACTGGTGAGAATAAGGTCTTTGTATCTTGGTCAAACCACAAATTGTGACTAATCACTACTTCAACGACGTGATTTGTTCACTACTTTAATGGCTAATCACGAAAAAAAATATCACTTAGTATTGTTTAGCCATAATAAATTTAGAATTTTGGTGAAACGATTATGCATCATTCTACATGCTTAATCTAGTAAAGACTTCTTAAACGCTAGCTAGTAACTTAATACGACGCTAATTAATTACATGTTTGGGCTCGTTTCCACCATAATTTCCATTATAGGACTTTTTTTTTATTTGTATGTATAGATCATAGTTAAAAAAATTCGTCCAAATCGAAAAACATTTATACAGCCATTTGATTATTACAGTGAAATAATATTTATACTATAATTTCCCAAATAAGAAAAATACGAATGCTAGAACTGATACTGGGCTTTTAGGTTTCGGTTAACTTAAAATGGGCTTGAACTCTTTCATTTGGCCCATTTTTGGTATAGCCGTCAAAACCCTAAACCCCAACCCTAATTTCCATCTCTCACATAAACCCTAAGCCTATATATACAACCAACTGCAACCTCCCATCTCTGCAACCTCCCATCCCTTCGCTACGCCTCCGCCGCTATTACTGGCCGAAGTTTTCTTAGATACCAAAATCTAGGGTTTTGAATCGAATTCGAATTTGTGCAATTCCTCTGTGTTTCTGTCGAGTGAGAAGTGTGCGGTGATGAGGCAATTTTGTGGACTAGAGTTTATGATCTGGGTTCTTCTCCCAAAAGTTTGATTACAAACCCTTGGCTGTCTGAGCACACCTTCTTCATCTCCTCTCTTCTTTTCCCAATTCGATTTTAAAAAATTGCTTTTCAAAGATTACCCATCTCATCTTTTTGGTTTTTATCAATAACCCATAAATTTGTTTTGTCTAATCCTGCAAAAAATTAGGGTTTTTGGTATGATTTGTTTGGTCTAATCCTGCAAAGTTAGGGTTTTTGGTGAAATTGGGGCTTATGATGTCAACATACAATTATCTTAGCGGATTTCAGTGAGCCCTCTTGGTCAATGATCTGATTGTTACACACACTGAGGCTCAAATTCAATTTTTTTGTTTTTTTTTTTTCATATAATTTTTTTATTTTAGATTAATTAATTTTGGAAATTGTGAATGTTTTGGTTGATGGGTTGTGGTTGCAATGATGAGATTAAACACTTGGACGTGTTTTGGGCAGTGGACGAGGCCTCTTTTGGGGTTCTTGCCGTGAGCTCATCTAACAAAACGACTTCTCCTTCCACTGAGCTCCCACTCCCCCACATTATTTTTGAATTTATTTTAAATATTTTTATTAATTTTTGGATGAAATTGTAAGAAGGATTTGAAATTGGAAGTTTAACCGAAAGACTCTCTGTTCATTTTTAACAAAAATACATTTTTTAACAAAAATAACATTTTTACTTGCATATTTTTATCATTTTTACTTGCATATTTTTATCATTTTGATTAAAATTTAAAATTTTCAAACTTTATTCCTATAGTTTTCTTTTTGAAATTTGCGTCCATTACCAATTCTAGAGGATTATTTGGTTCCTCCTGATGTAATGGCTCGGGCGCCAAATTGATTATTGTGGCTATTCTGATCAGTGGATTCGCAATGCCATTGGATCCGGGAAACTCCACATACATTCATACACTCGAAGAAATTTGTTGATGCACAAAACCGGAGGTCTTGGAATAACGTAAATTCGACCGTGAATCTGTAAGAAATGTAAATAACAAAAGTTGTATCGTGGTTCACCCCAAGGTTTGGGCTACGTCCACACTGATTATGTATTTATCTGAGAGGTGAGGGAGAGAACCTCTGTAATGAGAGGAGATGTGATGAGAGGTGAGGAAGAAAACCTCTGTAATGAGAGGAGATGTGAGAGGGGTGAGAAGGCTCCAGAAATGGGCTCTGAGGGTGAGAATGAGGCCTCCGCTAATTGTGAGGGTGATGGATCATTTTATAGAATAAAGACTACTCACTTACATATTTATCCCTTCCTTTATTACATATTCCCCGAGTATTTATACGAGGCCCTAAATATGGTATAAACAAAATTCATGCCAATAGTCATAAGTGCTTGTAGTGATAAGCGAAAGTGCTTTTGCATTCTTATAAAAGAACGATGAACAAATTATCCTAAACAAATCAACCAATAAAAGTGCTTTTGGCTAATTGTCTTAAAGATGCTAACTTTGCAAACTGAGAGGGGCTTTTCTCCTTTTGTACTTGTACCAAGAGAAGATTCAAAACAAAACTCGGCGTCCTTGATCTTCATTTTGGCCAAAACGGTGTAGCCAGATGGAAATAACCGAGAAGTTTACCGTCCGGTCGTAGTTTTCTGTCGACAAATCTGCTTACCGAGCCCCATCACCGGCGATTAAACTTGCGGTTTTAGGGTCGGACCGTGAGACGATAAACTTGCGTCCTTGAACTTGTATTTACAAAATCAGAAAAACATTCTGTTGATTGAAGGGCAAAAACGGCTTAAGAGTACAGGTAAAGCAACACAAACTGTATAAAACGAAAATAACAAAGGCAGTTGCCCGCCTCCAACGAGCAACGAGCAACGGGCAACTGTGAAAATCCTCCAACTTCTAGTACGTTTTCCCTCAGGTAATTGGTAGTATTGCTCAACAAAAAAGAATCACATGGTGTATATTGGCTGACCTTCAACCTCTCATTCAGTTGTTCAGTATCCATTTTCTGAGCTTTACTTCCTCTTGGATGCGAGATAGATGCCTGATACTATGGCCGCCCCAGTTACCGCGACACCCAAAGATTTAAGGATCCTCGCGGTGGTAAAAAAGGACTTTTGTGATGGAATTACCATAAGATCCTTCATCTGCAATACATGGTAAAACAGAGCACCGAAGTTTAGAGACAAATTGTAGGAAATACTTGTCAAAAAATGCAAACACATACTTTCTATTCAAGAAACCATCAACGAAAAATCAGATCCAGAAAGCAAATCTAAGGAGCATTATTGGGAAAGGAACTGATTTTCCTGTACAATCACTACCGACGAGTTGGGATAAGATACAAACTATAAAATTTATTCAAAAGGAAGGATTCACCAACCACAACAGGCTGCTGCCAATGCTTCTTAATTCCTTGGAGGTGCCCCTTTCCCACTACTGCAACTACTGAACGATGCTCGCTGGCAATTCTCAGTAATGTAGACGACATGTACCTAAATATTCAACAATTAAAATCGAGCAATCAGATCAACAAAACAATAAGACTCCACAAAATTCAGTTATCTAAGGTCTTTGGAGGTGTCCTATGTTTTAATTGAATAGGTGCCCTGACAGATAATATCTGAGGCCGTAGGAGAACTGAATGTGGAAAATGTCCACAAATCAAAATGAAATTTGTTTATCTACACACCCCAACCTCCACAAGCATATATGGAGCTCGTACTTAGATCATACAAAAGAGTGTATATACAGCTAATAATCATCATCAGCGCCGTTCCTTAGTCTATATCGAATTTACTTTCAGTGTGGACATAAGAACTTGTTTAATAACTAAACCTCTGTGATGAAGAAAATGTTCACAATATAAGGGCAGAAAAGAAACAGAAAATTGTGAAAGGACAAAGGTATGCAGATGTGGCATCATCTTTTGATCTTTGCATTAGTTTGATTGAATAGTTAACTCAGAAGAATACTTACTGATCTCGCTCATGTACGAGTGTTTCCATTAGAGTTGGGTACTCCTTGCTCATCTCTTGAATCACAAGAGTCAGCATGTCAACATCATCCATTTCCTTAAGCTGAATATACGCAAGAACAAATCATTAATCCCAAGAAACTAAACATTAGCAGAATGGAGGAGTAGTTGTCTTTCAACAAATCAAGTAGATGTTTACCATACTATTAAGAGCATCGGGACTTGGTAGAAAGACAGCTTGGAAAAGTAAGGAATATAGCAGTTTTATCTTATGCCAAAGTGGCATCTTTGCCCACGTCCTTCGCAAGGTAATCTGTTTTCAGTCAGTGTAAAGTCATATATCAAAGTAATTCTTCACCAGGAAAATTATACAAAGTCTGAAATACGGATATATAAGTATGGAAAGCCAGCTTGAAAAAGATGAGTTATTATAGCAGGGTCGGCGTAAAAGAGAACCAAGAAACATAAAAGTAAGACAATTAACATGCAAATATGCAATAGATACTAGAATTTTGAAACTGCCACCAAATTTGCAAGGAATGGACTTGAAAGAGGACTTCGGGCATAAACTTTCTGAAAGTCTGGTTTACGGGTTTCATCTAGAGAGCATCTTGTCAACAAAAAAAGCAAAGCTATAGCATTCGATTGGAAGAAATCTCATCATAATCAGCCTTTAAAATGAAAATGCACTTTCATTACACATCAAAATTACTTGTGTAGCTGATAAATGTTTCTTCGGCCGAAGAGTGGAATGTAGCCAGGGGTGCATTGGGCAGGCTGCAATTGATAGATATCAGAAAACCAAAATGATAAGGTATAATGTATTATACCTGCACGGGGCGATCACCAAGTATCACCCTACCACCATACTTCATTGCTTCTTCATACGCTACACGAAACTCAGCACCAGGAAACACCTCAAGCCTACTTGAAACCTAGCAGAAAAATGACACGAAAAATTCCACCGCTTGAATATACTGAGAACGTATGGAAATTATGCTTGGTATAGTTGGATCAAAGATGAAAACATGCCTTTGCAAGGAACCAGCTGTAAACAATTCCAAAGGCATTGTGCTTTTTCTTCCACATTTCAATCATTTCTCCCATCGTCGGTACCTGATGAATTAAATGCATTGGTAATCATGTTTGGTTATTCAAAAATTAACGCCGAACCAGAACATAGACTCAGACCTTCAAATTCTGAGGGGTGAGTGCCGCCACTCGACTCGAGCACAACTCCAAGAAGACAACCTACATTCATCACACGAAAATTCGTTAACTGTATTATAATTTAACATAATTTCATGACATTGTTATCAGAATTAACTTAATATAAACCTTATTAAGCAAGTTTCAAAACGGATTATGCACCTCTGGTTTCAAATAGCTGATCACGGCTTCAACTTCTCTGCACGACTCCTACAAACCACACACAAAACCAAAGACCAAAGCTTTCAATTCAAATTTTCTCACCAACCAAACAGGAATTGAATTCTCTTACCACCGAAACGTGTGCCGTTCCAACCAGGTGCACGTCGCAAACGCCGCCCTCAGCCGTGGACTCACAAGTGAGCACCACCACGCTCCTCGACAGCTCCTCAGGAAGAAACCTCCTCTGTTCGAAACTCTCAGCCACGGCGGTCATCGAAATGCCGTCGTCGTACTCATCCCTCGGCGCACCGACGCCTACGATGCTATCGGACAAATCCTCAGTCGTAGGGTTCTCGACGTGGACAAAGTTTTCGGCTGACGCCGGGTCGGGCAAAGGTGATTCCGCGTCCATCAGGGGCCGTATCGGTTCGCGCTGATGCGGACCGCCGTCGGTGGCAGAGGAAGCAAATCTGAGATTCCTGACGGTGGAGAATTGCGCGAGGGAGTTAGGAGAACGGCGGAGAGAGAGGAAGACGCGGCGGGACTCGGGCGAGTAGAGTGAGGCGACCAGGCGGGTCGAGCGAATCATAACACTTTTGTCAAGGACAGAACACTACGCTACTGGTGAATGCATATATATGATCTCATGGAGACACGTGTACGGTCAATGATGAAGTAGTATTGTATGTATATATAAAGGGCTTCCCTTTCTTCCTTTCTCGCAACTTAGCTCTTACGCTTCCGATATTCTGATTGGGGAGATGGCGGATAGGAAGCTGTTCAAGACGAAGCTATGCGTTTTGTATCAGAGAGGGCGGTGCGCGCGGCAGAGCTGCTCGTTTGCTCACGGGGAGGCGGAGCTCCGTCGCTTCTCGGGCGGATCCTTTCACGGTAATATTAATATTTGCTTCACGTTGGTTTTTTCTCTTCAGTGACCTACTCTGAAGCTCTGCTTATCTTATGAAAGTGGGGTTTTTTTTTAATTTAATTTTTTAATTTTTGGGTTGAAGTTGAACTTGTAACTGTATTGGGGTTGCACAGAATTACAATTTACTGTCAAATTTTGATAATTTATAGTGATTTTTGTAGATTTTAAGTCATATGTTTGCATATTTTTCTTTGAAACTACATAATTTACTATAATTTTAATGAATTCTGTTTACTTGAATGAATTCAAGTGGTTAATTGCTCTCTCTCTCTCTCTCTCTCTCTCTCTCTCTCTCTCTCTATGTTGAAATTGTCTTCTGTTTTATGATCATCTAATGCAATCCTTCCCATGTTTGAAACAATGATGTGTCTGCAATTCGGATAATATATTATTTTTCGTTCGATGGAGCAAATGGGAGCATGTATGTTTACAGACTCGGGAGTCGGGAGTTAAAAGTACTATTCCAGAAAGATTGCAGATTTAGTCATTCAGTGGTTAGGGCTGCTATCAAAATCTCTTCATGAGAGACATGTAGCGTTGTCAGAATATCAAGGCGTATGAAAATTCCCAAGTTCATGTCGACGAGCAAGGTTATCGTATTGATTCAGTATGGATTGTCCCTGGTGGTTTATATTGAAGCAGATTCCTATTGTGGTATTTCTGTGGGGAACCTTGTCATTATGTTGCATCTTCGATATGCTATGATGGATCATCAGCGTTACGTAGTTCTGGAATATATCTTCTTCTATAGAGTTAAGACACAAGATGGTTTGGTGAACATGCGTACTTTCTATTTGCTGCTTCTGCAGCTTATGGCTTATGAATTTCATGGGGATTATGGTACTCTCTTTATTTGTAGTCTTGACTTGTATCTTCAAGATATTTCCGAGATGGAGAAGAATGCTATTTTTATGGGAGTTCTGTCAGAAGAAACTAAATGATTACGTGTGCTTCAGATAATTTATATCTGTATCCTTATATGAAAACCTTGGAGAATCTCTTGACCTTTCTCATTGCAGCTTTATACTATTGTTCAGATAATTTATATCTGTATCCTTATATGAAACCTTGGAGAATCTCTTGAACTTTCTGATTGCGGCTTTATACTATTGTTCAGCAAGATGACGGGAATCCCAATTCTCCTCTTTCCAATGTTTCTCTGATATATGAAGGTTATCTATAAGCTCACACATGGGTTTACTATATCTATTTCTAGTTTCTACTGTGTACCCCTTGAAACTGGCAAGGATTCAACATTATTGTTCATTATTATGTTACTCATGCTATTCCACGTGATGGTAAGCTTAGCCTCATTATCACATAAGGGGTGCTCTCCTTGTTTCTTTAGACAGACGAATTAGTAGCTAGTTATTAGATCTGCTTTACTGAAAAGTTTTCTTCACTCTCTGTAGGTGGGCGGGACTCTGGAGGCGATGACTTGAGGGATAGACTTGACAGAAGGCATTCTCCGCAGCGAAGTTATTCACCAGAGAGAAATATAAGAGGCCGTCATATACTTCGTGGTTAGGAAGCACTCTTACTTAACTCTTCTGTTGTATGCCTTACAGTAACAAGTATGAGCAAATTTTGGTGCAGCATCATGTAACTGTTAAGTCTGTTATCGAACTTATTTTGGTTTATAGTTCCTTTTTTTCACTTTTCATAAAGTCTGACTACTGTATTTATTTTTCCCTACAACTGTCTTGGCGGAAATGAAACTGCAGAATATAGTCCATCCAGGTCCCTTGAGAGAGAAAGGTAAGTTAAATAAATGGATCCCTTTGCAATTTTCTTCTCTTTTATTTTCTCAACCTCCAGCTCTTTGATTATAGTGGGGAATTCGTTTCTATATATTCTTTCTTTGTGAATGTCACACATGTTGAGCACTTATCCTTCTAATGATCTACTCTTTATAAACAGCACAAAAAAAAAAAAAAATTAATTAATTAAAAAAATATATATCTTTCACTTTAATTTTTCCTGATCACTTTAGCGCTTATTTTTCATTTTAAATTCATTGGGGAACAGAAAAAGAAGGAAGAAACACTTGGATGGCCAAAGCGATTTTTCTGGAAGTTTGAGAATCTCAAATGAGGCTGAAGATGAAGCTAAAGAAGCAAATATTAAACTTAGTTCGACGGGTGTTCTTGAGGTGCAGGTCTGAAATTCTGTTCAAAAGTTTTCATCACGAGTTCATCTATGCTTTCTAATCTTGATTGAGATTGTTTTGATATTCTTCCTTGGAATTTGGAGCAGTTAAAGCAATTGCAGTCAGAGATCGACATGCTTGATAACCGTAAATCTCAATTAGGGGTCAGTTCCAATTACCCAAACTTATGTTTTTTATTGGTCAACAAAATTGTGATTTTTGCCAGTTAATTTTCATTTATGTAAATGTGAATATGCCAATCTAATTTTCAATGGTCTTTTGGGCAACTTCTTTTGGACATTGTTACTGAAAATAATTGATAAAAAAAAAATAGTTTGTCAAAATGATACCATGCTGTTGTAGCACTAGTCTGTAAAAAACCAAAAAAATATGTATTTGCATTTTCAGTCGTGCTGTTGTCTCTTGCAAGTTGTTTTAGGTGTATCTTCTTCGGTAGATATCACTTTACTTTCATTAAGATGGTGGGAATATAATGTTGTATTGAAGCTTTTCAGATGGTTATTGAGCACTTTTTTTTTTTGAAAAATCTGCCTTTTGGTCTTTCTTTCTGTTTTCTCATTGCTATTAAACTGTCTGCTTATTTCAGATTGCTGCCATGATTTATTGAATGTCCTTTAGTTATACTTTTTGTGTGCAATGCGTTTGTTATTTTTCAGGTTCACCTGGAAGAGAAGTCTCAAGAAGTGGATAGTCTCACTTCTAAAATTAAGGAGCTTGAGGCTCAATTATACAAAGAGAAGGAGGAATGTAAGAGGTACTGAATAGAGTGTAAGGAATTTGTGTTGCCTGCTACAGGGTAGCGTGTTTACGGAAGTCTTACTCACTGATTGATCTTTCTTCCTCTTCTCCGGGATTTCAAAATTTCAGGATCTCCTACAAGGTGAATAAGTTTGTAAAAGCACATTCTCGTCATTCAAAGATACAAGACCAACTAAAGAGGCAAGTATTTTTTTTAATATTGTAAATACCTCTGGTTGCTTTGGCATTCAGTCATTATTGGAGTTTGTAGAGCTCTTGGAATTTGATAATTGTATTGAAATCTGTAGATCACAGGTCCGACTTAATAAGTTGGGAGATCAGCTTGCCTTAGATATTTATGGAACTGATGCCAATGAAGAGGATTCGAGCATTAATATTGTTAGTGATGGTGAGACTACTGGTTTTCCAGTCACCCCCCATAATGAGCAGCTGAATGATGCTTCTCCAAGCAAGAAAAGGCTGGATGCTATTAGGGATACCGCCAAAGAATCAAAACAAAGTGGTAGGCATTTACATTTCCATGTATGGGGTTTTGTGGATTTGATGAAATATATGGTTTGTTCTTCTCTCAGCTTTGAAGTTTTATATATCAACCTCTTTTTTGTTTGTTGAAAGCAGAATCAGTATAAATAAAAGCCCTTTAGAGTTTAGAGTCTCATCATTTGTGGGTAGTTTTGTTTATTTTCTGTGTGCACCATTCTTAGACATGTTTAGCTTCTTTTCAAAGAACAAATAGATTTTGCTAATTTAATGATTTTTAGCTTATCAGTTTTTCTTCAAAATTCATGTGCATCATTTGATTACTTGGACTTTGGACTATATTGTTGAAGTTGTTTCCGTAATGGATACCATGTGCGGTTTTTATTATGGGTGCTTACACTTTAGAGATGTGTACCAGCTCATCCAACAAGAGGACATCTGACAACATCTAGCAGACCAAAGAAGCTCTCTCGGTGGAGCATACACCCTACTCAATCAAGTTTTGATAAGGAGGAGCCAGTGAACAATGGAATTGGTGGTCCAAAGGTTTTAGCAAAGGAAGGCAAACATGACAGGAGAAAGACTGCTTCCTCAGGCATCCTCTCTGCAGATAAGGTGCATCTTTGTACTTTCTATGGGAAATTTGTTTAATTGCTATACATTGGGCATAATATTTGCTGAAGCCAGCAGCTATATATTTTAGGCAATTTGAAATTCCTGATTCAGTTTAACTCCACTGACATTGCTGCATGCTCTCAATTAATTTAATTTTAATCTCACATCTTTTGTGTTAGAATGAGTTGCCTCTGAACTTCGTCTTCTTTTTCAACCCTGAACTAACATTTTTCCTCCTTGAATGAAAGCTACGCATGTATGCCTTCAAAAAAGGTGCAGCTGATATTAATACTTGCACTGAAATCTTTTGGACAACAAATGTGTAGTTAAAGAGTTCGGAGCCAGGACCTGTCGTACCCTCTACCAGTATGGCTGCCCACGCAGTTGACACAGAAGTTGAATTTGAACTGGAGGATAAAAGTGAGACAGTTGAGAATGGTTCTGCTAGAATTGAGGAAGGAGCTGCATATGAGAGAGGACGCTTTTCATTTCACCTTCCTCCACCACCTCCAATCCTTAGAAATAACTATTCGCAGGTCAGTATTTTTCGTGCTCTTTTCATTGTTTATGATTGCTTATTGAAGTTCATTGTTCATGCACCCTCTCGCGTGACATTCTGGCTTTCAACGCCGTGGATATTATCTGTCAAGTATTCAGATCATGCCGTGATTATATTTCATTCTTTTGTCAAATGTTCTTTTCAGCGTCTAACGGCATCTCATTTTTTAATGCAGTATGAGGGAGATGATGAGACTATAGATGTGCAGGGAGTTGAGTAGGAGATGGTTCAAGTATTTAGCAGTGAGAAGATCATTTTAGTTCAAGTATTCGCTGTTAGAGACTCGTGTATCTCCTACATCTGATGCCGGCTATGCAAAGTTGTTGAAGAGAATGAACGCGGGCGGATAAACAGAAGCACTGTTAATGTATTTGGTGTACAAGCTTCCTCGTTGCGTTACACGGAGTCTATAACTCTACATGTATATTTTTAAGGCTTGATGGATCAAGCTTGATTGCATAGCTCAGTGTAGTAACATACGAAGATATTCTTTCTTTTCGAAGATTATTTTCTTTTCTTCTCAGCGTTCGTCAGATTCTCGTTTTCTAATGCAGTTTAAGGGGATGGGGATGATGGGATTATAGATGTGCAGGGAGTTGATTAGGTGACGCTGCACTTTCCCTCTCGTTCCCATATATTTCCGGTCGTCTTTCTTTTGCTGGGCAAGGATCAGTGCACTTAACATAAGCAGTAACAAGATCAGTTGAACCAAGATCAAATTCCGCACCATCTCTGGTGTATAAAAGACGAATCGAACGATGCTGAAACATAAATGGGAAAACGGGGAAGCACCAACGTAAAGCCAGAAAATTAAATGGTTGACAAACAAGCAGTTTCATCAGCAAGAAAACCGGCGGATTAATCACACAATTTTGGCCCTTCTTCTAAGCATTTCGGGCACCTGCACTGAAAACCATAATCTGCAAGTAACGCCCGTCTCTCTTCGTAAGGAAGGTCTTCATCGACGTAAGAAATGGTAACCTGGAAAAATTCAAAGTGATCATCAGCATTTTAACACAAGTTCGATAGAAGGATATTGCGACCTTATAAATGGCATACTAGACCGAGTTGGACATTCACTTTTGTACCTCTTCCCCCTTGGAAATCGGCTTAAGTGCAATTATCGTTGCTTGGCCATCTCGGTCCTGGTAATGGAGAACAAGCGTGAATGCAGACGCACAAAAATTAATTAAGGAATGCTTTAAAAAGCTGCAGATGGCGTTTGCTTTAAACCGTGGTTTTGCATGAAGATCTCAATTACCATATGGAACTTGGAAGTTTACGTACCTCCTCTCTTTTGAATGCTTTCGCATTAGGACTACAAGAATGATTCATACAACTCTGCAAAGGATAGAACGCTGTGCCTAAAACAAAATTGACAAAACATTGGAAATTAATATTTCTCCTCGCCACACCGAGAGAGACAATTCCACATTTGTTGACCATTAGCTTTTAAAATAGTTTGTAAGGCAAATATATCAGCAACAAAATTAATATATCCAACAGGCAAAGAATGTATGCTCTACAAACACCAATGATCTCCTAGTAAGAGTAACAATAAAAACTAAATTCCGCCATGACAAGTTCACGCTTACTGAACACCCTTAACCCCAAGGAGGTAGTCCAGCCTCGAGAATAAATATGTGTGCATGCAGAAACAAGCATCGAGGTAGTCCAGCACCAAGAAGAATAAAGTACAAAATAACAGCTTGAAAGATTAACACCAAGAAGAATAACGTATAATGGTGAAGAAACTGCAAAAGAGCATGATACCTTGGCAACAAACAGAATAGTCATCACCAAGAGCATCCAAAAATGGTCGTGTAATACCCTCAACTTCTTTCTGTCATGAACAGCAGGAAAATGGCATCAGAACATCCAAATTTTCGAATAAAGTAGTTGAAAAGTATGACTTCTGACCTTTTCAGGATTTGGAAGATCATCAATGTACAAAAAATAATCTTCCACTGGAGATGCTACAACCAAATCACTGAAACAAAGTGAAATGAAATTAAAAGCTTGATGACTCAAGCAAATTATATAAGCAATTTGACGAGGCGCATGAATTACTTCAACCACCATTGCTGGCACACCATTTTGGATGCATGCACAGTTTACATATTCAATGGACGAGACAGAAAAGGGGATAAACCCTTGGCAAATTCTGACTTACAGATTATTCAACTCAAACATGGCAATTATATGCCCATAGATTTCGAGGGAGAATACTGGGAAGAGTCAAGGAGTTCAAATTTAACTGTCAGAAACAGTAAGCATGATTCTAATAAGAAAACATACGTCAAGTTCTAAAGTGGGTAGGATACTTGGTTTACATTCCTCATCAAAGATGGCTGCCTTCAGGAGTTCAAGTGACTGAAAGATTCAAATATACAGTTAGAACTTCAAATAACAGAATATTATACCAGAGGCATCAAAGAATCTAGTAATATTTTGGATCATGATGATTATATGAAATAAACATTAATTTGACTTGTTTGGAAGCTCATAATCCCAAATAAGAACATACAACATTTTCAAGAGATGACAACAGAATATAGTGCTCAAACTAGAATTTCTAAAACAACCTATCTAGTGGAGAAAGTACTACCGTGAATGCCAACTCTCTTATCTGCATCCTAAATGCAGCTTCATCAGAAGGTTCAACGTCAAATGGCAAAGCAATGCAGTCCCACCACCTAAGAGCAAATAAAATGTGAGAAAAGGAGACAAGAAACTGTCGTGTAAACATTTTCAAAACTATTGCACACGTTTATTATGCAACTGATGCCACCTAAAGTGGAAAACTCATTAAAGTGATGTCGTACGAAGTGTACTAGTATTCCATATTTCTGCCCTATGCACGGAAAACACTTCTTCCTTTTCAAGGATAACATAAGGAGCAGTTAAGATCGTTTACACAACAGCAAGTCTTCACTATACATAATATACTACCTTCTCTTGTGTCCCACTGATATTGGTTTCCATGCTTTTAAGAGTAAAGATAGATAAGGGCTGCCTGCAACATTTGGTGTTTTCTCTCGGTCTTCAGAGTAAGCCACTTTCAACTTCCTGTACTTCAATATGGTGGAAGACACTGCCTGAAAATAAACCAAGGAACTTGGTCAACTAATTGGACTTATATCATATCATATGGTATAAGACTTATCGAGCGTGACAAGAACAACATGTAACACATAAGGTACCACGTACTCCATCATGCTTTCATATTATTCAAATTTCAAATAGTACGACAGAAAAGTAATGCTACTACCCATGGCGAACCATCCCAAAAACATATCGTGACAAACTGAGACCAAATAGTCTGCAAGTATTGATCAGATAGTTTGCTAGAAGTTCAGACCCAGAAAAATAAAAGATTGGAATTAGAATTGCTGTTTGTCATAGAAGGTACCTTCGCAGCAAGGAGGAATATATCATTTGTGTCTGGTAAAAGCAAAAAAAAAAAAAAAAAAAAAAAAGAGGATAAAATTAGAAGACAATAGTGGGAAAATGAATAAGAAGGTAGAGAAGATATAACCTACGAGCACAGCTCATCCTACCATTGGCATGCTGTATAAATTCTACAAGTGCCTCCCTAGAGATTGCTTCGGACCTCTCCCCGGTGCAAAGTAAGGAATGAGATAAATCCCAATCATACTCTGCACATTGTTTGCTACAAGATATCGGCACACGATAACAAGTTATTTATTGGGTACTTGATTCACAAAGAGATAAACCAGTCCAATGAAAGAAAGTTCATTTATTATTGCAGTGCCATTGTCATAGTCCAACATGCTTCAAACATAAAAATTTGGCTTACACACCTGCAGTAATAAGCTTCTTTACAGCCACCAGGACATGGAACAGCCGGAGGCAGTGAGAACTTATCAGAGTAAGGCAACTTTAGACCACCATTCATTAAAGATTCAACAATCCCTTTCGGGAGAGGAACTTTCTCTTTGTAAATAGAACTGCTAGGCCCAGAGTCATCCAAGTCTTCATCTTCAGCTGAGTAGTCAGCTTCACAGCAATCTCGGCCGGCAGAAACTCCCAATTCTTGCAAATAGAGTCTCCTCCCAATTTGAAGCTCAACAGAGCCAACGAAACGGAAACAGAAACTGCACACCAAACAATCAATCTGCAAAACCCAATTGAAAAAACACACTGAAAACTAAATTAAAATACCCAAAAGCAAAAGATAAAGTCTTTCATCAAAGAAACTCCCAATTCTTGCAAATCAAACTCCTCCCAATTGCAAAACAAAATACAAAAAAAAAAAAAAAAAAAGAAAACTGAAAAGACCCAGAAGCAAAAATTCAAACTTTGGATCAGAGAAAGTTAGAACTCAAGACCTTGTTGGAAGAATGCTGAAGACCCACAAGCATTTGGTCCTTGAGAAGAAGCTCTCCTTCTTTCAAGTCCGAGTCCGCGTACACACCTGAAGATCAAAGAGCAGATTACAGATCGAAACGAATGATGGGAAACTTGTAAAATGGGGGTTTTACCTTTCCCGAGCTCTCCGTTTTGTTTGACTGTGATGCCATTGCATTGCCTACTGCTGGATTGAATGAGCTCGTTCAAGTACTCCTCGACGTCGGCGGGTGAAGGAGGTGTGAGAAGAGCAGAGATTTCAGTGCCCAGCTCTGCATCGATCGGGCAAACGATCTCCATCAAAACACACACAGTAGAAACAAGTGAGTTGCTCGCTGAATGATTAATTGCTAATGGCGGCGAAAGGGGACGACTTGCGCCTTTTGTCCTTTTGTAAATTAAAGGCCAATTTTATATTTGACAAAACCCAGTTTTTTCTTATAAATATTACCGATCAAAGGAGTCAAACTCTAATTATCCAAGCAAAAGTAATCAAGACAACTGATTAAAAACAGGCTTTTTCTGATATTTTAAATCAATAAGAGTTGTCCTGAGATTGTCTATCATTAATCATTTTAATTCGTGCAAAAATATGTTAAACAGATCAAAATGACAAATATGCCTTCAATTTAATAAACAATAGATTAAAATGATTTGACAAAAATTAAGAGTATTTTGGCCATTCTATTATTATTTAATGAAGATTTTTTTAAGAATGATCAATATAATGGATAAGGATTGTCTGCCCTCCTAGTTGTGGTGCCCTTCCGTGCCCTCCTATTTTGTGTGATCACGGTTAAGCCACGTCAACATTTTATATTAATTTTTTAATGAGATAATAAGACAAAAAACAATAAAAATATAAAATATTAACGTGGCTTAACCGTGGCCGCACAAAATAGGAGGGCATGGAAGGGCACCACAACTAGGAGGGCAGACAATCCTTGTCCCAATATAATTGATGGTGAATAAACTCTAAAAAGTATTTAAAAAAATTAATCAAGATATATAATTTTTCTGTAATGCTACATAGCACTAAGTAGTAAAAATTTAATAGTTGAATTAAAAATAGAAAATTTAAATAATTTTATAAATAAAATATAACCGCTAACATCTTTAACATTGTTGTCACACCCTAAAATGCGAGGGTTGATATGACTGTTTCATTTTATGTGAAAAAAGGGATATATTTGAAAAATCTTTCATTTGCTTTGCCGACTAAATTAAGATATTTTCTTCACTTTATTATAATCAAATTGAGGTGTAATATTCACACATCCTTTTAATTTTCGACTGTCGGATCGGATGAATTGAAGAAGATCAAAATACAAAAATTAATAAGGGGTGTATGAGAAGTAAAAAATGATGTGTGGATAACACATTACAATCAAATTATGATTGTAATTTGGAAAAACTTTACTTTGGTTTATGGAGTTTGTAATTTAGGGCTAGTTAAGTATATTTATGACTAAAATTGTTTTTAAAGAAAACATTTTGAGCTTCCGATAGCACTTGATTGAATTGTGTGCTTCTTCTAGAAAACACTTTAAATATTTTTCTAGAATTCACTCGCATTTTACTAAGAATTGGTTCCGAAAACATTTTCAACAAAAGAGCTTTTAGTACTGATTTGGTACTGATATGCTTTATAAAAAATGGTTATAAAACAAAAAAAAAAAAAAAAAAAAAAAAAACTGAGCTCAAAAATGTGTTTGGTAAACACTCAAAAACAGTTTATTTTCATAGTTTTGGAAGAAAAAAAAGCTGAAAACATGAAGCAGCAAAAATATGCTTAATTCTCACAGCACAGCAAAAACAGTTTTTTTCAAAGCGCAGTTATACCAAACCAGCCCTTAGTCATTTTAAAAGTACTTTCAAACTTCCAACTTGCACACGGATAGTAAGTTACAAACAATTAACCATTTCATGAAAATTTCAGGTCGGAGTTCCGATTTGATCCAATCTATTACACAAATTTCAAACAATGGGATTGTCCCTTGAAACAGTGGGGTGATACAGAGCAAGTCTATCATCTGACTACCAACGACAGGATACAAAAATACACAGACACGAAGACCGACGTTTAGCATTGTCAAGCTGCAGCCGGAACTTCAAAAGTACGATCGACACAAAACCCGAATGTGGGGAAAAGAAGACCCTAATAGAAACCTAAACATTATATTCTTATCTTTCGTTTCTCGGGGCGTCAAACACGTCCAAAGAACTGTTCCAAGGATGGGGAGTTGAAAGCATTAGAAGCAGCCCGTTCCGTTCTGGTAGGAGATATGTGAAGCTGATACTTGATAAACCTCTGTAACCAACAAATAAAGGAATAACTAAGATGACAGCCATGGAAATGAAGCGTATGCATCAGAACATGGGGAATGAAATCAAAGAATGTTGTGTAGACAAACTAGGTAAGTAATAAGAATATACCGATAATTGGAATATGATGTCAGGATTTGTGTCGATATGCCAATCTGGTTCCAATTGCCGAACAAAAGAAGTCCGTCCATTCTCTGTGCTACAGAAGAGAACCTGCAATCAAATCACGAGACTGTAAATAACGCAAGAAACAGAATGAAATAGCAGCATCCTGGCAAGTTGAAATGTATGGAAACTACTGAAAAATTGAAAATATCAGATGGGCATCTATATTTTGTCATGTTCTCTAAACGCAAACTAGATTGACAAGCTAGTAGCCTAGTAGTGAGAGTATATCGCACAGTTCACTGCGCCATGCAAGACTAGTCATAGTAAGTTCATTTATCAATTACAACAAAAACACTTCCAAAACTGACTAGAAAATAATAAGACAATCAGGAAAGCACATCTCAATATACTTGAAAAATATGCCTATTGGTTGATTCATTCAAGAACACAACTCAAACCACAGTCAATTCGAAATTTGAGCAACTATTGGGCCTTCCTTCCAGGGTTGACCCCTAATCTTCTGCAAACCACAATCTCCGTACGTTATAACTCTTAATCTCATTCGACCCACATGGAAATAGTGAAATCCAAGATTACATGTACTGGTGAGTTTCCAAGATCATGTTTCATTCCACAAGCTCTATTGTATTTCTTATGGGCTCAAATAAAATTTGTTTGTTCATGGTTGACATTAGAACGAAAAAAATGACGAGAAAGCCAAAAACAACTGCATGCACACATAAACCAACAAGAAGCAAGTAGAATAACCAAAAGAGTTGGTGGGATTTTTAAAAGTTAACTCATAATGCTATCAATCCATATACCTACCTTGTCTTTGACCAAACCTCCAGATGTGAAAATCCCAGCATCTTCCAAAGCCATTAGAACCTTTTTCTGAAAGCAATAGGCAATATCGTTTCATAAATGGCAATGAGAATGAAAACAAAAAGGCAAATACCATGAGCAAAGAAATGAAGTAAAACAACAATCTAGGAAACCTATTAAACTCATACAAAATTACAGAGCACAAGTAAAATGATTGAGACAGAGGCTTGCACGCACTTCACTTTCATCATCGAGAACTCTTTCCATGAGATACAGATCACAAAATTTTGTGATCTCCAAGAGTACTTCCAGCACTGAGTACCTCACAGTAACTTGTTTCTGCCAGGAACAACGTAAAAAGGCAATGTTAATCCTTTTTTGGTACCAAATTCTAGCAGCAAATTTACGGAAAGAATGTTGCTGGAAAGAAAATTAGAACACCTGAAGTTCCTCCGGGGTACTTTCCTCAAGGATTACTCCGAGTAAACGACAAGTTACCTACAGATAAGCTTAAAGGGTCAATTTGTTGATTCAAAATCAATAATTTTCTTGCCTAAAAAAAATCAAACAGATTCTCAGTATATTAAATTACTCCACAGGGTATCAAATACCAGCTAAATAGCCAGTATTAAACATTTGAAGCTTGGCGGTTTTAGTTGTGAAGTACAGCAACATCTAAAAGTAAAACCTTAGGTTCTGTAACTTCACCATGAAATTTTCACAACATGCAGTGAGACGCTGAAAAGCACTACACTTACCTTTCTTCCTTCACTCAGTTTCTGCTGAACTATTTGCCCCAAAGTAGGCTGTAATTAAAAGAAACGGCTTCAGTATAAACCATATTAATACAAAGTGGTACCCAAACCCATAAGGCAGACTCATAACTTGACAGTTACCTTTACTGGCTGAAAAAATTCATCAACAACGTTTTGGGTTCTTGAGTCCTCTGAAGATGAAACTCCCGGAGTTGTCAATGTTGCATTTGAATTTGAACTGATGCCAGAACTACCCGATGCAGGTGCCTGCCGCTTGGGTTGCCTTCTTTGAGGTCCACTCGGTGGTCTCAGCAGCCTCCATGTGAAAACTATTGCGACAGCAAAGCCCGCAATTGCCCCAATAGAACGTGAATTCTGACACCATATAAAATTTCTTTAGACAACTCAACTTTTGCATTCCCATTCCAGCACTACTTTGATACTTTTCTAGACAACCCATCACTTCACAGGGTTCGCATTAGCTTCACCTATCTCATGAGTATCTATCTCTTCACCTTAGTCAATTATACTCATAGCATTGACAATCAGTTCAAAGGCAGTCATTGTCCAAAAAGTACACTAATGCGGTAACTACAGGTTCCTGAGCACTAACATACATGAACCACGGTTCTTGAGTACACTACAAGACATGACGCAGACAAAGACACAGACACGGACGCGCCTGCATGCATCACAATTCATAAAATGGAGAAAAAGTAATGGAGATTAAGCTTCACTAAGTTATTTGAATTGAAAAATCCAATGGCCCAACTCATAACAACATCAAAATGTTCGCAAGTACATATCTTTTTTCCCTATACTACAAAATACCAATATGGTCATATCCCCAAATTCCTCTAATTTCCAGTTATGGACCATTTACACACCAAATTTTCCCAAAAAACCTACATCCCAAATCAATCCACATCAAAACAAGCACCGAAATGGACCCTAATCAAATGAACAAACAAAATTTGGAACATAATTGAAAACCCCATGAAGCAATTGAAGATAATCGACAGAAAGGAACAATTTTTGACGGGAGATCCGCGAGAAAATTCGAAAAGATAACGAAACCAGGCACAAAATTGAGGTGCGAACCAGATTGTGGAGGGAGATCGGGAATAGACTGGACATCTTGACAGTGAGATAAGCCCCGAAGCGCTTGATGAGCTGAAGCAGCTCTTCCTTTGAAGACTCGGCCATGACTTTAACCAACGAGAATTCGTCGTTTTGAGAAGCTTACGGCGTCGTTTTGAGAAGCAAGTGTTGGTGAAGAATCAGCTTGAAGACCTCAGGTCCTCCTTCCCATCATCGAGCATGTATCTCTGGAATTTACAGAGAGCGAAAGCTTGTGTCTTTCGTCAATGACGAAAGTGAGAGAAAAGAGAGAGGCGTTGCTGCGAAATTGTGGATTTTTTATTTTTATTTTTTATCTTCTCCTTTTGTGTTTAAGCTCTCTTTTTTTCAATGTGTTAATAAAAAATAAAGAGAAGTTTAACGAAAAGCATATGGTACTGTTCACTTTAACGAAAAACCACATTTTTACACTAAAAAGTCAATCATATTACTATTCACTTTACCCTTTATTTTGTCTTTATCATTAAAACTCAAAGTTTTCAAGTCTTTTTCATTAGTTTTCCTTAAAAATAAAACTTCCTTTGTTTTATATAGACAATACGGTAGGGTATTGAGATATAACGTTGGAGAGATTTGCAAATGGCTACTTAAATCACAAAAAAGTTTGATACGTGAAATGCATCACATAAACTTTGTAATGTTTGACATATGATATGCATTTATGGTTTAAGTTTATTAAGCGGTCATTATTTAGTGAACTTGTTAATAGACAAGCACATGCGTAGCATGAGACAATGTTAACTTTAATCTCTATAGTGGTTAATCAAAATACAAGATGGTTGATTACGAGATTTTTATTATTATATTAAAATGTCGTTCAGATATGAAACGATATACATTGGTCTTTCATGATAATCACTGTTTAGTTGACTTTCCAAACTATTAGAAACTTTGTTTAAGGACTAAGTGACTTGAAATACAAGTCTCTCTCTTTAATCTCGTTTATGACATTGATTTCATACCTTAAATCCTACAGACTCATTTATAGTATATTATCTCTATAATAAAAAGTCAAAACTCATGAATGAATGAAACTTTCTCGTTTAGATTCGATTCTTGCCAATAACAAATTTGAACTCATTATTGTTAGCGTATTGTGAGGTTAAGCTCACATTAATATAGATAATATCGTTCGTTCACCAAAAAAAAAAAAAAAAAAAAAAACCCTACTCTTTTGTTATTTAGTTATTTAATTAATATAGAGTTGTTACAATATATGAATTGTCGTCAATTTATCAAATGACACAATAAATCAAAAACTGAAAATTGCAGAATGAATTTTTATCTATACTCATTTTTACCAAATTAATGTCTGGGTTTAGTGTAATTAGGGTTTGTTATTTAGAAAGGGTATCTATGCAGAGACATTGAGGGTTTTTTCAGGCGTTTACCGCTAAGAAATTGGATTTGGATTTCCAGGCTCAATTTGCAAATCAATTTTGATTTTATCTTTTCCCTTTATAGGATCAAAACAGAAGCATAGAAATATTGGGCTTCTTTCATCTGCTTCTTCTTGACCTTCCCCCTCCCCTCTCAAACCACACAGAAATACCATACATTTTCGATAATACTAAAATTTTGATTCGGTTTTGTTTTTCAAAATTCTCCGAATATTTTCGATAATACTAAAATTTTGGTTCGGTTTTGTTTTTTTTAATTCTGTCCCGATAGGGATGCGTTCATAATTCGAACCCCAGGTGACCAATGGTATAGGGTGGTTTAACTACAAGTCTACAATGGGTGAATGTTGGCATTTCAATCAAAAAAGAAATTTAAATTAGCTTAGCATTGTATTTCCCCATTTAGTTTTCTCTAGTATTTGAATTTATCCATAGTAAACTTAAAATTTGATTCGTTCACCAATGGTATTTTTTTAGTACAACCATATATTTTACATTAAAGTAGAGGGAGTTTGGTAAAACCACATTTGATATTGAATTCGCCATCCACGAGATTCAAACTAAGACCTCTCACTAATATATTCACAAATGTCATCTAATATATGTGAGAAGAGGCGGTGATGGAATGATGATTCATATTAAACTAATTCATATTTACATATCAATCTCATGATCGTTAACAGAAGAGTTTATCCTTTTATATACAAACATACAAAATACAAGTACATAACCAACTGACTGTTGAGAATCAATGTCAAAGTTAGGCAATGTTAGGCAATGTTAGGTATGGTTGTGTGAAAACATAATTAGGTGCAATTAATGTGTTTTGTGTGGTAGTAAATAATCTTAGTTTAATTAAGTAGCTTTCATTTGGTTTGCTATAAATACCCAAGTCCCCAAGCCTTGTAATTCATCCAAAAGAAAAACAAAGCTAAGTGCTAAATAAGAGAAGCTTTGCTAATTAGTGTTCTTGTGAGCTTTCTTTAGAGTGTGCTTTATTTTCTTCTTCTTGGATCATTAGAGTTATCTTGTATACTCTTTTTGTTCAACAATTGGTATCAAGAGCCAAGTCGGTCAGGGATCGTTCTTGGTAGAGCATTGGTTGTAAAGTCTCTTGAAATTCCGAGTATGCTCTGTGGTTGCAGTTTTGACTGATCTTCCACATCAGAAAAGATTTCTTGAGATTATTGCTGGGGTTATCACAAACCTTGAGAGGGAGCTTCTTTGTGTCGAGAGTAGTGTATTACTCTGCACGGTAGTCACTCAAGCTTGTTCGGTGTAGTCAAAGTCTTGCCGATACGATGGGTGATCTTCAAGTTGTTGGAGGAATCAAGAAGCTCAACAACCAAAACTATAACACGTGGGCAACGTGTATAGAGTCTTACCTTCAAGGTCAAGATTTGTGGGAGGTTGTCGGTGGTAGTGAAGTTACACAACCGGCAGCGGAAGATGCTAACGGCGTCTTGCGGAAGTGGAAAATTAAAGCAGGCAAATCAATGTTTGTCTTAAAGACCACAATTGATGAAGAAATGTTGGAGCACATTCGGGATGCCAAAACGCCAAAGGAAGCATGGGATACTTTTGTCACACTCTTTTCAAAGAAGAATGATACAAGACTGCAACTTCTCGAGAACGAGCTGCTATCGATGGCGCAACGCGACATGACGATTGCCCAGTACTTTCACAAGGTGAAGTCGATATGCCGCGAAATTTCAGAGTTAGATCCAACAGCTCCTATTGGGGAAACCAGGATGAAGAGAATAATTATCCATGGTTTGAGACCCGAATATCGTGGGTTTATTGCCGCTATACAGGGATGGCCGACACAACCATCACTTGTTGAGTTTGAAAATTTGCTTGCCGGTCAAGAAGCTATGGCCAAGCAAATGGGAGGAGTTTCGTTGAAGAGTGAAGATGAAGCGCTCTACACCAACAAAAGCAAAGGCACCTTCAAGCGGCACACTAGTGGTGGATCTAAAAAGGATGGTGACAAGATGAAAAATCACCAAGGAAATGGAGGCTCTCGTCCAGGGGGAGCTTCGAAGAATCACAGTAATAGTAGAAAGTTCAATGGTGAGTGTTACAACTGTGGGAAGATGGGCCACATGGCAAAAGATTGTTGGGCTAAGAAAAAGTATGCTGAAAGTAATGCTGCTACTTCCAGTTCTAAGGAGAATAGCGAAGATGGTTGGGATGCTGAAGCACTATTCGCTATGGAGGAAGAAGAATTAGCTCTCACGGTAACAACATCAGAACGAATTGACTACAAGAATGATTGGATCGTAGACTCGGGTTGCTCAAATCATATGACAGGTGATAAACATAAGTTGCAAAACCTGTCTGAGTACAAGGGAAGCCGTGTGGTGGTGACAGCTGACAACTCAAGGTTACCGATAGCTCACATCGGTAAGACGATAGTTACACCTCGATATAATTCTAACCAGGTGCCACTTCAAGATGTTTATCATGTCCCAGGAATGAAGAAAAATTTGCTATCTGTGGCTCAATTGACATCATCAGGCCACCATGTCTTGTTCGGGCCCCGAGATGTGAAGGTGTATCGTGATCTAAAAATCTCAGAAAAACCGACAATGGAGGGGCGACGATTGGAGTCAGTCTACGTGATGTCAGCAGAGTCTGCATATGTAGACAAGACAAGGAAAAATGAGACAGCAGATCTGTGGCACATGCGGTTAGGTCACGTTAGCTATTCCAAGCTAAGTGTGATGGTGAAGAAGTCGATGCTTAAAGGGCTTCCTCAACTTGACGTACGAACAAACACTGTTTGTGCAGGATGCCAGTATGGTAAAGCACACCAATTGCCATATGAGGAATCGAAGTTCAAAGCAAAGGAACCATTAGAGTTAGTTCACTCTGATGTATTCGGGCCCGTTAAGCAACCATCAATTGGTGGTACGCGGTACATGGTGACGTTCATTGATGACTTCTCAAGGTATGTGTGGGTTTTCTTCATGAAAGAAAAATCTGATACGTTCTCAAAGTTTAAAGAGTTCAGAGAGACAGTTGAAGGAGAAGTGGGAAAGAAGATCCGTTGCTTGCGCACAGACAACGGGGGAGAATATAGCTCAAGTGAGTTCTCTCAATACCTAAGGAAATGCCAAATACGCCATCAATACACTTGTGCCAACACGCCACAACAAAATGGTGTAGCTGAGAGAAAGAACCGGCATCTTGCAGAAATTTGTCGAAGTATGCTACATGCAAAGAACGTACCAGGAAGGTTTTGGGCTGAAGCAATGAGGACTGCAGCCTTATTGATCAACAGACTTCCTCAACCGAGGTTAGGATTTGTTTCACCCTTTGAGAAACTGTGGAACATGAAACCTACAGTTAGCTATTTTCGAGTATTTGGCTGTGTATGTTATGTATTTGTTCCTGATCATTTACGGAGCAAGTTTGACAAGAAAGCTGTTAGATGTATCTTTGTGGGATACGACAGCCAGAGAAAAGGGTGGAAATGTTGCGATCCAACAAGTGGAAGGTGCTACACTTCACGAGATGTGGTGTTTGATGAAGCATCTTCTTGGTGGTCCTTAGAAAAGGAGGTGTTGCCTGACTCGAGAGAATTTGGAGACAAGCTACAAAAGATGGGGGAGCATATTGTTCAACTTCAACCAAGTTCAGATGTATCAGGAGATCCAAACGGCGATGATGTCGAACAAAGAGTGACTCAGAATCCTTGGCAAATTGGCATGTATCAACAACCAGACGAAGAAGGTGGGCTTAGTGAACCGGAAGAATCAACTCCACAATCTCAACTCCGAAGGTCAACAAGAACACGGAGGCCAAATCCCAAATACGCCAATGCAGCTATAATTGAAGAAGCAACTGCAACAGAACCTGAGACGTTCGAAGAAGCATCGCAGAGTTCTGAGTGGATGACAGCTATGAAAGAAGAGCTTGATGCACTTGAGCAAAATCAAACTTGGGATCTGGTGCCAAAGCCAAGAGATGTGGAACCCATATCCTGTAAGTGGGTTTACAAGATAAAGCGTCGTCCAGATGGGTCAATCGAGAGGTACAAGGCACGATTGGTAGCTCGTGGTTTCTCTCAACAGTACGGACTAGACTATGATGAAACGTTTAGTCCAGTGGCAAAACTTACAACAGTACGCGTCCTACTTGCACTTGCAGCTAACAAAGATTGGAATCTATACCAGATGGATGTGAAGAATGCTTTCTTGCATGGAGAGTTAGATCGGGAGATCTACATGATGCAACCAATGGGCTTTAAAAGCGAAGCTCATCCTGAGTACGTGTGCAAGTTAAGGAAAGCACTCTACGGATTGAAACAAGCACCCAGGGCGTGGTATGGTAAGATTGCTGAATTTCTAACACAAAGTGGTTATTCAGTAACACCTGCAGATTCCAGCTTGTTTGTCAAAGCCAATGAAGGAAAGTTAGCTATCGTGCTAGTGTATGTGGATGATTTAATCATAACCGGTGATGACGAGGCAGAAATTCTTCGGACGAAGGAGAATTTATCAGTCCGTTTCCAGATGAAGGAACTTGGACAGCTCAAGCACTTC
The DNA here is from genome assembly GCA_035220775.1 of Malus fusca. Taxonomy (NCBI): domain Eukaryota; kingdom Viridiplantae; phylum Streptophyta; class Magnoliopsida; order Rosales; family Rosaceae; genus Malus; species Malus fusca. Next base: position 7,166,712 of record CM069067.1, on the reverse strand, counting down.
CTTGGTCTAGAGATTGATCGCACACAAGAAGGAATATTTCTCTGTCAGCAAAAATATTCCAAAGATTTATTGAAGAAGTTTGGAATGCTCGAATGCAAGCCGATTTTGACACCGATGGAACCAAATGCCAAAATGTGTGCACATGAAGGAAAAGATTTAGAAGATGCGACGATGTATCGACAATTGGTAGGTAGTCTGATCTACTTAACCTTGACTCGACCTGACATTTCTTATGCAGTTGGTGTGATGAGTCGGTACATGCAAAATCCAAAGAAGCCTCATTTGGAAGCAGTTCGACGAATACTGAGATATGTGAAGAGTACAATTGACTATGGTATTTTGTACAAGAAATGTGAAGACTGCAAGTTAGTTGGTTACTGTGATGCTGACTATGCAGGAGATCATGACACCAGGAGATCAACAACTGGGTATGTGTTTAAGCTTGGTTCTGGAACCATCTCTTGGTGTAGCAAGAGACAGCCGACGGTATCTTTGTCAACCACAGAAGCAGAGTATAGAGCAGCAGCAATGGCAGCTCAAGAGAATGCATGGCTGGTACAGTTGATGAGTGATCTACATCAACCAGTAGATTATTCAGTACCATTGTACTGTGATAATCAATCGGCAATTCGCTTGGCAGAAAATCCAGTCTTTCATGCAAGAACTAAACATGTGGAGGTACACTATCACTTTATCAGAGAAAAGGTTCTGCAAGAAGAGATAGAGATGAGATATGTTAAGACGAATGATCAAGTTGCGGACTTGTTCACAAAAAGTTTAAGTACAGGTAAGCTCGAAATTTTTCGCTGTCTGCTCAGCACAGTGCAAAGAATGAGAGCTGACATTGAGGGGGAGTGTTGAGAATCAATGTCAAAGTTAGGCAATGTTAGTCAAAGTCAAAGTTAGGCAATGTTAGGCAATGTTAGGTATGGTTGTGTGAAAACATAATTAGGTGCAATTAATGTGTTTTGTGTGGTAGTAAATAATCTTAGTTTAATTAAGTAGCTTTCATTTGGTTTGCTATAAATACCCAAGTCCCCAAGCCTTGTAATTCATCCAAAAGAAAAACAAAGCTAAGTGCTAAATAAGAGAAGCTTTGCTAATTAGTGTTCTTGTGAGCTTTCTTTAGAGTGTGCTTTATTTTCTTCTTCTTGGATCATTAGAGTTATCTTGTATACTCTTTTTGTTCAACACTGACCACCCTGAAAATTGAGAAAGGTGCACATCACTTTGTTTACATTCACCACAAGGACTTACATGACAGGGGTTTCGCTACAGTGGCGTTTTGTGCCAATTAAATGAAAACATGTCTATATTTTTGTCCATGTTCTTGTTTCATTGGCACAAGATATCACGTAGTGGTGTACACATTGTACTATGTAGGTTGTTCTCCATTCAAAATTAATATTACAAAAACCACATAAAGGTGATACTTCTAAGATATTGGCTGCACAAAATATAAGTGTGGCCTTGTACTCGAGAGAATTGAATTTAGTCCTTCGTATATTGTTAGCTACATTTTCTAAATTTGGAATGGATGTCAAAATGCCTTAATTAGAAGGGGTTAAATCCATCAATGGATGTCAAAATGCCTTGGCCTTCATAAGATCTTACTTACACTGAAAATACAACTATCAATATTTCAAGCCGATCACATATTGTAGTTTGTATTAACTTTTCCGCATAGCAGTGTCTTATTAGTTTTGAATATTGTCACAGTTACATCTACGTTGCTCGGAAGTAAAGTAAAAAGAGGGTAAATAAAGGAAAAAGGTTAACCAGGAGACATGAAAAAAAAATCAATCAGGGTCAGTCCACAATCTGAGGAAGTGAGGAACTCAGTGTAGCTTCTGATATCTGAGGTGGTAAGGAATTACTCTCTGCATTTTCTGGTATTTCAGGTACATCATCCACACCGTTGAGGACTAACAATGGCCTTTCAATCCTTTGGCATGCCCCGTTCTGGAAATTTTCTTTCTCCAAGTGGAAGCAATAGCTCTCGAAATCCCTAGAGCTCACCGTGACCCCGAAATCCAACAGGAAAAGCAACTCCAGTTCTAGTTTGTTTAGTTCAGCATTGCTCACTCCTCCGACGCGGGCGTAAAACGCATTGTTGTAGTGCCTGCATGTGCAAAATTTTGTAAACAGAAGCACAAACATAATCAAACGTAGAACCTCGGGCATGTGTTGCGCGGGAAGAACTGAACATAAGACCTCGGGAGCCGAGGTGAATGCTCGCTCATATGTAAACAGTTGAGCTACAAGCCTCTTACTCGCACGTCTTTTTCTTAGAACTACAACAATTGGTGTCAATCTGAATCAAATGAATAAAAAATTGGAAATTCCAGCAAATCTTTGACACAAATCAAAATCCCCCAGTTCATGAAAATTAAAGAAGATGCAGGTATAAATACTTACACATCATCGAGCATCTTAGAAGCAACCATAACGCTTGTGACCAGCAGCCTATGCACGTTCAAGGACAACACAAGAGAGTCAGGGTGCTTATGAAGCAGCCTATCTATATACGCATATCCAACCACAAAACATGATGGACTGCAATCTGTGTACTTGTACAGCCTCTCCAAGTACTTGGGTATGCTTATGCTCGGCCGCCTCACGCCGTGAAACACATCCAAGCTCTTTCCAATCCCCGCCGAGCCACAGCTCCGCCCATTGATTTGTTGGCTCAGGTCATCTGCGAGCGTGTTACTTCGAGCCACCAGTTTTTCAAGAACGAAAGAGAGTATGGTTAACACTCTCGGGATGCTTGGATCCCGCCGGCTATGGCTGTCGGTGAAATCGCCGGCGGCTAACATTTGGACATTAACTCATGACGGTTGGTGGTCTCAGGTGGGAAGTGTGTGGGTGGTTAATACTTGAAGAGGGTTTGGTCTTGCATGTGTGCATATTATCTGGGTTGAGGGGTAAACGAATGACGAATTGGGTGTTTGCCACGTGTGCATAACACTCTGAAGATGAACTTTGATTGGCCAGCACCAAATGCATGAAATATGTGGTGGGAATTCTTCAACAGCAGCACCATTGCTGTTGGCTCAAAATTTCATACTTTCAGATATCGACGAGGAGTCAAAAGTCGTGAGCGAGCGTAGCCACATTGATTGGATCGGATGTGCTTTCTTAGTACATCCTTCTCACTAAGCTGAATTAGTTTAAAGTAAAAAATCGCTTGTACAAAAATATCAAAAAGGAAGCATTATACGAATGTCGTTTCACAAAATGAGGTGCCGTATATATTCTCTCCTTAATGTTGCAATGTTGAACAGCCTAATCAATTTATAAACAAGGAACATTTTTCATTTGTTCATGTAAGTTGCAATTGAAGAAACAAAGGGCCCTCTAGGGGCAAAAAATTATACAAAACTAGGGATGGCAAGGATTCGGGGAAGGCGATATTTGGTTGATGGTCTATACGCTGTGGCCATTAGAGACGAGTAATCTGTCTTCCTCATTTGGATTGTCGGCCATGGAAAGCTGAATGTTTGATTTAGAGCTCATCTTGTTCACCTCGTTTTCTACGCGGAAGAAAACCCATTGGAAGCGGCGGAAAATCTCCAAGGCAGTGATTGCGAATACGGTAAGGTAATTGTGGCGGAGATGGGAAGAGAGCTTGTATGTCCAGGTACAACGCAGAATCAGGTTGCTACCTATCACCCAGAAGTAAACCTGCAACCCAATTCACATAATGATTTCAAGAGCAAACAATGAATGAGGATTGCTCTAGAGACGTTAGCTCTAAGGACGAGTTAAGTCTTACCCATTTCCGTCCATGTATGAGGTTTGACAAGAATTGTTGCTTGCTTAACTTGAAAATCCGAGTGAAACCACTGAGAAAAGGGAAAAAGATATTTAAAGAGCATGACAAAATAGTATTCAGGATGCAGCAAGTTCTAAGCATGAAGAATCCATGTTCTCATATGCCCTGTAACACCTTTTCACTGATTTACAAAGAAGCAAACAATCGTCAAACAGCATGGAAAATTAAGTTTCCCATTGTATGATCATGAGTTAATTCTAAATCTGGTTGAGTGTGGAGTGAATCTGTGGTAATTGTATGAACAAAAACATTTCACATACCTTAAGTCCCAATCTCTAGTCACGTCCCAGTAGAACGAGTACAAAGAGTTCAAAACACCTGAGAGAAGCCAAAGGGGCCGATAAAAGGTCGTCCACTTTTCAGGGAAGACATGATATTTGAGGGCTGAAAGAAAAATCACAGGTACTGCAGTAGAATACTTCAAAGCTGAAACCAGAAGCAGATAAAAATGAGTAGTGTAATGAAGCAACACATCCATCAATAATTCATAACAAACCAGCAGCTATTCAGAAACATAGAAATAGAGGATTATAAAGAGCAGCAACACAGATATTACAGAGACCATTAAAGATCTTGCCAACTAAGAGAGCGGGCGCAGAATAAGAATTGCAAGATCACACGCTAAAATTCGCATGCACCAGAGAGTCAAGATAGCCGGATGTTTTTACATTATTTGATGGTTATCTCTAATAGGAAGAAATATGGCCAAACAAATTGAGGAAAGAATTTGAGGCCAATGAGAACCATTGAAGGAAATACATGTAAGAAAGATGGCCTAGTATGCGTACCATTTAGAAGGGTTGTTTTCTCCCCAGTATCCTTATATTGTCGAAGGCATTGGAACAAACGAAAAAGGTAAGGCAAAACAAGCACCACAGGGATTGCAACAGAGTGACTTCCACAAACTGAGTCAGCTTCAAACCATGCAATAGTGGCAACCTGCTTTCAAATAAACCTCTTAACAAAATATAGGTGAAGTAGCAACACTTTTACAAACAAAAGTGAAACATGAACTGAAGGGACACAGTCAGAGCGTCCGCCACAAGATCTCTTGAACAATGCAGCAGAACAATTTAAAATAAATACATAACAAATTATGTGTATTAGCACATGAATCTCCTCATCACTTTTTTGACATATTACTTTGTGCAACTTCAATTACACATTTGTACTTGAATGTATTTTTTCGTGGCACCATAGTTTTCTCAAAAGCGTAGGAAAAAACAAGTAAGCAGTTTGGTTGATGCAATTCCACCATCACTGCCATTTGTTTTAGCAACTTATACTATTGTCTCCTCAGTCGTCACTAAGAGCTTCATGGCAACGACAGAAGATGAAAGATGGATGCTCATTGGCGAATAAAAGAGAGTGCAAGCTATCCAAAAACGTAGTCCATCTCAAATTTTACTATACCCAAAGTTAAAGATGCTCAGCATAGGCTACAAATTTTCTTATGCACTGAAATGCATTTTACAATCTTTTAGAATAAGAATCAATTTTTTGGGTGATTAGCAAAAAGAGAAAAAGACGTAGAAGAAGAATCACAATTAAAAGGTGAAACCCTAACCTGTCGATGGACCATTCGACATACTGATCGCTCCAAATCTGAAAGCACCTGCATAGGAATGACACACAATTGGAATCAAAAGGCATGGTGACAATCAGATATCATAGATGCCAAACTATTTCTTGATTCTACATTCCTATTAGGTTAACCACAGTAAACTTGCACACACACTACACAACAATCAACAAGTTTAATATGCTTTTTTAATCACAAAAATTGCACTCTAGTACATGCAAAATCACTTGTATAATTGTAAAAGTAAACATCAGGATACATACCTTAGACATGGAGGTCAAAATATCAGCCAGGAAAAAGTCAGAAAATGATATTGCCTGTTTTCACCAAATAAGTAACGTAACTGTAATTAATCATAATATAGACAAACAACAATAATCAATAAATGAGACCAGAATATATATCACTTCTAGGCAACTGAGCTTTAACTGAATGGGAGAACTGTACTTTCTAGTGTGTATAGTTCTCCCAATACTTTCAAGTAAGTAGAAAACAAAATCAAACAGATGGGAGAAGGTCCACAGTTAGGTTTGAAAGAAACAAACTTGCCTGTAATGGGAGAACTATACGCCAAAGAGTCCTTAACAAGTAAAAGCGAGATGACAAATAGAAAATGTCAAAAGGGAATATCAAAAGCATTGCAACAGCAGCATATAATAGTACCTGCAGAAGAATGCAATTAAAACTTAGCCCAATTACAAGATACTAACAGATGGAAGAGAAAAAATGGACAATAGCATTGTCAGTATGATAAATAATAGTATGTAGACCATAATCTGAACAATCATAAATATATATCTGCACTATTCATTCAAACTAGTGAACTATGGTATTTTTTTTTTTTTAATTTTTTTTATCACATACAAATGCTATCTTAAATAGGTACTTCAAAATCTATATGGATGCATCTATTACACTGGTTGTGATGCAGCAAGTGACACTTCTCCATGCGAATAGAGATAAAGATAAGCTGTCATGCTTGTCGGCACAACAATTGTCATCCATGTTGCACACTGCAAAAAGCATACTGAATGGTAAGAGTGAATCAATGAAACAGGGAAGTAGAGAGAATTAAAAAAATTCAATGTCCGATATGTCAAAAGTAGTTAACCAACAGCATTCCATAAAGAAAACATGCTAGCTCCTATTAACAGGAACAGCTAAGATGAAATAGGCCCTCACACCATTACTTTTCTCCAATATATATATAGAGAGAGAGAGTATAGACTTCAAACTTTTAAATTAAGAAAAGTTCTAAAAAAAATGCCATTAAACAGTCAAAGCAGATGAAAATTAAAATTCCGTATATTGTTTCCATAAGGAAAAAAATATACATTGCAATTTCCAAGGTTTATGTTTGTGCAGCACAACCTTTAAAGTTCCAGATGAAAACAGAAACAGAAAATAACACCATAACAATTAGGCTAATAGTTCAAGATGACCGAGTTGTTGCACTGGTACCTTCCATATTTCTCTGTGGGTCAAATGATTTTGATCAAGATCAAAAATTTTGGCATAGTTTACATTGCCTTGAGCAAAAACCCATAGATTGACTCCCCAAAACCAAACCATCATAGTCTGCACATGTCAAAAACAGACGAAAATGTTCCAATAGAAGGATAAAGAATGTTGAAGTATGATAGGATAATCAATTCTGATAAGAAAACTAACCACAAGAAGTAGAGGATTATAATACAAAAATGCCTCATATAGAAATAAATCTCGCAGATCCGCACTCATCCTCATGACAGAATCCCATCCAACCTGTAAATTTGCAGTTAGTTTGGTAAAAACATCCTTGCAGCACCAAAACTAACGTATTTTTGGTTCTTGTCGATTTTTTTTGGAAATAAAATCAGAAACCTCACACCAGCAGTAAAAATATAATTGTGAAGAACTGACCTTGCAACAAATGAAACCCCAAGCAAAGAACAGTAGGACCTGTACATAAAACCAACTTAGGAAGCCACGAAACTAAAGCCAAGAAATAGAAGATGTAAATATATATGTCACATGCTATTGAACTGAAACCCAACACAATTGTAAAGCAGAGAAGAAATGATCCACTTCTATCCAACTTTGGTGAGCCAGGTCATCCATTTCAGAATTTTTCAATACAATAAATAATGAAAAATAAATTGAAATTCCCTCCTTCTACCAAGTTGAGAATTTTACAATTATTCAGCAAAACTACGCAGAAAATAACTGGAAACGTAATTCAGAAAGACTAAGAATATTATCATAACGAAACCTTAAATCTCCATAACATAGCTGGAGATGGCATTATTGCAGCAGTACTCCTTGGTATGCTTGGCATGCTTCCACCCTTCATATCGTTTCCCTCTATCAGACGCAAGAAACCCTCCTCTGCACCATTTTCAAGCTCACTTGTACCTGAAAGATTTTTTTCTATAAATATAAAGCCGTGACAAGAGAAGAAAAAAAAAAGCCCCCCATGGTAGATATATCAATCACAACTCATAAGTCATAACTCAAACACTTAATTGTACCCAGATCAGAGACAACAGGTCTGCTACCCGACTTTCTTAAGTGAGGACTATTGGAAGGCACTGTCGCAACACCTCCAAACATAGATAAAACTAGCAACTAGGAATTTTTCCTCCGCTAAGCCAGCCAAGAAACTGCAGCAAATGAAATCACAGAGAAATTTAAAATTTCATTATAAAGTGACCAAAAGAATTCGGAAAACCATTGTCTTAAAGTTTGGGAAGGTGGGATATCAAGCATAACATCTTTCTAACTAATGATTCATAGATGCAATAACTTCATTCTAAGATCCCGGACGCAGTCTAAACTGCATAGCTCATATATGTACAGTAACTAATTCAGCTGAACAAAAATCAAAATTCAAAGCCATGCATCTGAGCAACAACATTAAGATCTTAACAGTGAAATAAAAGTATGGACTAACAACGACCAGCATTGATAACCACGATCTGGTGACCGAGTGGTAAATGACGGATTTAAGAGGCTTCCTTAAAACTAAAACTAAAAGCTGGAGGCCTCGGGTTCGAAACCCGCTGCTGGTGTGGAAACCAGACTTGTGGCCAGATGGAGACTAAAATACCTCTGTGAGTCTTTCCGGCTCCCAAAATAGATGGAGAACCGTGGGTTGCCACCGGTTGTTCCCCTTCTGGAAAAAAGAAAAAGAAAAAAAAACGACCAGCATTGATGGGCAACTAAAAATCCTATATTTATGAATAACAAGCACCAAATTCACCATTTAATTAGATGCTAAATTTTTTTATACCAATCCCATTTCGTTAACCAACTAAACAATCAGAATTACGCAAACCACCTTATAAAAAACTTCTGAATTTACCAAAGCACTTGATGAATACAGCTTCTCACAACCCAAATCCAAATTCCCCCAAAAATTCAAAAAACTCAGATGAACCAATCGATACCCAATTCCCAAAATTCAACAGAAAGCAATGCAAAACACGCAGAAAACACCAGAACGAGCAAAAGCAGAGAGGTGGGATTGAAACAGTTGAACAGGAATCAGATCCAAACGGAGACTAGAGAGGGAGAAAAAAATGGCTTTGATTAAATAAACGTTACCTTGCAATGCGAACCTTTAACGGGTTCGCTGGATCTCGAACCTGATCTGGTGCAAAAGGTTGATGGGGTTTGAGTGAGGACCAAGCAGGAGGAGGAAGACGTAAAATGGCAATTAGAATTTAGAAATTAGAAAAGGACCTATTTTGAAATTTTAATAACGCAAGGGGAGTTTAGGGATTTAAATTGTTGTTTTAAGGCATATTTGGTATCGAAATCAAAAACGTATTTATTGGTCCATTTTATTTGAGACGATGAAAATGAGAAGCATCAAATTGGAAAGAGATGCCTTTCCTTGTCACCTTCTTCTTGAAATCAAATATTCTGCAATAATTTTGTGCGCGGTCTTTCTGTGACATTTATTATTCATTAACGTATTTTAATAAATTTAACCCTCATTCTTCTTAAAAACATGTATTTACCGGTCGCCTTCTAGTTTTATTTATTTCTTTATTTACCGGCACCAAAGTCCTCGTCTAGTGTTACTTTATTTCATGGGGTGTGATATCCACCCACCATATTTTACTTCTCACACACCTTTTTAATTTTCGACCGTCGGATCAGATGAATTGAAGAATATCAACGGACATAAATTATCAAAAGGTGTGTGAGAAGTAAAATGAGGTGTGTGGATAGCACACCCCTATTTCATTTGTAAGCAATAGATAGATTTTAGATTTGACTGTCTTAAGTGATTACTTTAATATCAATAAATATTGACCTAATTTTTGGTTCCCAATTCCCCTTCCCACCAACCTATGACTAGCATCAGAAAAGAAAAATCCTTACCTCACTTTGTTGGCATAAAATCCTTGGTCAAAAAGTAAACGCAATAAATATACCAGATTACAAACAATTAACAAGACAAGCCCAAAAATGCCGAAAACTGGAGACTACTAGATGCAGTCAACACGCCAAAACAGCGAAGTATTTTGTTTTTTCGGGTAACACAACCCAACACGATCAATTGATCAAATGGGTGGTATAACATAAGTGTAGAGCCAAAAATATTCACAAGGCGACACGTAGATTTTTGACAAAAAAAAAGACAAAACTACCCTTGGGGCATACCGGGATTCCTACGCCCAAGCAGCAAGCAATTATCCCTCAACCAAGTCAAAAGTGCCCAAAATAGGTAACAATTCAAAACCTATTTCATCCAACCACATCAAATCCTTTCTACAAGGTAATTCCCAAACACATTCCTTTTAAATTATGTTAATTGGCTAATTAATGGGTTTATTGCCTAATTAACCCATTAATTGTCAATTAAACCATCCATTATATCCAAATAACCACAAAATACATCCAATTCAACCCTAAAACTAGTCAAAGGCCGGCCACACCCTTTGCTCTTCACCTTTTTTTTTTTATGTTTTCCATTTTATTACCCCATTTATACAAATAATCAATTTTGTAACTCCTAATTAAACCCAAAAAACCCTAGCAACCTCCTACCCCTATAAATATACTCTCATTCTCACCAAAAAAGTCAATTCCAACACTTTGGCAAAAATCCCAAAATTCTCTAAACACTATTTCTCTCTAAATTCTAACTTTGGCATCGGAGGTTCTTCGGCCAAATCCCCTCCCATTCATCGTGGGCGCGTGAGGCTTGTGGCCATAACCAAAGGTGTTATTTATTTTGTAGGTGCAATTTTGTCCAAGATCAAGGAGGAAGAAATTTGCATCCACAAATTGGTGCTTTCATTGAGAGTTGAAATCCATACTCGTAAAAGACTCTCGCGCAAAAAGGTTTTTTCTTTGTTTTCTAGTCCATTTGAATATTTTTCATACGTTCTTATTTATAGAATTTTTTTACTTGCAAAGGTTCTTTGATAAAACGTATAAGAAAAATATAATGGCTAGAAATTTAGAAAATTCCACAAGTGAAAATTCTAATGTTCAAGAAATGGGATTGCGGAGATCCGTGAGGCTAAATGCGACAATAAGGGGAGCGGCATCATCATCACGAGCTTCCACCATGGGAACCACCGTGGTGGCTACCTCGGTAGCCACCCGCGGCGAGGTCCATGGTGCCTTCACCACGGCCACCATGGGAACCACCGCGGTGGCTACTTTGGTAGCCACTCGTGGCGAGGTCCATGGAGCCTTCACCACGGCCCGGAGATCCGTGAGGCAAAATGCGACAATAAGGGGAGCGGTATCATCACCACGAGCTTCCACCATAGGAACCACCGTGGTGGCTACCTCGGTAGCCACCCGCGGCGAGGTTCATAGTGCCTTCACCACGGCCACCATGGGAACCACCGCGATGGCTACTTCGGTAGCCACTCGTGGCGAGGTCCATGGAGCCTTCACCAAGGCCCGAGCCGTGCCATCCAAGGCTCACGGTACCAAGACCACGATCCAAGCCGTGCCATCCAAGTTTACGTGGACCCAAGCCCAAGCCTCGCATTCACATGCACCGCGCATTGAGCAGCCTGCTCCCGTCGAGCAACCCACTCCCGTGGCCCAGCCTGCTCCTGCCAAGCAGCCTGCTTCCGTGGCCCAGCCAGCTCCCGCCAAGCAACCTGCTTCTGCCAAGCAGCCTGCTCTCGTGACCCAGCCTGCTCCCAACGAGCAGCCCACTCTCGAGGCCCAGACTACTCATGTGGCTTTCCAAGCAGCTCAAGTCGGCCCAAGACTATCTCAATCATCTAGACCTACCATCGAGCCTGCTCCCGACGAACAGCCCACTCCCGTGGTTCAGCCTGCTTCCGTCGAGCAGCCCACTCTCAGGGCCCAACCTGCTCCTGCCAAGCAGCCTGCTCCCGACGAGCAGCCCACTCTCAAGGCTCAGACTGCTCATGTGGCTTTCCAAGCAGCCCAAGTCGGCCCAAGACTATCTCAACCATCTGGACCTACCATCGAGCCGGGGGCATTCTCACCACATTTTTTCGCGGATTTGACATTTCCCAACTCAAATCTCGCGCCCGGAATCTGTTGGAAATGTGCCCTAAAGCCATTCATATGATGATACTTTACGGATATTTCACATGTTAAACTAATCTAGTTTACATATAAAGGGCAAACATTATTGTTTGAGACGTCTCATATAAATGTTATATGCTTAAACGATAAAGTCCAAGGAATATGTGATTGGAAGAATGCAATCTAATGAAGTTAGATTAATGAGACCATTCTTTCGTAGACACATCCTAAACGTTCCTGATCATAGGATTGCCAATTGGGCATTGACAGTCCGATAAGATCAGTACGTGCTATGTCTTCTCTCAGGGAGAGTGACTAGTCTCGAGTCATTGGTGTGTGTGACATCAAGACAAGTACGTAGGTGCTCAATAGAGAATGAGTTCACTGAACACGATCAACGAGGAGTTCTCATACTCATGTCACATGAGAACTCATGTTTGGGATAATGCAAATTAGTCATTTGACCTGAGGCATCACAGTTGTTGTCTTGTGGTTAAGTCCTTGATCTTTGATTATGTCAAAGTCACCCCATCGGGGTGTCCACGACATCATTGGGGTTAAGCCACTTAGTCATGGAGACAAGTGAATGCGCAACAAGGGATCTCTAACCTTCAATTGGCTTGAGGGAGAATACTTTATGATATGATTAAAATCTCTGGACAGAGTATGAATGAGATTTGGGAATGCGTTCCAAATCACATTCAAAGTAATCATATAAGCAAACGAATCACATTGGATAGTAGACATGAATAAATAAACTATCAAACCAAACAATGTGGTCAAGAGTATTAGATTAGAGAAAGACCGTATTGCATTTGTAATCATAAACTGAATAGGTTCTCTACCTCTTCTGATTAGCTTGGGTAGCCATGATATGCTGCTAGGTGTCACTCATGGTTTGTGGAAGCCCTAAACGTGTGTAATCACTAAAGGGAGAATTGAAAGTAAGTTTCAATTCACAATCGATGTAAAATGGTTTTAATCGCTCACTGCCTCGCTAAAAGGAACCTAATGTATCGTACACCGTGTAAGGTGGAGATTGAAGAAACAAAGGAGATGAATAAGAATAATTAAATGGTTTAATTATTTATGGCAAGGATTAATTAATATGTTAATTAATCAAACGAATAAGTTCGTTAAAAGACCTCGGGATAGTTTTGGACCTTAAGGCCCAATGGGCTTCGAACGTCAAAGCCCATTGACTTAAGTTGTATGACAACTTAATGAATAAAGATTTACAAATGCCCAAAAGCCCAAATCCATTTAGTGTTGAATTAGGGTTTTTGGTTCTTTAGGTCATTTAAAGAAGTGACTATATAAAGAACTTTATAACCTAAAATTCATAAGTTGTTGATTTTAGAGAAAATTGGTGAGAACACAAAGCTTCCATTTCTCTCTAAGAGGCCAACCACCTTGGGGGATATTGTCTAGCAATTCTATTTCCTCAAGGTCACTCATTTCTTCTCCAATCCAACCTTGGTGTAGAATCTTTAGAGGTTCTCTATTTTGGGAACTTGGAGAATCTATTTCATTCAACCAAATCCATGGAGCTAAGAAGCAAGGAATGAAGACCCTATCTCTTGGGTGATTATCCTTTGCATATGCAAAGAGGAATCTACAAAGGTAAATATTTCTCAACTAATAAATGTTGATTTAAAAGTTGAGTCAAGGTTCACCAATATACTAGGCTTTGAATTTCATGGTTGATGTTTTGTTTTTGAATGCATGAAAGCATGATTCCGCCTTTAATTTGTTAATTGCATGCTATATGATGTTATTCAAATGAACATGTTTTACACAAAATTTCCTTCAAGTGGTATCAAGAGCCTAGGTCTAGTAGTTGGTGAATCATTTTGGGTTTTGTAGTTCATAGTTTTTTGATTTAAAAGTTGTAATATGTTACAAGCTTTATTCTTGTTTCTTTGAATGTAAATTTTGTTAGAAAATTTGCCATCTCAAATGTTGTAGATGTAGTTCATATGAGCATGAATTTTGGAGCTAAAATTTGGTGCCATGTTTTTTGGGAAATTCGGCCAAATCCAAAGGGTGATTTTTTGGGTTCATGTTTGTCTTGTTAAAATGGTTTTAAAGTGACTTTTGGAACCCCTAAGTACCCTAGGATGTTAACCCTCTTTTGAGTGATGAAAATTTGAGTTTTGGTGAGTGAAAACATTCATGGAGCTATTATGAGTTTTCATGAGTGTTCTTCAATGTTCTTGAAGTTCTTGCCAAGAACAAAAAGTTTTGAAGTTTTGATTCAAAATGTTTTATGTTTTTACATAAAGTTTTGGTTTAATTTTAGTGGGTGATTTTAGTGGGTGATGATTATTTGTAAAGTATTATTAATGGTTTTAATGGTAGACAAACTTTTTTAAAAGTTTGACATAAATTCAATTAATGGCTATAATGGTAGACAAACTTTTTTAAAAGTTTAACATAAATTCAAAATATTTCATCTTTACCTCACCTAACAAAACTCACTTACAAAAACTTTGTAAAAATCATATTTTTTCTATGATGGCCGGCCACCCTAATAGAATAGGGTATTTTTGGGTCTTTTATTCAATTACATAAAGTTTTGATACTTTTGTGTATTTGCACTTTGGCCCAAAAGTTTACGTTTTTACGTTAAGGCCCAAAAACGTTAAAGGACAAATTGTTTTGCTCCTTTAATGAAGTTTTTTGTATTTGTTGAAATTTTTGGGTTCTAGTTGTAATTACAAGAAGTAGTGGACTTTTGTGTTTTTACAAAGTGACCCCAAAAGTTTGTGTTTCGCAATATAGCCCAAAATGTTGTGGTTATTGCATGATGGCCCAAATTAAGTAGGGAACAAAAATTGTTTTGTCACTTTAAATGAGAATTGGATTTTCATTTCATTTAGCTCCATTTAAATCAATTTTATGGATACAAAAAACCAAATGAAAATGTTGCATTCAATTTAATTAATTAAAGTGTTGATTAATTAAAGGGTGATTATGAACCTAAGCCTACGATAATTGAGCTATGTGAAAGGCCGTTTCAAATTTGTTTGAACCATGGGAATGTGTAGATTAATTTTGGTTGTAATTTGATTTGATCAAATGTTGTAAAAGAGCATAAGCTCTTCTTTACTTTAAAGTAATTTGTTTTATGCAAATGTTGTAAAGAGCATAAGCTCTCTTTTACTTTGAAGTACTTCTTTCTTGCTTTATTTGATATGCATGAAAATGAAGTAGTTGGGTCCAACGCCCCTAAGACAACACGCCTTAATGTGATTAAACGCGTAACTAAAATCAATCTCCATCCCTAGTCCGAGATTCAACACTAGGCTCGTGTTGAATCTAAACAAAGGTTCATAGTCATCCTAAGGCCCTAAGGCAACTATATAGTCCATCAAATGAATGCAAACCTTATGTTAGTAGTATCATATACTCTTGCTTTAAAAAAACCGTTTTATAAGCATAGTGGGAGTATTATATACAACTAAAAACAAATGGACCAATAGTTGTAATAGGACCAAAATTGTTTTAATGTAGATTAAAATGAATACTTATATGTGATGAGACCTAAAACCCTCAACCAAACCATTATTAAGTTGAAAAGCGTGAGAGTGCTTAGAACACTCTTTCGTGGCCTTCCACCGTGGTAGGCTCCAATCGTTTATGACTTGTACACCGGCTTCACCCTATCATGGGGGAGTACAAAGTGCATGCTTATACTCAGGAGGAGTCTATATACATACTTGATGAGGTTAGTGTAGGCAACGAGGATGGCCGACATCGTATCATCGTGAGGCTATTCTTGAACCCCTTCACGAACTAAGCATGGTGGGAATGACTTAACTAAGTGCAATGGCGCCGACATCGTATCATCGTGAGGCAACATTCTCTAGAGGCCAAATTGATGGGTACTTGCATTAGTTGCAAATGAGTAAGTGTACTCTCTCATTATTATTAATGCTAGCCAACATCATATCATTGTGAGGTGGGCTTGGTAATAGTGAGTCTCTCATAACCTACGAAGAGTTTCCTCCAAAACTCTCGAATTCCAATGAGGGATATGGAATTTGCCAAAAATAGTGGGTAGTGCTATTTGATTTAAAGACCCAAATCAAATGGCTTAAAATCAATCAATTTATATTCGTTATGTATTTGTTTACCAATATATTTGCAAACGCTATCCAAAACTTGACAAAGAAAATCTGAATGTTTTAGTTTCCGGACTTGGTAACACAATCCCAAAGATTGTCTTAAATGGATTGTGCATGTACCTAAGAAGTCTCATCCTCACAATCTTCCTATTGATAATGTATCCTTGGAAGAACATGTTAGAAATGTCTATCATGAAGAGGACAACACAAACAACTAATGCTTATTCCTTCGTTATATGAACAAATGAACTTATGAAGAAATGAGAGTTGCCTTGAACAACTCTTGAAAGTTTGTAATTATGTTTAGAACATAATGGTTGGTTGACAAAAATAGTCCATCAACATGGACTTATGATGATTTTGAATCATTGAGTGTTGAAGTGATAAACCACTTAACGAGACGGAAACTAAGCTAGGACTTCACCTTTATGTCCCTATCCTAATGGTTCACTAAGTTTATTGTAAACTATGTAGTGAACAATAACCACACACTCTCCAAAATGTTTGATGTGTATACCACAATTGAAAAAGGTTTCAAGAGAGATAGTGGGAGTTTAGGGACCATGACTATTGTAGTCAAAGGAGAAGTCAAATGAAGAAGATAAAATTAACTCCAAGGGAACAAACTTTCTTTATGAAAGGATGGACATTGGAAGGGGTATTTGCAATAAATGTCTTGCAAGTGTCAAGAACACACCTTTCGAAGGTGTTGTAAATTGTTCTTGAATAGTTCAAAACAGTTGGTTCTTCTACTTGAATGCTTGATTCCGTATTAGTAACTATGTTTTACAATCGTTGTAGAAGTGTGGCTAATAAGAAGTAGAAAATTAATGAGAGAAGAGAAAGTACTTCACATTCGGAACGTGAATAAAATATAGATCTCTGCGAAAGCAGATGGTACTAACTTCCTCATACGAACTACCAAAGAAATTGGAAAAACCAAAGATTGTCTTTACATTCCAATTTTAAGGAACTTAATTCCGTCACTATAGTAGAGATGGATGAATGTTTTGTTTGACAAAACATTGTTCTTTATTAATCACTGATTGGATTATAGTAATCTAATTGATTGTCTCTATAGTAGAGATGATATGGTAGCGTTAACTGTTTAGAATATAATGATGCTTAAAACCCAAAAGGTTGCAAGGTAGTGACTAATCCCAACTGAGTTGTGATACCTCTAAAACATAAATTACGAGTTGGTTATAGATGGATGCTTTGGATCGTTAGATCCGGATCCAATACCTTCTTGTCAAAATTGTATAGAGGCGAAATGTTCGAATCTTTATTCTTTTGGAAAGAAGAAAGAATCACAAAGTTATTGAGGTTAATTCACTTAGATGTTAGTGGCACTTGTCCACAACATAATACTACTCATGTTGTTTGACATTCACCGAAGATCACTCTCGGTTGGACTATAGTTTATTATGAATAAACACAAGTCCGAATACTTTGCAAAAGGTTTCAAAGAATTCAAGAAATGTAAGTTGATGAGTAAGACGTCTAAAGTACTTACCTCCTCCTTAGATTTGATCTAAGGAAAGGTAACACTTTAGATGAGTTTCCTTGAAAGATATCAAGGAAATTAGCATCATAAGATAATGATTTTCTCCATTAGGAGAAGAACGAACTCGAATAAGATTTAGTTCGTTGGATGTTATCAATTACCCATATATATAGGATATATACTTCTAAAACAATATGATTGTCAATTAGAAGATCTTCCAAAATTTTCATAACTCCATAGGATGTAGTTGGAAAGAAAGACAAATCTTAATTGTGCTAAGATTTGAGGTTGTGTGCTAATAAGCAATATTTGTTTAAAAATTATCTTGTGGATATCCTTAAATTAACCTTTGGATATCACTTCTATAAACCAACCAACAAATGTTGTTTGTTGAGTAGTTCATTGTAATCCTACAATGTGATTTGCCTTAAAGCAAATGAACTAGGAATAGAACTCAAAAGAATGGGTTCTTTGAGAGACAAGATGATAATCAACAAATATAACAACCTAGTTCCTATACCACAAGCTCCAAGGTAGTCAAAAAGAATTTTAAACCGTCTCAGTTGAATGGTTTGAATTTTATGACTACATTGAGTGTATATACAAAATATACTCAAGGAAATGGTAAAGTACCATTTGACCCGAAATAATGAAACCTTCATAGCTAATTGGTAGCTTAAGGTGACTACAATCAAAGAGAATGGTTGACTTTGAAGGAACCATTTTTGACGTAGTCTTAGTTTCAATTAATTCGAAGATAACTAGCTACAACTAAATGTTGATTCAATGTTTGGACATAATATAGGTTTCCGAAACCATTATTAAGATAGTCCTAATAATATATGTCTAAAACTATGAATCACAAAACATGTAAGTTGTAGAGATCCAACCATCATGGATCTTAGCAAGCTAGTGGGAGCCATAAACGTTTTATGAGAGAAAAGGTCAAATCGTTTGATTTCTCATAAAGATGTAAATGAATCTTTTGTTTACTAGGTTTACAAAAGATTAGTGGGAGTTAATCATGTTCCTAAAATTTAAATATATATATGATATATTAATTTTGGAAATGAAAAGAATACTTCATTGTTAAAGTTATGACTTTAAACATTCTATAAAGATAGAATGTATATGGGAGACATAGTCTATATACATGGGATGGAAATCTATAATGATAGATTTTAGGATATAATTGGATTATATCATGCCCTAATAATAGACAAAAGAATGCTAGGTAGTTTCTCATATGAAGATAAACTTCAATCAGAAGAACAACTCTAGTGAGACTAGGAGGTAGCTCTTCTCAAAAGGAACGTACCCTTTGACTCCCAAAGAAATAATGCATAAATAGAATCCTTTATGCATAGGCATAAAGGTGATTTACGTATTTCATATTGTATGAAAACGTTGATATGAATTGTACCTAGATCGGTACAAGACGATATCAGTGCAAGCCCAGGATCAGAACCATGGCAACTGTCAAGTGAGTCCTTGATATTTGAGAAATACTAAAGGATAGGTTCCTCGAAGAATGAGGAAGAATTAGAGTAACGTAATGGAAGCGTAAATGTATTAGATTATGAATCTAATCCATCATTGGATGTTTCTTCATTATGAATGAAGAGATAAACAGGTATCCCTTTATTATGACTAAAGAGATATTTGGATGGAAACATTAAAGTAATGACTTTAGTGTGTTCCATTATGAATGCAAAATATATTGCCATATAGAAGTTTACAACAATTTTGTTTGGATGGGAAAGTTCATTTATGAACTCTCTATTCGGTTCCAACCAGAAAGTGTACGGCACTAATGGGGCGATAGCTCAAGCCTGGGAATCAAGGTCTCATCAAGATCCGAACTCATATGAGAGACTGAACCACATGATTGGGAATCATGTATAATGGTTACGTCGATATTCTCAAGGTTGCTTCTATGGATAACATATAGATATCCATTTCCTAGGCCTACTACTCAGCCATTTAGGAAATGACTACAGAAGAGGAATCATAACAGATGACCAAGCTGATTGGCTCTAGTGCAAGTGGGAGATTGTTGGAAATGTGCCCTAAAGCCATTAATATGATGATACTTTACGGATATTTCACATGTTAAACTAATCTAGTTTACATATAAAGGGCAAACATTATTGTTTGAGACGTCTCATATAAATGTTATATGCTTAAACGATAAAGTCCAAGGAATATGTGATTGGAAGAATGCAATCTAATGAAGTTAGATTAATGAGACCATTCTTTCGTAGACACATCCTAAACGTTCCTGATCATAGGATTGCCAATTGGGCATTGACAGTCCGATAAGATCAGTACGTGCTATGTCTTCTCTCAGGGAGAGTGACTAGTCTCGAGTCATTGGTGTGTGTGACATCAAGACAAGTACGTAGGTGCTCAATAGAGAATGAGTTCACTGAACACGATCAACGAGGAGTTCTCATACTCATGTCACATGAGAACTCATGTTTGGGATAATGCAAATTAGTCCTTTGACCTGAGGCATCACAGTTGTTGTCTTGTGGTTAAATCCTTGATCTTTGATTATGTCAAAGTCACCCCATCGGGGTGTCCACGACATCATTGGGGTTAAGCCACTTAGTCATGGAGACAAGTGAATGCGCAACAAGGGATCTCTAACCTTCAATTGGCTTGAGGGAGAATACTCTATGATATGATTAAAATCTCTGGCCAGAGTATGAATGAGATTTGGGAATGCGTTCCAAATCACATTCAAAGTAATCATATAAGCAAACGAATCACATTGGATAGTAGACATGAATAAATAAACTATCAAACCAAACAATGTGGTCAAGAGTATTAGATTAGAGAAAGACCGTATTGCATTTGTAATCCTAAACTGAATAGGTTCTCTACCTCTTCTGATTAGCTTGGGTAGCCATGATATGCTGCTAGGTGTCACTCATGGTTTGTGGAAGCCCTAAACGTGTGTAATCACTAAAGGGAGAATTGAAAGTAAGTTTCAATTCACAATCGATGTAAAATGGTTTTAATCGCCCACTGCCTCGCTAAAAGGAACCTAATGTATCGTACACCGTGTAAGGTGGAGATTGAAGAAACAAAGGAGATGAATAAGAATAATTAAATGGTTTAATTATTTATGGCAAGGATTAATTAATATGTTAATTAATCAAACGAATAAGTTCGTTAAAAGACCTCGGGATAGTTTTGGACCTTAAGGCCCAATGGGCTTCGAACGTCAAAGCCCATTGACTTAAGTTGTATGACAACTTAATGAATAAAGATTCACAAAGGCCCAAAAGCCCAAATCCATTTAGTGTTGAATTAGGGTTTTTGGTTCTTTAGGTCATTTAAAGAAGTGACTATATAAAGAACTTTATAACCTAAAATTCATAAGTTGTTGATTTTAGAGAAAATTGGTGAGAACACAAAGCTTCCATTTCTCTCTAAGAGGCCAACCACCTTGGGGGATATTGTCTAGCAATTCTATTTCCTCAAGGTCACTCATTTCTTCTCCAATCCAACCTTGGTGTAGAATCTTTAGAGGTTCTCTATTTTGGGAACTTGGAGAATCTATTTCATTCAACCAAATCCATGGAGCTAAGAAGCAAGGAATGAAGGCCCTATCTCTTGGGTGATTATCCTTTGCATATGCAAAGAGGAATCTATAAAGGTAAATATTTCTCAACTAATAAATGTTGATTTAAAAGTTGAGTCAAGGTTCACCAATCTACTAGGCTTTGAATTTCATGGTTGATGTTTTGTTTTTGAATGCATGAAAGCATGATTCCGCCTTTAATTTGTTAATTGCATGCTATATGATGTTATTCAAATGAACATGTTTTACACAAAATTTCCTTCAGAATCTACCACCCTTCCACTGCTCAAGGAGGCGCATTCCTTCCAAGCTCTTCCAATCCAAATGGCGAACAACACTTGTCTCGACAAGTCATAGAGTTGACGAGCGCCCTTGCACAACAGACAACCTTGGTGAATCAACTTTTTCAAAGCATCGGGATCCAACGTGCCCCGGACGAGGTATCCCGAAGTAGGACAAGGGCAGACGGACATTTCCAGCAGCGTCCCGGCAAGCAGCCACTCGACCAGCCACGAGCCGAACGTTTGGGCAGTGTACATTCCCGTCTTAGAGCGCGAATGAGCGTGCACTCTCGACTAGGCCCACGAAGGAGCATACATTCACGGTTGGGGTCATACTCTGATAGTCAACATGAGCAACCTTATGGGCAAAGTATCTATTCGCAGCTAAGCCCACAAGGAGCGTCTTCCACCTCACATCAGAGTAGGCAGCACGACGGACGGAGAGAAGCAGTCACTCAATCCAGCTCAAGTTCAACCAGCAGCCTGCGAAGAACTCGCTCGCCTACTAGGAACGCACCACATGCACTGCATCCGCGGCATAGACGAGCCAAACACATGGAAGAGCAGCCTAGACCAGCAAGTCATGACTGGGGGCAGCCGAGAGCTCCGCTACCCCAACAAAGGCAAATTCAGGAAGAAGTAAAGAGACTCTTGACCAAGCGATTGCATGATTTCCAACGTAACGAGGTCACCGGCGAGGCACTACGACGGAACATAACCAACATAAGCAGGTCACCCTTCACGGAGGAGATCGAGCAGGCAGAGCCTCTACGCGAGTTCAGCATGCCACATTTCACATCTTTCAAAGGGGATGAAGACCCGGAGAGACACTTAAAACGTTACCAAAGCGCAATGATCCTTTATCGAAACAACGATGATCTCATGTGCAAGATATTCGCCACCACTCTACAAGGCGAGGCACAAGATTGGTTCTACACCCTGCCGCCACAATCCATCCGGAATTTCTACGAACTTTCTTTGGTTTTCACCAAAGAATATTCATCATATCGCTCGATCAAAAAGAAGTCTGACCATTTGTTCGACGTCAAGAAGAACCCAAGGGAGTCGCTTCGTGACTATGTGAGGAGGTTCAAAGTAGAGAAGGCAAAAATAGTCGGATGCAACGACTCGATAGCTAGAGCAGCCTTCCAAAAAGGACTTCCAGCAGACCACCCGCTATTCGAAAAATTGATCATGAAAGAATATCTAACTCTGGCAGACTCTTTTGCTTTAGCAGAGAAGCATGCACTTTGGGATGAGGCTCGCCAATGCACATTCAAGGACTTGAAGAAGTACCCGATATCACCTCCCTAGAAGCAGCGGAGGACTTATTCGCATGTTTGACGGTATCTAAAGTAGCAATAAGCTCTACCATCATGCGAGAAGAGCTGGGGGCCCGACTACCTGTATTCTACAGTTCAAAAGCTCTCCTCGATGCTATTAAAAATTCAAAAGCTAACTTTGGCGATAGTTGTTGCAACCCAGAAGCACAAGTGTTACTTTCAAACGCATGCAGTCATCCTCATGACGTACTATTCTGCCCAATCCAGACGCGCGACGATAAAGGCATAGACCCCGGTGGATATAAAGTTTTCTGACGAACGCAACACTGGAAGGACACACTCAGAAGCAAGTTTTGTCCTCGTCACCCTAAAAGATTCTACATATGAGCAACATGTACCGGCAGTTGAGTACCACTTCTTATTGCTCACCACACGGCCTTAACCGACCCTTGCTCAATGATTCAACTCTAGAGTGGCCCAATACCGGCAGTTGAGCATCTCCTGCTGCGTATGACATGGCCCCATCTCCACAGCTCCCTATTGCGCCTTCACGCCGAGCCTAGGTGACTCAACAGAGCGGCCCAACGATGCCTCAGAAGTAACCGAGCACACTCTAGCCGCGCCTACTCCACTCGATGGAGACTTCTGGCATTTGCATGTCGACAGCGCAGAAAAGCCATCATCACTGCCTGCAGAGAAGGATCCAAAAAGTCGAATCTCATATGGGAAGGTTTGTACAAGATCAGCAGAGTAGGCGGCAAAAGTAATTACACCATCGCCACCATGAAACGGCAAAAAGATCGAAAAACAGTGGATGGCCTACAATCTGAAGAAGTACCATGTGTGACCTCCCGCTACATCAAAACCCGAAGACTCAAGAAGCTCGACGGGCACCACCTCACAAGCTGAGGATTATCCAGTTGTTATGCAGTTCTTACCTTACAGCTAAAGTTATCGTTCGTTTCATTCGTTTTTTCAATGAGGAATTTAGAAGTAATCAAAACTTGGTTTGGCTGCATGCTTACAACAACTAATCACTCATGCACTTCAAAAGAAGATTGCGCCCTTCTTAGGGACTCATCGCAGGAATTGCGCCCCCCGAGGGACCAACCATGCTCTCAAGTGCGAGAGGGTAAACCAATTCCCCGACACCCATATGGGTTAGCTCTCCAAGATGGGAGGATAAACTTTACACTCCGAATATCCAGACGTGGATGAGCCTGGCTGCCCTAGTATAACTAGATGCACGATGGCTTGCGCCGGGATTCCTAAAAGTAGCCGCAATGGTCTTTTTCAAGGCTTAGCTAACTGAAGGATTTTGGGTCTCTTGGCCTAATCCGTGGGGAACCGGGCCCTAGAGACGGAGAGGGCACATTACGCAGTACATCCGATGGACGGCTGCCCTGGAATCTTAAAGCTGCTACCGAGTGCTCTAAGGTAGCCTACGGATTCCGAAAGACTGCCTACAGCTTGCCATTCGAGCAGTAAAGCCGCACTAGACTTTTACAACCGCACATTCTTGTGAAAGGTTAAACAAGCTAGCAGGCATATACGAAGTTTTATCCACTGCCAACATGCTACGTAGTCGATAAGCTTCACATCTGCCAAGCGTGGAACAACCTACACCAAGTCCTAAAGTGTTGTGATACTTGCTATGCAACCTACGGAATTGGAGAAAGTCAAGGTTAGCAGCCTAGTGGTTACGCAGACTTGTCTGCTTCTGTAAGTAAGGCATCCGGCTGCCAACCCAATGGCTAACAACTTTGCAAAGTTCTACACCAACACCTACGACTGCATAGGCTACGCGAGCTTGTCTTCTTATAAAAAAAGTAGCATGCTTGCCACTGGTCTATCAAGTCTAAAGGTTAGGGCATGAACAAAAGAATCAAAAATGAAGAAAAGCTAAGGAAAACATGTTTATAAACAACTAGTAAAGGCCAAAGGAGTTCAAGCAAAACAAGAGCTACAAGGAAAAACAAAGAAAATCTTAAATGCTACCTAGATGACTACACTTTAGCAGCCTGGACATCCCACGACTATTCGGTCGCCACACCTTCAGCAACCGCGAAGCTCTTAGCAGCGGCATCACCCCCGACTGCTATAGCCTGGGCACCAACTTCTCCAACTACTTCACCAATACCAACATGGACGCGCTGCAGCTCATCCACTTCTTTTTTCAAACTTTCGTTGATCTTCAGTACACCTTGAAGTTCCAACACTTGGGGTTCAGGCCTATCGACGATTCTTTTGAAGTGGATCACTTAATTATAAGCAGCAATCAACTTTTCATCCTTTTGCATAAGCAGCGAAAGAAGTCTTTGGTTTTTTCTCAGCCGGCATCTCTTGAGCAGGCATGGCATATCCCTTTTCCCACTTTCACTTGCAGCAGGATCCACAACGGTGATTGGACGAGCCAATGCATCCGCCTTGATCATATTCACCTCTTATTTTGGGAGCAGCCCACGTTTCTCCTGACGAAGAGAGTTAAAGTAGCCAACGCCATTCGTGGTACCCAGCATGAGAGTTTAACCCAACATTCCAGCAGCTCATGAGGTCCGCAACCTCTCATTTCTCTTAATCATCGGCCTAGCTCGCGTCATGTTCAAAAGCCTAAAAGGACATGAGCCATGTGACTCGCCTAGCACTGCGCCCCAGCGCCACAATCCGCGGCCCCAGCCACACAAGCTGCCCTTGGTTTTAGCCAAGTCGAGCAACGTAAAGCAGTGGTCCCTGCCACAATACCTCATCGGCCCATGCCGAGCCGACTCCTGGCCCATGCCAGCCGACGTGCCGCACCACCCCGACGGTTGCCCCGCAGTAGCACCATCCAAGAAGAAGACAAGGAATATTAATTTTTTCTTACCTTGGTGTGGCACGAAGAAGACGAAGAAATCAACGAAAGACGGTCATTTGCACGGGCAAGATGTAGAAGATTGCTAGAGGAGGGGGAACAAATATCCTCTAAGCTATCTCTCTCTTGTAGGGTAGAATAAATCGCTCTCCAAAGTTGATTTAAAAACCCACTTAAGGTGGACTTAAATAGGCTTTGAGAGAAATTTATTTCCTTTTCCTAGAAGGATCTAATTTCCTATTAAAGAGAGAATCTACATCAAAATAGGAAGCTGTCCTAAGTTTCCTAAAGCAAGAAGATCTCTACACTTGCTGCCCTTTTCTGCGAGCAGCCCAACAGGTGTGGGGGCATTTGTGGAGCCAAAAATATTCACAAGGCGACACGTAGATTTTTGACAAAAGAAGACAAAACTACCCTTGGGGCATACCAGGATTCCTACGCCCAAGCAGCAAGCAATTATCCCTCAACCAAGTCAAAAGTGCCCAAAATAGGTAACAATTCAAAACCTATTTCATCCAACCACATCAAATCCTTTCTACAAGGTAATTCCCAAACACATTCCTTTTAAATTATGTTAATTGGCTAATTAATGGGTTTATTGCCTAATTAACTCATTAATTGTCAATTAAACCATCCATTATATCCAAATAACCACAAAATACATCCAATTCAACCCTAAAACTAGTAAAAGGCCGGCCACACCCTTTGCTCTTCACCTTTTTTTTTATGTTTTCCATTTTATTACCCCATTTATACAAATAATCAATTTTGTAACTCCTAATTAAACCCAAAAAACCCTAGCCACCTCCTACCCCTATAAATATACTCTCATTCTCACCAAAAAAGCCAATTCCAACACTTTGGCAAAAATCCCAAAATTCTCTAAACACTATTTCTCTCTAAATTCTAACTTTGGCATCGGAGGTTCTTCGGCCAAAGCCCCCCCATTCATCGTGGGCGCGTGAGGCTTATGGCCATAACCAAAGGTGTTATTTATTTTGCTAGTGGTTTTGCCATGTGAGCTCAACCTTCCGAGAATCGTGATAAGTTTGATATATGTAATCAAGCACAGACTCAACCCTGATCTTGTAGCTCATCTGAAGTTTGAGATAACCAAGGTTTATAATTATATGTATCATCAAGCCATCCCAACAATGTAAACATCATTCCTAAGCCAGTCCAGTCTTCACGCTCACAACATAAACTTTTTCTTCATTTTAATTTTTTTTTTGCTCGAATTTTTCTTCTCTTTAATTCTTCATCGCTGGCATTATTCTTTCAATATAATTTTTCAATCTGTTTCTTTATAACTTAGGGATTTAAGGGTTTAGGAATCTTTGACATTATAGTCCTGTGTGGTGCAAAATATATGTCAAGAAGATTTGCTTCAATTGGTTGTGCTTTGATATTAATAACAAGGATTGGGTAGGGTTTAGGTTTTTAAGTCTAATTTCAATCACGCGCGTAAGGTGTTATTAAGGTTTTTTAGATCGCTTCATACATACATACATACATACATATATATATATACACATACATACATACATATATATATACATACATACATATACATACATACATACATACATATATACATACATACATATATATATACATACATATACATATATATACATACATATACATACATATATATATATACATACATATATATACATATATATATACACACACACCAAGAGTTAATTTGGCAATGAATGATTGGAATTATATTTACAAAGTTGATCATCGATTCAATTTACGTGAACCCTAGCATATTGACAAAAAACAAATGTAAACCCTAGCACAGCTTACGACTATGCAGGGTGCAGCAACCCAAAACTGCATGCATTACATGTACTAAGCGTTACAGAATTAATTACTGTAGCAAATTGCAAAGCACTACATATTGAACAATAAACAAATTAACTAGTAACCTACATCTGTTCAACTTCATAACGTGAGACAGAATTGAAATACTCGATTAATTACTTATACGAAAAGTGATTACCGAACGAATTTCAGTGGTATACGTAGCTATATAAGTTGACTCTACATGTCCACATGTCCACATGATTCCCACCACTCTACCCCAATAAGCAAGCAAGCAACAATGTGGAAGTTGTTGACAATTTTGGTTGTGGTTCTTCTGGCTGCTGTAGCAGCTCGTGCTGAGGAGGCTCACTTTGGGCCTTGTGTCATCGGCAGAGACTCCCCATGCAATGGGAAGCAATGGGGGAGGCAGGGAGGAAGGGATTATAACTTCGGTGTTCCGGCACACATGGTTAACTCCGATCAACCAGCAGCTAGCCCCGATAAGCTCAGTTCTGATGATTTTGTTGATACTCATTATCATATTCCAGAATCAGAGCCACCATCCTACCTATGATCAACAACTTCTGAAAATAAAAATACATTTTCATTTTCTTACTTTTTTTCTTGGTCAATGTAACATCCCACATCGCCCAGGGGAGTGATCCTTAAATGTATTTTCCCATCCCTACCTAGTACGAGGCCTTTTGGGAGCTCACTGGCTTCGGATTCCATAGGAACTCCGAAGTTAAGCGAGAAGGAGGCCAGAGCACTCCCAGGATGGGTGACCCATTGGGAAGTTGCTCGTGAGTTCCCAAAAACAAAACCGTGAGGGAATGGTAAGCCCAAAACAGATAATATCATGCTACGGTGGTGGATCGGGTCCGGGATGTGACAACCAAGGTCTTAAATAACTTTTTTCTTAAATTTATAGTGAGTGTGGTCCATGAAGTGAGTGTGGTCCATGAATAAAGAAGATGAATTAGTTGAAGTTCCATGTATGGTGGTGCCTATGGTAGGAAGGTTTTATTTGTGATATGTAATATTATCATTATAAACTGATATTTATACGAATGTCATGTTATTTACATAAGGAATAACGTTCTTTATAGGGGTCTCTTCTTTATATACATTATTTAGCGAGCACCTTGTTTATCATATTTTTTTAATTAAGGAAAACAACTTACATAATACGTAAATTGTCACATAGCGTCTCATGCAATAAAACAAGAACATTTGAACAAAAGTTTACAAACGTCATTATCTCATTGGCACATAACGTCACTGTAGACAATATACTCGTACCGTGTAAATCCATCTACTAATAAAAGTGCATGTATATGTGAGATCCAAGCGAATTAGAGTGGTGATTGGTGAGTAAATGCAAGAATATATCTACGTTGCAACACTCCTATATGAACGTAAATCTCTCCATGGAACCTCACAACTATACCCCAAAACACAATTCATCGTTACCATTGCATCTCTAGATCTCTCCTACGTAATGGATGATAAATACCAAATAAAATGTTCAGTGATTACCAAAACAAAAATAAATAAATAAATAAACAATGATTTTTTTTTTTGTGAAAATAAAATGATCTATAAAATGCACAAAAACACCTAAAGATATGCCTTTAAAATCTCAATGAGCCAAGACCACAAATAGTGAAATTAACATATAAGATTTCACAAAGAGAGTTTGATTCCAGGAGACTCCAACACATGGCACTGCCATATCCACAACCTTATACATCAGAATATTCAAAATGTTTTTCTTTTGAAACAAGAATATTCATATAAACTTAAATGTCTGAGTTTCACATAATTGTTCATCAATGTTATTTGTTCTTAATATAATTATGTTTTTTTTTTCAGTGAGTATTCTGTTTTATCTAATATTAATACAACTAAAACTGCGGGGAGCCTCACAAGTTCCAACCAACCCCATCGCAAAATTTGATTTACTAATTAATTACTCTGCTTACCTAATTAGAGTAACCCTAGGCCTCAATCTGAATACACAAAAGCACAACTGGTGTTTCCAAGAGCTAAGAATAGGCCTTACCGTAAGGTCTTTTTGGCTTCGATACTTAATCTCTCACCTGGAAGCAACAGAAAGCAGCAGAGTTATGAACAGCGAAATCGAGAGCAGTAGTGATCGAAGCTTCAACCAAGCTGTCGTCAACATTAAGTTTTGCAGAGGACTCCTCAAAAGGTTCGACCCAAAGTGGTGCAAGAGCTTGTTGGGTCCTAAGGTCAATTGTTGAGATTAATTGGCAGAAACCAAATAAATGGGTGGGTGTTCATTCTCCTTATTAACTGTGCTTCTCACTTTAGTTTGTTTATTTCAAGGATTATGAATTTTGTACTTTTGAGTTATAGAGTAAATAATGATTAACATATTGATTTGACGAAATATCGATTTTGGATCGGATTTCATGCGGCCATCAAATAAAACTTCGAGATTATACATTTGCCATCTCATTGAATATACTTTCAGATGGTTTTAGTTTGTGTTTTCCGATCAGAACCTTCTGGTGGACGGAGCCACAGTTGTGGATGTTCGCCCCATGGTTGATCAGTAAGCTGTGGCCTTTAGCACAGTACCTTAATTTTTCACACTGTGGCGAACCAATCTATGGCCTTTGGTGGGGTTATTTTTTAAGGAATGATCATTTGCTTGTATATACTTTAGCTTTCGGTTTTTGGCCCAATGAATTCGCAATTTTGTTTTTCAAAAATTGATTATTTGTTTCTTTAAATATATAATTTTTTTTGGTTGAAGTTAAAAGGATGGATAGATTGAGAGAATAAACCTGCTTAAGATTGGATTCTCCATGTTAATAGCTTCTCAACTCATAAAAGGTCTCTCCTAAATCCCCACTTCACATCTGTGATCTTTGTATTCGGAGCTTCGCTGACTTGTCGATCGGCTTGTGATTGAATTTCTACACTGACCCACACCTCCTTTTTCCACTTATTCATCCCCTTTGCCAGGCCCACATATTGCCACGTCTCAACTACCCAGAAACCCTAGGACCAGCTTGAATATATACAAACCCTAAAGAACCCTAACTACCTTTTACTTCCTCAGCTGATGAGCTGGGTCAATGTCAAGGTTTTGAGTTCTTATTGCTACTGCTACCTTCTCACCGTCGACACTTCTTGTTTTCAATAAAAAAATTTCATTTTAATAATCAACAAATTTTGGTTTTGACGCGCTTACCGATGGGATGCATGTTTGATCCTGGCTGATTTTGTTTTGATGGTTTAGGCAGGAATTCGCTCCATTTCCGGCCAGTGAGCGCTTATTGCAATTGCTCTAATTAGTTTGTTCCAGTTATGATATAAAAAAAGGAACATAAAATTAATATGTTTTACATAATATTTTCGAAATGAAATTAAAATTGATTGTAACCATAACCACTACCATTGTTTTGGAGCATAGTTACTCAGGTCACTGGTTAGATATTTGTATTTCTTGATCTGTGTTGTGTTGCTGATATGTTTTTGTTTTTTGTTGTTTGAAAATTATGAAGGATAAGAGAAGGCCTTTTTGTGGTTGGAGCTTAAAACCATAAACGCGACGGAATCCCGCCATGATCCATGATTTCCAGTCATAGATCGTAGCTAGGAGGAATAAGCAATAACAGTAAGAAGGGTAGTATTAGTAGGTTAATTAGAGAAGACGAAAGCTATTTATCTTCATATTTATATTCAGTTCACATATATTTATCTCCACCAATAAAAAAACAATGGAGCCTCTATGTGAGTTTTGTGGGATGGCAACGGCAGTTGTCTACTGTAAAGCGGATATGGCTCGCCTTTGCTTGTACTGTGATGGATGCGTGCACTCAGCTAACGCTTTGTCACGCCAGCACCCTCGTTTCCTTCTATGCGACAAGTGCAATGCTCAGCCTGCTATCATCCGATGTATGGATGAGAAGACGTCCTTATGTCAGAGCTGTGATCACTGGAGTCATAACAATACTAGTATTAATGGAATTACTACTGCTTCAGCAGGAGGTGGGATGGGGGGACATAGGACACATGCATTGACTTGTTACACAGGTTGCCCTAGTTTGTCTGAGTTTTCGAGAATTTGGTCGGTTCTTGAAGGATCTTCTTCTTCAGGTGGTAATTTTGAAAGTAGTAACTGGGATCAGTCACTTGGATCAGCTGTAGTGGCAATAAATCAGGATCAGACTAATTACATTAGTAATAATGGTTTGGAAGGTAGAGATAATAATGACAGATCATTTGGGGTGGTTGTCACTGCTGGCAAGTTGAATGGAGGATCATCATTAGATCAGTCTTGTGGCCGCAAGTTTGATCCTTGGATAGACAGTAGTTCAACTTTGATTCCATCGAATCCGAATTGCACTCCTCACGGTAAAGATCAAACACCTTTCTTGCCTCAGGAGTCTAGCCTGCCAAAGGTAACGTTCTGTACTATCTAGTTATGGTATTTTAATGCAACTACATCTTTAATACAACTATAGATTAACATATTTTTGGTATCCTTCTTAAGACGGTTTGGATAATTGTATCGTATTAAGAATTAGATAGTTTCACAATCCCATATTGAATGTGATTCAATGATCTGAACCGACTATTTGTTAAGTCCCCATTCAAGGATCATGTTACAAGAAGTCAATTAAATCGGAAACCATGTGGTCATCCAATTATGACCAAACAAATTGACGAACATAGTGTTTCCGATAAACACAAAAATGTTCGTATTGATTATCAAATGGTCAAGCGATTTTTCAATTTTTGTTGATTCTTTGCAGGGAAGATTCTTATATGAGGATATCAAATTAGACGGTTCGGATTACTGAAGCACTTGCAATGTGACCTCAACAGTGTGATGTAATTATTTATTTATTTATTATAAAAAGGGATCCTCTTAAGAAGGGATTAGATACACAAGGGTTTGGGAGATGAGTAACAATGCAAGTCAATTTTGTGGCAGTAAGAACTTTAAGAGGGCCTCAAAAAGACAATAAATATAGTTTCAAAAACCATATAGAGGCACTTTTAAACTAGTTTTCTTCATCATTATGTGCTATTTAATAAATTCCTTATAAGTGATTTGTTTGGGTTTTGCTTGTTTAAGCTTGATTAATGCATTGCTATACCACTTATCACATGTGCTTCAGGGTTGTACCAATTTTAAAGATCTTGCAATTCAGGATAGCAATGTCCTATGTGATGGCCTCAATGTTGATGATGTTCCACTGAACTTTGAAAATCCTGATGGGATATTCTGTCCACAAGTTCCTTCTCCATACCAGTTTGAGGATAGAGAAATGGATTGCTTGTTAATGGAGAAAAGCTTATCAGTCACTGAGTCTAATGGTCCTAATGAGAATGCTGCACAGGTGCTCGCATACTCCAAGTTAATTTCAGATTTTCTCGTGAAATCATCTTTCTTTTATTATATGATGCCTCTGATTTGAGATATGAAATTAATGATAATGATTAGTTAACAGAAATTGGTCAAAATGATAGTTTTTCAACCCTTAATTGCTGAAATGGTCAATTCTCAAATAAAAGTCGTCAATATACCAACACTAGCTATGTTATTAATATTTGATCAATATGTTGTTAATATTTGATTTTAATCGGTTCAACGGATGAGATTTGATTCCAAATATTAATAGCCAACTTTAAATTACTCAATGGTATCTTAGGAATGAAATGATTCTGTTGACACAGGATATAAGGTTAATTTCGTGGTCCATTTTTACACATCACTTGGTGCAGCTCTGATTTGGTAGGTTAAAAACATGTGACTATTAGGAACTGCTAGTTACCATATTAACAATTTTTTTTTATTTTTTTATGATACACTGCAAGAAATAAATATTTGTCTATGCTTTGAAGTTCAAGGAATGATTACTATGAGCTAACAATTTGAAAGAAAAAAAATGACTGAAAAAGAAGAATTCTTTTCCTTTCGTTGCAAATCCGGTTGCATTCTGACTTGACCAGATTTATTCACAATGCGCATGACTATTGTTTTCTTTAGGCATCATCATCAGGACAACAAGACCGTGCAGCATTTCAATCCTCTTGTGGATCAGATACTGTTATGCCAGGCATGAATGGTAGTGCAAACTGCTTACTCATGAATCCTACTTGCAGCAGAAGCATCAACCTTGGATTTCCTGCCGCGCAACAAGTTCATCCGAGCATGTCACTTACACTGTCCAGCATCAGCAGGGAAAGCAATCCTGATTACCAAGATTGTGAATTGTCACCAGTCTTTCTAACCGGAGAGCCTTGGGAGTCAACTTTGGAGGCTAGCAGTCCACAAGCAAGGGACAAGGCTAAGATGAGATACAAGGAGAAAAAGAAAACTCGCACGTACGTGTCTAACCTATGTATATTAGAATGGCATATGCACTATTTAAGGCATACTTGCTTTACATTTACTTAGAGTTTTTCGTGTTTTTGATGTGTAGGTTTGGTAAACAAATAAGATATGCCTCTAGGAAGGCCAGAGCTGATACCAGAAAACGCGTCAAAGGAAGATTTGTTAAAGCTGGCGAAGAATATGATTACGATCCCCTTGTGACAAGGAGCTTCTAAGGCATATATCAGCAGAAAATCTCTATTTCTTCAGCTGCAAGGCAAGGCCTTATTGGATAAAATAATCCACCTACATCCGTGCGCGCATCATGTTCCTAGTACTGAGATGACTGTGATTCCATAATCATAGAAAAATAAACCCCACTTTTTTTTCCTATGAATTTGCTTTGCATAAATATTCTGAACTCAATCATGTTTTCAATAATGATTATCTGAGTCACCATTTCTTTAAGTTGCACAAATCATTCATTGGCGTTTCTAAATGAAGCCTTAAGTTCACAACAATTAGGAGCATCTGACAACTACTTGGATCAAATTGGTAACTGACTATATACTATATATTCAGCCAAAGAATTTAGCGAAGAACTCCGCAAATTCTACGTCCCCACAACGTACCTTTGCTGCAAACATCCCTAACTACAACTTACATTTTGCAGCAATGGTCTCTGTCATTGTAATTTCCAAACTATTATGAGACAGTGGTATACTATATCAATTGTGTATTGGTAATTGGATATCAGGATTGCATACTAAAAACCTCTCATCTAAGCCATATATATCTACACTTGTTTTTCTTAAATGCAAGGCATCTTACCAAGTAAACTTTTGCACTTTAGAAATAACTGAGCACAGCCTTGCCAGAACAGGCTACTCATTGTGGAGCACGATCATAATATAATGTTCGACTGAGAAGGTAGCGAGAGGTTTGCAACGAAAAAGACTGCACAAATATGAACTAGTAAGTAACACCGTTCCAATGGCTCTAAACTTTTTCAGTAGCAATTTACAAGAATAGCTTCAAGTAAAACAATCAAATTGAGATACAACTCTTTTGTGTGAAGTATGATAATCATCTGAAACTGGTTGTACTTATAACCATTTCTTAATAAAAATCCGCTCCAACTTCTAGTTTTAGCAGAATTGGATGATTAATTTAATTAGGATGAATTTGAAAGGATGCTAGTAGGTAGCTAGGCAAAAGACGGAGCTTACATTTCTGTGATACTTACGATAATCAATAACTAAGAAGCATTATCTCAGTAATCTTGGTCCTCATGCCATTAAATTTAAGATTACAAATACATTAATAAGAATTTAAAGTAAATGATCTGACAAAAAAAAAGGTGAATTCACAGTTCCATAAATTCAGGACTCCATCTTCAATACCTCACAGACTACATTGGTTCTCTTATCAATTAACGATTCAAAAGACACAATCCCACAATAGAATAAAATCATATAAAAAGAATAACTCAAGAATCAAAAGGCATATCATAGAAAATTAAAGGAAGGCCTTTTCCGTTTAGCTGACCATGCACTGGTTTCTGTCTACCCGACAAAGAATGGTTGGAAACATCATCTCCACCGCAATCCCAACAACATATCTTCGAGTAAGATTCTGGCATGTTTTACACAACAAACACCGGGCATGCCTTAGGGCTAAGAAATTAGCCCCATGAACCCATCGGTCACATTTCCGGCACAAAAATGCATCATCTGCTAGGCAATACAATGAAGCCCTTGAGTTGCAGAGTTCACAACAAACCAACCTTCTTGAAGGAATGATAATTGGTGACAGGCAGAAGCCACTCTCTTGTACTCCTTTGCACATTTTAGAAGCTCAAAAATAATTTTATGTGACAATGGCCAAGAAGTTGGAACCAAAAAAAGCCATTTATAAGATGAATTCTGTCCTGGAATTTCAAGTCTCCAATGACAACCATGCATGCGCGACTAGATGACAAATGTATCATTGTTATTCCTTTACTTAAGTTCCACACAAAACTTGGTCTATAATTATTTGTAAAATAGGGCTATTAGATTAACCAAGTATACCACTAGTTTTGTCAAAATAAAAACCACTAATTTAGGAAAAGCAAAAGATAAACATGATTAAAGTATAAGGAAGCTTTATGAGATGACTTGGTGCGAGGTTTTGAGCCATAATTTTCTTGGTGGGTGGTTAACCAGTCAATTTGATTACCAAAGAAGACAGCATTTGTTTATATTTGTATGGACTAGAATTAAAGCCCTTTCAAATTCGACCAATATTGTCATAGAGGTTGTATATATGCATGGAGAAAATGTCTTTGTTCATGTATTGTTTATGGTGTTGACACATTAATCCACTTGTACGGTTGGAATTGAAACCTTCAACTTCTTATATGACATGATTGCCATATAATCCTGCAATAGATATACTGATCAGTTTGTTATTATTAATAATTGGACTAAAAGGACTTGGTTTGGTGTGGTTTTATCAATCTCAAAAGGCACTTTGTTGTCAAATATTATGAATGAGGATCCTCTCTGGATCCTCTTTGTGAGGATCCTCTCCGGATCCTCTTTGTGAGGATCTCATGGATCCTTCAATCGTGTCCATTTATCGAATATCGTACGGTTAGAAATTATTGCAAATTCTTTTATTTAAAATTGAATATAGACAGTATATGAAGAAAACTGACCGCACAATGTACGATAAACGGACACGATTGGAGGATATCCGGGATCTTTACAAAGAGAATCCGGAGAAGATCCTCATTCAAATATTATGTCCACTTGTTTGATAAACCTTTTAATTCATCAAATTAATTGTGTTAAAAAACAAAAAAAAGGTGATGGATGCCATGCCACCAATAATATGGGTAATGTTTGAAAAAAAAATTGGTTTGGTGCTTAAAACATATGGAGTTAAAAACATTTTCATAAAGAGTATCTATATATATATATATATATAACTGTTCACACATAATTGGAAATAATAGAGGTGACAAATGCAATGTGTGTGGTTCAACTAGTTTGGTAGGGAATATAAGAATTTCAGTCAAACAAGAACGAGTTATATTAGCTTTTTTTTTCATATGGCAACAAACTTTAATTGATAGTAATTCAATTTCTCTTTTCAAAATGAGTTATAAAACGAGCACTACAACTCAACGGTACAATTTTAACATTGAACCTCACACAGTTGGTTCTAAAGCTGAAGACTGATGACATTCTGGGACTGCCCGGTTTGAATTCAAGAACATAAATCTCATTAATAACTTGAGCTTTCTTTGCTTCAAAGTGCTCATCCACTTTCTCAATGGAAATGAAGAATCTTGCTTCTATTTGAAACAAGAACATTAACAATATCATGAGTCTTATTTTGGTTTGCAACAAATAGCTTGAAGACGTTAAAGGTTTCTAACTTGATTGTCTTCTTTGGATCCTTGAAAAGGTTCATTAAGATTACTATGTTATTCCGTGACCACGCTTATTGAATCATTACATCGAAATTTGTTCGATTTTGGTTTGGTGATACAATTTGGAGCCTCCAACAATTGTGACTGGTCCTGTTGGAAAATCTGGATCCAATGCACAAAAGAACATAATCAATAATCATTCTACTAGAACATAATAAATGTAAAAGGTAAAAAAAATGAAGTAATTACTATAGCTTGAGCTTTAAGTAATTATATGAGGTTTTCCATTTGCACTGACTTCAATAATCACATTATCAGATCCCTCACTGCCCAAATTTCTAAAAGCCACTCATAGTTTTCAAAATGGAATTCAAGAAACGCTGATAGTGCCTAGTCATAAGCTCCTTGAAAGTAGTTGCAACATTCAACGATATGTCAAATTTGGAGTTTGAACGTTATAAAAAATTCTTCATGTGGTCTGATTTCAAGACATACTTTGCAATATTTTGTTGGCAAATGCATACTTTTGTAAATTTGAAATTACATGAGTCCCCAAGCCTTGAAAGACAAACACTGACGAGCCTGAAAGTGTCCTCTTGAAAAACTCTTGGGTAAGTTGTGCACAAAAATTTATTTGGTTCTGAATCAATCATCTCCATATACAACAATTCTTGTGTCTAATATTACTTATGTCAATTCTTCCATCTTTTACTTGTGCTTTTGCGTATCATTGTTTTGATGACTGAAAATCTAAAACTCATGCATGTGCTTTACAAGCTCTATAGGCGTTCTCACCTTTAGCTTGGAAAGACCATTCATTGTTAATTTTATTGTCATCATAAGATATTCTTCATTAAAACCTCATACTGTGTTTCATACTTTGCATTTGTAATTCAACCTTAGAATGTTAGGGTTTAAGGCGAAAGCGGGAAGAAAGAGATGAGATTGTAAAATTTTAGAATCTACAATCCCACATGTATATCAACTTAGCTTTCTATTTCAATGGTTAGTTTTCTCCAATATCTCAACGTATCTAAATTTATCCTCAGCAAATTTGATTCTTCACAGTTAAATGGTATTTTATATCTGCAACAAGGTGTCGATAGAATGATGTTCACGTTAAATCCCTATTTACATGTAAATCTCATGATCATTAATTAAAAGGAGAATTGATCTTTTTACATAAAAACATGCAAAATACACCCAACTGACCACTCTGAAAATTGACAAATTGAACCTGTAATTTTGCCATATAATAAAGATGACCATTACGTGATATTTCAAGTTAATTATGCACTATTACAAATTTTATCTTTTTTACTTGAAAATATATGACTAACTTGACATATCGTTAATGAAAGTACATCATCCTCATTTTATATAAGTCTTTATCCCCTTTTTAAAAGAAGAATACTTATGTTCATAAGGCGTATGTAGTTTTGTATTCAATGTTACGTGAGACCATTTGTTTATGTAAACTCTAAATAATGAACAGTTTACGCTAAACACTTTGATCTGCTGGCAGACAACACACTTATTTTACCACAAGTATTGAAAGTAAAAAAGCTAAGAAATTTGGGAATATAAAAAAGTAACGAATGTGAATCGGATCAATATTTATCTTTGTTGATATAGAATACTTGCTTTGGAGTGTATACAACTACGTGTTATAGAGGGACTAACATTTTTTAAGGCCTGGTTGAGGCTACTTCTAGACTATGTTCGACATAAAAACCTAAAAGTGTTATTGTGCCATTGAATTGATTTATGGAGAAACATATGTCACGTGCTCCTTCAAAAGTATTTTCAAATGCTTTTCTAAGAAATAGTATTTACGAGCACTTCTAACAGAAACACATACCCTACTTACATCAATACATATCCTACTTACAGCAAGGCCTAAGATAGAAATAAAATTGGGCCTTAGCCCGCATGAAATATGGTATATCGGCCTCTCGAACCAAAGTCAAAAGCGTAGAAAGAATCAATGACTGAAAACGTTTTTAAAGAAAAATGTTTTTAAGTTTTAAAAGTATTTTAAGTGTTTTCTATGAGAAGTATCAATATATGCTTCTTTAATAAAATACTTAAATATTTTTTTTAAAATTTATTAGCATTTTTACAAAATACTATTTTAAAAAATATTTTCATTAAAAAAGTTTTCAATCATTTTAAAATCATATCTAAACCAGCTATCACGTTGCCTCACTTGCTCTGGTGGATCTAATCAAACAAACGCATGAATTCGTCACCTTCTTCTTCAATCATCGTCACTCTCCCCGCGACTGCGACTGCAACTGGTTCATCATCTTCTCTGTAACTTTTTAAATGAACCAGAAAATCAAACGAAAAACCAACTCCGCCTGCAAAGCAATCCGATACCGATACCTCTCTCTCTCCCTCCCGTCCGTAATGCCCAGAACCTTAACCCTCGCCCGCTTCAAGGCCCTCCTGTTATTCCTTTCCATTTTCCTCAACCTCTACTTCCTCTTACTCCACGCGCCGCCGGCCGTTCTCTCCCGCTACACTTCTTCCCCCACCACGCGCCTCCACCTCGTCTTCGCCATAGCCTCCTCCTCCGGCTCCTGGTCCCGCCGCGAGCCCTACCTCCGCCTCTGGTGCTCCCCCGCCTCCACCCGCGCCTTCGCGTTTCTTGATCGCGCCCCAATCGACTCCTCCGGCGAGAAGTCCGTTGCTCCGGTCGTCGTCTCCGGTGATACCTCCCGCTTTCCGTACAGTTTCAAGGGAGGGCTCCGTTCCGCGATCCGCGTGGCGCGCATGGTCAAGGAGGTCGTCGATCGCGGCGAGCCGGATGTGAGGTGGTTCGTGTTCGGCGACGACGACACGGTGTTCTTCGTGGAGAATCTGGTGAGGACGCTGTCAAAGTACGATCATGATCGGTGGTTTTACGTCGGGAGCAACTCGGAGAGCTACCAGCAGAATGTCAAGTACTCGTTCGATATGGCGTTCGGCGGCGGAGGGTTCGCCATTAGCCATTCTCTGGCTACGGCTCTGGCGAGGGTGTTCGACTCGTGCTTGATGAGGTACGGCCACTGGTACGGAAGCGATGCTCGGGTTTTCTCCTGTGTGGCGGAGCTCGGTGTTGGGTTGACCCATGAGCCTGGGTTTCATCAGGTAGTGAATTTAGCTAATTTTATCTGCAATATCAGAAAAAGTAATTAGCTTGATAAGATTTTAAAGATTTAAGCATGCATTATCAGAAAAAGTAATTACCTTTATAAGATTTCGATGATGTAATGCGGAAATTGGTTTTGTTAGGAAGGAAAGGAAAGTAATTGCTTGATGGTGTTGGATGAACTGATTGTGTTTAATGAAAGCTTTGCTAAGGAATGGCTTCGGCTTTCTTCTATAACTTGCCTTTTAGGTGGGGAGGTCCGTTCGTAGGTGTTCCTTAAATTTATAGAGAGCTACGAAATGGGAGGACAAGGCATTTAGCTCATAGGGCTTTCCGAAGAAACAGAATGAATGAACATTAGAACATTAGTTGTATGACTTGAAACAAGTTTATACTACATTTTCTGCTCCTCTGCTTCGTTATGTTTGAATTTGGAATATGATGCAATCGTATTGCTGGTCTGGTTTTCTAGTTTATAGTTTATTTTCAAGTGTACAAACTAAGTTAACGATTTAGTTGTTGATAGGTTGAATTGCTGATTGAGTTATGTTGGATTTCGTTAATGATAACCGGAGTTTTCAGATCATGATATAGTTTTGATTGGTGGTCCTTTGATCATCCGTTGAATCCCATTTGAGCTTGTTAGCAAAGAGTTGTTGTGAACTTATTTCAAGTTATGTGCTGGATTTTAGGGCACTTATTACTTTCATATTACCAGGTCGATATGCGGGGGAATTTGTTTGGAATGCTATCTGCACACCCGCTGTCACCTTTGGTGTCCCTTCATCATGTAGATGCCACAGATCCAATCTTTCCTAACATGAACAACACCCAAGCTTTGGAACATCTTTTTGAGGCTGTGAATGTTGATCCTGCCAGGATATTGCAGCAAACTGTTTGCTATGACATGTCGCATTCGTTGACTGTTTCAGTTGCGTGGGGTTATGCTATTCAGGTGTATGATGGCAATGAACTCCTTCAAGATCTCCTTTCTCTGCAGAAAACTTTTATGCCATGGAGGAGGAGTGGTAGTATCGATGCAAGTCAGTACAGGTTTAATATGAGAGATTATCCTAGAGATAAGTGTAAAAGACCAACTGTATTTTTCCTGGAAAGTGTCGTATCCAATAGCCATGGCATCCGGAGCGACTACTCCAGGCACAATGTGGAAAACTGCTCCAAAGCAAATGCAATAAAGAATCTGGAACAAATCAGAGTGTTCTCACAGAAGCTAGAGTTTAATCCAGATGAGGTATTGCTTCACTAATATTGATGTAAACAATAAGTTTTCTTTCATCTTCGGTTTTAGTCAACACCATTAACTACTGTCCACTTGTTACAATCCAGATGAAGGCTCAACGCCGTCACTGCTGCGAAATTTTGCCGTCGTTTAATGACTCCATGACTATAAACATTAGACGGTGCAAAGACAATGAGTTAATCTCCATGAATTTCTAGAGTTTTCTGTTGGATAGTTGCTCTGAGTACACTTACGTAGATGCAAAATTCAGAGAACCACGCACACTTTTGGTGTACCGTCATCTTATCAAGGTAAACACTAATGTCTTGTCTTGTTCCTAAATTATGTTTGAGAAGTGCTTAAGGAAACCCTCCCTCTCTCCTCGCATTCCATTCATTCATGTGATTTATATCTCACAATTAGTTGACATAATGGAAAATCTAAGTTTTACTCGTGTTCTCTCTTCATTATTGGGCTATTAAGCTTGTTTGTATCATACTTGACCAATTCCGAAACTACTGAGCACCGGTCAACGTTATACTGTCAAGGATCCACAAGAGTTTCCCTCCAACCAGGAGGCCAATCACAACGCAACACGTGTCGATATCAGAGGCCAATCATAGCGTGATATGAAGTGCAGATCACATCACATAATATCACGTATAACAGACCGCTTGTAGGTCCATTTCACAAAAATAAAATTTAGGAATCTCAAGCATTCTTAACCAAGTGAACAACCTATGTCTGATAGCTTTGATATTATGTGATGTGATCTGCACTTCATAAAGCTTAAGTCCCTTCTCTTCTTGACAGGAGGAGGAAGAAGAGAATATACTTGGAAGAGATGGCTATTTATCTTCTGATCAAGACTAATAATTATTCTGGAATGATGTCCTTGAAAACACTAAATCAAAAGAAAAAGATTTGCCGAAAGGGGAAGTCACTGTGAAAATCTGCTGCCAGTTAAGGTTTCAACGTCTGTTAAGGCTCAATCTTGGTTAAACTTCTCAGTGGCTAATTATCTCTGGGAATTTGATGGACAGACAAAAAGGAAGTAGAACGCCATTCATACATCTGCTGGTGGAGACGACCCCAATAAATGTGGAAATCCAGAGGATTGAACTGTAAGTAGTGAACTGATAGGTATATAATGTTTTCATGTCGTAGGGTAACTTATGTTTTGAGACATCAAATGAGGAGGAATAGTTCGAGGATAAACATTAATTCGTAGGACAAGCATGCGAGGGAAATATTCTTCAAATGCTTGCTGCGTTTTCATGCCGCAGTTGGTGTATCTTGCTGATGAACTGTTGATGATAGATTGCAGAGTATAGGGTCTGGTTTTGTAATGTTGGAGCCGGGGTGAATGCCATACTTGGCACGCACACCTATTCCATGATCTGCTTCGTCCTTCGTCCTTCGTCCTTCGTCCTTCGTCCTTCGTCCTTCAATTATTCAGGATGATAGCCCTTCTTCCAAACCATTGAAGTCTAATGCATGTGCATCCTTTGAATCTGCAAGTAACCTAGTTTGTGAGATTTTCAATTATTTATGAAGCTCCAGCATAGGATGGTGTCATGTTTCTGACTTCTCGGATCTGGTCGTCATAAAACAACTTAGAAATCAAATCTAACTGGTACGATGTAGTACTCGGTTGCTTGCTTTACCATGTTTTTGTGATTAATTAGCTTAATGTATCGGGTTTATACATCTTAATTAGCTGTATCCATGGATCTTGTATCTGAACATTGCTTGGAGATTTTTCTAAGCAAACATTTAATTACGAGCTAGTGGATTGTCACTCAAGTGATTAATAGTAGATACTTGCACTTAAAGTCCCGTCGATTTTTTACCTTCCAAATATCGTTTGTATAAAAAACATTTAATTTGCATATAAACATATTTTACATGCCATGATCACTCGGGATAATCGTTGGCTACACCGAAAATGCTACTTTTACCACATATTTATACCATCATTTGTACTATTTCTCTAATAGAGATGATACAAATGATAGTACAAATAGGTGGTAAGTTTAACATTACTCGAGCTGCTCAAGAAACCTCAAATATGTGAGTATTCGTTTCATGGGATTTTTAAAAAAATTACACATAATCTTGGTTATTCATCCAAGAAAAAATAAAAGAAAAGGAGAACTTACAAGCATTCCGCAACACGTTTACACTTTATTTTTGCCAAGCCCGTTAAAGTTATTTTCTTTTTAAATCTTGGATCGGAAGTTGCTGCTTTCTTCACGTTTTGCATTTAACAAAGATGTACTAAATTAAATCTTTTGTTTTGCCAAGTCCTAATACGTTTTAACACGTAACCCCTGTTCTTAATCTCTCACACTCCAGTCAATGCCATTGCTGTCAAGTAGTTGACCCTTGACTCTAATCTAACCTAACGCATCAGCTCGGTGCAGAAAAAGAGGCACACTGTTTTAGCCAACTTGGTTCAAATTAGGTCTGCGGTTTTTGTTTTCTTTGGGTTGGCAAGAAAATGGAGGACTTTTGCGTGAATTCCACGCCTACCCCATGTTCTTTTGGAGGTTTGGCTAACTAAATAGACTTTGGTGCAGAAGAATACAGGTCAAAGTTTGCATCTTTCTCTTGCCGCTGATAACGCCTCACAATCGACATCTTGGTTTTGTCCCACACTCGTATTCTCTAGATACATTTCTGTTTTCTTCCTTTTTTCTTCTTACTTTCCTTAAGATGCTGCTGTTTCCTCAGTCGCCTTCGAAAACCCAAAATCCGTCTCGGTTGATAAACCTCTTCTTAATCTCGTCTTCCGTCTTCACGCTCTTTCTTCTCGTGTCGTTCTTCCTTGTGTTTACAAGCTCAAAGCTTGCACATATTAGTTCTTTGTCTCAAGATGCGTATTCCCCACCCTCAACCTCTCTCGAGCACATTGTGTTCGGGATTGCTTCGAATCAGAAATCGTGGTCTGCTAAGAGGAAGGAGTACGTCAGGCTCTGGTGGAAGAACCAATCCATGAGGGGATGTGTGTTTCTGGATAGCCTTCCGCCTGATCATCACCATCACGCCAACGATACCTCTCTTCCTCCAGTGTGTATCTCGGGTGACACTGCCCGTTTTCGTTACACTTACAGAGGCGG
Source organism: Malus fusca (assembly GCA_035220775.1). Classification (NCBI taxonomy): domain Eukaryota; kingdom Viridiplantae; phylum Streptophyta; class Magnoliopsida; order Rosales; family Rosaceae; genus Malus; species Malus fusca. The sequence goes on along the minus strand of CM069067.1, from coordinate 7,122,037 downwards.
TCTCAAGTCTGCTATTCGCGTTGCGCGTGTTGTTTCTGAGATCGTGGCGCTTAACCATACGAATGTGAGGTGGTATGTCTTCGGAGATGATGACACGGTTTTTTTCCCGGAGAATTTGGTGAAGACACTATCGAAGTATGATCATGGGCTGTGGTACTACATTGGGACATCCTCCGAAGTTTACGAGCAAAATAGGGTGTTCGGATTTGGAATGGCTTATGGTGGTGCAGGTTTCGCTATAAGTGCCCCGTTGGCAAAAGTACTGGCGAAGGTGTTTGATTCGTGTTTAGAACGATATCCGCATCTCTATGGAAGCGACTCTAGGATTTCCTCTTGCTTGGCAGAGCTCGGCGTTGGGTTAACACGTGAACCCGGTTTCCATCAGGTACCCTTTTCTTCGCTCATCAAATTATATGTGACATTAAATTTCAGTAGTTTAAATCGAAATTTCAGTGTGCTTGTTTGTTTGTTTACATGTCATAGAAATAATATTTTTGGTTTTGGGCTGGGAAAATTGAATCAGAATGACATTCATGGCGATATGTTTGGTCTGCTGGCTTCGCATCCAGTGACACCTTTGGTATCCCTGCATCACATCGATCACGTAAACCCCATCTTCCCCAACATGACAACTCTCAACGCTCTGCAACATTTGTTTAAAGCTGCCAACGTGGATTCTCAAAGAATGTTACAGAAAACAGTCTGCTATGACAGATGGTTTTCGTGGACTATCATGGTGTCATGGGGTTACGCTGTTCAAGTATACGGAAACCATATTCTTCTGCCGGATGCCCTTCCCGTGCAAGAGACATTCAGCCAGTGGAAAAAGGGAAGTGTTTTAACAGGAGCTTATCTCTTTAACACAAGAGAACATCACAAGGATCCATGTCGAAGGCCTGTTGTTTTCTTTCTGGATAATGTGTCTTCTGGTGCGGGTAGAATCAAGAGCACCTACAAGAAGTCTTACGAAAATTGCTCCTACGACATGGCTTCTCCGAGGAGGTTGGAGGAGGTCAAAGTGTACTCACATAAGCTAGACTTTGATATGAAACAGGTATTGCTTACAATATTTCGGACATACATTGCTCGATCACTTGAGCATTGTTATACGTCTTGATGAAACTTATATAATACTAATTTCATGTTTTCGTGAATTAATCAGTTGCAGGCGCCACGAAGGCAATGTTGCGATGTATTACCTTCTTCGGGCAACAAGGTGATGGAAATCGAAATCAGAGAATGCAAAGAAGAAGAACTAATACACATGCATCCGTAGGGGTGTTTCGTATTTGCATATAGCCGGATTAATTATACAACAATATTATATCATCCAGATGGAATAGGTATGTAAAAAATAACGAATTATTGTAGATGTTAGGAAAATTAATACTACTTAATTGTCTAATCCAATGTAAATTAGGAATGCCATTGTATTCGACATTGAAATATGTTGTCTCGAATTCGACTGCTTTTGTCATGCCCCTATCCCAACATACGTTTAGGATCGACACGTGACGTCACCAAATACCCGTATCTATCATACCCCTCCTCCGGGATATGGGCAAAGCACAATTTGATAATCGAATCGCATAGTAATTTTTCGTATGCTTTATGGCTGCATCTAACCCCCTTGTTAGACTGCCTACGTATCCTAAACAGGGATCAAGCCATTCATAGTTCGTCATGCACTATAATTGACATATATCACAGTCCGTTTAAGCCGAAAGGCATAACATTTCTCAATCAATCAATAGAACTTGACAAGCATGAAAATACTAGACTCAGGGTTACATAACAAACCCACCTGAAAATCATGATTTCCCTTCCATCTTCTATATAAGTCATTATGTCGCAACATGATACCGCAATTCACAACATATATCATATCAAAGAACCGACGAAGCACAATACAATTTTCTAGCCACATTAATTAACTAATTTGACCAAAATAATAACAATTATAACCATATCTTCTAAATTCATAATTTATGAAATCATAATCGAATCATAGAAAATCCTGAAGGAGTCACCCAAACGTCCAACAACTTTTCTAATTCAATTCACGAGATTCCCAAAATCATTGCTCACAAATATACTAAAACTAAGGCTAGAGTGACACAGTTAAGCCAAGCCTACATATCTGAAGCTGATATCAAATCTAAGAAACCAACAAGTCAAGTGATGAGACTTTTGTTTGTACCATACTTGACTAATCCCGAAATTACTGAGCACCGATCAACGGTATACTGTAAAGGACCCAGAAGAGTTTCCCTCCAACCAAGAGGCCAATCACAATGCGACACGTGTCGACATCAGAAGCCAATCACTGCGCGACACGTGTCAACATCAGAAGTCAATCACAACACGACACGTGTCAATGTCAGAACAAAGCTAGAAACTCTTCTATAAAAGGAGATCATTCTCCCACAATATTTCCTAATGTCATTTGTACTAAATCATTCACTTGTACTCACTAAAGGAGAGCTTGAACCTATGTACTTGTGTAAACCCTTCACAATTAATGAGAACTCCTCTACTCCATGGACGTAGTCAATCTGGGTGAACCACGTACATATTGTGTTTGCTTCCCTGTCTCTATCCATTCACATACTTATCCACATTAGTGACCGGAGCAATCTAGCGAATGTCACAAACTTAACATTTTCTGTTGTACCAAAGTCCTCACTGATTTTGTGCATCAACAACTTTGGACCACCCAACGGAATCCAAACCAGGAAACGATTCTGGACTATCACTCGACGGAATCGCGGAGTAGACGGGATTCCGGACCATCACTCAACGGAATCCAAACAAGGATACGAATCCGAACCATCACTCAACGAAATCGCGAAGTAGAAGGGATTCCGGATCATCACTCAATGGAATCGTGGAGTAAAAGGGATTCCGGACCATCACTCAACGGAATCACTTGCACTATCAACTTCTCATGACCACTAACTATCTTATCATACAAGCATAAAAGTTATACATAATACTTCTCATAAGATTCTGGGTTCACATCGTCCTAAAAACAATCATACACATCATACTGATCATACATATCTAACCACATTTCATAAACGTTTCCAAGCTACAGTCGAATCACAATTAATAAACATAGATCGATGCTAAAAATAAAATAACACTTCAATAGAAAGCACATTTAATTAACAAGTATAACTCAATATGATGCCACTAATACATATATCGAGACACACATCAACCGAGAACGACACGTCATCGTGATGAGCCAACTAAGTTCCATCATGACGCAACAACAAACTAGAGATAAACGATACTCTAGAGTATATCACGTTGACTAGAACGTCAACCGTCGATAAGGTAGGCCCATTAAGATCAACAATATAAGGTTATTCAAACCGGAAGATCCACACATCGGATTTCCTCCGTAAGTTCTCAAAGGTCCAACAACTGATAACTAAGGTGCTCACAAAATTGTACGACGATCCAACGATCGGATTGTCGTCAATCATACAAACAAGTGGTGGTCCAATTTGATCACCACATCAAACAATTGAATTTCGGGAAACTGAGCTAGACATAGGTTCATAGGGTCACTAGAAGGTATTTGGTACTTAGACAACACTCGTGGACGGTCCCACGCACCGCTACACGCGGTGGTAGCCAAGGTGGAGGGTTTTGAAAACCTAAATTTTCAATATTAACTAAATGAGCTCAAATTTATGTGGTAGCTAGAGCTCAACAAGGGAAACACTTTTCACAACTAGGCCGACGATAAATTCTAACCGGAAACCGTCCAAATTCGCCGGAGAAAACCGGATTTCTAGGGTTCTAAACACCCAACACTAAAATGAATACGAAAGCACAAACCAAGCATACCAACTTGAAGATTATGAAGAGTAGATGAAGTTTCATACCTCACTCAAAGGAAATGGTTGCCGAAGTCACCAGAAAAATGACAAAATCACCGGAAACCCACGGAACTTTGCTGCCTCGAACTGGAAAAATGGATAAGAAAATGGGAAATCTAACACTGCAGAGATATATGGCTCGTCAAGAGCTTTTCATGGACACCAAGATCATCCAAAACGGAGCTCGGATGAAGAAGGTACAAGCGGGTCAAGTTTGTGGGTTAACGGGTCCAATTCATCCCCAAAACGGGTTAGCACCAACCCCCCTTCCCATTTTTTTTCAAAAACCTTCCCCTTTTTAATTTGATTCCTCCTTCTCCTTCTAACTGATTGGTCCTCTTATTTTTGCTTAAATCTAATTAGGCTTCTTCCTTGTGGAAGTTTAAATGATTTAAAATCTATAGTTTAGTAAAACAACTTCAAATGTCCGTAACTATACCGTTATAATCCGGACTCGCAAACAACTTTCGCCTAAACGTTCATGGTTTCAAGATCTATTCAAAATTATAAATTGTGACCTCGAAAGGTCTACGGATTTTAAATAATTAATTTCCAAACTTCAAATTTCGTAACTAGTTTAATTAAAATCTAAACTCAAACAATTTAAAATAAATTATCGAGAAATAATATAAAATCTCAATAATACAAATACGTAGATTATAACAGTGAAATCCAAGAACGGGATTTCACAGCTTTCTTGGATGGAGGTTTCAAGGATCCACAAACCTAGGAAAGCCTAAATTCAAGCAAATTTGAGTTGAAATATATACAATGTTGAGTAAGGAGGACACATGAGATTGCTTAAAAAGCATTTCATATGTACCAATCAAGGAAGAAAATATCGATGATATCGGAAATATCGGTAGTCCGAGAACACGGAAATATCGATGGAAATATCGGTAAAATATCGATATCGATAAAAATTACATGGAAACCACGGAAATTGTAAGAAAAACTTGGAAATTTTTATTGAAACTTTGTAGGATGTTTATTTAGTCAATTATCTATTAGTTTATCACAAAAAATTGGAAGGAAATGCATTGCATGATGGATTTAACATTATCAAGTTGATTATATAGCGAGCTGACAAACATTGTGAGTGTAGAAAATATGTAGTAATTAATGAAAGAAGTCTAAACACACCATAATCATTTATATATAATGAATTAGTACAATATTTTACACTTTATACATTGCATGGTAAGATACATGAGTGACTTAGTACCACATAGAGTTCCTATGAGGTTCAAAATTTTCACTATCTTCGTCATCTCTATGTGTAGAGTAAGTGTATTTTAGCATATTTTCACAAAAATATAAGTGATATGGTGGTCAAGATGTTGAAGGAATAAAATGGGAAGGGTTCGAATCCCCTTGGTGTTTTTTTTAAATATAGAAATTTATCCTAGATAATAAATATTAGCTTGCAAGCATTGCAGACATCTTAACAACCATATAAATATTACAGGTAGAATATGTAATTACAAACACATCTATAGCGAGTTGGATAAGGTCTAGGTGTGTGGTTGACAAAGGGAAGGGTTTGAATCCCCCTGGTGCTTTTTTTTCTTTCTTATTTTCTTTTCCTTTTCCTTTTTTTCTTTTGTTTTCTCCTGCCTTTCAACTAAATAATTCATAATTTAAATTTATATAACCTTTATATATATATATATATATATATATATAATATATCTCAAACTTTTAAAATTATAAAACACCCACGTAGTGTGGGTGGATCTCAAACTTGGACAACTTTTTAAAATACAAAGAACCCACTACGTGGGTTTTCATAATTAAAACATGACCACAACTTTTTTTAAAATACAAAGAACTTATCGGAAGGGGATCCAGAGAGAATTTACGAAATCTACCAATTCAGATCCTTAAAATTTAATCTAACAGTTAAAATTATTATAACTTTTAAAAAGAATCACTGTTTTTAACCGTTGGATCAAATTTTAAAAATTCGAATTGATAGATTTGATGGAAGGGATCTGAAAAGGATAGGATCCCCTTCCTCTTTTATCATATGATCACCATATACGCAATCTAATAGATCATATACCAATAATTAATCACTAGTTGGGTCCCGTCATTCCATTATTCTTTACATTTTTTCCACTATGGTTTGTTGTTTTCAATCATTTCACTGCGCATTTTGTGGGTCTCTCCCCTACCCCGAGACCCCATTTCCTTCTCTCAATCTCTTCTCTGCACTGTCTCTCTCTCTCTCTTCTCTACACTGTCTCTCTCTCTCTCGAAAGTTCGAAACCCTCTTACCTCTCTCCCTCTCTTGCCGTGACCACACACACACTCAGCAGCACCATCTGCTCGACTCGAGCAGATCGAGGACACCACCATCATCACACATCATCACTCTTCTCTCTCTCGCCTCTGCGAGAATGGCGGAGCCCATAACTCTCCGGCGAGTCTTCTTTGATTTTCCGGTTAGGTAAGTCTCGGATCTCTCTCTCTGTGTTAGTGTGAAGCTCAAATTAGTTCGATCTGCTACACTGCCCTTCGTTCACCGTCGTCGTCGTCGTCTCCGTCGTCGCCATCGCCGCCATCGCTATCGGTGGTCAGGTCAACTCCCGATCCCTCACCTTCTTACCTCTTCGATTGATTCATGCATATGAATTGTGGTTGTGTTTTCAATCGCTCTATAGCTTAGATCTTGATCTTAATCGTGTTTTTGCAAGGTTTTTGGGACGAAATCGGCACACCCATTTCCGGCGTTCTTCTCCGAGAAGCCCACTTCAAAAAATATCGCGATAGTTTCGAAAATATCGCGATATTATCGATAATATCGATAATATCGCGATATTCCGCCGAAAACAAGTTGGATAGTTAATAAAATATCGGGGTCCCAAAAAAACGATAATATCGGCGATATTTCGCCGATATTATCGATATTTTCTTCACTGGTACCAATACATCAAGCTTTCGCATCAAATATCTTTGTTATATTTATTTACTTTGGGTGGATTAAGAAATAATGCACCGTGTGAAAAGAAAAATGGTGGTTTGACTAAGCAAAAGATTCAATCTTTTTCTTTTGTTTATGTTATCTTGAAGTTTGGGACGTTCCTCTAATTAAATTTCATTCTCAATAAGGGAGTAACGTTCGAGTCTTCGATTATTAAGTACACCTCTCTCACTTCACGTGGTTGATTTGGAAGTTCCTCTATAGTGCGACATCAAGACACTTCTTACACTGAAAGTGTTGGAATTTATTAGGTTTATTTAAGAAATTAATTAGAGATTTGATTTGATTTTGTAGTAGGGTATTTTTGGCATTTACGCATTAGGGTTTCTTAGGTTTATTACTCTATAAATAGAGCTTGTAATTTAGTTTGAGAATCAAGTTATTCACAATGTAGTCTCTTAGGGTTTTGTAGCCGTTCCGGCATTCTCAGTTTGTTTAATAATATTCTTATTATTCTTGTTAGTCTTGTTCGTTGCGCACTCTGATATTCAACTGAAAGGTCACCAGTGCATTGAACTGTATCGTAAATCGAATCGATGTTAGGTTTCTAGAATTGTAGCTTCCCATGAGCATATGAAGGTGATTAAACATAAAATTTTGAACATAATCGAGTAACAAGTCACAAACTTTTTCATCGAACAATGGGGGTGCATCAACGAATTTGGCGTCTTTGTCACGTAAAGAGCATTGTTCGTGTCACCGTCACTAGGTATATGTATGTGCATCTGGTCGATATTTCACAAACAAACCTTTGTACCAAATAATAGCACCTTGACTTGGAGGACATCGCTTCCGAAGATCTCGATCTACTTAAAGTACACATATACAACGTAAATTCCAAATCAACCTATTCAAGTTGGTTTCTCATGTCCCGCGTAAGAAGCTCCAAACGTATGAAGGGAAAAATAAAGATAAGAGACTCGAAATGGTTAGTATTTTCGACGAAAATATGTTGAATATAATTGAATTAATCCTAACGCGTGTTTGACGCGAAATGCCCTAAACACAAACATGTTGACTTCGCACGCGCATTGACGACACTCAGCAAGGCGTGTGAACAAAACTCAACAGGTCTCTCTCAGATTTCCCAATTTTCTATTTGCCTATATATGCCTGTTGGCCGGCCAGGAGTGAACATCGCATTTAAAAAAGAAGAAGGAAGCCATTGTTTTTTCCAAGTCGTTGCTTAGAAACGAGTACGTACTTGTTTCACTTTTGTATTTCTCTCTTAACTTGGTTGCTGAGAGGATGGTCATGTACGTCGTGTTTACTTTGACTCTTTCATGGTATGCGACGTTTGGATTTTATGTTTGGTATTACTTTGATCTTCGTAGAAACAATGATATTAAAATTATGCAGACCTAATGAACTACACGTAGTCAGATTCCGAAAACTACATTATGCATGTATAATCTTTCTTTCACCATTTTTAAATATAAGTACTTGCTTTATATTCAAACCATTTTATTGTTTTTTATTTCTCCATATATAAATTATATTTTCGATGACGAAACGTCGCGGAACATGTGAATGCATGTACTAGTATGTTGTTCTACTTAGAATGTTGCAGGGGACAAGTTTATTCAGCATTGGGGTTTAATTTGCTGCAATTTTTTCTGCTCCTAATCCTTTTTATCATCTTTTAAAATGAAATTTCTTGCATTATACGTTTCTTATTTTCTCCTTATTTCATGCATTCTTCAAATTTACTATCCCGCTAAAGCTCAAACGATTTACTCTTTTTCGAACTGTAACACCGCTGCCAATTACTCTTCCGGGAGTGTCTACGAGCAAAACCTAAATCTTACCCTCACTTCCCTTGTTGCCAATGCATCTCAAACTGGATATTACATCACAAGCATTGGTCAGAACAACGATGTGGTTTATGGCCTTGTTCAATGCCGCGGCGCTCTCTCTAAAATCGATTGCCAAGCTTGTGCAAATATAGCAGCAACTGAGATCAGGCAATTCTGTTTTAGCCAGAAGGAGGCTTCGGTTGGCTATTTAAATTGCTCGTTGCAGTATTCGGACCGACGTTTCTTCTCTACCTTCGACAGTTTCCCGAGGTTGGCCTTATACTACAATCAGACAGCAAATGACCCAGTTCTTTTCAGAAGTCAGGTAGACAACTTGGTTAACAACCTATCATCAAACGCTGCATCCAATCCTTCAAAATTTGCTGTCGGGATCACCAATTACACGGATTCCAAAGATTTATATGGCATGACTCAGTGCACCCAAGACCTAGCAGAAAACAGCTGCTTAACGTGCCTGCAGCAGATTGCCAGTTATGTACCGCCGGATGGATTTGTTGGGTATACACTAATTTCTGAGAGCTGTTTTCTCCGGTATGAGATATATTCATTTTTCCTGTCACCAATTCAACATCCACCACCTCTAGCGGCACCCTCTCCATTTCCTAATTCAACTCCATTTCCTAATTCAACTACTACTGGTGGCACTAATAAGACTACTGGTAAATTTTTAGGCTCTTTTGATGCATTCAAAAGCTTCCTGTCATGCACATGTAATATCTGCAAGATGGTTTTCCAACGGGAAATGATTTCTGCACATTCTTTTCTCCTTATGCACGTACACCCTGTTTATTTTTGTTCCTTGATTTTCCTTTGCTTTATTCGATTCCAATGCCAGAAATAAGCAAGGGTGTGCATCAGGAAAAAGTGGAAATAATTTCCTTTTATCCAATTCCGCAAAGTTAACTAGTATGTTAGTCTTGATAAGAATCAATTGCATCAAATCAATCATCATGTTAATTAACTTTGTCAGCATACGAAACTTTTAGTTTTATGAATTGAGTACTCCTTTAGAGAATTAGATATGAATAGAGTAGTAATAATTTCAAGTTTATGCAGGAAAGGAGAAGATTTCAAAAACCATCGTCATCATAGTTATCCCACTTCTTTTGGGATTGCTTGTGGTAGCCACAAGCTGCGCTTGTTTCTTGTTGTGGAAAAAGACCAGGAGAAGTGGAGTTGGTAAGTAGAACATACATGCTTCAATCGCAGACGTTAACTTATATTATAGTTTAGTTTTTATTTTTATACCTGCAATATTGGAGAAGGGCGAACCGAAACTAGGATTTCTCCAGCGTATACATTCACTTGAGCTACAAGCTTTCTGAAGACTAACTTATATGCCCCTGAAGACATTAACTTTGCATATTTTCATGCAGATTATCTTTCGGATGTTCGTGAAGATGGTAACAATTTGATTGGATTAAATACACTTAAAGTTGCAACCAGCAATTTCTCAATAGCATATAAACTCGGAGAAGGCGGATTTGGTCCAGTTTACAAGGTACTTGCAGTTCAGTTGTAATCAATGCATTCTCTACAATTTTATGACATTTGTGTAAATGACTGTGTCCATATATACACCTCTAGGGAAAACTGCCCGATGGACAGGACATAGCAGTGAAAAGGCTGTCACGTAGTTCAGGCCAAGGTCTAGCAGAACTAAAAACGGAAGTAATTCTAGTTGCTAAGTTACTGCATCGGAATCTTGTAAGACTGTTAGGGTTCTGCTTAGAAGATGAAGAGAAGCTACTCGTCTACGAATACCTACCCAACGGGAGCTTGGACAAGATTTTATTTGGTATGAATTATCAGTTCCTTAGTTGTTTTCTTTTAATGGAGAATCAGTATGAATTACCAGTCCCTTAGTTGTTTGCTTTTAATGGAGATTCAGTATTTTTCTTTCTTGATCACAATAATGTTATGTTCTTATTAAACTTAAACTCTGAATATAGGTCAGGGGAGAACATTTAGTTTGGAATGGGAAAGAAGGTTCAAAATCATTGTCGGAATTGCTCGAGGGCTACTTTACCTGCATGAAGATTCTCAGCTTCGGATTATACATCGAGATTTGAAAGCCAGCAACATCCTGTTAGACGAAGACATGAACCCCAAAATATCTGATTTTGGTTTAGCCAAACTGTTCGGCGAGAGCCAAACTCATGGCAATACGAACCGGATTTCTGGTACTTTGTATGTCACAAACTTAATACCTAGTTAGATATTTAATGCTTATTGCTTGATACATGATCTCTAACACATACATTCGCGATGTGCAGTGGATACATGGCACCAGAATATGCTAAAATTGGAAAATTTTCGACCAAATCTGATGCCTTTAGCTTTGGGGTTTTAGTTCTTGAAATTATAACAGGTCGGAAGAACTCTAGCTTCCGCACCTTCTCAAATCTACAAAGTTATGTAAGTACGTAAAAAATAATTGACATGATTAATGATTGAGTTTCACAACATGACAACATATATAACACGTTAACTTGACTGAACAAATTTCTTAAAGTTATATTGAGTTGAAGTTAACACTTGAAATTGTCACATAGGCATGGCAACATTGGGCAAATGGAACATCATTGGAGTTATTGGATCCGAGTTTGGGAGACCAGTGGCCTAGATATGAAGTTTTGAAGTGCATCCACATTGGGTTGTTATGCGTTCAAGAAGCTGCGGCTGAAAGACCTACTATGTCAGAGGTTGTTATGATGCTCAATAGCTACACTATTACCTCCGCCGTGCCTTCGCAGCCAGCATTTTATGTCCGACAGGAAAGCTCCGCCAACTCACAGAACTTAACTGCATCTGAGCTCGATATGTTAGCAGAAGCATCTCAATCAGTAAATGATGTTACAGTCTCTGAACTCTATCCTCGCTAGGTTAGCTAGCAATTGCGCAATGTCCTAATAATTGGATAGATATTAGATATCTCTTCTAGCTAGCTACCTCGCCACAAAGTAGATTAAACACTCAAATTATTAGTCTATGGGAATATTTTTGCTCACCACACTCAAGTAATGGTGATGTTCACCACCCTATATATCACTGTTTGATGAGTTTAAACTTTGAAATTTGTGTCTATACACCACTTGATGATGGTAAGCAAAAATGGACTCTTAGTTTGCTGTTTCTCATTTTTTGTTATACAAAAATGTAGGTCCTCAAAGAAACTTAGAAAATTATGTATACATACTTTGATTTGATTTTGATTGATCAGTAGATGATGTCAACTTGCTCAAATTGTCAAACCACTAATACCAACTTATCTTCGATGAACTCCTTAGAAGCTCTAGCAAGATTTTACTTTCGTTAATGTAGGACTCTTTTTACCTTCACATTCTCGAAAAAAAAACAACCACTAAAGAACAATTTTCTTTGCTTGACATCGACTTTGCAGGCCAAGGGAAAGGCAATTGTTTACACCAAATTATTAACATTCATCACAGAATGTTTTCTTTTGTGGTGATCTACTGAGATTTTTACAGTTCTCTCATGTCCCCATTGTTGAAATCTTGTTTACCAAACCAAAATTTGGTGTACCTTTTACTTTTTTGGTAAACCAAACCATAATTTGGTGAAGCTATAATTTAATGTTCTACCATATCATGCAGATTCCATCAGCTGCTGAAAGTTTGTAGTGGAATATGTGAGCATTTTTTGTTTTCAGTAGTAACTTATAGATTCTATTTTCAAAGCAATTTTTCAATATATTTGAAACACGATCACATGACGTTATATTCTACATAAATTATAACAAACGAATTTAATTTGTTAATATACCTTAAAATAAGACTTATCGACTCTATCGTTCATTCTTATTTCAACATGTCAAAATTTGGTACCATCTTTTCGTAATATTGCATGGGGTCTCATTGAAGCTGCATCTTCGTAATTCTTATGAATCTATGTTTTTTTTTTCATGAAACAGAATATATGAGTGCTTGTTGGTTTGGTTAGTTGTGCAAACATGTGGAAATAAAACGTGTCAGTGTTTGATTGGACCACTTCATGGTAATTTTCTAATATACTTGAAACATGATCACTTGATGTTATATTCTACATAAATTATAACAAGCAAATGCATTTGAAACAACATTAACTCTGTCGTTCATTTTTATTATAACACGTGAAAATTTGGTACAATCTTTTTGTAATATTGGATGGGGTCATTATTTCATTGGACCACTTCACGGTAGCTTCATACTTTTTCTTATTTAACATTCTGCTGGGTTGGAATATTAGATTAGGTGAACGATATATATACCATACGAATATGAGGTAGTATGTCTTCGGAGATGATGACACGGTTTTTTCCCCTGGGAATTTTGGTGAAGATACTTTCAAAGTATGATCATGGTCTGTGATACTACTTTGGGTCAAACTCCAAAGTTTACGAGCAAAATAGGGTATTCAGATTTGGAATGGCTTATGGTGGTGCAGGTTTCGCTACAAGTCCCCGTTGGCAAAAGTACCGGCGAAGGTGTTTGATTCGTGTTTAGAACGATATCCGCATCTCTATGGAAGCGACTCTAGGATTTCCTCTTGCTTGGCAGAGCTCGGCGTTGGATTAACACGCAAACCCAATTTCCATCAGGTACTATTTGTTGAGAATAAATCTCACATTGATATAATGAGGGATCTTGCAAGAGTTTTTAAGTAAGTTGGACTAATCTGATAACAGAAATGAAGAGTTGCAGAGAATGAATCAATGTTGCAGAGAAAGCAAGAAAGAAGAACAACTCTTAGAGAGAGAAAGAAAGAACTAGAGAGAGAAGCAACTGATTACATTGATCCTGAATGAATGTTTACAACTTATGAAAATACAGTTTATATAGCCATCATGACTAGCTTGCAGCCTAAGCTATTTAACTAACTAATTTGATAACAACCTAACTAACTATTGCTGAGCTGGAATGATATATTCAACATCCCCCCTCAATCTCAACTGGGATTTCCAGTTTGAGATTGTATGAGTGCTTGAGAAATGCAGAACAACCGAGCAGCCCCATCATGAGAGTTCCAACTCTAAAGACCAAGTCTACTGATTCTTCTTTAGCTTCGATGTGGAAGAAGACAAATGTTTCCACGATCATGCCAATGACCAATCCAAAAATGCCTCCAGCAGCATTCATGATGGGACTCTGGTTAAACAAAACTCTGAATGCAGCATATCCTACCAAATATTCAGTAAGCATGGTCACCACAACATGTAAACCAAAGCCGAGGTGATCCTTGTAAGAAGACAAAGGCTCATTGGTTTCTTTATGTAATATCCTTCACATGACCAGTCCAGGTGGGTTCGTCAGAGCACTGCTCATTTTCGAACTTGCTTTACAATCACAGAAATCAAAAAACACACCCCTCTTCGGCAATCGGCCTTCAATGAAGAAAGGGAACAAGAACTGCACTCCGGCAATCGGCCTTAATGGAGTTGCACACAATAACAACAAACAAAACTTTTCAAGAACGTTACTCCGGCTATCGGCCTTTAAGGAGTAACACACAATATCTGAGACATAACTTTTCACTCCGGCTATCGGCCTTGTGGAGGAAACAAACAACTTACACAGAGATAATGGCTTTGGCCTTATATCCCAAATCCAACCACTCAAGCAATCTTCAAGAATTACAACAATTCCAAGAATACACACTACTGGCTATCGGCCTTGTTCGTGTGAAAAACTCAACAGATACTCAAACAAAAAGCAACGGCTATCGGCCTTTATGCTTTGACAGAAATACTTCACCAATCATCCAATCAAGAAACCAACTTTCAGACAACTTTATACTCCGGCAATCGGCCTTAAGGGAGTACAACATACAATCACAGAGAAATGGCTATTGGCCTCAAAAATTGTCAAACACTCCAATCACAAAGAAGAAATGGCTATCGGCCTTGAAATTCTTCACAAAAGAAAATTGAGGATACGGCTATCGGCCTTGAAAAAGTAAGTATACGACTATCGGCCTTGATACTTACAAGATGCACAAAAAAAATCTTCACTGAGACATTAACACAAACAGTTGATATGCTAAATTGAGGAGTACTCGAAACAGCACCTGATGACTCGAATATTGATCTCCCAAAAGTCAGAAGCTCATCAATCCACCAGAAATCTGCACAGCAACCAAATCATCACCACACGGTCTTGAATCGAGAAACCTAGATGAAGAAACTCCGATCAGAGCTCCCCAAGAAATCTCCAGTTCTTTAATCTTCAGCGGAAGAAATGGCACCGAGGATCGTCCGGGCGATTGATACCATGATAACAGAAATGAAGAGTTGCAGAGAATGAATCAATGTTGCAGAGAAAGCAAGAAAGAAGAACAACTCTTAGAGAGAGAAAGAAAGAACTAGAGAGAGAAGCAACTGATTACATTGATCCTGAATGAATGTTTACAACTTATGAAAATACAGTTTATATAGCCATCATGACTAGCTTGCAGCCTAAGCTATTTAACTAACTAATTTGATAACAACCTAACTAACTATTGCTGAGCTGGAATGATATATTCAACATAATCTTCATATTGTCAATTGGTTTTATGGTGGAACCTCAACTTTCTTTCGGTATCAGAGCAGATTGGCCCACGTGTGAAGCCGTTGCCACATGTGCTCCAAGTCACTCAATTTGTTGTGTGTCCACGTATTTGGCTTGAAAATTCGCTACATATGAGGGGGCATGTGAGAATTTGAAGATAAAAGAGTCACATGAAAGGAGAAACCTTGCAAGCTCTTATAAGAGGTTGAGCTACTTCTCATACATCTAATTTGTTTTATGGTGGAACCTCAACTTTCTTTACCATTTTCTTAGCTCATCAAATCAAATGCGACATTCACATTTTAGTAGTTTTAATTTGAAATATCCGTGGGCTTTTTGTTTGTTTCTATATCATAGAAATAATATTTTGGTTTTGGGTTGGAAAATTGAAACAGAATGACATTCACGGCGATATGTTTGGTCTGGTGGCTTCGCATCTAGTGACACCTTTGGTATCCCTGCATCACAAAACAGGAGTTTATACTTTTAACAAAAGAGAACATCACAAGGATCCGTGTCGAATGCCGGTTGTTTTCTTTCTGGATAATGTGTCTTCTGGTGCGGATAGAATCAAGTGCATCTACGAGAAATATTACGAAAATTGCTTCTACGACATTGTATAGCCTAAAATAATCCAAAAAATTCCAGAGGTGACATGTGGACTTTTATTCAAGAAAGACAAGATTGTCCTCAATAAATGGGCAGACTTCTCAGATGCTCCTACTCACACCCCTGGAGGTTTTAGCAGCTAAATACGACTGTCCACATCTCACATGTCCTTGGCAATGAATTAAAGATAATGATTAATTACCCAAATCTTATGTTTAATACATTCCCAATTAAAGATTAACTCCAATCAAGTAAGTAATCCTAATTTAAATAAATTAAGGATTATCACATCATTATCTCAATATATTATTTCCTATTTAATATCTTGGGAATATTTAGAAAATATGTCTCTATTAAACATTATGACTGACCCTAAAAAAGCCCTAAACACTTTAATCTCTCGGAAAAACTAACTTAGGCATCGGAGATCCATTGACCTAACCCCCCCACCTCGTGGGCATGTGAGGCTTAGGTCTCTGATAAAAGGTGTTTATTGTTTTGCAAGTGCATTTTTGTCAAGACTGAAGACAGCGGAAATTTGCATTGACAAATTAGTGCTTTCATTGAGAGCTGATTCAAAATACTCGAAGAAGCCTCTCGCATTTGTTTTTTGAATTTTCTATTACGTTGAATTTCTCACACGTCGTATCAATTAATTTTTTTAGAAAAAATTCTTGATCAATCCCTGGAGAAAGGATACAATGGTAGGAAGTTCAGCTCAATGGGCCCAAGCTCAAGTGGGTCAAAGAAGTGAAGCTCAACCTCACTGCAAAGAACTTGCATCCCGCCATTGAAGATGAGACAGACAACCTGGTTGGCGAAGCTGAGAAAACCACTACTATGATCTTCATCCAAAGACATATTCATGACGCCCTGCAAACAGAGTACCTTGCTGAGGAGGATCCACGAGCACTATGGGTCGCTTTGGCTGATCATTTTGATCACCAAAAGGACATTTTCTTGCTTGAAACAAGACATGATTGGCAGCATTTGTGCTTCCAAGACTTTAAGTCTGTAAATGAATATAATTCTGAAGTTTGTATTCGACCTTCTCTGCCATTAATATTGTCATGCAACAACAATATAGAGCTCATAAGTTTATCAAGTTTTCTGATTTGATTTCTATTTTACTTCTCGCTGAAAAGCAGAATCAGTTGTTAATGAAAAATCATCAAGCTCGACCTACTGGGGCGACTGTCGTGCCTGAAGCACACTATAGCACGAACCAACACCCAAAACGTCATCATAGGCATGGCAGAGGTGGCCAAAAGCCACCCCATCAAGGTCAACATAGCCAAGGCCCACCTAAGGAAGGAAACATAGCCCAGAAGCGCCTTAACCTTGTTCCCAAGGCCCCAAACTTCAGGAATAAGGACAAAGCATCTGAAACCATGGATGCAGACATGTGATATCTCTGTGGTTCAAAGAACCATTGGTCCCATGTTTGCCAAGTTCCCCAGAAGGTTGTAACTAAATATCATTCTCGTCATAAGAAGTTTGAATCAAACTTTATGCAAGTGGACGAACTGGATAGTACCAAGATAGAGATTTCTAACTTTCAAGAAGTTGTTACCCCTATGGAATATTAGAATCCTATACATAAACTATTTTTCTAGTTGAATTTTAGACATCAGGGCCGAATTTCACATAGTGGCCGAACCCTTCCTTTGTGTTTTTGGTTAAATTTTGAACAATTTTCCTTTATGATTGGATTATTTGTTGGTGATTTATTTTTGGATATTAAGTTTTAATTTGTTACCATCCTTGAAAACTTAAATTATTTTGAATGGATATTTGTTTTTAAGAACTTTTATGCATGTAACCGATTCAAATTAATTTTTCATTCTAGGTATGACTAGTGGAGAAGCTAGTTGTCTGGTAGATAGTGCAACCACGCACACCATTTTGCGTGACCGCAACTATTTCACTAACTTTATACCTAAAAATGCACATCTGACAACCCTCTCATGCCCATCTAACCTGATCGAAGGATATAATAAGACACATATAATGTTGTCCAGTGGTACAATTTTGACCATTGATGAAGCACTTTATTCTCCACATTCTGAAAGAATGTTGTTGAGTTTTAAGAACATTAGAGATAATAATTACCACACTGAAACCTATGTAGAAAATTGAGTTGAATTTATGTGCATAACTTCCTATAAATATGGCCAGAAACGTATTCTAGAGAAGATGAAATGTATCCTGAGTGGTCTGTATACTACGACCATACGCCCTTTAGAGAGCCATTATGTGGTCAACCCTACCTCTGGGACCGCGCACGAAATTTGGCATGATCGTTTGGGACATCCTGGATGAACAACGATGCTTCTTATCCTCAAATCACACACAGGAATCCACTAATCCATTAAGCCTTCTTATAACAAAATTTGTTCGAATTATCCCATTTTCTACAAAGGATTTAGGGGGACATTTGTAGACTGATTCACCCTCTATGTGGACCATTTAGATATTTTGGTTTTGGTTGACGCTTCCACATGTTGGTTACACGTGTGCTTGTTATCCACAAGGGACACTGCATTCTCCAAAATATTGGCTCAGGTTATCAAGCTAAGGACTCACCACCCTGATTACCTGATCAAATCTATTCGATTGGATAATGATGGAGAATTCACATCTAAAACTTTTGATGATTATTGCATATCGGTTGTGGTTGAAGTTAAACATCCAGTACCCCATGTTCACACCCAGAATAGCTTGGCAGAGGCATTCATTAATCACTTACAAATGATTGTTTGATCGTTAGTCATTCATACCAAGCTCCTGATCACTGCTAAGGGTTATGCAATATTGCACGCAGCCATGTTGGTCCGCCTGAGGCCTGTTGCAACCCAACCATGTAACGCCCTTCAGTTGGTTACCGGATACGAACCTGACATATCACATCTGCGTGTTTTTTGTTATGCAGTCTATGTACTGATTTTTTCGCCCTTACATACAAAAATGGGGCCTCGGCGAGTGATGGGAATCTATGTCGGATATGATTATCCTTTGATTATTCGTTACCTAGAACCTTTGACAGGCGATCTGTTTACCGCTCGTTTTGTGGATTGTCACTTCTATGAGACAATTTTCATGTTGTTAAGGAGAGATAAGAACACCAATGTTCCTAAAAAACGATGTGAATTATCATGGACGACTCCTATTTTCTCTCATTTAGATCCCTACACTACTAGTATGAAATTGAAGTGCAGCGTATATTAGATCTCCAAAGCATAGCTCAGAGCATGCCAGATGTTTTCACCGGTATAGCGCGAGTGACAAGATCACATATTCCAGCTACAAATGTGCCTGCAAAGATGGATGTACCAAATATACGATGAACTTCCCTCTTGGAGGCCCGGGACGCTACTTTGACCAATCCACATACATTAGTGGCTAGCCAATCATCTGCTCATACACAAAAGTGTGACAAACTTCTTGGTTTAAATGATTCACACCCCCGGAAAAAGAAACCCATGGCACAGGCTCCTGCTGAGCTTACCGTGCATCCGACTGTCACTTACTCATTTTATCCAACTTATGAGAAAATTCTAGATTACGGAAGAGTCCTTAAAGAGACGAATCCACCTACCGAGAATTGTGAGATTTCGGTCTATTATGCTAGCTTAGATGATGTGTGGTGTAGAAATGAGATGATCGTCGACGATGCATTAGCATATGCAGTAGCTGCTGAGCATGTTGAGCAATGACATTGAACCCTGTTTCATTGATGAATGTCGACGTATAACCGATTGGTTAAATTGGAAACAAGCAATCCAAGTCGAATTCAATTCGCTTGCGAAATAAGGTGTTTGGACTTGTAGCTCATACTCCTCCACATGTGAAACCCGTTGGCTACAAGTGGGTTTTCGTTCAGAAGCGTAATGAGAATAATGAAATTGTGCAGTATAAAACTCGTCTTGTTGCGCAAGGCTTTTCACAATGCCAGGGGATTGACTATGACAAAACTTATTCACCTGTTATGGATATGATTACTTTTTGCTACCTTATCAGTTTGGTAATTTCTGAAAAACTGAGTATGCAACTGATGGACGTAGTAACTGCGTATCTCTATAAAGATCTTGATATGGAAATTTACATGAAAGTTCCCGAAAGACTTCCGTTGACTGGATCAAATATTTCCAAACCCCGGAACACGCTCTCTTTCGACAAAGGTGTTCACTATATGGTTTGAAGCAATATGGAAGAATGTGATATAACTGTCTAGGTGAGTATTTGACTAGTCAGGGATATGTGAACAACGATCTATACCCTTATGTGTTCATTAAGAAGTCATATTTTGGTTTTGTAATTGTTGCAGTATATGTCAATGACATGAATTTCATCGGAACTCCTGAAGAGCTCGCGAGAACTGCCGCGCACCTGAAGTCGGAATTTGAGATGAAAGATCTAGGAAAAACTCGATATTGTCTCGGTCTCGAGATAGAGCATTGTTCATATGGGATCTTAGTACATCAATCGAACTATACCCATAAGATGTTACGCCGCTTTAACAAGGATAAAGCGAAGTCTTTGAGTGTTCCTATAATCGTTCGATCGCTAGATGCAAAACGAGATCCCTTCCTTCCGAATGAGGATGATGAATAGATTTTGGAGTCTGAAGTTCCTTATCTATGTGTGATAGGTATTTTATTGTACTTCGCTTAATGCACTAGACCCGACATCTTCTTTGTTGTTAATCTTTTGGCAAGATACAGTAATGCACCAACACGCAGACACTAGACTGGCGTTAAAGACATTTTCCACTACCTTAAGGGTACTACGAATTTGGGCTTATTCTATCCCTATAGATCCTCGAGTGATGCCGCACCCCTTTTTCTTGAGTCCATTCTCGCCTTGTTGGTTATACTGACGCATGATACTTATTTGATCCGCACAAGGCACATTCTCAAACGGGTTATTCCTTATCATTGGAGGCACCGCAATCTCTTAAAGGTCAACTAAACAGATCTTAGTTACCACTTCGTCTAACCATGCTGAAATTCTTGCCTTACATGAAGCAACTTGGGAATGTTTTTGGTCGAGAGCAGTTGTAGGCCATATTCGAAACTTTTATGATCTTTACCCCGTCGTTGATGTCCCTACAACGATCTATGAAGATAACGCAGCATGCATCGAACAACTCAAGAAGGGTTACATCAAAGGAGACAACACCAAGCACATTATGCCGAAGTTCTTCTTCTCACATCAACAACAAAAACTTCGGAAGATTGAAGTCACGCAAATCCGTTTACAAGACAATATGGCCGACCTCTTCATCACTGCAGAAGACGATATTTCAAAAGCTTGTTCATAGAATTGGTATGCTTAAACTTCCTAAAGCGAAGCCTTTGAGTACTTCTATAGTCGTTCGATCGCTATATGCAAAATGAGATCCATTCCTTTCGAATGAGGATGATGAAGAGATTTTGGAGCCTGAAGTTCCTTATCTAAGTGTGATAGGCGTTTTATTGTACTTAGCTCAATGCACTAGACTCAACATCTCTTTCGCTGTTAATCTTTTGGCAAGATACAGTAATGCAACAACACGCAGACACTGGACTGGTGTTAAAGACATTTTCCGCTACCTTAAGGGTACTACGGATTTGGGCTTATTCTATCCCTATGGATCCTTGAGTGATGTCGCACCCCCTCTTCTCGAGTCAATTCTCACCTAGTTGGTTATGTCGACGCATGATATTTATCTAATCCGCACAAGGCACGTTCTCAAATGGGTTATGTCTTTATCGTTGGAGGCACCGCAATCTCTTGGAGGTCAACTAAACAGACCTTAGTTACCACTTCGTCTAACCATGCTGAAATTCTCGCCTTACATGAAGCAACTTGGGAATGCTTTTGGTTGAGAATAGTTGTGGGCCATATCTGAAGCTCCTGCGATCTTTATCCTGTTGTTGATGTCCCTACAATGATCTACGAAAACAACGCAGCATGCATCGAACAACTCAAGAAGGGTTACATCAAATGAGACAACACCAAGCACATTATGCCGAAGTTCTTCTTCTCACATCAACAAAAAAAACATCAGAAGATTGAAGTCACGCAAATTCGTTCACAAGATAATATCGCCGACCTCTTCACTAAATCATTGTCGAATACGACATTTCAAAAGCTTGTTCATGGAATTGGTATGCTTAAACTTTTTTAGTTGTAACATTGCTAGTTTTCTTTGGAATTGTGTCAAACTCAAAGGGAGTATCCTGAAGTATACTTGCTTGATCTTAATATACTTTTTTTTCCTACGATTAGGAGCATTTTTCCCATTGGGTTTTTACTACCTAACTAGGTTTTAACGAGGCACCCATCTTAGGTTGATCATATCCCTGATGACTTCCTGTAGATGTTTCATTTGATTTTGCATTGTTCACGCATTTTTCCTTAGACTATGGATTTTGTCCATACTCGGGTTTTTGCCATAGCCTTAGGGTTTTTTTTTTTTGTGAGACTTACTTCCTTATGCAAGTTCCTACCTTATTTGAGAATAGCATGTTCCCAAAATCAGTGTCGACGAGTCGACTTCCTCAACTTCTACATGATGCCGAATCTACTTGAGTATTTACACACTCAATGGGGAGTGTTATAAACTTCTAATTAAAGTGTGATTGTGTAAATCATAGATTAGATTTGATTCTAGTTATCATTTCCTATATGGTCTTGTATTCCTTGGAGATGAAGAATTTCTTCTCTCCCTTATTACTATAAATAAAGGCACTACTTTTGGGGGGGGGTAACACACATCCCTACAAACACATTCTCTCTACAATCTATCTCCTTGCCGCCGGCCCCCTTCCCTAGTCAGTTAAATATAGGTCCCAACAAAAACAATTTTTTTTTTTTGGAATGTTAGTAGAATAAGGGACCCACTATTAAAATGAATTAAAAATAAATTTGACAAAAGAAAAAAGCATCGCACGATAAGATCAATCGAAACTGGGTTTTACATTTTATCTTTCCATATTACAAAGACCCATCTTTGTAATTAGGTCACAAAGGACCCCTTGGGGGGCTAATAGAATAATGTGTGCATCACGAATATTTATTATTTTTTATTTATTCGTTGTTCCTCTTTCTTTAATTGAATAATATCTACTATTGTTACTTGTTACTGGGTGGCCAATCAATTCCTAAAAAAAAAAGATTCCAACAAAAAACATCTTATACAACCACAAAACGTTCAAATTTGACTCCAAATCACAAAGCCTTCAAATCTAGTTAGCAAATAACATTTCAGTTGGAGAGACTTTTGATGTCAAATATGCACAATGGCATTCCACCTATGATTTTGACATCTCCTTTAGAGATGCTCTTAGAAAGTTATGTATACATACTTTGATTTGATTTTTATTGATCAGTAGATGTTGTTAACTTGCTCAAATTGTCAAACAAGTAATACCAAAATTATTTCTTATGAACTGCTTATAAGCTCTTACAAGATTTTACTTCACTAATATAAGACTTTTTTTACCTTCACATTCTCGTAAAAACAACCACTAAAGAACAATTTTCTTTGCTTGACATGCATGCTGCAAGCCAATGGAAGGCACAATTTGTTTACACCAAACTACTAGCATTCATCACTGAATGTTTTCTTTTGTGGTGATCTACTGAGATTTTTACAGTTCTCTCCTGTCCCCATCGTTGGAATCTTGTTTACCAAACCAAAATTTGGTGAACCATTTGCTTTTGGTAAACCGAACCAGAGTTTGGTGAAGCTATAATTTCATGTTCTTCCATACATGCAGATTCCATTAGCTGCTGAAAGTTTGCATTGGAATATGTGAGCGTTATTCTCTTTTCAAAGCAAATTGTCAGAATATTTGAAACATAATCACGTGACGACGTTATATTCTACATAAATTATAACAAATGAATTTATTTTGTTAATATATTTTAAAATAAGACTTATCGACTATGTCATTCATTATTATTATAATACCTAAAAATTTGGTACATTCTTTTTGTAATATTGCATGGGGTCTAGTTGAAGCTGCATCCTCGTAATTCTTATGAATCTATGTGGGTTTTTTTAGGAAAACTAATGAAAATGTTGAGTTTTAACAAAAATGACAAAATAAAGGGTAAAATAAATAGTACCATAATTGACTTTTTAGTGTAAAAATGTAATTTTTTTGTTAAAATAAATAATACCGAGAACTTTTCGTTAAAGTTCTCTTTTTTTTTTTTTGGTGAAACACAATATATGGGTGCTTGGTTTGGTTAGTTGTGCAAACATTTGGAAATAAAACGTGTCGGTATTTCATTGAACCACTTCATGGTAGCTTAATTATTTTTATTATTTAACTTCTACCGGGTTGGAATATTAGATTAGGTGAATCGATGTATACCTACTAAACATGCATGAAGATGAAGTCAGCCACCCTGTTCATTAACTGTTTAACGTGGAAGCCATAAACCACTCCATTTGCGCAAGTTAATTTGGCTTGGCTCTTTTGTTTTTCATGTCTACTTTTTTGCTTTTGTTAACAAAATTTAAACATCAGATTCAGTTTAACACCGCCACGTAAAAGTGTTATTCAACTCAAATCATGACACTTATGTTTTTTTGTTTTAATGTACTCTAGAAATGTAATATATCAACATTTATATACTTATATTATAAAAATAATACACCACGATATATGTTAAAATTTATTTTCACTTTAATTGTTCATAGATTTCAATTATGTATTCATTAAAAAAACATTAAATTATGTCAAGAAGTTAATATATGAATCCACATTCAAAACAATGCTTGAATTAATAATTCACATTAAATAGTGACAAGAAAAAATTGAACTATTTACTCACTATGTTATCTACATAAAAAAAGATAGGTAGTGCTATCCACACAATCATTTTTACTTATCACACAACTTTTATAATTTTTAACCGAATCGAATAAATTAAAGAAGATCAATAATAAAAATTCAATAAGTATGTGTAGAAGGTAAAAATAAGTATCTAAATAAAGTATCTGAAAGATATCATTGTTGTGGTAGAAAAAGAATATATATTTGTACCAACATGAGCCTACAACCTATCCTTGCCTAGTCATCATGACACTTGACCAACTAAAACAACTAAACCCTAAATTAATATTATCTTCACTTTCAAATGCATCTTCTTTTTCCTTCAACCTCTCTATATGTATGTGGTTGGCTCTCTCTACTACTTCATTCTATTCTTCAACTTATTCGCCCTTTCATTACTAATTAAGTAAAATATGGCAGCTCCAAGAACCACATTGATGAACCTGGTTATTGTGACCATGCTCATAGAATCGGCCATGGCAGCCACTTACACAGTCGGAGGTCCGAATGGCAGGTGGGATTCAACTACTGATCTTAAAACTTGGGCATCGTCACAGTCATTCTTAGTCGGAGATAATCTCAGTAAGTTGTTTACAAACCCAAAGATATTGATTGGAAATATCTTATAATATAGGAGTTGATATTCGCACACTTCAACTAGTCAACATTCCCTTCTAGTGAGGAAAAAAAAAACAGTGAAGAAAGGGAAGACCCGTGATGAGGATTTTGAAGTGCTACTACCATAATTTTATCTGATATTTACTTAAATTAACAAATACCTTTTGTATGTACGCAGATTTTCAGTACTCACCAAACCATGATGTGATTGAAGTGCCAAAGGCAGACTATGATCCTTGTCAAGCAAGGAACTCAATTCAGTCTTACAGTGGTGGAAGCACTACCATTACTCTATCTTCTCCAGGCAAAAGGTATTTCATCTGTGGAACAACTGGACATTGTAGCCAAGGAATGAAGCTTGAAGTCAGCACTCTTGCAACTTCTGCCGCACCAGCAGCTTCTCCTATAAGCCCTTCCCCACTAGAATCTCCTTTAGTTCCAACTCCTTCGCCGGCTACTCCTAGTTTGGCTCCGGAACCTTCTATTGCCTCGCCGGCAGAACCGGTACCACAATCTGCTTCCACATTGTCCCCTACTCTGCCATCTGGATTGCCCATCAGTCCTGCATCAGACCCTACTGATCACATTCCTTCAACTGAAGCTCCTAGTTCCATTTCTCGAACCGGGTCTTCACCGCAACCTTCTGCTTCATCACCAAACTACAAAGGCGGTCTCCCAATCAGTCTCACTGTCGCCTTCAGCGTTTTGATCATGTTGTTGCTAGCCCACTAGGGTTTTAAGCAAGGAAGATTTACGTAATTGTTCATGAAGAATGTAAATATTTGTGTTTTCTGTGTGACAAATTTTCCTCAGCATTTTATTCCAATTTTATACAATATTTATAAAATGTTCAAGCTATAACCAAAAATCCAGTTTTACTTGGAACCAGATTAGTTGAAGCAGACCCAACTGCACCGGCAGTTGATCTAACCACTATGCAATTTGTCATGAATTTGTTACTTTGTTCAATATGTATGAATGACCAAATGATCTCTTATTTGATTGATATTTAATAGATGTGATACTTAAATGAAGATTATGAAATAAGCGGTTCGAATTATAAAATTTTGTACGGTCAAAATACATTGATCACAATTAATAGATAAGGTGATGCATCTTTCATAAGAGGTGAATGAAAGTATTTTCTTTTATAAACTATACATCAATAGTATTGACATATTGCTTGATGGTTATTTACAAACTATGTAGACATCAATAGTATTGACATATTGCATGATGGTTAATTACAAACTATGGATACTTTCTGTTATAACAAGTTGAATTATTAGGGTATTTGAGTAAAAGCCTCTATGCAATTTCGCATATATATCGAAAGCAAAAATTGCAATTTGCAAAAAGAAAATGCAAATATTGCAAACAAAATACTCGTTTGAAAGTGTACTTTTAAAGTAACCAAAAATACTTTAAAAAAAAAATTATGAATTTCAGAAGTACTCAAGAATTCTTTTTGCAAAAAACATCGGCATTTTTTTGTATGAATATTTCAGTCATTTAAAAAAAAAACTAATTAAAAGAGTTTGAAAACTTTAAGTTTTAACTATAAGAACAAAATAAATGGTAAAATGAATAGTACATGAATTAACTTTTTAATATAAAAATATGATTTTTCGTTAAAGTAAACAGTATAAATTTTTTTTTTTAAAGTTATATTTTAAAGATAACTTCAAATTAGACCAAATATTGTATTACTAGGAGTAGGACAACCGACAACGTAGTAAACCTGATTGACAAGGGCATACGGAGACATCGAAATCCACAGGAGAAAAGAGAAAAGAGAAAAAGTAGGCCATCATAGTAAAACAAGAAACACTGGAACACTGACTGAGACTGTCTAAATTCACGAAAAGTTGTCGAATTGCGTGATAAATGATGCTTGATTCTGATCCGCTCACCGATTGAGATTTGTAAAACGATCTCGTTCGGATTTCGCGAATCAAATCCACAAAAATTCACAAACACCTTATATACAAATCCAAGTACCCAACCCATTGATCGTCAATCCAAGAATATGAATCAAAAGAATAAAAACAGCTGCTCTCCAAAATTCGAAATAAATTGGGCCAAATTTTTAACTTGTACTATGAAATGGCAGCTAAACACGGGCAGGACCTGGAGTCACCTGGCCTTCACTTGGCGGATTGAACGGCGGCGCCGCCTTTGTAGCTGGCGGAGGCGGCTGAAAAGATGGCGGATTGGAAGTTGGGTTAGGCGGAGGTGGACTCAGAATTGATGTCGGCGGAGGTGGCGGAGGTGGACTCAGAATTGATGTCGGCGGAGTTGGCGGAGGTGGACTCAGAACTGATGTCGGCGGAGTTGGCGGAGGTGGGGTTAGAATTGATGGCGGCGGAGGTGGAGGAGGCGGGCTTGAAGTTGACGTTGGCGGAGACGGGGCTAAATCTGGGTTGGGCGGCGGAGGCGGGTTGAAATTGGCGTTAGGTGGGCTGGGCTGGGTCAGAGTTGGATCGGGATTTGGGAATTGAATTGGTGGGGAGGGGAGAGGGCTGCAGGAGTCCGAATCGGCGGAGCATTTGTGGGATCTATGGAGGCCGTGGTGGAGAACCCCTAATCCGAAAACCAGCCCGAACACTACCAACACTGTCACCAAAAAAATGAAGATCTTTGTTGCTTTTCCCACATAGCACATTTTGGTTTGCTGGGTTTCTGCTGGGTTTTGCAGGGTGTGGGTTCAGAGAGATTGGCAGAGAGAATGGCGGTGCTGGTGGGGTTTGCTGGGTGTTTTTCGTCGTCTTCTTTTCATGGCGACGAAGGCGGAGGAAGAGAGTGAGGGTAGTGAGTGTGCATTTTTCGTCCTTTTTTTGGAGTTACTAGAATTGAGAGGGAGAGAGAGGGAGAGAGAGAGGGAGGAGAGAGGGTAAGTGAGGCAAATGAAGGCTAATTTTCAATGGGAAAGTGGGTGTGTCCCAGTTCTGCCCATTTGCCAAGGCCAACAAAAGAACCCGTTTCAGGAGAAATTTTTTATTTGGACGGGAACACGAGTGGTACATCACGTGTTTTTATGTAAGTTGTAGAAAATTTTATTTTTTAAGTTATTAAATTTTTAACACACATATTTCACTATTTGTATAGTGACACGTGGTATGTCACCTCGTTTGTTGGTCACACTAAAAAATCTCTCATGTTTCAGCTGCAGTTTTGCATACTGATTTCCCACGATGCCCCTTCATCTTCTTGACAATAAGTAGGGATGTAACTCGATCGGGTTAGATAAATTAGACGATCAACCGATCCAACTCTAACATATTTCTTCCCATTTAGTAATTCGGGTTCAATCGGCTTGGAAAATATTAACCATCACAATGCAAAGTGAATTTAGGTTAACTCTACTTTAAATGAAGGAAATTATAATAATGGTTTCTCAACTTTAATTCTATTGGAGTAATTATTTTTTTTTTTTTTAGAATTGGAAAAAGCATTTCCAGGGTTGAAGCCAAAGAGACAATGAGGCCTACAAGGAGGCAACAACCAGGGAAAGCAAACACGGAGCAGTGATGGAGGTACAAAGGCATGATACACTGCACCAAGTGCAAGGGTGTCATCCCCATCACCACCACAACAAAATTAAGGAAGACAAGGGAGACCATCCTTATTCAAGATATGCACCAAGGAAGATGGGGGTTGGTTAACCCAAGAGGAACCGCACATCTCCATATTAGACCTCGACGCCAACCGTTACGCCGCCATATTGGCTGATCTTGGAACCTAAGACCAACAACACCTCTGAAAGACATCCATAAGCCTCAAAATCCTTGTCAACGTAGGGAACGCCTCCCAGCTACCAGAAGAAATATCATTCAACAAACAAGAAATCTTCTCCTTGGAGTCTGACTTCACAACAATTTGTTGCAGATCCAGAGATTTAGCAAATTCGCACCTCACAAATATAGCATTAGCCTCTACCGCCGTAACGCTTGGAGCATGAGTCTGCCATTTCCCCGCTGCCACAAATCGACCATCCGCATTCCGAACAACGACCCCAACTAATCCTTCACTAGTGGTAACAGACCAGCTCGAATTAACATTGACCTTCATAAAGGGATAACTCGGGGGAAACCACCTGACCAAGCCAGACGAAGAAATCTGCGAAGGGATAGAGCTTCCCGACGGTGAATGGGAAACCTCTAGGAAAAAATCAACCGAGGAGGTGAGAGACAAAAGAACTTGAAGGGGTAATATGATATTCTGATTAAAAATGGAGTCACACCGAGCCTTCCAAATGTGCCAACAAGTGAAGGCAACGTACGACAATAGCCAAGTAACATCAGCCATCGACCCTAAATGAGAGTTCATCAGCGAAAAAAACCAATTCGCCAAAGACGTAATGCTCGCCCTATCCACTTTATAATTAAGAGAACCTCCAAACCATAAGGTTTCGACCCACGGCACAACATAAGCATATGCTTGATAGATTCCTCACAAGCATGACATATAAGGGCAAATCGGAGTAGGAGAACATCGACGTCTATAAAGAGCCTCCATAGTAGCCAACGCCCTACTAAACGCCTTCCACATAAAACAACAAATCTTCAGATGGGTCTTCAAATTCCAAAGGACCTTCTAAACACAGGAAGGAATCAAGAAAGAAGTAGAAACCGGCCTAGTCACCACTTGCACCGCAAAAGAATGCACCCAATGATAACCAGATCTCACAGTATACACCCCATTCCTAGTCATCAACCAAACCAATATGTCATTCATTAAATGATCCCCAATATGAACTTGAACAATCGCCTTGCACTCCTCCTCTGAAATGAAAGGTATGAGAAAATCAATATCCCAATTCCCCACATGCCCACCAAATAACAAGTTCACCCGCAAATTCCTCGACACCCTAACATCAACTGGAGGAGTAGGGTGGCCAAGAGGGAGAGATGGAATCCATCTATCATGCCAAACTCGAACACTTTCACCATTCATAACTTACCAATGTGCACCCCGAATAAGAATATCATGGTCGGCCAACAAACTCGTCCAACCCCAATACGCTCTGCCTTCCTGTTTGGCCTCTAAGAACGAACAGTGAGGAAAGTACTAGGCTTTGAGAACTTGAACCCATAGCGAATTAGGATCCTGCAGCAACCCCCAACATTGTTTAGCAAGGAGGGCATCGTTAAAGTCGCTGAAAGTGTGAATGCCCAAACCCCTCCTCAGACTTCAGCAACCCCAAAATAGCCCGAGAAACCCAGTGAATACTTTTATCCCATCTATGTTTCCCCCACCAAAAAACAACAATCAAAGAGTCTAACTCCGAGCACAAGGTTGTCGGGAATTTAAAAATATTCATGGGGTATGCTGGGATGGCTTGAATAACAGCCTTAATCATAACATATTTCCCTGCTTGTGATAAAGTACATTGTTTCCAACCTTGAAATTTCTCCAAAATCTTACCTTTGGCATAGGCAATGCCCTTTTTTTTTTTTTTTGAACGACTCCACAAAGAAGGAAGGCCCAAATAAGTCCTAGGATTAACCACCATAGGGATGCCTAAGACCTAACTGAGGTTCATCAAGATTCCACTCAGAGTATTCACGCCAAGAAATACACTGGATTTTTGTAAATTCACCTGTTGCCCATAAGTCGCAGAGTAAGCATCGATAATTTTCACAAGGTTGCAACAGTTGAGGTGATCCACCCTCAGAAATATCAAGGTATTATCTGTAAAGAGCATATGAGAAATAATTAGTCCACCAGTATTCGTACGGATACCCAACAAATCACGTCTTTCAACCGCCGATTGGATAAGCCTAGATAGGACCTCACTCATAAGGAGGAATAGATATGGAGATAAAGGGTCCCCCTGACGAATACCCCTAGACAGGAAGAACCTCATACCTGGCTACTCATTCAAAATCACCGCAAAATTCACCGATTTCACGCAGCCCATAACGAGATTCCTCCATCTAGCATAAAAGCCCAACTTCTCCATCACCATATCCAGGAAATCTCACTCCACACGATCATAAGCCTTATGCATATCGAGTTTAATTCCCATCTCAAACTTACCTTTCGCTTTCCGAAGCTTTAAGAAATGGAACATCTCATGCGCAATACCAATATTATCCTAAATCTATCTCTCTTCCACAAAAGCATTTTGCATGGGAGAGATGATATTAGTAAGAAAAGACTTAAGACGGTTAGCCAGCACTTTAGATAAAATTTTATAAGAATAATTGCACAGGCTTATGGGCCTAAACTGTCCCATAGATTCGGGGTTTTTAACTTTCGGGATCAAAACAATGTGGGTAGAATTAAGTCTTTGAGGTGAACTCACCCCATTGATGATATCCCAAACCAGCCCATTAACTTCCGCCACAAGAGCATCCAAAAATGCATGGTAGAACACACCTTGGAAACCATTAGAACCCGAGGCCTTCAAACCCCCTATTTGATAAGCAGCAGACTTAATTTCCTCCTCCGAAATCGAACTAATTAGAAACTCATTCATCTCACCAGTCACCGAGGTGTGCAAACAATCCAATAAAGAGCCCCAATCCATATGCCCCGAGGAAGTAAAAATATTTGCAAAATACTCTTCCACCATATTTCTCACCGCCCCTAGGTTATCAATCCAAACATCATTCCTATATTTAAGCTTAACCACATTATTCCTCCTACATCTCTGCAATGTAGACTGGTGAAAAAAAAAAAGATATTAGCATCCCCCTCCCTGAGCCACTTGATCGGGGATCGTTGATGCCAGTAGCTTTCCTCCACCTCCCACAATTGCTCAAGCTTTATAGAGACCACTTTAATGTCTTCCCAATTTTTACTCCAATCATACTGAAGTTCCCCGAGCTGAAACACTAGACGTTCAATCTTCTTCCCTCGAGCCTTAAACTATCTGCGACTTCAACGAATTAACTGAGATCGGCAATCGTTCAACTTTTTGTGCCATCGTGAAATCCCATCACCAAGACAACGCCTCCCCCAGCAAGTTTCAACAATCTCCATGCACCTAGCTTCCTCAGACTAAAAGGCTTTAAATCGAAAGAGTTTTTTTGGAATTAAAACCCCCTGGCTGGCATTGAATAATTAAAGGATAGTGGTCAGACCCAATGACAGTACCATGAGTCACTAGCGTGTTAGGCCATTTCTCCTGCCAAAGCTTATTAGACAGGCCTCTATCCAATCTTTCCTCTACTAACTGCCCATTTCTAACGCCACGCCAAGTAAACTAAGGCCCATTGAAATCTAAGTCCATCAACCCTGCATTATTCATAAATGCCTCTAAATATCTGGGTCTATTATAAAGCACATCCGATCCCCCTGACTTCTTATGGTCCCAAAGAAACTCATTAAAGTCACCACCACAAAGCCACTGGAGGTTGAAGGGACCAAACGAAGACTTCATCCAGCTCCAAAATGCAGACTTCTCCGCCCTATACGCAGTACC
The DNA here is from genome assembly GCA_035220775.1 of Malus fusca. Lineage (NCBI taxonomy): Eukaryota > Viridiplantae > Streptophyta > Magnoliopsida > Rosales > Rosaceae > Malus > Malus fusca. Next base: position 7,089,300 of record CM069067.1, on the reverse strand, counting down.
ATACACTCACGTGACCCTGGCCCATAAGTCATCTCTCATCCCTCTAAATCTCATATAAATTATATGCTTTGAAGAATACCCAACATCCACCTTTAATAAACCATCCCACCACAAGCTTAAACCTTATGCACGCCCAACTGGAGCAACTTTAAAACCCATCGAATATCTCATACGTCATTTAACACCATCAATTCTATGATCCTTCATTTTAGTTTTAGAGAGAAAAATCATATAGGCCTATACTTCCTAATTAGCCCGTGAAGGGCCCGAACTACCGTGTCCGACCCAAGACCACGGCAGTTCCACAAAAGATAACTCATGGCTCCCTTGCGGTTGTTGAGGGCTAGTCGCCACCTCCATGGTAATAAACACCTTTACCTTTCCTCAACATAACTCTTTTCTTCATTTCTGCAATTTCCTCCAAGTTCTCCCAAAGTTCTTTATATTCCGCGGGAACATCCAACGACTCCTCTTCAGCAGCTAAGGCATTAGTGATTTCTAAGCATATCTCCCGCACAGACATGTCCAGGAGACAAGTTATAGACTAGTTGTGTCCATCAGAGCTACCTTATCCTAATTTCATTTTCTTACGTGAAGATTGATCCAGCTGTTGTGTATCCCTCTTATAACATTTTCTCAAACTGCCTGTTTCCAAACTCCAGTTGAAGGTGGAATCAGACAGTTGTAGAGGCCCACCTAACTGATAAACAACCTGAGGTAAATCCACATTCCTCGATACCAAGTTTGCATCACGGGCGCTCAACTGATCCATATTTAAAGCAATTAATGGCCCAAAGTTATTCACAGTTTCCAAGCCCATAGTTACCTGCAGACCCACTTCACTTATCTCTTGGATCCGCGCAGGCTGAATAACCAAACATGGGCTTAAAGTTTCACTGACTTGAATGGGCTGCGTGCCCAACGGCCCAACACTCATTACCCCCTGATGATCCACGTGGCGAGGATGACCCTCAGATAACCATTGACCAGTACCTTTCTCCTGAACATCTCATCTGTTGCGAATCATATGCCAAGTCTTCTGCCCCTGTCTTGGACTGTAAGCCACTTCTTGTTGTGAAGGGGCCTGCGAGTATCCCACTGAATCCCCACTGTTCATCCCTTCTGTAGTCCTCACGCGCCTCTCAGAACTTGACCCTGGTCCTGCCCTAATAGCTCCAGCAAGTCTCCACTCCTTTATATTGATTACCAATGGTCTTGGAACCTCAACCTCATCACGGACAGGAGCAGTTCGTGTCTAGTCTCCATACACAGCAACAGTCCCCCTCCCAGGCAGAAACGAACAATCAGTATTGGCATGTCCCAATCCTTCCACAGCAATAACAAAAGTCTTGAAGCCCTTCATATCGAAATTCAATCCACGCGTCTCTGTTATTGTTTCGTGGGATCCAGCACCCTGGAATAAGCGATTTCCCAGAGTCAACAACTACCCTTACCTAAAGAAAACCCCTAGCCTTCGCAGGATCCTCCAGTTCCACGAAATCCCCAAGTTCCCTTGCTAGACGCCTTACATTCATTTCTGTGCAGATAGATAAGGGAACCTCTCTAATTTGAATCCAAAAAGGAACCAACTCCAGTTGAATCTCCTCTAAAGCTAACTCAGGTAGCCACCTCTGAACAGAGAAGTTATGTTTCATGACAGCCCAAGGCACCTGATTCATAATCCTTCCCGTAGTGCTTTCATCTTGCACTGTAATTAGATAAGTATTTTCTCTGACCCATTTGACTTCAACTTCCCCCAAATCCTTCCAAGTCGATCGTAAGATATTCTGAACCCCCCACTTATTCAGCATCTTATTAGTCAGAGTCGCCCCCACCCATTTAACCCCACATTTCAAATTCGAAAGATCCATTGACTGCTCCAACTGGACGACCAAATCCTCCACCGTCGAGTGCTCCATGTGTTCTTTGATGTTGCTTCCTACCAGATGTCCACGAGCTAAAGTGAAAATGATAGATCCTTGAAGACTTAACTGACTGCTCCGATAATAGTTAGATTTCCCCCACAAATCTTCTTTTGGCAAGTTATCCTTTTGACAAATACAGAAAGCTCCGACAACTAGAAGGTTCAGCACACAGAACCAGTGTTTTGTTGTAGAATAATCTACCTAACCAACCAATAGAAATCGAAGGGTAGTTGGAGTACACCAAACTTCAATAAAAGCAGGTAATAAATAAGCAACATAAATTCCCCCAACCCCAGCCATAGGGGGTGGTTAGGATCAATCAAGCACCAAAAGATCACCTCGCACAAGGAAAGACAGTGCAAATAAAACCAAAGAGCAAACTAAAAAACAAACAAGAACCAGCGATAAGGGAAACTACCAAAACTTTCACAAAGGAGAGAACTAACACTCACAACGGAGGTCTCTCACACCAGCGGAGAGAAATGACTTAATATTTTTGTTTTTTTTCTGTCTATTGGAGTAAGTTTCTCAATTAAAAATTCGTTGGTTTTTTAACTCATCAAAACATGCAGCTATGGGTTTTTTTTGCCAAATCCGTTAAAACTTCCATCAAAATGAATCACCTGGCACGCACATAAGACTAAATCAAGGGGCAAATATGAAAAAAAAATTAAGAAAAATTATAGCAATGGTTCCCAACTTTAACCCAATTAGAGAAATAATCTCTCAACTTTAACGCACTTGGTGCAGTGGTCCCTCAATTTTAACATAATTGTAGCAATGGTCATTCCAACATGATTCGTTTTGATGCAATTTTGACAGAGTAGACGAAAAATTCCTAGATACATGTTTTGATAAGTTAAAAAACTGATGATCATAAATTTTTAGTTGAAATATCATTAATCTAGTTAAGATATAAGGAACCATTATTACAATTTTTTTTTTTGTTAAAAGGAGGTGAGCGGTATAGAAAGTTAGTACAGGTATGACTAAATTAAAGCCGTTGAAGAGGATATATTGGGAGTCAAGCCACTAACCGTGTCATTTCTCTTTGGGATGGAGCTGGATCAATTGATTGTGACAAATTACCCTCGGTTTCGCTCTTATTTACAACTTTTCTAATGGGCTCCAATCCTTTTGAAGATTTTTAGTTGTGGGCTTTTTCTGGACTAAATTCAATCTCTATAATGGATGGATAAGATGAATCTTGCACAACGTTTTGGTTAGTTTATCTTCGCTACTTACATTACCCTTAAACTCTCTGAAGCATTTTGTCAAGCATCTTGCCTTCATAGCAAGGGACATTGCATACACTTTATCCTTTATGTGGATCTGCCAGTAGCCGTGACTAGCCTACTGAAGTGACGAAGCTTTGTTATGAATAAATATCCTATCATTCGTCAAAAATAAGAAAACGCATGCCTCTTTTCGAAGGGATACAAACTTTTTTTGTTTGGATGACATTTTTTTGTTTCTATCTTTTGAACAGATGCTCTCAAGTCCACAGAAAAATGGAGAAGAAAATGACTTGAAAGATGCAATAAATCAGCAAAATAAGCATGGCCTGAAAATAACGTGGCCTCTGTCTTCTCTTTCCCTCTCCAACCAAAACTCTCTAGAAAATCTTCCATAACCATACCCTATATATCGTTGCAGGCAACAAGAAACCAGAGTTTTCATGCTACATCACGCTTCATGTCGTACGGACTCCTTTTCTGCTCAATAATGTTATACAAGTGTCGTTTTGGTGACAATTAGGCCGTACATATAGTCACCATGACAACATTGACAAGAACAACAGCTCTAGGTGGTTTGGGGGAGAAAATAAGTGCTTACCACAGTAGGTGCTTCTTCTGCCCGCATTTTCCATTTTTAAACGTACTCGAGAGTGCAGAGGGAGCAAGTACAGTACGGAGGCAAGGAGCCAATTCAGCTCCGGCATTCTGCTCCCGCAGCGCAATCCAAAGTCCTCGAGCTATTGCATCAGAAATCTCCACCACAGAACGAACGGTAAGTGACTGCCTCAAAATCTTCTCATGTACAAATTCTTCCATAAATATCTAAGGATTGCACTAAGAGAAAAACTTCCCTAAAATAGAAATGTCACTGTGACGGTATCTCAAGTCAATCATTAAAAAAATTAAAACGCATAATAATGCATGATTGGATTGAGATACTGAAACAGACACAAGAAGCATGACTTTGCAGTACTGACCAAACAAAAAAGCATGAGTTTGAACTAACTTTAAAAGCCTTGAAGGGCAACTTTACTTTTCACTCTAAGATTAATGAAGCTGTAGGTGTCCCATGGGGTAAATGACCTTAATACCCCTTGTATAAGCCTTGTATAAGCCTTGTATAAGGTATCTATGACCTAATTTTGTAAAGTTGTTTGAGGGCATATATGGGATCAGACCCTCGGAGGCGGTCCTAATAGCACCTAAAGAATGCAAACAAAATAAGCATTGGGGCTACCAATACTTTGTGCGTGCAAAGATAAGGTACAGCAGAAGTCGTCCTTATCTTTCTTTTTTAGGCTACCAAGGATAGTGAGATATTTTCTATAAAAAGGCACCTGGGAGTAGTAAAGTAGCACAACTCCATCCTTTCAGACAAATCAAACCCTAAAAAATCTTCTCTTACACAACAACGCAGGTTGCAACTACTCTCACTCATCAAGAAAAAATGCTCAAAAACTATGTGCCGATCTTCGTGATGCTCCCTGTAAGTCATGATTCTTCTTTTCACTCACACTATGTATGCATTATGGTGCGAAATATAATGATCATCACAAAGTAAAAGTTGTAATTTTTCCTTTCGGGTTTTTCTTCGTACCAGTTGGGAGTTGTTAGGGTTGACAATGTTTTGGAAGACGGGGACAAACTCGTTAAGGACCTGAAGGAGTTACGGGCAGCGGGTGTTGATGGGGTGATGATAGATGTGTGGTGGGGGATCATAGAATCGAAAGGGCCTAAGCAGTATGACTGGAGTGCTTATAGGAGCGTGTTTCAAGCAGTTGAAGATTGTGGGCTAAAATTACAAGCTATAATGTCATTCCACCAATGTGGTGGGAATGTAGGAGATGTTGTAACCATCCCCATCCCCAAATGGGTACTTGAGATCGGAGAATCAGACCCCGATATATTTTATACCAATCTCAAAGGTAACAGGAACCCGGAATACCTCACTCTAGGTGTGGATAACCTGCATCTCTTTGACGGACGAACCGCTGTGCAGGTAAGGTTCACATGATTTCTATATGTAAAATGTTCATGCCATCAGCTAGCATTCATTTTTATCATGGTTACTTTATATGTTAATAGTTGTGTTACAGATATACGGTGATTACATGAAAAGTTTCAGAGAGAACATGTCGGATTTTCTAGAAACCGGACTTGTTATAGACATTGAAGTAGGGCTTGGACCTGCAGGAGAGCTCAGGTATCCCTCTTATCCGGAAAGTCAAGGATGGGCTTTTCCAGGGATCGGAGAATTTCAGGTGGGATTGATTTATTAATATGATGATCCTATGGCTTACTGGAAATATTCAAGCAAGTTTAAGTTTTAAACATGTTACCTATTCCATATTGCAGTGCTTTGACAAGTATCTCCAAGCAGAGTTCAAAGAGGCTGCAACAGCTGCAGGTCATCCTGAATGGGCTTTGCCAGATAATGCCGGAGAATATAATGACACTCCTGAATCCTCAGAGTTCTTCAGATCAAATGGGACATATGTTACTGAGAAAGGGAGGTTCTTCTTGACTTGGTACTCTAACAAATTAATGATCCATGGTGATCAGATCCTGGATGAAGCCAACAAAGTTTTTGTGGGCTGTAAATTAAAGCTAGCAGCAAAAGTAAATATTCTAATGTCATAAAAAACTGTTATTAGCAGTACCTACGATCTTTCGCCCAATGTTAATCCGAGAATCTGCTTGATTACAGGTATCTGGAATCCACTGGTGGTATGAAGTTGATAATCATGCCGCGGAGCTTACCGCAGGATACTACAACTTGAAAGATAGAGATGGGTACCGACCTATAGCCAGGATGCTGTCAAGGCATCATGCCATTTTGAATTTCACATGTTTAGAGATGAGGAACTCTGAACAAAGTGCTGATGCCAAAAGTGCGCCTGAGGAACTTGTTCAGCAGGTAAACATCTTGAAATTTATGAAGACCAGCTTTCCTACTTCAGTCTCGTTTGTCATTGAAAAAAATACCGTTTTACTGTTGTTTTCTTGTACAATTCCCTCCATAAAACATGTCGAAATGATTGTCTTGGAAAACCATACAAAAACTAATCTTTCTTTAGTTTGACAGTTATACAGTATCTAGTAAAACCCAGGTTCTAAATAAAATATGTTTCTTAACGAATTTATGCTATTCAATTACAAAAATATGGAAAGTAAAAAGCGCATCAATAACAAATTTAATAAGGAACAAACAAGTTAAAACTAAGGATGGATTGAAAATGGACAACTGCATTCTTGACAATCATGTTTTGCAAAATACATGTGCAGGTTTTGAGTGGAGGTTGGAGAGAAAATATAGAAGTTGCCGGAGAAAATGCACTTTCTAGATACGACAGTGTGGCTTATGACCAAATCCTTCTAAATGCTAGACCAAATGGCATCAATAAAGACGGCCAACCAAAATTAAGGATGTATGGGGTGACATACCTTCGTTTGTCTGATGAACTACTGCAAAAGACGAATCTTGATATATTCAAGATATTTGTAAAGAAGATGCATGCTGATCAGGTAAACAAATCTTTATGTATGTGATTTAAGAATATGCTCTTTCATGGTGAAATATGTCATCGGATCCCTCATTTCTGCAGGATTACTGTCCAGACCCAGAGAAGTACAATCACCACCTAGGTCCTTTGGAGAGGTCGAAACCAGAGATTTCGATTGAAGATCTTCTGGAAGCAACCAAAGCAGAGGAGCCATTCCCATGGGATAAAGAAACAGATATGAGTGTCACTGGTGGAGCTGGTGGACTTGTTGGCCTACTCTCTAATTTGATAAGCAAAATCTTAGCTCTATTTAAGTGATACAACAGCAAGGCTGGGAGAGAAGCCTATAAATGGGCATAGGGTGGCAAACTGGCAATGTGAAAACAATTTGAGATGTTTTCTGTTTGAATAAAAGAATCTGTATTTCCCATAGAATGAATGTACAGACAATCTCATGACAGTATCATTCACCAGTAATCCCCACAAGAGCAAACTCCATGTCTAAAGTGGTGGAACCTGTGGATATCTCGCATTATAATCTCTCGATTCATAAGCATAGAGATCATTTTTGTTACCGTGTGGCAATCGTTGCATACACGAAGATTCTTGGTTATCCTGATTGGCGTCCCAGGTTGTGTGTTAATAAGGGCAAAAGCAATTGCCAGTCTCTCGCTATGATCCCAAAGCATTTTCTCCTTTACTTCCTCTTCAACGTCATAGAACACTGAAGCGGTGTCCGGCTTGTATCCAGCCTCCTTGAGCTGCAGATTCAAGTCTGTTAACTTGGCATAAATATCTCGAGTCTGTGGGTGTGACTTATCTCCAACTAAAAACCTATGAACCATCTTATCTAACTCCACAAAGCTGCAGCCGGGTGGTTTCTTCAGTCCCTTCCTTCTCACCACAGCTCTCACTCTTTCCACATCATCCCATCTCTTCTCAGAAGCATAAATGTTGGAAAGGCAAATGTAGCTCCCCACTCCTTTTGGGTTCATTTCAAAAACATTTTGTGCTGCAATCTCCGCCAGCTTAACATTCTTGTGCAACCTGCAAGCAGAAAGAAGTGCAGCCCATATATCACTGCTAGGTTCTACTTGCATGGTCTTAATGAGCTCATATGCTTCATCTACGCGCCCTGCTCTTCCCAGAAGATCCACCAAACATGAATAGTGAGCAAGTCCAGGCTTCACATTGTATTCTACCGTCATTCTATTAAAAATATCTTTACCTTCATTGACTAGGCCGGCATGGCTACATGCTGACAAAACAGAAGTGAGAACCCCTTCATCTGGAGTGAAATTATTTGCTACCAGTTCGTGATAACAAGAGATTGCTTCTTCTCCCCTCCCATGAGCACCATATCCTGAAACCATAGCACTCCAAGAAACCAAGTTTTTTACAGGCATCTCATCAAAAACACAACGGGAACAAGACAAACTTCCACATTTAGAATACATGCCTATAAGGGCAGTTCCCACAAAGATATTTCCACCAAACCCTTTCTTGACGATGCATGAATGAACAGACATGCCAAATTGCAAGGCGCTGATCTGGTCACAAGCTCCGAGCACACTTGTGACAGTTACTTCATCAACCTCTGCACCTTCCATAACCATTTGGCAGAAAAGTCTCAAACTTTCAAAAGCATCTCCATTCTGCTCATAACCACTGATCATAGAGTTCCATGACACAGTATCTTTCAATTTCACCCCATCAAATAATCGCCTCGAATAAGCAGCAGACTTGCACTTACAATACATCTCAATAAGAGAATTGGTCAAAAACTCGTTATGTATTTCACCACGGTTTTGAACCACATATGCATGAACTGCTTTCCCCTCCTTCAAGGCCATCAACTCAGCACAACCAGAGAGTATCCCAAGCAAACTTGTCCCATCTGCTCTCAATCCCGCCTTCCCCATTTGCTCAAAAATCTTTAAACCCTCTCTTGGGTCACCATTCTTCACACAACCCGAAATCATTGTGTTCCAAGAAGTTAAATCTCTCTCAGGCATTCTATCAAACACCATCCCTGCCAACCTCATATCCCCGAACTTGGAGTACATTGCCAGAAGAGCATTACCCACATAAACATCCGACTCCAACCCACTAACCACAACCTCCCCATGAACCCTCCTCCCAATTTCCACAACCAACAGATCACCGCACGCCTTGAGAACAAAAGGGTAGGTAAAATTGTCCGCCTTCTGTCCAAAACTAAGCATTTCACGGTACAAAACCAGAGACTTGAACGGACATCCATTGCAGGCATATCCCCTGATCATGAAATTCCACAGGAACGAGTTTTTCAATAAAATCCCATCAAAAATCAGCTGCGCTTGGGGCATTTTACCACAGTTTGCGTAGAAAGCGGCGAGCTTGGTGCTGAGATAGGTGTTGTTGATGAGATTTCCGGCGGTGACAGCGACGGCGTGGAGCTGCTGGCCTTTGGGGAAGGATTTGGTTTTGGTGAGGGATTGGAAGATGGTTCCGCATTGGAGGGAAGTGAATGGTGGGCTGAGAGATTGGTGTTTGAGATGGAGAATGGAGGAGCAGATAGATTTTTTGAGGAGTTTGAGATTGAGATTGCCATTGCCGTTCATCAGAAACAAGTTTGCAAAACATGAAATATAAATATATATATATATATATATGTATGTATGTATGTGTGTGTGTGTGTGTAAATATATATTCACGAGCTTTCAAAGAGTAGAGAATAAGGAGGTGGCGGGCATTTCAATTTCGCTATCTCCCGTTTGTTTATGCAGACTGCAGTACCAAAGGAGTGAAAAAAATGAAAAGTTTAAAAAAGAATGGAGAAGTGGGGTATCGATCCCCATACCTCTCGCATGCTAAGCGAGCGCTCTACCATCTGAGCTACATCCCCTGTTGACATTATTATGCACGAATTTATTTATAACTGTTTCAGTTGTTTAAATGCATACAAGGAGACAGATACATGAAATAAGTGCCCGTCTGTGATTTAGGATTGTTTTGGCTTGGATAATCTACTAAAAGATTATTATTGTTAAGGGGAGGGGTGGGGGAGGGTTTGAAATTAATATAATAATTTAGGAAGACGGGAGTTTCGAACTTGGAAGTTCGGGACGCATAGGTGAAAACCTAATATCCTACCCACTAGGATATTGGACCACATGCCAAATTATATTCCTTCTCTACGATACTAGCCTTCTAACCTGAGACCATGAGGCCAAATGCTAGAGCACTTAACTATACGGCTAGTACTAGATTCAATGAATATTGATAAAAAAATATGAATGTGAACTTGCATATTATATATAAGTGAACATATTGAATTCATGAAGAAAACATTGAATTTGGTTTGATTTTATAAGAAGGGTGGTGAGTGGGGATGGCTTGGGTAATGAGTTTGGGGTTATGTGAGAGAGGGAAAGATGGTGGGTGATTAAGATTAGTAATGAAATGACCTTTTTATTCCTTTTTACTTCTACATGTGGATGAAATTTTGACAAAAATTTCGATTTGATAATGAACTTTACCACAGGAATTAGCAGGTTTTTCACTACATAGATTTATTTAAAACTAGTGTCTCACCACACTACGAGAAAAGAAATTTGGCAATTAAAATTATTTGAACTATGAGAAAAAATTCGAATATAAGTGCATAATAAAAAGAATTCGTAACTCAGTTAGTTAACATCATTTATCACTGAACTCAAGAGTCGATGTTCAATCTTCCCTCCACTCCAAATAAAAAAGGGAACATTTAACGAAAAGCTCCCAGTACTGTTTACTTTAACAAAAAACTACATTTTTACATTAAAAAGTCAATCCTAGTATTATTTAATTTACCCTTTATGTTGTCTTTATCGTTAAAACTCAAAGTTTTCAAGTCATTTTTATTAATTTTCCTAATAAAAAAAACGTAGATGTTAAATTTGGGATAAAAAAAATGAAAAGTAATAGATAAGAATAAAATGAGAAAAACAAAAAATTGGATGAAGGCAAGTGTTGTAAAAGCCAAAGGGCGGTCAAGAGACAAAAGACCAAAATAAGTCTAAAGACAACCATGGACGTCCCACATTGTTCTCCTCACGTCTATATCACGCTTCATTCTCTTTCTCTCTCCTCCTAAACCCCCGAAAAACAAGAAACGTCCCGACGAACAAAAATCTAAACAGAAAAAAATATTATCACAATAAATATCCAGATTAGCTAAAATCCTTCTGGGTTGAATTAGATTAGAGCCCCCACCCCATGAATTTGTGTTTTGATTCAGCTTTTTTGTTGCGTTTATTAATGGCGGTCGTGAAGACAGCAATGCTTTGACGTTTTAAAATAGTATAAAGTTTTGCAGGCGTTGTTGTTTTTGGTCTGCTCTTGCATGTTCGTGTCTCGACGTTTGAATCTTCAAAGTCTGTGTTTTTCCGATCGAGATGGTAAAAAAATTGTGGGTTGTTCGCATAGCTGAGAAACTTGACGTGGGTTGCCGTCAAAATTGAAGATTTTAATCACGTGGGGATAAGAACGCGGAGCAGAAGGGCGCGCGGCCGCCATTGTTGCAACTTGTAGGTGGAGCTTCGAGGCCGGTTTTTTATCTTTTGGAAACGTTTCGTTTCTGTTTGGTTGGAGAGAAAATTGAGGATTGTGCGACAAGTTCGATGAAATGAGAAGGAAAATACATGGACGGGATGGAAATGGGAAGAGGCAGCTATGCGGTTGTTTTTGTGATTCTGCTTTGTGCGTTGGTGATAGGGGCGTCGGAGGGTGTGAGGAGGACGAGAGAAACATTTTTCGGCAATGGCGGCGATTGGCTCTCCGAGGAGATAGACGAAGACATGGTATGAACATAATTTGAATTACCCTCTTAATTCTTTTTCCTGCTATTTTCTTCCTTCGTGATTGTTAGCTACGTTGTTGCCAAATTTTGCATTTAATTAGAAATTAATTAAAGTTTTATTCGAAGTAAGTTTTTTTTCTCGCTTCTGCAATGCGATGTTGTATTGAAACCAAGAAAGAACTAGTCTTGGTTGCTAATGGGAAGAGAAAATTAAAGTCAAATTTGCGGTGACCTGGGCGTACCTAAGTTGGCTAGAGTAGTGTGTTTCCCCTCCGCTCTTCTGCATGATGTTGATTAGATTAATTAGAATATGGCTCGAGAAAAATGAATTTGATCTTCAATTTCCACTTGTCGTGTTTGTATGTAACACTAGCAGGTTCCTGTTCTGAAGAAGCTAAGAACCTATTTAGGTGACACAATCCTTTTTTGTTTTGCTAATACATGGAGGGATGAATTTGCAAATTATGTGCACTTTGTTCTTCATGCTCAAGCTGTATATGCCAACATGTAACTCTACATTGAGTTAAAGACAGATAGGAGCAAATGGCTTGTAGAAAAGATAGAAAACTCCACCAGCAAAAACAATAGCAGATTGTATACCGCGAAACTGCATTCGGCTGTGTGAGAAATGACAACTGCGTTAAGGCAAAAGATTGAAATTTTTTGTAATTGTTGTATTGAAAATTGAACTCATGATAGCTACTTCATTATTGTACAAGAGGATTACATGTTTATCACCGAAATTTGACTAGATCTTGTGACTGCAGGCAGAGCAGGCATGGATCCATTGCAGGAAAGAACTGATAGAAGAGAAAGATGCTATCGAGAATTTTAACTTGTACATTCCACAGGAAGCAGCCGCTGACTCTGAAACAACGTTCTTAACGAAAATCAACATACACCATGCAATTTTAGTTCTTCCTCATCATGTGAAACAAACACTTTTTGATTGCTTAAGAAAGAAAGGGCTTCTGCTTCATGCTTCTGAAGAAAAGGCTACCTCGAAAAATTGGTTCATCAGCTGCTTAGGGTGGCTTTTAGGCTGGCCGGATGCTCCTAGAAGACATTTGGCCAGCGATTCACGTAAGCCAACAACGCCAAGTCCTTCTCCAGTTCTAGCTCCCGGCCCTGCAGCTAGGTTGCCTAGATATCAAGCACCTTCACCTTCACCTTCATCCTCTAAGAAAACTCATACTACTTTTCATGCTAGTCCTAATCCCGCATCAAAGGATCCCTCGTCGAAAAAGAAGAATCCACCATCAAAGGATGCGAAACCCTCACCAAAAAAGAAAAATTCACCAGCAAAGGATCCCTCATTTGGTAAAAAAAAGGCGCCACAAAAGGATAACAGCAATGTGATTAAACTAATTGCTATTGCTGGAGCTGCAGTTGTAATATTTATCATTGTTGCACTTCTCTGTTTCTGCTGTATTAAGAAAAGGAGAAGCCGAAAAATTGGTCCAAGAAATGGACCAAATGATGATAGGCCTCTTCTCACAATATCCGCTGGTATGAATGCAATTATTAGCTTTCTTCCACTAATTGATGATGATTTTCTTCGCATTCTAAGGCCTGTCACAATCTTTGTAATGCCACAGGTTCTTCTCAGAAGTCCACTAGTTTAGGAAATTCCAGTAACAAAGAGTTCGGCACTAGTGCAAATTTTGCAAACAATATGGCCCCGAAAAAAGAAAATGAATCTGCACCTGGTGATGCAACTACATCAGAAGCCGTGGCAGGAGGGTCAGTTCCTCCCCTAAAACCTCCCCCTGGAAGACAAGCTCCTCCACCACCTGAACCACCAGGTCCACCACCACCTCCTCCTCCTCGTCCTAAGGCCCCACCACCTCCGAAAGTTGCACCTCCACCAAAACCATTGCCTGGTAAGAGCAACCGTCCGCCTATAGGACCTCATCGCAAAGCAAACAGTGGAGGTAGTGGTGATATGGATGCTGAGGGATCTCAAAAGACCAAGCTAAAGCCATTCTTTTGGGATAAGGTTAATACCAATTCGGATCAGTCAATGGTCTGGCATGAGATCAGTGCAGGATCATTCCAGTAAGGCATTAACTTTCTCTTGATTGATATAATTTTTCATCAAAAATTAACTTTAAATACTCCAATTTAACTTCCTACTTATTTACAGATTCAATGAGGAGCAGATAGAGTCGCTATTTGGTTATAACGCTGCGGATAAAGCCAAAAATGATCGCAGGAAGGAAGCATCAGCCTTAGAACCTGCAGTCCAGTATATTCAAATTATCGACAGAAAGAAAGCACAAAATCTTGCAATTCTTCTACGAGCATTGAATCTGACAGCGGAAGAAGTTGCTGATGCCCTCCGAGAGGGTGAGTCTCTCTCTCATCGTGAGAAACTTTTCTATGAGATATTCACTTTATGTTGTTTACATGGGAACAACTCTTCATCATTGGCCACTTGTCTCTCTGAAGTTCCATGTTATGTTTTTCCAATTTCGATTCAAGTGCTAAATTGTGCAAACAAAGAGAATAAAAATTCTATTATCATGTTATAAAGAATAAAAACTCGAAACGGAAGAACATAGCATGGAACTTCAGAAAATAAGAACTCGGAAATACCATTTTTGAATCTAATAAAAACAAGAAGTACCATGTTTTAATCATTTATCCTGGACGATGGGCTAGTCTATGTGTTATTTCTTATCAGTAACATGGTTCTTACCTTTATTGATTGAATCAGGTAATGAGCTTCCTGTGGAGTTCCTCCAAAACTTGTTGAGGATGGCACCAACTGCGGAAGAAGAATTGAAGCTTAGGTTATTCACAGGGGATATTGCCCAACTTGGTCACGCAGAGCGGTTCCTCAAAGCCATGGTCGACATACCATTTGCTTTCAAGCGCATGGAGTCACTGTTCTTCATGTGTTCCCTGCCAGAGGAGGTTTCTACCACTAAAGAGTCCTTCATAACTTTAGAGGTGAGACTCTTGATCTGCGAACGCAATCTATCTATTGAACAATTATCGTTAGTCAAAGCAACCTTCAATGCTTCTGTGTTATCTAACTATACCTCGCCATAAATGTCAGGTTGCTTGCAACAAACTCAGAAAGAGCAGGCTATTCCTAAAACTTTTAGAAGCGGTTCTCAAAACTGGAAACCGTATGAATGATGGCACCTACCGTGGTGGTGCGCAGGCATTTAGGCTTGATACGCTTTTGAAACTCGCTGATGTAAAAGGCACTGATGGAAAAACCACACTCTTGCACTTTGTAGTTCAAGAGATCATGCGTTCTGAGGGTCGAAGAGCTATTCGCACAGCCAGAGAAAGCCGGAGCATGTCCAACTTGAGTACAGAGGACATAACTGAGGATGTCAATGAGGAATCAGAGGAGCACTTGTGTAACCTCGGACTTCAGGTTGTCTCAGGTTTAAGCGATGAACTTGAAGATGTGAAAAAGGCTGCACTTGTAGATGCTGATGGCCTAACGTCGACAGTTGCAAATCTTGGCCAGTCCTTGATAAAAAATCGAGATTTTATAAATGTTGAGATGAAGAATATGGATGAAGATAGTGAATTCCAACGCACACTAGCCAGTTTTGTGGAGCGGGCGGAATCTGATATTACATGGCTGTTGGAAGAAGAAAAGAGGATAACTGCTCTTGTGAAGAGCACAGCGGATTACTTCCACGGGAACGCAGGGAGGGATGAAGGCATTCGCTTGTTTGCGATTGTACGAGATTTCTTGGTAATTCTAAACAAGGTATGCACAGAGGTCCGAAATTCAACAATGAAGGCGGCGAAGAATGCAAAGAAAGAGGCTCAGGCCCCAACGGCGACAGAAACAACTCCAGAAAATCGTCAAACACCACCTACAGATATGCGTCAACGACTATTTCCAGCAATTGCAGAACGGCGGGTCGAGGAGGGTTTCAGTTCAGATGATGAGACCTAGCTTTTCATTTAGAATAGGTGTATTTTAATTTGGAAGCACATTGACGGTTCCTTGGAGTTCAAGTAATGCAGTAGTGCTAAAACCATGTGTGCAGTATGAAATTGGCCTTCAAGTTTTTGTGCCATTCTCTCTGTGACTGTATAGTCCACAAATTCAGACAGCATTGAAATCGCTGTGGCACGATGAAGAGACGGTACTTTCGCGCAATTCATCGGTGTCTAATTTCTTTTGATCCCTAGAATTTTGTTTTTGAAATTTGTTGGTTGCACAAAGGTGGTGTATTTCCAGGAAGAGTGCTTGCTGAAACGGGACTCCATGGATCCAATGGCAAATGGGGTTTCTTAGGTACATAAAGACTTGTGAAGTTTAAAAGATCAGATACTTTGTTGTTGTTTTTTCCGTCATTTATCATTTTACACTCTCATACCAAAACATAATTTGGATTCTGCAATGTGAGGTTTACTGTACTAATTCGAGGACTTGATGCGTGCTTAATTTGACTAAAAAATTACTCGTCTGAATCTTATTTCTCTGATCGATTGCAGCATTGTAAGCGAACAAGTAGTATGACTAAAGTGAGTGCTCAGGTGAACATGCATTGATGTGAGTGACTCGTCAGTCGTCATAACACATATGAATATGCACTCATATTCTGCAGCTATCAAGAAACAATATACCAATCGAACATTAAAAATTGAATGTATATATTACCATATCAACATTTCTCTCGTTTTAGGATAATGTTAGAGAAACTATCTATTTAAATTATATTTTTTTAATCTGTATAATGTGATTGTTGATTATTTGCAAATATAATCTAAAAAGTTAGAGTTTACGCAACATTACTCTTCGTTTTATCATATTTCCCATTTATAATTTAAATTACATATTAATAAAATCTCGATTGTCAATCAAAATTTCATATAGTACCATTATAACATTCTAATTAAAATTGAACATGAATAAAAACTATAATGTAATTTCACGCAAGTTATATTTTGTTTTATTATAAAAATTCCCGTTTAATTAACGTGGGATAAACATTGGAAAGTAACTAAAAAGGACGTGGTCCCACCGTCTTTGGCAAATAGACTACCGACACGTCACAAAGTTTCTGGTCAAAACCCTACTACGAAACTCTATATAAACTGTCCTCTAATGTAAAGGCTCTCACTTCTGACCGTCGCTCGGCTCTGTTACAGAATCAAAGCTTTCCCAATTCAAGACCCTCTCTTTCTCTCTCCGATGGCTCCGAAGAAACTTGTAGAAGACCCGCCGGCCGCCGTGGTGGAGGACTCCGATGATGAAACCGTCGACGAAGAGGAAGAGGAAGGGGAAGAAGACGACGCCGTTGAAGTCAACAAAGCAAAATCTGTGGATCTCAATGATGATGATTTAGAAGAGGAAGAGGAAGAGGAAGAGGAGGAGGAAGACGAAGAGGAGGAAGAAAAGCCCTCTGCGGTGGTCACGAAGTCAAATCCCCAATCGGGTTCTGCCTCCGAAGACGATTCCGGATCCGGGTCGGAGACCGAGTCCGATAACCACTCGCCGTCAGCTTCCGACTTCACCGTCAAGCCGATCGTCTCCAAGCCCGCGAACAGCCCTGTTATGCCCAGCAAGAAGACTGCTTCGGCGAAGCCTGCGGCCGCGCCCAGTTCCGGGTCGAAGCGACCGGCGGAGACCGAGCCCAGCCTGAAAAACTCCAAGAAGAAGAAGGTTGGCGGCGACGATGAGGATGCGAAAAAGGGGCAGCGTTTTTGGAGCGAGGACGATGAGATAACGATCCTGAAGGGCATTATAGAGTTCGAAAGCAAGAAAGGTGTGGCGGCGAGTTCGAATGTGGCTCCATTCCTTGAGTTCATCAAGAATGATTTGCAGGTCGATTTGAGCACCGACCAATTGGCTGAGAAGTTGACTGATAAGATCAGGAGATTGAAGAAGAAGTACCAGGCTGGAGAGGATGGCGAGGACCCGGTGTTTTCGAAGCCCCATGAGCTTAAGTGCTTTGAGCTGTGCAAAAAGATTTGGGGTTCTGAGGCCAATGGACTCGATAGCAATGTGAAGGGCGGTAAGAGGAAGCCGCCGAGGAAGAATAATAAGGTTAACAACGATACGGTTCTGGCCTTGCCGGTTTCAGACGTGTCTGTGAAGAAAGAGGTGCAGAATAATGTGACTAATAGAGGAGTTAAGGCTGACCCGGATGACTTTTGGTCTAAGTATCCATGTCTGAGTGGTTCTTTGAGGACGGGCAATTGTGCACCAAGGTCGGATTTAACTAGACTTTTGATTGAGAAGATGCCTTCTTTGGTTGGGAGTTCCAAGGCTAAAGAGTTGGAGGAGAGGTGGAGGGCATTGCAGCTCATTGAAATGGATTTGTCTGTCAAGAAGCTTGATTTGATGCAGGAACAGACTAAACTTGTATTGGATTCGATGAAGTCTTTGAAGGATTAGAGGTTATCTTGAAGGTAGTTCATGGTTTTTCATGGATTTTATGTTAATATTTTGAGTCCAAAACTTAATGGTATAGGTTCTCTTATGATAGAACCTGTTTTGTTTGATGCATGGAGGTTCTCAAATTTTGGTAAAGACCAATGTTTTGCTCTATACATGATGTGTCACATGGAGATCATTTTCGTATAATTCAAGTAGTTTTCTTCATGGCATTGTGGCTCTATTTGTTTTGCAGTTTACCTTCATTGGAATTGAATTCCTTTTGATTTGTTGTACTGGATGATGTCTGATGAATAGTGTGGTTGATTGGGAAATATAATATTACAAATTGCTCGGTATTTGATGAGACTGGCAAGTCCGGCCTAGGATGATTGTTGTTTAGTTCGTTGGCTTTGTTTTATTGGTATGAATTTGTTTTATTGGTGGTGGGGATGTTGGTAGGACTGTATGTATCTGTAGTCTGAAGAATCAGGTAGGCAATTTATCAAGTTGATATGAACTCAGGGGAAGATTTATCCCTGTAAAAAAGGATATGCTCTCGAATATTTCACATGTGCACTCTAGTCCCAATCTTAGATATAGAATCATAAGCCGTCCCATAACATTCAATCATGTTCCACAATTGTTGTCCTGGAGGCCCATCCTTCCAAGTTGGGTGACTTCGGCGATCCTTCTGTTTTGTCTGCCGATATCAACCCTCCCTAAGGTTACTTCACCATGGATTTGTACCTTGTACCCTGCGTATGGATGCTATGGTACCAAATGATATAAACTTGTCCCTGTAAAATTAGCTCGCTAGGGAGTTGTGTCCAAGAGTTTATACAATTTTGATGCATTTCAAAATCCTGCTCCTAATTAGTACACATTCTTGCTGGTATTAGAGTCCATCTTGAAGAGTTTCCTTGTTGTCTGAAGAATAACATTAACCAATCAGTAAGCTTCTTTCTGGATACCAGAGACCCGCCTATCCGAATTTTTCACTTGCTATACTTTCTCAAGGGAGATTAGAGGTAATGATTTACTTGATAGAACTATCATACTGTAGGGGTCTTTTACTTTGATAGTGTGTTAAAATGGTGGAAGGTGGCTACAAATCCCTTCTGCATCTGCATTGATATGAAACTTTTGACTCTGTCCACTGTTACCTGGATCCAAAGTGATGCACTTTCTAAGTGGCAGTGTTTGCCCCGCTGATTTATTTGAAGATGTTTGAATTTGGACCTAGGCAATCTTTTGGTGCAGGTTTTGCTAACGTAGATTCAAACTCTATTGACACGAAAAATGCTGTTCTAGTCTCCTTAGTGTTCTCTCACCTGTGCTGCTCCATCTACATGGATCTGCAACACTATGAGCTCGAGCACTATGTTCCGAGGCGAGCTCCTCCCATACGCAGAGGCGAGCTAGCCTCCTGTGTGTTCCTTTCTGCCTGTTCTTCTACATCCACTCTGCCTTAGCTCTGGTTCTGCGTTCTGACCACTCCTGCAGAAACAAATTTTAGTTTTTTTTTCTGCATACATCCAGAAAGTGAATAAACAAATAGAGTTGCATGCCTCTTTGATGATGCACTTTGCATATGGTGAAAGATGAATGAACGACTGGAACCCTAATTATTTTCTTTTCTATCACGATAGTCTGTTTTTTTGGAACTGCTTCGAGAAAAGCAGGCGAATCAGAGCAGCAAGCACAAAATTATCTCCACGGTTTAACGACCACAGCCGCCGGGCTTCTTCACATCCGCCATCAGCGTTGGCATCGGGACTCCATTCCCGTTACCCCGTCTCCTCCCCTACAAGTAAAATCTCTCTTCCCTTCTCTCCAAAGGGAGTGTTTCTCTCCAGTAACATTTCCCACAGATTAACGTGAATTATGCTAAGCAATTGTCCTATCCTAAACCATAAGCAGTTATTTTTTTGGCAATCATCCTAGAATCACTTCTAGGAAGAAACACATGAGAGGAACACTTCCAAGCACTTGAGAGGTAACTTTCCTTAATATTACTTAACGAACACCCTAAGGTCTCGTTTGGTATAAAAGATTGAACTAGATGAGATAAACACTCTAAAGAATATATACACTTTGTTCTTGAGTAATCCATTCCTACCTTCAAGTTGGTCACAATTTTTTCTGTTATGCCTTCAACATACTTTAAAATAGTGGTTTATCCATTCTAATTCAATCATCCGTATCAAACGAAGTCTAAGTGCTTTACTAAGGCACTTATCATGTAATAAAGCAATGGTTCAACCGTCCTCCTCTATATTAAGAATGAGGTAACAAACAATAGATTTGTAACTCAATTGGTTAAAACAATTTACTTTTGCACTGACAGCCCTGGAGTTTGACTCCCCCTTCTCCAATATCATTTGTATATGCTTGCGCTTACCATCTTTGTACATCATATTTGATAGAAGCATGGTGGTTTTATAGTGGATGCACACCAACCCGAGAAGAATACCTAAAGAATGCATGGACTTCTGTGGATGGTCCTGGACTTGAGCAAGTCTGCATGCTTATTTGTTGCAAGGATGTCACGCCACAACAAAAAAGCTCACTAAACTCCTTTTAGCATGGCTCTCAGATTATATATTGGTCATCTCTAATGACTCGACTTAGCGATGATTTGGGCACTTTCAAGGTAAATTTTTTGTGTTATATCAGCTTAATTACCTATTCATGTTACACCGAAATTTAAGTTTAATGGATCTCTTGCAACGCCCTAACGTGTGTGGCAATTTACTTTTTACGTAGAATTCTTTTATTTTTTCAGAATTTTTAATTAATTTTCTTTTAATTCAAAATATTGTCATTTTACTATTTTATCTCTATAAATCACATTTTTTTTACATTCTACACGTTTTTAGTATATTGAAAGCTTTACCGTTTTAAAATGCTGGCTTTATATATAGAGATTATTAATATTTATTTCAACCGACTTCGTAATATTAAGTTTAACGGATTACTAAAAGCTTTACTGTTTTAGAATGATGGCTTTATATATAGAGATTATTAATAATGTAATTAAAGAGATCCGCAAATTCCATATTTATATCTCAAGGTTAGGACATAACACATACGTTAGGGCATACGCAATCACATGCATGCGCTTATGACATCCCAAAATCTAACTTGTATTATACACCCTTTAAAAGATAAGGATGTGCTATCCACACATCCTTTTTACTTCTCACACACCTTTGTTAATTTCTGTCCGTTGATCTTCTTCAATTCATCCGATCCGACGGCCGAAACCAAAAAGATGTGAGAGAAGTAAAAAATGGTGTGCAGATATCACACCCAAAAAGATAAAGGAAGACAAAACAAAATAAAGAAACATCCAACATTATCGCAATATTATTATTATAATAATCTCCATTCCTTGTCCAAAACTAATCAGTGGAAAAGAAAGATTAGCCCATTGTATTAAATTAATCAAAGGGGTAAAAGAAAGATAAGCACGACTATTGTCTCGCATGGAAAGAGGAGGTAAAGTTAGGAGATATGAAAGGAACAAGGCAACATTAATCCTTCATCACGGCTTAATTAACGAAACTAATTAAATTATTAACCAGTAGAGGCAGTGACAGATATGTAATAAGCTACACAAAACAGCCCATGAACAAAACACACGATGCCTCCAATCGACAGAAAATGATGGTGTGTGAAACCACATGAAGATCTTGACTTATGGTTTGACCAAGTTCCTATCACCAGCATCGACAATCCACCGGCCAAAATGATCCTGATCATCAACAACGAACAAATTAAGAACATGAAAAGAAAACTGAAAACTGAAAACTGAAAACGACCATGGTTATCAAACACAACCGCTAAACAATGAACCTAATCATCGATTATCGACATGTACCAAGTGAGGACGAGGCAAGCGACAGAGAGTTGTTTATTAGGAGGGGCCTTTTGGAGTTCATCCTGAGAACAAATGCAGTTGCATCCACCAAGCAAGTTTGCAATAACATGTGCAAGAACCAGAAGTCCGGCTGCAGCTAACCCTAGCTTGAATGCTGCATGGCTTGGTTCTCTACACTCGAAGATCCAGAGTCTCAAGTGTTTCACCTATTGCAAGCAACAGTATTATGGCAAGACGCTTTTGTAGCTCAACTGTTAAAAACATTTACTCTTGTAACTGAGATCTTGTAGTATCGCTTGTGTAAAAATAAGCGAGGCAATAGGTATGTACCTTGTTTTGTTCGAGTTCTGCTTCGATGCCAAGAATCCCGGCTACGATGTCCATTGCCACGATCAAGAGGCAGACGAAGAACCCTCCAATCTTAACCATTATCTCTCTCTCTCTCTCTAGATCTCTCTTAGATGATGAGGAGGGTGGGAGGAAGGGGAATATGTATAGAAGGGGATAGACTACACAGTCCACACTGCAGGGAAAAGTATGTGTGGAAGAAAGGATTACAAGGAGGTGGGATAAGATGGTAAAAAAGCTTCTTTTGTCTACACAGTGCGAGCTTTAATTTGCTTTAGGGACTTCTTTCTCTTCTTTTTTCTTGGGTCGTGTCGTGGATTCCTTTGATGGGAAGCAAGCAAAGTAGGGCATAAACCAGCTCATATAAACCAGCACATAGAGCAGCGTGCCTCAGCATCTTTCACGACCCCCCACACATTCCCCAAGGTCAATCTCTGAGTAAGTTCAGGACCCTTTTTTGACTTTTAGGTTTTTACAACTCAGGATGTTTTGGCACCATTGAGAATTTGGATTAATATGCCCTGCTGTATGCCAATAATCGGTTGGTCCTCCAAGGGTTAATGGTTTTCACACTGTCGTTTTTTCAGTCTACACTCGTTTCTTCATTTTCTTTTTATATTAGGGAGTTAATTTTTCATGCGCCATTTTTAGTCTCTCGCAATTCTCTCTTTATTTCTGGTCTATCAAATAAAATAAATCAAACACAAATAATAAACAAAATTAAACGAAATTGTGTAAAAGGAGGAAAATTGCATGTTTATCCTTTATCTTTTCATTAATCTTTCTTGAATTTATTCAAATTCAAAAGCTGAATAAAAGGTAGAAGTGGAATGAGATATTTGAGTGCGAAAACCATGCTTTATAAATATGGCTTAGTCTTATTTCAATCATTTTCTTTAGAAAGGTAGTAAAAATACTGCTAAGTATATTGACAGATATTCTCCATGGTGAAAGGATTTCTAAATTTTCTCAAATTGGGGGACTATTCCCTTTCCTTTTAGGTCGGCAGGGGACTTTCCTTTTTTTTTAGGTCGGTTGGGGATTATTCCACTTTAGGATTAGGAAGAAGTAACTGAATTTGAATCAGGAATAGTTGGGCTTTGCAGATATGGATCTTTACGTCTCTGGGGTTACATATTTTGGGTCTTGGGCCTACTTTTCTATTCATTTGGACCCAGATGCGATGGGCCTTGCACTTCTGTGGTCTCTCCAATTTTTTGTGGATATTTATAGGACATGATTATTTGATGAGAAAATCTTCCGTGATTAGGTTTGTTCGACCACTTAATAGCAAGCTATTGTGTTGCTATGCAATGAATGGAACTCACTGTTGCTTTTTTTCTTTTTTTTGGGCCCGGGAGGCTAAGCTGGAGAGAAATGGGTGGTGGGCAGCGAGTTGAGATCAGGCGGGCAATGGTAAAACGTTGGGGTTGGGAAGTAATCCCTGGTAGTCCGAAATGGGTTCGTGTCTGGGCAACCTCAGGAGTTGGGAGTAGTCCGAGGCGGCGGCGTTGAGGTTGAAGGCTGCAACGGTGGCGGGGCTAACATTGGTGAGGGTGACTTGAGCGAAATCAGAGCAAGGTAGGGGCTTTTGGGTGAAAATCATAATCCGATGAACATCATTCAAGTCTAGAAACTGCATTATTCAAGTCTTGCCTCAACGGAGTTTCACCGAGTGTCACCGGAAAAAGAGAGTCCCGGCTTCACAATACGCGTGACGATTAGACTAAAAATGCTCCAAGTAATTTTGGAGAGAAGGAAAACAAAAGGCAAAGACAAGGGCTAATGCATTGGACTACTTCTCTACTTTTCATTCCTCTCTAAAATTAGAAGTGGAGGTGAAAAAAACAGCTACGTAATGAATTACAAATTACAGAGATGAAGAGCTGTACACAAGAATTGGAAAAGCTCGCTGTTCGGGAATGATTACAAACTCCCCACATTGAACGGGGCAGCAGTAAACTTTAAATCGAAAAATCATTCCGAAACAACTGGAAAAAAAGAGTTAGGGCGAGTAATCCGGCTGTCAGTTCCTGACGCTTGCAAAACTTCACCGATCCCACATAGCCTGAAATATCGCGGGTCTGTGCTTTAACCAATGCACCATCTCCCTGTCCAAATGAGATTTATTCACAACAGCGTCCAGCTTTGGACTGCCGATAACTTTTGGAGAGTTATCAAACGACCATATTCGATCCTTAGGCCAAGGTCTCTGCGGCTGCTTCTCCTGAAAAGCAATGGAATGTATGAGCAAAGCCACATCTCGAATCAAACCAACTTAAAGGCATAGATATATGAGAGACCGAAACTCACCATCCTTGCTAGCATAAACTTCACTGTCCTTGGGCCATAAACACGCTGCCGTGAAGGTTTCTGAACCTTGGCGTAGAAAGAACTGAAGTTCGGTAATGACAAGCAACCCCTACTTGCTCTTGCCAGGCTACAATCCGGCTCTGCACTAGTCTGGTTATACCAAAAAATAAGCTGTCCTAAACAATAGTTTTCCCCGTACGTCTTGCAATACTCCTGAAAACCTGATCCCAGTTTCTCGGTGTACTTGGGGCCTAGGTCAAGTGGACTAATGTATACTGGTGGCGAAGTTACAGTTTTGTATTCCTGAGAGTAGAATGAAGCTCGCTTCAGATTCAGATAGCAGAATTGCAAATCAATTAGAAAACTTTTTATAGGTTCTCATTAGAAAGACGTACCCGTATTCTAACAAAACAACGTGTGTAAGCATAAATATGGATCAAGTCAGCAGCAGCATCGTTTCTAGACTTGTATGTACAAGGAAGATTCCGGACTTCATCTCTCAACCTTCACAAAGAAACAAAAAATTCCCATAAAGTTGGAATCGTTTACCGAGTCAAAACCTAGCATAAGAAAATTAACTCATGCGTATGTTACTCACCATAATAAAGATCTTTTAAGTTCTTTCCATATGTCATCTGAACCTGATGGATCACGAGCAAGGATCTTAGTCCGTAGATCATTTAGCAAGTGTTCCTCCACATGAGGAGCCATGCTCTGAAGAAGCTCCTGTACAAGTGATCCTTCTCCCTTCCATAGAAAGGAAACAGCTTCTAAAGGACTTAACCTTTCTAGCGGAGGTGGAGCATCCTTGGGGTTGCCAAAAGCGCATCTCATAACATACCTCACCTGTAGATATTATTGATCAGATCTTCATACAGTGGAATAGAATACAACAAAACGACCACTTATTGATAGCAGAGAATAAGGACTTAAACATTAAGCCTCATTAGGTGTAGTTTCTCCGTACAAAACAGTGTAGATAAATTTGAGAATCAATTAACATGCATAAATATAGACAACAGTCAAATCTGTGCAGAAGTTTGGCAACAAAAGTGATAGAAATTGCAAGCTAAGCAAAACCATTAATTTCAAAATCTTCACATCATGCAACATTCTATTGCGAAATCAGTATAACGAGGCCCACCCACGATAAGCCTATACCACAGTAAGATTCATTAAGTCATAATAATGTGCTAGACCACAACCTCTAAGTACTAAAGATATCTTACTAAATATGTTTATCAAATATTTAACAAAGACAAAAGGAAATAAAAGGATGATAAGTCTCTTTACACATAGGAAAAGGGTAATCACCTTGTCAAGAGTTACAGCCAAATTCTGAAGCCTTTGGTTGTACACACCCTCGGCCTATCATGCAAAAAGAAATGGTAAGCCAGGAGCAACCACAAATGACGTGATCTTAAACAGACACACACAGATAAGTTAAAAAAAAAAAAAAAAAATCACCTGAACCTCAGCATCACTTTTCTCAACCTCAAGGCAAATATCTGAAAAGTACTTCCTCTTTTCTTCCAAATTGTGCTTTAAAATCTCCTCAGGAAGCTTTGTTCTTTCAAAATTTATAAACCTCACCTTCAACCAAAATGAAAGGGAATGAAAATAAATGACAGTTGATTTCAATAATTACTAAAAAGGAAAAACAAAGGCAGCAGAAAAACAACATACCAAGCGAGCTGAATATGCAATCACCCAATCTGGCAACCCACCCAACAAGCAACTGCCTAAACCAGCCCTTCCCAACTCAAGATAGTCCTCCTCAGATACTGAATTTAACTCGCAAGCCTCCAGCATTAACTGATGACGATCAAGAGTTCCATGCCACTCTTTTAGCACCTGATGAATGGACAATAATCCAGTTAATAAAACTAAAATGAATTTAAAAGCTAAAGGAGAAGAATACGCACAGAAATTCCTATCTTTGGGCACCAAGATTGTGAGGTTGAAAGAAAATATTTTAGTTCCCTCATGAGGAATCTGAGCCTCTAAGAATTAAGTGCAGCCATTACTTTTCTCTTACCTTTTGAAAAGCACCTTCGCCTGTTAAATTCAAGTAGCTTCCCCGGCAAACTTGGCTGCCACACAAACAAACTGACGCTTCATATTCTTCCTTACTCTGTCATAAAAATAGATGAGCACAATCGTTACATGTGTACTTGTGTAGTCATGTAAATTGCAATTTAGTGTACATGAGACCAAGAGGAAAAAGAGTCACACCTCTGTAACGGAGTTGTAATCGAATGTCACCTCCTCACCATATTGAATCTTTCGTACAGTGTAGATTCCAATTTGGTAACGACCATCTACAGCAGTAACTCTGTATTCAACAAACACTAGATGTTATAGAACTAGCAGGAAAAGTTCAAGCAAATCTTGCAATTACAAAGCAACACTAGATTACTACAGGTACTTCTGTCCAATATAAGACAAAGCCTTCTTGTTATCAACATATAAGCCTTCATAACACACAGAACCAAGCCATATCCTGATAATACTCATATATTGAACTCCAGTGCTAAGCAAAAAAGAATTATTGTTTATCAAGTGCGAATACAACCATTAAAATTCCAGCAATAAAGATCTGAAAAGGCATGTTCTGACTTCTGGCAGCCAAACATTAAATGCTCCTCAAATCATAATACAAACCAAGACACAAAGGTAACAATAGTACACAATTAGCAACAAAGGTAACAGTGGTGCACCATTAGAAACAAACTACTAAAAAAAAAAAATACAACTATATGAAGCACAATGTTTACAGAGATATAATAGCTTAAATGTAAAATATGTGAGTGTGAATTTATAAATAGCAAGGTGACTCAATTGAAAGTCCTGACTAACTAAACTAAAACAATAGAACTTACTTTGCTTCACAATTAGGTCGGCATGAGTGACAAATTCTACTTGCGTAGTTTGCCTTATGCATGGCATCAACAACGACTAAATCATACCCATCAGCGTCACCCTGACAAACAATAATGAACGATCAGATGCTAATCCATAAAGCATGTGCATAACTACGTATGAACTTGTGCAAGTGAAAAGCACCTTGGGCCTTTCGAGATAAATGTTGTAAAACTCTGGAGCTGGATCTTTATTATTTTTCTGCAAAGATCGAATCCCATCTTGCTTCTCGAACCATTTCCAAACAGGATAAACCTATATTATATTAAGTGTAGAAATTAGCCAATCACAAGATCAAAAATCAGTTTAACAAAATTTATCATATGATTGCATGAACAAGTTATGCACTACTTTTCCATGGGGTTTAAATAAAAATTGGACGAAAGTATAAGACAAGGCAGCATCGTATAAAAGTATGGGATGATTAAATGACTGAGAAAACAACTCCACAAACAAAATGAAGCCATACCTCCCCCAAAAACTCAACAACAAAATCTTCTTCTCCAAAGCCTTCTTCTTTGTTGCAAACAACACCAAGCCCCTGGTCATCATAACAAATTAACGATTACACAAGATTAAATAGTCATCACCTAATTGCTTGACATAAATCCAGGAAGTAACGCATCAATAGGGAATAGGGCAAATAGTTTACCTTCCTATAAGCAACATACTTATCATCACGTCGGCTCTCTATGGCCTTCAAAATACCCTGACACATCCTAACAGTTCGGACATCACCATCCTCTTCAGCACCTTTTAGGATTTCTTCAACAACAGGATGCAAGGGATAGATCATAGGAGTATTTCCACTCCCAGTGTACCGCCTGACTTGCTTATTCAATGTGCGAAGGAGCACATCTTCAACAAACATATGCTTCTCCGCAAGATCCCAGTCCAACTCCTCTGGCATGGAGTCAAGTAAAAGATTGTGGCTATATGGATCAATTCCGTAAACTTCTTGCTCTAAAACCTCTTCTCCAAGCATTTTCCTTGGCTTGTAATCCTTTACTTCAGGAAGCTCCATATCAGACTCCTCAGTTCCATTCTTCTGAGAATTAAGTTTCTCAACATAGTCATCTGGTAAAGATACCTGCATTTTCCGTTTCACATCCTCCTCATTGGATACAATAACATATTCCTCAATAACTTCATATTTCCTCGTAACAGGAGGAACCAAGCTTGATTTTGTCATGCGAGCACCCCACTCCCGATCATCAGTCATAGAATCAAAACCCTCATCAGGTGTAAAGCTTCCATCAGCTCTTGACTGCCCCGTTTGACTTTGTGACTTCAATTCGGTGTCACTTTCTGTATCCGAAGAAGTACTATCACTATTGCTCTTGCTATATTCAGAAGACTTGTCCATATCATCAGAGGTTTCACTTTCTGAATCCATAGATTTTTTATTCAATCTGGATAAACGCCTTCTGATTTCTCGATCAGATGCATACTCTCCATAATCCATACTACCATTCACAGTGCCATTACTCCTATTCGAGTACTTCCTTTCAGTAGCTACTTTATTGAGCTTCTTTCTACACTTGGAGGATGAAGAGAACCCTGCAAATGTATCATCTTCCCATGACTTAATCAACTCATCTCTTTCATGAGAAGACTTAGAAGCGGCTTCTAAACGTGTGGCAAGTTGAATAAACAATGTTATAATGTGATTCATGTCTCCAGCATCCCCCCGATTCTTTGCTCTGCAGCACAGAAAAATAAAATGAGAGAGAGAGAGAGAAAGAAACTTTTATCACATCGTTAAGTAAAAAAAGGTTCTGAAAAATACATCATGAACCCATACAAGAACCAAAAAGTGAAATAGAACTCACTTTATTGCATCCCTGCACATTCGACTGATATCCTCCTTGACAGAACTCAATCCCCGGCGTATGTAATGACCATTTCTCATTCTATCCTGAATTTCAGCAACCTGGTAAAGAAAAGGAGGTAACAAAGTTTCAGAACATATTTATATGAAACTGAACGTAAACATAAAAGGAAAAAAAAGGGAACCAAATCTAAAAACAAGACAAAGATAAAGTACGATAAAAAAGCATCTCAAACATGAAAACAATCAAAGCAAATGACTACCAGTACCTTGGGCACAAAGAAATCATAGGTATTCTCCTTCATGATATCCTTCAGACTTGAAGCAACAAATTCTTCCATCTTCTTGTAACCGTGTTCAGATTTCTTAATGGACAACCGCCTCATGCGAGCATCCCTAGATAGAATGGATGAGGACCGTCTAGCATCAAATAGTTTTGAACGTTTGTATAAACTTCCCCGGAATGAGAGATTTGCAGTCTCTCTCTTATCCACGCTATCGAAGTACACTTTCAGTTCACTAAAATCATCCATATCATTGCCTAGAACCTTACTTCTAGAAACAGATGAAGATTTCTCACTGATCTGTTTCAGACTCCTAATTTTCGAATGGGATTCCTCAAATATCTTCGTACCAGATGAACTTCGGCTCTTAATCCAGTTCAGATTCTGAAACTTAATTACCAACTCGCCAAACTGGTTGCAACCTCTGATATCTATGGTAGATAAACAAGGAAGTGAACTAAGGATCTCTTCAAGAGTGTGGGGGGTGATGTTGGTGCAACCATTCAGAACCATAGAGTTAATCTTTTCTTTGCCGTAACCACTCTGCAACCAAAGAATTACATTAGATTTATGAGGATGTACATAGATGCCTACTGTTCTGTGATGCAAAAAAATAGCAAAACCTACCATAATGTTCACAATCGCGGAATCAGTGCAGTTGGGACCCAAGGATGAAAAATCAACCTGTCTTGAAATATCCTTATAAAACCTGACAGCAGCTCTCCAGTGCTTACAGGTCATAGAAGCAAAGGTAAAGGAATTCATGTCTAATCTCAGAAAATGAAAGATTCGCACCAGCACTTGCCCATCTAATAAACCCCAGCTTCCCGTCTCTGAACCATAACTCCTACTCTCTTCTGTGTAGAAAGAAGCATCACCACATAGATCCTCAAATGTGGATTCATCCTTTTCAACTGTTAGCAAATCATCTCCCAAGTCATAGTCATCTTCACTTTCATCAACCAGCAACCGGGCTCTCTTGGCAATACGGGCATCAACATCTGAAGCAAACCCCAAATAGATTAATGCATGGATAAAACGAAACTTCATGACGAACACCAAAGTTCAAGTTGAAAGGAAATCAGACCAAAATGTACATACAAAAAAGATTGAGGTCAAGGAAAAGAGAAGATAGAGGGCAAATGGACATTAAATTGAATAGATCATACCTGTTTTCCAGTACATATGCTTCTCCACCTCTTTCTTTGGCTGCTTTGCATTAATCCATGGATCTAGAACATCATTTATGGCCGCAGCAAACTCCCGGCTTTTGTAAGATTTCATCACCAGTTCATGAAGCTTTCCGCATGTATAACCAATGAATTGAGGGTGCAGGTTGTGCAACCAACTCGACCTTGTGGTCAACTCTTCAAATAAAGCACTTTTAGATTGTGATGAAGGAAGTCCTGAAGTATCACGAGATCTTGTGTTCTTCTCCTGCCGATTCAAATTAGTAGCTTCCGAAGTCTCTGCAGCAGATGTCACTGGAACCCAGACTTTATCAAATTTCCGGAAAACACTGGTATGTTTTAAGATCACTCCTTGATCAACCAAGACCTGTAGCTCAGAAAATGATGAAGGTCCTCGTTCGTGCCCAGCACCATCAAGGTAGTACCAGTCACCCAAGTGCAATTGCAGCTCATCGACTGTGCAAATACGGTCTTTTTTGGTGTTAATAGATGTAATGCATTTCGAAGACCCCTGTGACTGTCGTTCACAAACTGGTTTCAACTGGGTATCACCTTCTCCCGATGATCTCTTCCCATCACTACCTGAAGTATATGACCGAGAAGACCTTGACGTATACCTCTCCATACCACGGGCTTTTATGCGAGGCTCAGAAACAAATGAACCATGGTCTTTAACCACACATGCATTTATCCTAACTACCGGAAGCATAGTTCCTATTATTCCCTTTATGACAGTAGGCTTAATTTGAGTTGTTCTGCTCATGCCACTAAAATCACTTATCTCATCTGGACATGAAAAAGCCCAAGTAGGTAGATCAAGTCTTCTGCTTTGCGAAGGATAATACAATTCATTTTTTTTATGCCATCGAGGGTCTTCATAACCAGACTTTGGCATCTGGCATAATGGGAAACCATCGTTTACAACAAATTTCTTTCTAGAAGACCTCTCTTGTGATGCTTCATCATTCCTCTTCCAATCACCACCCTTGCATGACCACCGATCAGAAAACCAGTCATCAGAATCACCACAAGCAAACCCAGCGTCCTTGTCAGAAGGTGCAGTCAGCCTAATTTCTGCAGCTTCCTTTATTTTAATGTCAGAGTATCCAGGTTCCTCGGTTTTCTGATCATACTGTTCCGCATTGTGGCCTTGACTGAAACCTGTGCATTGCCAATAGATGCGTAAGTAAAATACTTCTCGTAAATAAAAATACAATTTTTAACATCAATTTCACGTCCTTTCTAAATTTCACATTCTATGTTGTCTGAACATCAACTTGACGTCCTATTTAACTCCTAAAAAAACTGAAAAACCAATGTAAACCACTACCTGCAGTGTTTTCCCATTTATCTCGTTGTGCATATTCAAACGACATCTGCAAAACTTCTGCAAAATGACAAATATAAAAGAGGACAAAAAATAAGATATCTCCACACAAAAATATAAATAATAAATAATGAAGGTAAAATTTGTTACTTCACAACAGCAAAAATCAAATTTCAAAATAATAATAATAATAATAATAATAAATCAGATAAAACATACCTCCAATAGCTTCAAGCTCCCTGCCAGGAGTAACTGTCAAACCCTCCATCAGAGCTCCAACCCTTTCTTCAATACGGAGATCTTCTAAAGGCTCAGAAGCAGCTCCACCAACATCTGGGCCAAATCCTGGTGGCAGCAAAGTGATCGCTGCCTCCTTCCCACTCTGAGCATCATATTGCCCAGTATCTCCAGTATCTGCCAATAGATTACCGGGAGCTTCTGGAGGGCTTACTAGTCGAGTTATAGAGTCTGATACAATGAATGGGCAATGTACGGTCACCAGTGGTGAAACTGCATTTTCAACAGTTACCCACCTATCACTATCTGAGTGCTTGACCATGTGGTCAGACATGAGAGCCCCTTCTTCAACAAGTGATTTAAGCTCGCACAATTTTGAAGGTCCACGTTCTACACCATAATAATCGAGGTAAAACCATTTCCCGGTGGATGAATCAGCAATAACTGGGACATGTGGTGGTGTGTCACATATATCCATATCTTCTTCCATCGAAAGCAGCTCTTCAGGAGGGGCTACACTGATATGAGAATTTTCAGTGCAATTTACACTTGGAATTTGAGATGGTTCTTCTTTGTGAGACTCAATGGTGGTATTTGTCTCCACAGATACATTAATATCAGGGACAGTGCTTCTATCTAGAGATTCTTTAACAGTTGAATGTGAGTCTTTTCCACAGGGATCCTTCTGCATCAGCTTATCTTCTTGCCCCCTATTACTGTAATGGGAGTTGCGCCTTTCACTTGCTCCGCCTTTTCGACTTGTGTCTCGATGATTATTAGGTCTAATCCGATCATGTGGGGACCGCTCCAAATAATTTGGAGTGTGATTCCTGCGGTCATGGTATCGAGGTCGATCTTGTGGAGACAGACTCCGGTTCCTGTGACCATATTGACGGCTCCTATCATATGGAGATCTCTCCTGACCATATGGAGATCTCTCACGCCCATATGGCGATCTCTCACGCCCAAATGGAGATCTCTCGCGGACGTATGGAGATCTCTCATGGCTGTATGGAGATCTCTCGCGCCCGAATGGTGATCTCTCACGGCCATATGGAGATCTCTCACGGCCATGTGGAGATTTCTCACGGCCATGTGAAGATTTCTCACGACCATGCGGTGATTTCTCACGACCATATGGTGATTTCTCATGACCATATGGAGACCTCTCATGGACATACGGAGATCTTTCACGGCGCATTGGGCTTCTGTCCCGATGGTCAAAATAACGGGCCCGATCACGTGGGGATCGCTCAGAATGACCTGGAGGTCCTGGACTTCTCCCATGCCTGTCATAAACTACTCTGGAAGACAAAGTAGATTCATAAGGCCTGGAGGAGTACTTGTCTGATGCAACTCTTGACGACGAAGAATTCCGATAAGACCTCTCCACAGAACTGCGTGAATAATGCTCAGAGTGGGCAGAGCGATTGGTGTCATCAGAAACCCTACGAAATTTTGTACCTGGATAATCGCCATAGTCTCCATAGTTCTTCCGCTCACCGATACTTGTATCAGTACCAAACCTTTTTAACCGAGTAACAGAAGGGTATTCTCCAGGGTGGCACTTAGCATTGCTGTACTCATTTCTGTACGCACCGTCCTCATCAACGATTTTGGAACTGATCCTCGTCTTCCTGTCAGGGCCACTCTCCCACCGGGCATTACTCTTGCTCTGCTGGCTTCCACTTCTACTAAAGTCTTTCCTTCTAATAGGATCATCATTTGAATACTTCCCGGGAGGTGGTGTACGCTCACGATCATATTTCCAGCTCTTTTCCTTACCCATATCATACCTGCGGAATTTACTGGGAGTGTAGTCATCTCTGGCCACTTCCCCTTTCTGCCATCTATCTGGAATGAACTCACCTTTCTCAATTTCATCCTTGGGAGGTCTCCATGACCCAAATTCAGCTTCGACTTTTCTGCTCCTCTCTGGAACAATCTCTCCTTTCTCTACGTCCCCTCTTCGCCATTTCCCTGAAAAGGACTCTGCTTTCTCCACCTCACCTCTCCTCCACTTCTCACCAACAATCTCTCCCTTCTCAATTTCACTTCTTCTAGACTTCTCTGGCACGAATTCACCATTCTCCTCTTCAACTTTGGGCCACTTCAAAGTCCCCAATTCACCCTCTTCCACTTCCTCCTTCTTCTCCTCAGCATTTTCTCCATTCTCAGCTTCCTTAGTAGCACTGTTAGCACCCTTATCCAATCCCAGTTCACTTTTTTCGGACTCCACGTTCTTCGAAGACCCGGGGTTCTTAACAACTTTCTTCTTGGGCTTCATTACCTTCACTATCTTCTTCTTCTTAACCGTCTTGGAATTGAAGCCATTGTTACCGTTCTTGCCTCCGCAAAGCGTAGTCTTCTCCTGAATTGTAAAGGTGTCCATGATATTATGCTGCAAAGGCATGCATGCGACGCCTCCATCGCCCATGGAAATCCCAACCCTCCGCACCCAATCCGAAAACCCTATATGTCTCCTTCCCCGGGGCTATGGATGCTCATACTGCAATTCGCTTCAACTGGGTCTTCCTCTCCTCAATCCGCGCTCCAATCGAAAACCCTATTTCCAAAAATTCAACAAACAGATCAATAGAAACCCAATGTAGGGTTTCAATGTCGAATACAACGCATGCATAAACAAACAAAATATGAAGAAAGACCCAGAATTCCAAAACCTCTGTAATTCAAAACTCTAACCCAGAATGCTTACAAAACAATCGAAATCGAAAGGGGGAGAATACCGAGAAAATTGACGAGCTGAGTGAATAGATCGGCGAGAAAATCTAGCTTGACGAAGCGAAGGAGCGCGCGAAAGCAAAAGACTTGACGAAGACAGATCAATAAACTGCGAGAAATCGAAAGCTCGAAGGCCAATCTCTCTCTCTCTCTCTCCGTATCTCCGAGTCTCTGTGTCTCTCTCTGTTCGTTCCTCTCTCTCTCGTTTGCTGTTGTTCTTGGTCTGAAAGACGAAAACCTTCGTGGTAGTATTTATTTATTTTTACCTTTGGGCTCGTACTTTCATTGCGAGATCTGTTGAAATTACCATAATAGCCTTGGGGAGTTTGGTCCACGTGGAAACGGACTCTAGTTAATAGTTTCAATAGCACGAGGTCCACTTTTCACTTTGAATTTTTTTTTTTTTAGTACATCGATAATTTACATTAAGAAGATGAAGAGTTCGGCTAAGTTAGACAATGGACAGCCTAGTCATCCATAAAATTCGAACCTAAAAACTCTCACTCTCAAACCATAGTACTTAATGGCTGGTTTGAAAATTAACTCTCTGTTTTCTTGTCTTGATATATGGCTCGTTTGGAAATACTTTTAA
The DNA here is from genome assembly GCA_035220775.1 of Malus fusca. Lineage (NCBI taxonomy): Eukaryota > Viridiplantae > Streptophyta > Magnoliopsida > Rosales > Rosaceae > Malus > Malus fusca. Next base: position 7,053,779 of record CM069067.1, on the reverse strand, counting down.
ATAACTAAAAACGTTTTTTATAAAAATATTTTTGGAATCAATCTTTAATTAAAACACAAGTGAATCTTAATAAAGCACTTGAAGTGCTTTTGAAACAAAAAACATTTTTTTAAAAAATATTTTTCAATCATTTTGAAAGTACTTCAAAACGAACCAAAATCTTACCGTTTAAATAGAAAAAATATTTGAGACATCATTACAAATACAATGTTAACTTCTTGGTAAATATTTGCATTCTAATTCTAAATATATTTATTATAATTTATTCTATTCATGTGCTTCGTTAATCAAATGAAATCGCTCATTGCCTAGCTTGCTGTATCTTTCTTTTGGTAAGTGTTATACTAATTTGAGGAACTCCGACATCTTCTCGAGTTGAAAGTTCTTGTAATTGGTTCAATGAAAAGCTATCAATTTAAAATTTTAAAAAATTAAAAAATATATAAATACAAATATATTGAGATCTGCAAAGTCACTTTATGCAAGTTATAAATTGACTTGATTCAGTATGCTAATAAAACACATAAGAAACAAGGAAAAAGGAAATCAAACTCATCAATTCTTGCACATTCGACACTCAAGCACACGATAGAAAAACATTATAAAAGTAACTTGAGAAAGATCATTATTTTATAACAAGATTAACATTACGATATTTTCTTATGAAAATAAGCTTGTAACTCAACTAATTAATAATACTTACGCGTACAGAAAGTTAGTTTCTAACAGGTCAATGTATTAGTATTTGAGTATTTGTCCCGAACCACCGTCCTACACCTTGAAGAATGAAAGATGGTCCAAAAGTAAATCACATGATGATTAAGAACGACAATGATGCATAAACTGGGATTAGCCTAGGTAATAATACATGTGAAGGGTGTAATTGTCATTGTGGGTGAATGGTGGGGTCCATGTGGGGGTAGGGAATCATAGAAAATAGGGCAAGGTTATTTTGGTAAACGTGGTTTTGGCGCTCAACTGAAGTTGAGCAAAATAATTTGAGGCAGATTGCAAATGTGGAGGGAACTCCCAACTCCCTAGGTGATTGTGTTTGTGGTTCTCAGACGTTGGAGCCGTATTGTGTTGGGACTCCTTGGACCAAAAGCAGGTTAGGGCAAATTTAAAGGACTCGTTTCCAAAATATTTGGAACTTGCCAAGTGTCTAAGCAATTTAAGCCCATCATGACAAACCCACTGTTAACCAGGATGATTTGCACTAACCATACAACGCACTAGATTAGTTATCTCACACGGCCATGTCAAACGAAAACATATCATGACAAACCCATTGTTAACTATGATGATTTTAAATGCGATGAAGAGCACAATTCCAATTTTTAAGATCTAACTATTGGCACATGTTTTTTTTTTTTTGGTCTACTAGTTTCCTCAATCCTCATCTCTGCTACACTTATTTTTTGCACGTGTTGATGTTTAACCGTCCAACATTACGTGTTATAAAACATTACTAGCCTTATTGCCGTCTTATAAAATTTTCATAGAGCTTTATTGGTCCCTGGTAAAATGTAAAATAAAAATCATTGGTTGCTTGAATCTTTTACCATTTTGTTGCTTGTGGTGACCAATGAGTGAATATTTGATCAGTCTTTATTGGGTACTCACAAGGCCCACAGACTCTTGCAAATTGACTCTACCAATAAGTCTCATGGACCCAAAACTGAACTTTGAAGCCCAAAGCCTCACTCTCTAATTGTTAACTGCAAATCAGCTCCTTTGAAGCCCAAAGCCTCTCTCTCCACGGCAAGATGGGCAGCACGGGCTTCGGATTCCAAAGGGGAAATAGCAGTACCCTTCTTTGCACTACCAGCCACCAGAGAGCCATTGGAGTCACAAGCCACAAGTCCCAAGCCCATGGAACCATTGAAGAAGATAAACCATTAGGACTATTACTATAGGCTTCCACAAGGGATGAATCCAAAAACTCAAAAGCTGATTTAGAGCTCGTTTTGATGTGTTTTTAAAATGACTGAAAACGTTTTTGGTTAAAATGATTTTTGAACCAATCCTAAGTTAAAATGCAAGTAAATTCTGGAAAATGACTTAAAGTGTTTCCTAGAAGAAGCACATAACTAGTGCTTCTTGCAGAAAGCACTTCAAGTGCTTTTGGAACTTAAAAACATTTTCTCTAAAAGCACTTTCAATCATTCTAAAAGCACATCCAAACGAGCTCTTAGTAGCTCGAGAAGCCGTGTTCCGCTGAAGGCTGCTGGTCGTTGAAACTACAATGGCATCCCGATTTCCAAATTTCCTAGCAAACAAACGAAGCAATAGTATAGACCCTAACTGGTTTTCCTTACGGGAGGCCAGCCGCAACCTTGAGAGCTAGGAACCGCGTGTCAAAACTTGTGATGATTTGGTGGTCAATCCGCTAGTTAGGAGCACTAGCAAACCAAACACCACACCATGGACACAAAAACAAAACACGTTCATCTGATTCGGGGTAAATTTGGAAGGGTAATTAATTCATCTCACATCCAACCTGCACTGCTCTTCCCTCATCAATGGATCAGAACCATTTGTTTTAGACCTCAATGGCACACGTTCGTGCTCTTTTGACAACATTTTTGTGTCATTTAGAGCAAATAACATAAATACGTATCGTGTATATCTGAACTCATAGAAAAAATAAGAGAAAAGAAAATAAAACAAGTCATGTGGCATTCAGTGGCCTCATTTTTCACATGGGTTGGTATGTAGTAGTCAACCAACTTATGCGGCAATTGATTTAGTGGTGCCATCTTTTCATCCACAAATATGTAGCTGAGATGAGACATTGAGCCATAACGCACCATATAGTGACTCCATGATCCATTATGCTGTGGATACTTGAAATTTGAGCTGAATTTAATGCACTATAGAAAAATTGGAGAATGTTTCAAAAGCAAGAAACTCTCTTTTACAATCATGACATAATTTTAACGATGTTATTCGTTCAATAAATATCAAAAAGTATATTATCAGTTCAATACTTATCACGGATTCAAAATGAACCACCGGTATAATACTTCAAAAGTGGTCAGTCTATGATACCAAGGTATTGATGAATTTACGCAAAACAAGAAAAAACCAAACCCAGAAAACAAACTCAACCAAACCACAAATACACAGAAACCCTAGAAAGAGGGATTTACAAAACACCAAAGCAAGGGAAAACCAAACCTAGCTAGATGCCTTGTATCTTTGTTGAATCTTATTGCCATGAAATATAAAACTGCATTCCGACATATTTGGACCCTTTTTCTAGTAAAACTGTAAAATCTTAAAGCAATCAATTAAAAAAATTACTGTTTCGTCAAGTTAAGACAATAATATAATCTTTTGCTATATAGATCTTTAAGTCTGTGGAAGCGATGAAAATACAGATGGTTCTAAAAATCCATCGATCTTACCAAAACAGTACATATAAAACTTCGATAATATATAGTTACATCAACAAAAAGCACTTAAAAACATAACACATCATCAGAACATGAACGGCGTTGCTGAGAACGCTGCAGGTACCATCGTCGGCCCGTCGTTTCTCCTGAAAATATTGGTAGGGTAGAAATGAACAAATTAAAATTCCATAAATTAAATACACACACACACATATATATACAACCTAAAAAAATCAAACACTGATCCTGTGATAATATAATTACCTGGAGTAGTGCTGAAAATCATCACTAGTAGTATAACCGAAACTTGGAACTTTGGCCCTTGGCCGTCGACCTTTGGCTGATGTCATCTTCTTAGACTGAACGTTACCCTCATGACCAGAAACAACCCCATCCTCTGAGATTGCAACAAGAGCTGGCCTCCATTGATGACCACTTCCAGATTTGGAGCTTCTTTCATGGGTTGATCTCGTCACATGATTTTGTGTTCGCGTCGACGATGAGCGGTAACACGACCCCAACTCCAAGAGGAACTTCATAGTTCTGGCTTGGTTCGGATCAGTTTTTTAGAGAAAACTCAAGAACATGTGTTATAGAATTAGCGTGGGATGGAGGTACTCGTAAAGGTGTGACATTTGATCTGTTTCTTTAGCTTGTATTTATAGAGAGAGATAGGGTTAGGAATTTTTAGGCTGACGTGTAGTGTCTATTTTTGAATCTTAATGGATATGTTAATGTGCTAATTGTCCTTATCTTATCTGCGTAATCTGAAGGGGTCTAATACGTTTGGTTTGCCTAATCCAATTGTTACACCTTCCACAGGTACTGTGCACCTCTTAATTACTACTTATTACGATGGGTTTTAATTATCGTAACATACTATACTACCTATGGTAGTATGGTTATTACTTATTAGTTAGGATAATTACTATGTTAGGTTATATACTTGTGGCCAGGATAATTACTCGTAACAAAATTTTATACAATGAGGAAATTTAAGATTATTTTCTAAAATAACTGAATTTTTATTTTTTAGAATTTGTGAATTTTCTTGTTTGATTAATCTAAAAGAATAATGGAATTTCAATACAAAATTAGTATGTGTATAGAGTCATTAATATATAAATGAAGATAGTAGTTAGGAAAATGTGTCAGTAGTGGTGGTGGCTATGGGTGGTAGCGGCGTCAGTGATAGCGATGAGTTGTGGGGCCCACAACGGTATGCGGTCGTGGCGGCATGTATGATAGTGATGATGATGGTGCACTGGTGGTGGTGCACTCATGGTGAGTTTTTTTATATTTTGTATTTTTAAACTCTCATTCATAAAAATTTGTAAATGACACATATTTATATAGAATTTAAACTTGAGAATTGGAGGTCCCAGAATTTTTATTTTTTTTTCACTCGAAAATTTTAAATTTCTATATTTATGAATCTATACAAGAGAAATTGGTGCATATTAATTTAAATTCTAATTTTTTACTAAATTCCAAATTTAATATTTTTGTAATCTTTTTTATTTATTATTGCAGTCTAGTACGAATCTTCGTGAAAGTTTGACAAGATTTTGGAGTCTTGAAGATGTGTAATCTCTAGCATAACTTCGACAAAAAATACTTAATAAGAAGAGTCTATGATATTGTTAATAAGCTAAATTGTTAGTTGTTCGAGGGAATGGAGATCAGTGGGAATTTAACTTGATTCTATATTACTTTTATTTTGGTTTTTATATCTTCAAAAATTTTATTTCAATATTTCCTCCATGATTATAGTGAAAACTATATAAAAATTGGATTAATTTCCAATTTTCCTCCATTACAAGGAATATTCTCCTGACTGTTGTGTCAATTCTATGACTCTAAGTGGAATGTCATGTAATCAAATTTGAAGATATATGTCAATTCTATGTGAATAGACATATGAATTTACATATGTCAAATTTGACATATGAGAAAATGTGATGTCAAATAGTTTTTTAATTATTTGATTGTGTGAGTCTCATTAATGCACTAATTATAGATTTTGAAATTTTATTTTAATTGATTTCTTTTCAAAAATGGGTCCTGTAAATATCGTTTATAAGAAAAAAACATATAGGTTGGAGGAAGAGAAAATCTAATATTATCAAATCAGCCATTAAATTAACAATTGATATTTATCTTTTGATATCTAGATGTTGTTAGAGCTATTAATTAGTTAGTCTCATTGGTGACCACCTACCCAAATTGAGAAAAAATTAATGTTGGGCGCCTATCTGCACATTGGAGTCTTATTGGTCTATCAATTAGTTGGCATGGGCCTAATAGATTTAAGGCCGAACATAGTGGTACAAGAAGAAAGAAATATATATGAAAATTAAATGACTAAAATGCCGCACTATCGAGGGAAGCACCGACACTTCTCCACCACAACAATGGCAGTTCATGCGCCCTTTCCCAGATATTTTATTCCCAACAACAATCAGAGCCTCAAGGAAAAACGAATAGGAAAAAAATTGTCCTTCCCAACCTCCAAATCTACCTGACTAATGGGGATGCCTGTAATGGTGTTGGTTTAATTGTCGAGCTTAAATATGAGGATGAATGCATGTACGCTTAAATATGTCGTCTGTCTGTTCAATTCAAAGACTTCATTTAGTAACGTAACAGATGTGAATTAGGCCAACTGACTAAGGTAGTATGCATGTTTTATTGTAGGGATGTGATATCCACACACCCCATTTTACTTCTCACACACCCTTCTAATTTTCGGCCGTTGGATCGGATGAATTAAAGAAGATCAACGGACATAAATTAACAAGGGTGTGTGAGAAGTAATTTGGGATGTGTGGATAGCACACCCCTTTATTGTATTCAAGTTTGAATCACATTCATCTTCACTTATAAGTGAGAGATCTTAGGTTCGATTATCGTAATAGGCGAATTTGAACCACATTATTGTTAGCCTATTATGAAGCTAAACCCACACTCTCTGCTTCTTGAAAAGCTCTTTAGTCGGTTGATGACAAATCAGAATATTGCAGTTGTCAAAAGTAGGGCTGGGCACGGGCCGTGCCGGGGATTACATTTCTTAATATAGGAACCGAACATTACCCGACCCGGTTGAAACGAACCGGGTCCACGGGTCCCCTTTTTTTTTCGAAAAAAATAATAATAATAAAATTTGTACAGATTGCAAACTGCACTACACAGATTTGCACAGATTGCAAACTGCACAGAGTCACATACTGCATTTATGCAGATTTTGCACAAATTCACCATTATTCACATCCAATCTAAATACAAAGTCTAACATCCAAGTTCATAGATTAACAATACATCCAAAATAACAATATTACATCGTCCAACATCCAAAAGTATTCCTCGGATACCAATAGATAAACATCCAAATTAACAGATTAACAGATTGGAAATATAGAAAACCTAAAGTATTCCTCGGATACCAATAGATAAACATCCAGAAGCTGGAAGAAGCAAAAATGTATGACCACAGATTGTCAAAGTACCTGCGGTTCACCCATGGAGTGTGACAAGCGAACAAGAGTTCATTAAACTAATAAGAGTAATGGCAGAAGGTGACCCTCTCCTAATGGAGTTAGTTTGAAGGTAACTTCATCTCTTTTGATACTAAAAATACCGTGAAATGGGTGTAAGAAAACATGTACCATTTCGTTAGCTGTCATACGGAACTCTTTTCTTCTTTTTTTAGGGGGGTATCTTTGGTCGCCTTTTTCCTCGTTTTCATTTTCTGTAGGTTTATGTTTTACCATTCATTACTGATTGAAGATCCCCCCAAAAGATGTATTCATCTCTCTCTATTTGTTCATCAATATATGAAATTAGAATTTGTGTCTTCAACAATCCCAAATTTGACTTGTAGATTGATTCAAATTCTTGCAACTGCTACATTTGGATTTTTTTTTGTTAGAATATCATCTTGAATTATTAAACTCCCCGAGACTTACCGGTACTGGTGGCTAGCTCTCCAACCTTTATTTCTTTTGGCAACTCGTCCTCTACAGAAACCCCGAAATGTAATTTCAAAGGGGGGAATGAGTAAGCTCGGGCGATTTCGTTCATAAGCTCGAGTTGATAATTTTGTAATTATCAATTCAATCATCAATCTACTGCAAAATTAAAAACCCTAAAATCCCAAATTCCAATTTAAAAACCCTAAAATCCCTACACCCAAAATTCAAAATTTCAAATTAATAACAAAACCCTAATTCAAAATTACCTAAATTTTAGAGGGATGATGGCTGGCACCAGTGTCCTCGACGACGGTGATGGGGTTGTTGTTGAAGAGGAGAGAATCGACGGCAGGGGTGATGGCCTGGCCCCTGGGTTCTCTGGGATGTTGTCGAGGAGGATGATGGGTGGTGGTGCCGTTGTGTTCGCCGAGGAGAATCGACGGTTGGTGAGGGGGAGGACGATTAGAGTCGAGGGATGGGAACTGTCGAGGGAATTGTCGATGTCCAGGAGGGACTGAGAGAGAGTCTGAGAGTGAGAGTGAGAGTGAGAGTCGAGATGAGATGAGAGAGAGATAGAGAACTTAGGGTATACAACTAAAACTAACGGTTCAGATTACATATGGTAGCTTATTCATCAATCTGGTCCGTCCATTTTAATTACAAACGGGCCGGTCCGGGTACCCGCGATTCCTATACTCCAGGAACCGGCCCGAACCGAAAATCACAAAGGCCCGCCCCGTTTCTCTTTTTAAAAGTAGGAACCGGCCCTTACCCACCCCGAACCGCCATTACCCGCCCAGACCCGCGGTTCATGTACCCGTTTGCCCACCTCTAGTCAAAAGAATAATGGAAGAACCAAAAATCCTGAGGATCATATGATCATCAGAAGTGGAATCTAGTGGGAAAAGATAGCTCAATTACCCCACTTCGTATCCCCGATGATTGCTTGGATTAGGAGCATCAAATTCCCTCCCTTCATGTGAAAGAGAGAGATTCATAAAATAAATGTCTATTAATTCAAATCGTAACTATAATGGAAATGTCATCATTTCATAGAGTAATAATGGGGGTTCAACAGTCCACTACCGTATTGTTCTCAACTTAATTAAGTGTTGAGCACTTGCATGACAGTGTGGGTTCGATCTGTTGGTGGCTAATCTAACATCTAATCTAACGAAATCTATCGTTCGTCCAAAAAAAATAAAATTACCTGCTAACTCAACATGTGTAGGGTTATCACATAAGTTATCATCAATCTGGATCTAGATCATTGGAACAATTTGAACAATTAGAGTTAGTTTGGGTCAAGTTCCACTCTAATGTCATGAAGAAATTTGAGGCACACTGTAAAACCAATTTGCAATATATGGGCTAATCTACTCTTATAACACTCGTAAAAGTACCCTTATTATTTTACGTGGGATTCATAGTTTCACACCCTCAAACAAGAAAAACCTATTATTCAAGAGACTACTATATATATATATATATATATATATATATATATAAGTTAGATTGATTGGTAGGGTGAAAATCACTATGCTTAGATGAGTTTATATTTCACATAAATTAAGTAAGCAGAATTGCCTAATTGTTTTGACGTGGCATAAATGTCGTCTTACCCTACTGATTAGAGGGCACATACATTTCCATCTTCTTCAATCGTTCCACTACAAACAGAACAGAGTTCGAGAGTTCTCGGTATTGTTTCTCTTCATGGTTCTCATCACATGCATGTCTGGATTTGGGGTTGGAATAACCTGCACATTCCATGTATACAATACTGTGATCTCTAAGCACTATGTTCTCCACAGGTAATCTATAAGTTGAATATTGATCTTGGAGAAACTTTTGACAATATAGTTAAACTATATTCCGTGAACTTAAAAATTATAATATAACAATATATACGTGTTATAAGTTATAACATGAATGAGTCTATAATGTACACGTGATAATATAATCGCCTTTAATTCCTTAATCAGTTTAAACTTTTAATTAGTTTCCGCATGATATCAATTATCGATCAAACAAAGTAAAAAAATTTCTGCATGATGGACTCATGGAGAGTCGAGGCGTCCATTACACATAATACAATTCCCTTTACCCTAGCCTGTAAAGGAATTATGTAAAATCCAAACCACAAGATTTTCGTCGGATTGTCAAAGTAAAGTGAGAGTGACTTGTCTCTTATAACTGTACAGCAGCCTGCAGTCCAGGCAAAGCCCCAGGCTGTACAGCTTTTTCAGCAACAAATTATTCCGGAGAAAAATATGTAACTGATTTTTATGAATCATCCTCGATGGTTCAAATCAGAATCGAAGTAACTGTTTTGTTTTCTTTTTGTAGTTTTCTGAATGTCTAAATGCATGAAGAATATATATAATTGTCTCAGAGCCAGTAATAGTAATACGAACGTACTGTATCATAATAAGTGGTATTGTTCTATATGAACATTACTTGACTACTTAAAGATGAGTAAAAACTCATATTCAAAACTCTTATTATTTGAATCACAAAGTTTTGTACATATAATCAAAACCATTCATATTATCAATTACACAGTAAAGATCATCTATGCAAAAAATGAATTAAAACTAAGGTCATTTAGTCAATTTATTCTAGCAAATACATATATTATGACTGAATTTCTTTGGTTGCCCTAGCATCAGTAGCATGCACGACCAGCAGGCAACTGAGTTGTGGATATCAATCTAATATGCAAATTAAGTCAATTAATCCAATGCCAAATACAAATAACGGGGGTGTGTGAATCAATTTATTTACACAGCTTTAACCATGCATGCATGCAATTATCTGTAATTATGTATCACTCTTCTCTTCTGTGCTCATATGTGATTTTGATAACCTCCACTCTACCCATGAAAATGATTGTTGACCAACAAAAAAAAAAACCCATGAAAAAGATTTGCATTGTATCTTGATGGTTTGGGGGTTCATTTGTAATATGCACGTAGGTGGAATGTATATGTAACTTCTTCTGCGTTTAAATAGCATCCCTACAAAAAAACAAATATAGACTAATACATCAGTTTATACATATATATCAAATCTAACTCTTGATATCAAATTCAAAGGTGAGTGAGAGTGATCATGTATTTTTGGTGACTAAGTGACTAAGGTGACCAAGCTTACGAAAAAATGTTGATGTGTATATGTACGTACACACACACACATATATATATATACACACATTGCAAAGGACAAACATTTTTCAGCCTAAATAAGCCTTGTTTAGTTTGTGGCACGACCTTCCCCTCGTGGACTTCCATTCCCTTTACTATCAAACCATGATTGAGTAACAATTCTTTCTTTTTTCCTTTGCCGTTTTTAAATAAAAAACCAACATTATTCAAAGGTTTATGCAAAATATTCCATGGTTTTTAACCCTTATGGGAGTGACATCTTTGTGAGATAACCAAATTTTGTACTTGTGGGAAGAGGTCTGGTTTGTTTTTTCCCCTGGCTTCACATGGCGCAAGAAACCAAGTTGAATTCTCATATGCATCGTGTATACAAGTGGAAGGGATGGGTAACCATCATGAAACTCAAAGCAAATCCATTCTAATTAAATTTTAATGTTATATTAATGTTGTAGTTTTGTCTTAAATCATACTGCATGAACACTAATTCGACAAAAGACTGGCCGGCCAAAAGACAGCTTCTTTAACCTACTCTTTACTCTCTTCAACAAAGTGGCCACAATAACTAGTCTCTTAAGAAAATGAAGGGTGCGAAGTAATAATCAACTAGCAATATGCCAAATTTGCTTGGAGAGTTAGCCCTATTAGAGCTCCATCTATGCAAAATCATTAGATTCTTTTGATTGTAGTGTGACTAGTTGTAATGTGACTAGATGTAAATTTGCAATCAAGTGAAAGATATAAGAAAATACCAACATAATAATTTGGATTATATGAATTGACTCAGTCCCTAACAGTGCTGAACATATCAATAATTTCCGACGCCGGCATATCATACTATATGCTCTATCTTGATAAATTTTCACTAACTCATTTGACACCATGTTCAATTTTTTTTAATGTGTAAATGAGAAATTCCTGCGACAAATAACACAAGAAATCGTGTACAAAATAATATTTGTACTAATGAATTTAGGGTTACAATTTTTTTACAAAGTTGAAATCCTCTGATTCGATCTCTGGGTCTGTAGGATGTATGTGTGTGATCGTCGATCCAAGGGGTCGCAATGACTTTACCTCGGAATAACGAATGCCGCAAGGTTTGGCTTGTGGAGATGGAAGAACCGGCATGTGTAGTGGTGCTTGATGATTCCTTACGGATTTAACGAAGAACGCAGAGAGTTTTCTGAGTGTTTGGGAGTTTGGAGCGTCTGGGTGTGTGGATGAATTTCTAACCTCTTTCTTTGTCTTGGAGTCTCGTAGTTATAGGCTCGCCAAATCTTGCCTACAACTGGATTTGGCCTAGATTCATTGATGAAAGAACCAGAACTTGATTTGAGGCTTGGTTTGTGAGTTCACTCCATCAATTAATTTAAATCAAAATTTGTTTGATTTATATTAAAATTAATTAAAGAATAATAAAGATAATTCTTTAACTATTTTTACCAAATGTCGCCAGGTGACATTATTAGTGACTCATTCGGTTTTGATGAGTCACATTTCATGTGTACAATTCGTGAGACACATGGTGCATGTTACGTACACCTTGACATATCCAAATTTAATGTGTTGGTGAATATTTATTTCACCCAAATTTAGATGTCTGCACTAAGTATGATTCAAAATTGAGATCTCTTTCATTTAAGTGGCGAGAAATACTTGTAGCCAGTAGATCATGCTCATGTAATTAATCTATCACATAATTATGCTAGTTCTTATAGACTTTTCCGGATCCTTATCTAGCTCACTCTATATTAGTTAATATACCACTAAATTTCACACGTATACAACTTATTAAATTTGTTCGGATAATTCAAGAGAAATGTCAATCTACACTCATACGTGCAGCCAATTACCAATGTACTCTTGTCATTTTATTATGAATCTGAAAGTCCTTTTGCATAGTCACTCTATTTATGTAGGGATATATACATACTCACTCTATTTAGTATATATATGGTACGAGTAGCAGATAAGCTATAGACCTCAACCCTCTGCGTCTGTGCATGTCTCAGAGACAGAAACACACCTAATACACAAAAGCCATGGACAGATTTCCATTAGCTAGCTAAGTACCTTCCATATTTCTCTTGAACTTAGAAACTCGCATACCAACAAGATAAAACCCTAGCTCTTCAATCCAATAAACCAATCTTCACAGGCCGGGTGTCTGACACCTAAATATCTCTTTCGTCCACCCTATCCTTCCTTCCTCAAACTCCTAATTTGTCACATACCTACAATAATCAACAGCCATGAAAACTGAAGTTAGAGGAAGTATTACTTCCATTTCTCTCCAAAATCCAAGTACTGCTGTCTTCACCACCTCTCAGGGAAAGTCTCTCACCGGCGAGCTTACAGGGTGTCTTGGAAGCCTCGACGGGGCATGTATTGAGAAGCTACTACTTCACTGTGCAAGTGCCCTGGAGAGCAATGATGTGACCTTGGCTCAACAAGTGATGTGGGTGCTCAACAATGTTGCCTCTTCTGTTGGTGACCCTAACCAAAGGCTCACCTCATGGATCTTGAGGGCACTGATTTCAAGAGCCTCCAAGGTTTTCCCTACACCTATGAATTTTAATGGAAGCAGTAGTACTAGTACCATTCCAAGTAGGTTGATGTCGGTGACTGAGCTAGCCGGGTATGTTGATCTAATCCCATGGCACCGATTCGGATATTGTGCATCAAATAGTGCAATTTTAAAGGCAATTGAAGGGTGCCCAAAAGTTCATATCTTAGATTTTAGCATCACTCATGGTATGCAATGGCCTACTTTCATAGATGCATTGGAAAAAAGGCCTGAGGGTCCTCCTTTGCTTAGAGTCACTGTTCCTAATTGGAGGCCACAAGTCCCACCTTTGCTCAATGTTTCAAGCGAAGAAGTTGGTCTTCGTTTGGGGAATTTCTCTAGGTTTAGAGATGTTCCTTTTGAGTTCAATGTGATTGAAAACTCATCCTCTTTGGAATTGCTCCTGAGCACTCAATTAAACCCTTCCTCACTAGGCCTCCGGGAAGATGAGGTTTTGGTTGTAAATTGTCAAAACTGGGTACGCTATCTTTCCGATGAGCCGCTTGGTGGTATCCCCGGCTATCAAGATGGTTCGATGCGCAACACTTTCCTTAACACGATTAGATCCCTTAACCCTAGAATCATAGTTGTGGTAGATGAAGATTCTGATCTTACCGCACCAAGTCTTAGCTCAAGAATAACAACTTGTTTTAATTATCTTTGGATACCCTTTGATTCCTTGGAAACATTCTTGCCTAAAGATAGTACTCAAAGGATGAATTATGAATCTGATGTTGGTCACAAAATTGAAAACATTATTGGTTTTGAAGGGCAACAAAGAATAGAGAGGTTGGAGTCAGGTGTCACAATGTCACAAAGATTGAGAAACATTGGTTTTTCAAGTGCTCCATTTTGTGAAGAGACGGCTAAGGAAGTGAAGGCCTTGTTAAATGAACATGCAAGTGGTTGGGGCATGAAACGTGAAGAAGATATGTTGGTGCTCACATGGAAGGGACACAACTCAGTTTTTGCGACAGCTTGGGTCCCAAATCCAAATGAGTTGCTAATTGAGGATTAACTCGGTGCATGTGTGGCCTAAGTGATTTCTGCACTCTCGTTTACTTGTTCTACGCTTTCCTTGACCTACCATGTGGGGATTAGGGTTTTGCTTTCCTACAGAGGTCCAGGAGATTAAAGGAGAGGCAATGAGATGACAAGGCTTTTGTGGTTGCTTTTTTCTCTTCGTCAAAAAGCTGCAATGAGCACAAGACAAAAAGGAAAACGGCAGGCATTTTGTGGAAAAATAATTTTCACGAGCACTTTGTATTGAAGCTTTAGCTAGCTATGATCTGTCACATGAAAGGCAAAAGAGAGACATGTTATTGTCTGTTGTATTGTATGAGACGAGATCTAGCACTTTATGCAGGCTTTTGTTCCATATGACTACGGTGAAATTAACTTTGTTAGCCTTTTATTTAATCATAATTGTAATTGTTTCCTTAAGATTTGCTATTTCTGGTAATACTTCACGCTTCTAGTTGAAAATGTGAAAGGAATGACTTGGTGGTTAGTTCTTCTTACTCAAATTGGTAACCATGATACATCTTACATTAGGTAATTTGCACGCTTCAACAAGATCAACTTCTGTTAAAGGCGACATCGTGTAACCTAGAAGTATTGGTTGTGCATCTAATTTGCGGCTTGTGTGAGACAATGAACACGCACGTGTGAGTAGTTGTCAGTAGTTGATTAGTGTGAACTCTACTGAGACTCATGACAATCACATATAAGCTCTTACAGTTTGAACTTAAAGAGTAAATCTATGAACATAAGCATACATATGAACGGAAGTGTATAAGTATGAAAAGAGAAATAAAAAAAGGACCACCACATTACCTTTTTATTCATCTTTTTCTCAAATCCTAAAATTAATATTACCGCAATCCAAATACGATTATATTTTACGTGTCATTTTTTTTTACACATAAAACAAGATTTTTAATGCTTTTGGCTAGGAGCCTAGGAATTAAAGTGTTGATTTTTTGTGTTGACACAAGAAATTTGGTAAAGTGAGAATGTTGAAATGCAAAGATTAGCGTTGTTGATGCACAAAATTAGTGAGGACTTTGGTACAACATAAAGTGTCAAGTTTGTGACTTTCGCTAGATTGCTCTGGTCACTAATGTGGATAAGTATGTAAATTAATAGAGACAGGGAAGCAAACACAAGATGTACGTGGTTCACCCAGATTGGCTACGTCCATGGAGTTGAGGAGTTCTCATTAATTGTGAAGGGTTTACACGAGTACATAGGTTCAAGCTCTCCTTTAGTGAGTACTAGTGAATGATTTAGTACAAATGACATTAGGGATTATTGTGGGAGAATGATCTCCTTTTATAGAAGAGAGTTTCTAGTTTTGTTCTAGCCTTGACATGTGTCATGCTGTGATTGGCCTTTGGTGTTGACACGTGTCGCGCTATGATTGGCCTCTTGGTTGGAGGGAAACTCTTGTGGATCCTTGACGGTATATCGTTGACCGGTGCTCATTAGTTTCGGGATCGGTCAAGTATGGTACAAACAAGCGTAAAGTTTGCTAGCATTTCTCCATGATTTGTTATGGTTAGAAACTATTTTGTGTCTCAACTAGGTATTGTTCAAACCAAAATATGGGAAATTATTTGGAATTTAATTTTCTCATTGCCATTAACCAAAAAAAGGATTTGATTCTCTGGATCGTGGGTTGTATAATCTTAGCTGCATATGTTTGTACTTTTTAATATAAAAAATTAATAAATAAATAAATTGAAAAAAAAAATCCGACCTGCCGGATTCGAACCAGCGACCTAAGGATGGCTGAGAGCATGTCACCCACTACAGTCCTCCGCTCTACCAACTGAGCTAAGGTCGGATTATTGACCAGGGACGGGTTGCAGATTTATTAATCTCTGATGTCTAATAAAATGTTTGGCCTCAATGTTAAATCCTACGATTAAGTTTTGGGCCTTATGAATCCTACATCTTGGTGAAAGATTACAGCAAAAATAATTACTATCTAACGGTCAAATATAATCTATGTGAATTATATATTTAATATAATCATTATCTGACTTACAATATTGTATGATTATAACATTGTAGCATCTCCCGAATGTGCACTTTATTGCATTTGACTCATAAAGCTAATGAGCAACTCATATTGTTTTATGACTCAACTCGAGTTTGGTTCAACTTCAGATTGTTCCTTAAAGTTTTACTGATAAAGGTTAAACATTTGGATCTTTATATTTAAAATAAAAGATGTCATAAAATTAAGGTTTTTATTCCAAATGTTCTTTTACATTTTGGGAATCTAGTTCAATCAATTTGGTCTGTCATGTTTGCTCTCACACATCGATTTGGTCATTGCCATCCAAATTCATTGAGAACCTTTTTATGGCTGGTTTGGTATTGCTGTGCTTTGAAAAAAAGCTGCTGTGAGAATAAGTGGTTGTGTTGTGAGAATAAGTGGCTGTGAAATAAATCAGCAGAGTGTTTGGTAAACTTTTTTGTAAAAGTGCTTTTGGAAAAAAAAAAAAAACCAGTATGATAGTGGGTATTTTCATTAAATGAGCACTGTAGCTCCGTGTACTGTGAAAAAAAGCCAGTTTTCCAAAGCTGCAAATAGCTGCTTCAGCTTTTTCCTTTGATTTCAGCTTATTCTCACAGCAGCTTCCAAAATAAACCTTTTTTTTTTAGTTTACCAAACACCTAAAACCCTCACATCTTTTTTTCATGGGTGCTTTTTTTTAAGCACGTCACTCCCAAACCACCCCTTAGAGTGCTAATGTGTGGACTTACAACTCTACTTATTTATTGCCATGTGGATCAAACAAAATTCGGCTGTTCAAAAACTACGCTCTAAACTTTTATAATAATAAATAATATAAAACCACATTCGTAGGCCCTCCACGGTCCACCCTCATGCCCTCCCACTCCCTCTTGAGAGATTATTCAGTGTGTTCAAAACACCATATAAAACACCATACAATTAGAGGGACACTATCTATTCTTCCCTCCTTCCAAAGTCTCGCCCATTCAACAGATTAATGCTCCTCATTCTCAAAAATCTGAAACAATGAGATGGTGTCTCAATAGTTTCAAATAATTAATTAATAAACATAAAAATACAAAATGCAAAAGCACCAAGTCATTCGTTCACGGGTTATAATATATGGAGACCAATAAGGTGGTCTTGCAGTTTGGGTTGTGGAGGAACTCACCCAACTCATTGATGCAGCAACTCATGCTAATTTTGGATTTGAGGCGTAACATGACATACAGAGAGAGAGAGAGAGAGAGAGAGAGAGAGAGAGAGAGAGAGAGAGAGAGAGATGGTGGATGGAAGACTTCATATATTTGTGCCTTGCACAGTTTCAGTAGGAAGATATCGGTATGTCGGGGGGTGGGGGTGGACAGTCGGGGAAATCTGCAGGGGGGACGGGGTGGTTTGGACGGGAAGAACCAAATTGACATGTGGAGCAAACATGCTAGAACAAATTGATTGAATCGAAACATAAACGACGAAAACGATTGGTTCTCAAAATATAAAGGATTATTTGTAATAAAAACCGTAAAAATTATATTAATGTAGTTAAAATCTAAAAAGTTTAAGGCGACTCAAAACTAAAACTTGAGTTCTTTTCACAGTTGTGCTTAGCAAAGCCACCCCAAAAGCTCAAGCTTTGTTCATAAACGAACCGGGCCGAGCTTGAAAATTCATTTGAGTCGAGTTTGAGCATAGACATATGAGTAATATTCTCTCCGTATCAAATTCTCCTCTCCTCTCGTCTCTTCATATTTAAACGGTTACGATTAAATCACGTCATCATCTTGTGTTAATACAGTTATAGAGAAAGAAAGAATAAAAGGAAAGTGAGAGATGAGGGGAGGAGAGAAAAATCTACTCTGTTTTATTCAAGCAGGATCTTTTGACAGGACCAACCATATGAGAGATTTTTCACGTGTCTGGAACAATGACACATATGCCACATATCATAATACAAATGGATGGAGACTAGAAAACAAAACTTCAAACCACTTGTATAATAACATATAACGTACCACTCAATATTCCTGATACATTAAAAAATCTCTCCAACAACACAGAAATGGGGTCCTCCAAACCCACCCCCAATAACAAACGTCCAAATATAATCCCACCAAAACAAAATAAATAATTAGAAAGGAGAATCTGAAATGGTCCCAATGTACAAATAACAAAGGGGTGTGATATCCACACACTCCATTTTACTTCTCACACACCTTTTTACTTTTCGGCCGTCGGATCGGATAAATGAAGAATATCAATGGACAGAAATTATCAAGGGGTGTGTGAGAATATCAGTGGATAACACACCCCATAACAAACCCCTGCTAGAGAGGGAAATTCAACCCAATTAATAAAGTAGTGGATCGGGGAGAGATGTAATGGGTGCACTGCACTGCACACCTACAGAGAGACTTGCAGCGATGAACGTGGCCCAAAAACCAAAGGGAGGGAGGGAGGGGAGGAAAAGCAAGCCAGCAACAAAGCTTCACTTCCAAGCTTTAATGGTCTTCCCCCCAAAAAGAATAATCCCACTTCCAACATTAACAATTATGCACTAATAATTTATACTTTCACCTAATCAATTAATTAATAGATTTCCTAAGCTTATAGATGCATTTTCTCTGGGACTGGGAATGTCCAAAATGGCTAGTGGTCTACTATGTAGTAATACACACTTCAGCTGCTCTCTCTCTCTCTCTCTCTCTCTCTCTCTCTCTCTCTCTCTCTCTCTCTCTCTCTCTCTCTCTATATATATATATATACATGTATGTATAATCTGTCTTTACACTCTTGGCTAATTCTCACTTCTCTAAAACCCCAGTCGAGAGCCACCACATTGCTTCTGCCTGACCCAATAGCATCCAATTCTTTTTTCCAGTAACCAAAGCCCCCAACCTCTTTCCCTTTGTGTTCTTCCCCATTTCAGAATATGGTTTTGTGTCCCCTTCCTCCTCCCCATTTGTCCTCCTCGCCTCTCTGTCTCTGCTGCACCCTTAAAAAATAACTTATTTTGCTCTTCTGATTGCAAGTCCCCAAAAACAACTCTTGATCTGAAGTGGGTTTTTGTTTTTAAGCTTTTTTAATCATTTGGGTTATGGAAGTTCATTGTGATCTTGAAGTGGATGTCAATGGGGAAGAGTCTTTCATGGTGGACAAGGTAATAATTCTGTGCTTGCAAATAGTTTCAAACCCTCTTATTTTTTTACAGAAAAGTTCCATACATTTTCATCTGTCCAAATGTAATTTTGTAGTAAACTTTTGTGCTTGAATTGTCAAGTTTTATTCATAAAGTTTGTAAATTTCATACATGCTCTGGTAATTTTTATCTGGGTTACTTTCCATTTTATCCATCTTGACTGATGAATTGCAAAGATTTTCCCTTTTTTTAATAGCAAAAACCCATCCTTTTCTTCTGTTCAAATGTAATTTTGTCATAACATTTTGTGCTTGAATTGTGAAGTTTTACTGATGAACTTTGTAAATTTCGTACATTCTCTGGTAAATTTTATCCGGGTTACTTTCCAGTTTATCCACCATGGCTGATGGATTGCAAAGATTCATCCTTTTGTCCCCAACCATTTAATTTTCACACCTATAATGCATTGATGTGGGTCATGAACTCATGGCTGCCTTAGCTTTCTGTCTTTTTAATTCAACAAATTGCACGCCTTTTCCGTTTTGCTTCATTCTCTCCCATTTATTGCTGCTGTTATGGGAATTGGGAGGCTCAAATCTTCACTTCTTTTGATATGGACTCTGAGAGTGAGAGGGTGTTACTTTCATGGCCGTATTTATTGCCACTTTTTGCCCTCCACTGCAGGGAACCTTGGATGATTGGCAGACATCTTTTCTCAATTGCCACACCACAATTTATTACATATAACGACCTCTTTTCATTTCTTTGGCACCTTCTGCCTTTCTGGTGTAGAATGTAGATTCCCACTTTGTTTTTTTTATTTAATTCATTTTTCTATTCAATGAGTTCATCCCTTTGGTGGGTTTTGCTGTAAATTGGATTTTTTGTGCTTATTTACTAGCTCTCAACTGTTTTTTATTACTTTAGTGAAATTTTCAGCAAATGAGTGGTAATTCTGGTTTCATGACCATTTTTGCAGAGAGCTATTGCCTCCTACTGTGGAAAATTGAGCAAACTACTTGGTAAATCAAAAGCTTCCTCAAGAAATCTTAAAGTGGTATTCCATGATTTTCCCGGAGGAGCAGAGAGTTTCGAGCTGATTGCGAGGTTCTGCTACAACAATGGCAGCATTTACATAACTCCTTCCAACATTTCCCTCCTTTACTGCGCCGCGCAGTTCATGGAAATGAACAATTCTGTCGCCGGTAGACATAATTTGTTACAAAGAGCGGAGAATTCGTTTGAAGAGATAAGGTATTGGTCATGGTCTGAGCTTTTGACGGCCTTGAAGCAGTGCCAGGATTTGCTTCCGGTTGCAAATTCTTTGAGTCTAGTTGAGAAATGCTTGGATACCCTTGTTGCAAGATTGCCTTTGACAAGCGAAGCGAGTCCTTGTCCTTCGACTTCATCTCCTGATAGCTCTGGAATTCGGTTTTCGTGCGACACTAGAAGCACCGAGAGTTTGAAAACTACCTTGTCTCGAGCAACCTGGTGGTTCGAGGATCTTCTAGTTTTAGGTCCAAATTTGGTTGAAATGCTGGTCAAGGCCATGGTTTCGCGAAAACTCGATCATGTTATCATTAGTAGGTTCCTCTTTTACTACCAGAAATCGAAGTTTTACACTGTCAAATCTGATACCAAGCGCACCATTGCTGAAGTGGTCATTGAGATGCTGTATATGCTTGATCAGAGCTGTGTTTCTTGCAAGAGCTTATTTGGGATTCTTCGAGTTTCGCTGAATTTGAACTTAAACAAAAGTGTTAGGAATAAGTTGGAGAATATGATCGGTTCACAGCTAGATCAAGCAACATTGGACAATTTGCTTGTTCCATCCCCACAAGGAATCAATTATTTGTATGATGTTAATCTTGTTCTACGGTTCTTGAAATCATTTCTGCATGACGGAGGAACCTGTCAAGCTGACAGGCCCCCAATGCGATTAAGGAAAGTTGCTGCCTTGGTTGATTTGTATATAGCAGAAGTAACCCCAGATCCTCGTTTGAAGCCTTCAAAGTTTCTGGCTTTAGCCATCGCGCTGCCGGATTCTGCGAGAGACTCTTATGATGAGCTTTACCATGCCATAGACATGTATCTACAGGTATTAGATTTGTCTCAAAATAATTTATGCTCTTGTAAATTTTGTTTTAATAACTTATGATCCAAGAATTCAAATAGCACATTTCGAAAATCTAATTACACCGAGCATGTTTTGAAGATTATTCATTTGAAGTTGGTTTTGATCTGCTTTGACATAGGTACACCCAGGATTGTCCCAAGATGAAAAGATGAAGATATGTTGTGTGTTGAACTATGAGAAGCTCTCAGCAGAGACTTGCGTACATCTTTCACAGAACACAAAATTTCCATCAAAATCTGCAGTCCAAGCTCTTGTCTATCAGCAATCCAAGCTCAAAAGCTTACTCCACGCAACCAACAATCCCAAGTCCTACACTGACTCCCCTTATAGCGCCATTACTGAGGCCGAAAGTAGGGGATTGAGGAAAGATGATGCCAATGTACAACTTGTGCTTTATGCCGGGAAAATTGATCTCTCAGATGACAATGAGAAGCTCAGAGCACATCTGCAAGGCATGCAGTGCAGGGTCATGGAATTGGAAAAACTTTGCAAGAAAATGCAATCTCAAATGGCAAAGTTTACGAAATCGAAAGCACCAAACCACAACCGTACAAGATCTTTGCCCAAACTTTGTTCATGATACAAGTTTTGCATTTCATTCCTTTAGTTTTAATCATTATCTCATGTGTATAGCTCAAGGAAATTGTTTTTCTTTTATTTATTTTTTATGCGTTTTTAGCAGATTCTTCTTTCTTTGCTGCATAACTAAAGTTGTTTCACTTAGATTGTAAAATCTTTGGTTGTACAATTACAGAAAGAGAACCTGTTGATTCATTTTTTATTTGAATGGCCCCTTTTTTTCTTAAAGATACGGAGTACTTAGAGCTAACGGAAGACTTGGCGTATAACCAAGCGCAATGACATTCTATGATTCATATAGTCGACCCTACTTAATGGGATAAGGCTTCGTTGTTGTTTGAATGGCCCCTCTACTAATTTTTTATAGTGCTCTGGGTAGATAAGGATAAATGCAAGGTTAAGTCATTTTCTTCCAGTCACTCTCACACTTGTGGAATGCAAGCTGGAAAGCATATATTCTGCATGAACATATGAGGGTGGAGTGAATGAAAGCTGAACGTATTTCATGACATACATACTTTTCTGTTTTGAGCTACCATATTTTGCACATGAACTAGGGCAGTTTGTTCATACCACCAAGGAGAGGGGAGAGATAATGGCACATAACCAGTTACTGTAGTCTTTTTACTGAAAAGCATATGTAATCAAGATGTAGACAATATGAACATCTCGATAGTCGATATCGTGTTGACATGTTTGTCGATGTTGAGTGGTCGAACATGTCACGTGATCAGACAGGCTGACCTAAAGTTTTTTTCCCCCTGATCAAATCACACCATCACGTGACTGATGAGTTCCGTCAGGACATGGACTCGTAGAGATGACAGCACTTGAAGGTTTTTGTCAATGAAATAGTCCTCTTTTGCCTGATCAACGTGTTTCTACCCCCATCACTATTATCACCATCGCCGTCATGATCATCATCATTAATCTCTGCTAAAGATTATAAAAAACTAATTTTCTTTGTCATATGGTTTCAATTATATGTCAACTAATAAAACAAAGAACAAAGGTAACTTAATAGTAAGATATATAAAAAGTCAAGTGTAGTTGTTATTGACTTGCCCTAAAATCAATGGAAGAATGAGTATACAAATTGTCACATGGTCCACTTATGTACTGCAAGTCATGTATATGCCAAGAAAGACAACTGTTGGCTGTTGACATGAACAATTCTTTTCTCCTTAGATTCCGCAACATTCTTCACCCAATTAACCAATAGCCAAACTCTTAATTTCATGAGATTTTAATTAAGAAATTCAGATTACTATGTAGGTCAATATTTTACCAAATACAATACTATTAATGTGAGTCAGGAAATTGATGCCTTGGTAACAACTTGACCATGTGTGCTTAGTTCTACATTCTGAAGTTTTGATGTTGTACAGTTTTTTCTATACAATTGTATTGGGAGGAGGGTTAAATTCGAGATTTAGAGTGTACAAGTGAATGTTCTTAATCAATCGAGTTAGGCTTTTTAGCCAAAATAGTCCCGAGATTTGCATAACACATCACTCTGATCCCTGAAATTTGAAATCAATAAAAGTGGTCCCTGAGATTGTATGGACATTTAAGGAGTTAGGCTAGTAGAGCAAACTAGTCTATGTGTGAAGCTCAATGGCCACATGTACGCCCGATAAGTATTGCCTGCTTGTTTGACTTGAGGGTCGCCAAACATAAAGCGTAAAACGTGTATCAGAAAGTTAAGCAATTTTGCACACAAACATATAATGAAATTGATTTTTAGATGAAACTTTAACTTATTTAAGTATGTAACATTTTTCTCCCGTAAAAATCTACGAGCGGAAGAATACTACTAAACTAAAAACTAGTAGCTGTTGATCAGACGTACGTGGCGTAACATGCAGGATTACTATTCACGTGGACATGAATTGTACGGTCAATGGTGTTATAGGTAAGTTATCCGAGTCAACCTCAAATCTTGATGAAACCAAGATGATCTCATATGAACGAAGAGACAAAATCCCACAAAAGCCTTTTACTTAGACGGCACTTTTCCTCTACTGCTACTTCCTACGATACCTTTTCATGGAAGCAATATATTTAATAAACCCTAACATTGATTCTATAACAAAATTCTGGTAAGCAGTAGTGGAGAGATATTAATTCAACACGAAATGTTAGGTATGGACGGAGCCAGAAACAGATTTTAGTGGGGGCAATTTTCAGTGATGAAATTACATTGAAATTTTGATACAATGCTATTAGCTTATGTCGAACAACATGATTTTGGCTAATTGATGTTTAGAATGGTAAATTGTAAATCCTTAGCTAAGCGAAAAATTACATAGCTTAGAAGGGTGAAAGGATAAGTTTTCAAACCGAAAACTTATTTTCCGGCTTTGCAATGATTTGACTACTTCGACAGTATTGTGTCTTTAACTCAAAATGCATTTAGTAGTTTTTACTTTTCAGTTTTCAAACAGAAACTAGAAAACTTTTTTGTAACTATTTTCAGTTTTAAGTTTTTAAAATAAAAAAAATAAAAATTGAAAACCAAAATCAAGTCACTCTAAAATTTGAAAGGGATAAATAAAGTGAAAATTAGGTTCTATTTTGAAAACTCACAGAAGTTACCAGCAAGTTTTTAGTAACTAAAGACCTGTTTGGTATTTTACTTGAATCCACCTCTAAGACTAAGACCACCACCATGAGTCTGATACCCATAAAGAGCTAGAAAACAAAGCTTCATGTAGTTGTTATCCTAAGATTGTCGTACATGACAAGTTCAATGCCGATTCGTGAGATTCATAGTTCATATAGTAACAATTTTGGCTACTTTGGTTGCTTACGTCATTGAAGATGCTTACATTCTAGTTGTTTTACCTTGTTTGTATGAGATGAAGAAAACATGGTGTGCAGGTATGCATGTTGACATTTTAGTTAGGATATTGAATTTTATTCTTCGTTTTCTCCTTGTATACTTCTTTTTTTTTAATTTTATGTTTCTTAGTTTTCTTTAATTTATTCAATTGAATGACTAAGAAAACGAGTGAATGAAGATAAAATAGAGGTGCAAAACGTTTCGTTTTTTATTTATTTAACAAACTCCAAAGAAATCGATTTGAGCTAAGTCATACATTAGGCTAACCATAACTAGATATTGAACTAGCCACAATAGCTACTCATCAGACAAATAATAGGAGACAAAATAAAAATTATAGGAGATTCATGAAAAGAAAATAAAAATAAATGATTAATCGACAAGAAGTCCAGGCCCAAAACAAAATAGAGAAAATAACAGCCCATAACCCCCCTCAGGCCCAACCCGTTTCTTGCATCACCGGGAAATAACACCTGCCGGTTTTTTGGTTCGTCCTCAGTCCTCGCTATTCCTCCGCTCGATCTGCAACTACGCCGCCTCCTCGCCGTCCGCGATAACGCCGCCTCATCCGTCTGCGACAACGCCTCATCATCCTCTATTCTGTTGCGTCTTCTGGTTTCTCAGGGCAAGCAAATAAAACGAAAAGGTATTTGCTTAAATAGTGTGATTCTGCTTGCAAGGGTATCTAGTTAGGGCTAATGGAAATTTATGATTTAGGCAGTGATTAAGTAGTGTAATTTTAATTGGGTTGATGGGTTTTCTGTATTTCATTTGGGATCTGAGAACCGGTCCTGCTGGTGTCTAAAGTAATGGTATTGATTTGTTGGGTTTAAAAGGTTAGGTCTTTTCTACTGATTTAGAACTGCAAGAGGTTTCTGGGGTTTGATTATCCAAACCGATTTTTCAAATCTGTTTATTTTGATTCTTCTTCCAGCCCAGAATTCGTGGCCGACAATCCCTATTACGATTGGGATTAATTTTTCCTACTTATTAGAATTAGCTCTTGACGAAAAAATAAAACCGAATTGCTATAAACCTGAAAACCCGAACCGAACCAAACTGTAAATTCGATTCGATTTTCAGTTTTGGCAAAAAACCGAACCGATTGAATCCGAACTCACCCCTACCTGATTTCCCCTTCTGTCAAGGGAACGTCGTGAGTCGGTCAATCAATATTGCTGGTCAGTAAGTCGTCTTTCTTTTCCCTCTAGTTTTTATTTTTATTTTTTCGCTTTCTTATAAGGACTATTATTTATTTTTCATAATTTGATGTCGCTCTAAGTTCACGATTGGGTTGTGACCGATAATGGATTGTATGAATTTCACTTGTGTTAATTGAGCAATTTTGTATCAAGTTGTGAACTTGTGATTAACTGTAACAGCATGTCTTAATACATAGTTCAAGATTATTGCTTTCATTTGATATGCTTGTGTGATTGGTTTAGAGTTTAGTGCATCTATGTTTGAGGCAATTTGAGCTTCGGAAGTGATTTTCGCACCTCCCCTTTTCGTGCCATGCACTCCTCTCTCATTTTCTAGCGTAGGATTGAATGAATCAAGGGGAATCGAGGGACAAATCCAAGGGGAGGAGCGTTGGAAGGAGAAAATGGGAGTGTGAAAATCCCCACTCTTTGGTTTTTGTACTTGGAATTTGTCTCTGGGGGAAATGTGTAGAGTTTGTGAGTTACTATTTCATGTTACATCACCGTTGACTATCACATTTACCAGTTTCTGTTTGCACGCATTGTTAACACAGCTTTGCCTGTTTTGAAGTATAAACTGATGGGGGAGCTTGCAACTCAGAAACATGTTGAATTCATTGTATCGGTCGAAAAGGTCTGATTCTGTGTTGGAGTAAAATTTTTGTTGCTTTTGGTTTGTACATTGAAGCTAAGAGTAATAATACGGTGATGCTGTACTCAGAGAAAGGACTCTTTTGAGGCGGTTGCTATGGAGCATATAAGAATGAGTGGAGCATACTGGGGTTTGACTACTCTTGATCTTTTGGGAAAGCTCCACGTTGTGGATGTTGAAGAGGTTGTTTCCTGGGTCCTCCAGTGCCAACATGATTCAGGTTTTACTTTGTTTCCGACGACACTGAACTATTATTTTGATCTTCATTTGTTTGTTTGGTTATTTGGGGTTGTAGAGAGAATGATGATATAGTTGTGTTTGTGCAGGCGGGTTTGGAGGTAGCATTGGACACGACCCACACATACTGTATACGTTAAGTGCTGTGCAGGTTTTGGCCTTGTTTGACAAGCTTGATGTTCTAGATGTTGAGAAGGTTGTAAGTTGTATCCTTTATCACATCTATTTGTAAATTGAAAAAACCTCTTGCCACCTTTATGCACATTTTCTATTGATGAAAATGGATTCAAATTAATTGCAACACCTTCTGTTGGGAGGCTGTTATACAAAATTAGAAGACTAACTGTATAAAGGATAGTGAGCATACCAAGTTTTGTGCAACCTAATGTGCAATTCAGATGTGGCTGGGTTGCAAAATGAAGATGGATCGTTTTCAGGAGACATGTGGGGTGAAATTGATACACGGTACTCTTTTATGATTTTTTATTCTGGAGACTTATGATTTTTGAAGTCATCTATTTATGTAGAACATGATTTAGTTACAATTCTTCGCTGTTTCTCATAGAAGGAATTAACAAAGCACTAACACACGTTTTTCTTTTAGGTTTTCTTATATTGCTATCTCTTGTCTCTCATTACTACATCGTTTGGATAAAATCAATGTGGAGAAGGCCGTCAGCTACATTTTAAGTTGTAAAAATCACGATGGAGGGTTTGGATCTACGCCCGGTGCGGAGTCTCATGCAGGTCAAAGTAAGTTACTTACTCACATAATGTCTCTGCAAAGTTCTACTTTCTGACTAGTGCTTAATAAATCAGTTGTGTTTTATAGCCATTTCATATTTTCTGTATTTTGCTTGTTAAATGAAATTTGTGTAGGTTGTGCTCTCATAATCATGCTTAGTTCAGATTCAGTCATTAGCAATCAAATGTATTACTTGAACATGTTAACTTAATAGATCAACGGAGCTGTTTCCCTTTTGTCAATTCAATGGAAGTTAGCAGTTATTTTTGCGTTAACCTTGTAGTTTTAAGCTAAGGTTGTTAATACTATTTTCCTTATCACATCATTTAAACTCCCAAGTCTATTGATGTATCCTTAATCTTGCTTTTCTGCATGTTGGGTCCAGCAATGGCATGATTCTTTTGTATTTTCTGTAATTCTGTGTGTCCAAACTAGACTCAAATACATCTTCGATCTGCCCATTGTTACTGCAGTTTTCTGTTGCGTGGGTGCCCTTGCCATTACGGGGTCACTACATCATATTGACAAGGACCTCCTCGGTTGGTGGTTATGCGAGCGGCAAGATAATAAAACTGGAGGTCTTAATGGTCGGCCAGAGAAACTTCCCGACGTGGGTTTTATTTTTGTTTGAAATTGAAGATTGAAACTGAATTTGCTTCTACTGACGTCCTTGGAATCTCCCTTGCGACATTTGTGCTGCACTGCAGGTCTGCTACTCATGGTGGGCTCTTTCCAGTTTGATCATGATTGACAGAGTTCATTGGATCAACAAGGACAAGCTCATCAAGTTCATTTTAGACTGCCAGGTTACATTTATCTAATGAGCTATTTGTACATTTGGATTATTCTTTAGAAATGGGCATTCTCCCCGTTTTCGTATTTTCACAGTGAAAACTTTAACCACGCATTGTTCAAAACTGCAGGACATTGAAAATGGAGGAATTTCTGACCGACCAGATGATGCGGTTGATGTCTACCATACTTACTTTGGTGTAGCTGGTATGTAATTGCTTTGGTTCCACCTTTGTTTTTTTTCAGTTTCTTTACGTAGTAATTTGGCAACGTTAGTTAGAGCTTCCAAGCTTCCAACTAGTTTCACAAGGGTTGCTAGTAGGAAAAATTACTTATGATGGAACATAACGCCAAATGTTTTTAGGGAACTTTAACGAAAAGCTCCCTATACTGTTCACTTTAACGAAAAACCACATTTGTAAACTAAAAAGTCAATCATGGTCCTATTCACCTTACCCTTTATTTTGTCCTTATCGTTAAAAATCAAAGTTTTCAAGCCTTTTTCATTAGTTTTCCTATGTTTGGGATGTTTTTATAAGATGATTTGTATTCCACGCATATTGTCTTTCGAGAAAAAGATCTTCTTGCAAAAAGAAATGGGGGTGTAACCGAAAGCAGATAACTTCCAACTTCCACAGTTTGCTATTTTATTCATGACATTACATCTCAGGTTGATGTTTTTTGATGCAGGACTTTCCCTTCTTGAATATCCAGGGCTGAAAGCTATCGATCCAGCATACGCTTTGCCAGTTGATGTCGTAAATAGGCTTATATTGGACAGTTAGAAGGCTCTTGTCGCAATTTGATACCTCATTGTTTCTCTAATATGTCACAACGCTCACCATATTTTTGCATATTTGGTTAATAGGACTGGACTAGATTGAAATGAATTATTTGATTCTGAAAGATAACTATATTTCAAGACTTTCATTGTTGCCGGTGTCTTTCGGGTCCCAGGTCATCGGTTCGGGGTCACAAGGTCGGAGTAGAAGAACATACCATACCGGTGTCGTATTTTATCCGCTGCGTGCCCATTTCGAGTACCAAAACTGAGACGAGGTTAAACTAATCGAATCCGACTACTTATCGTGCCCGGCCTGAATCGTACGGTACATAAAACTGAAAATTTTTCAGACATCATTTGAGTCACGAAATGGCAAACAAGAAGAGCCAAAACTCCTTTAGTTGCATCCAGGGTGTTTTTCCCCTCGCAATTTCCAAACAAACATGAGAGAAAAAATAGAGAGCTGAAATGTTTGTCTTGCACGTGATCCTTGCGTGATGCAAGATTTTGGGCATCAAATATAAAGAACATCACGTGTTACTTGGTGGGATATGGCTTTAAATTGTAGCAATGGTCCATGAACTTTAATCAAATTGGACCAATGGTTTCTCAATTAAAAATTCATTACAATTGGTCCCTCAACTTATCAAAATGTGTAGATATAGTCATTTTCATCAATTTCTTCAAAATTTTGTCAAAATAGGTTATGTTGGAATAACCATTTATATAATTAGGGTCCATCAACTCATTAAAGTGTGTAATTATGGTCATTTTCGTCAACTACGTCAAAAATTTTGTCAAAACGAGTTATGTTGGAATGACCATTGCTATAATTGGGTTAAAGTTAAGGGACAATTTCTCCAGTTGAATTAAAGTTGATGGACCAAAGGTAATGAATTTTTAGTTGAGGAACCATAGCTGCACGTTTTGATGAGTTTAAGGACCAATAGTAATTGATTTTTAGTTGAAGGACCATTGCTCCGATTGAGTGATACACCACATGTTTTTACGTAAATGGTGAGAAATTTTATTTTTTAAATTATTAACTTTTTAACACACATATCTTATAATTTGTATAATGATACACGGTGTACCATCCATTGACTCGATCACAGTGTGTGAGGAGGATTGAAGGCGGCATGATCGAAAAGACATGTTCACGTCAACATGCGTGCACTCTTCACCTTATTGCCTCTGCCTCCCCATAATTCTTGTCTATTTTTAATCTGACACGTGATTTTTATATTTCATATTCTCTTTCTTAAATTATTTTAATTCAAGTACGGCTGATTCGAACGTAGGATTCTATCTTCTTATTCTCATCCATTTCTCACCCTTCCTCTCACACTTTGATTTGTGTTTTATTATCTTTATAAAAAATTAATATAAAATATTAACGTAGTTTAATCGTAACTGTTCAAGTAAAAGAAAAGAGAAAGTGAGTGAGATTAGGATGGGAGAGAATCCTCTTCCGATTTGAACTCGAGTGCTCGGAGGCCAACACACTACTTTATTCAAGGAGTTGAGTCATTATAGGACGACATAAGTTCAAACATCATCGATGACTAATTTAACATTGAATCTAATAAAATCTTTCGTTCGACAAAAAAAGAAAAAAAATCACGCTATGATATTTCCACACTTACAATAATGGGAGAACAAAGATTTATTGTCTTACTGTTTTATTCGGAAACGGATCCCTTCTATCAAGTCCTCTTCATCAATCAATCCGGGCGTGAGATTTGATCAAACGATTAAAGTTATTATAACTTTTAAAATGAACGTTTATTTTTAACCGTTAAATCAAATTTTAAGGATTCAGATTAGTTGATGAGGGAGGATTTTGTAGAACTCCTCCACTTGCCTTCAATCCATGGCAACACACTTGCCTTCAATCCATGGCAGCACATTTCCCAAGCTGGTCACCGTTACTCCCCCGCCAGAGACACTGGGGTCCGATTTCACCGACCTCGTTGTTTGTTGGGAATCCGGATCCTCCATGGTTGATTAGCTGGCCGTGTGCGAGAGTGAGAGAGACGAAATTTAAATTTTAGAAAAAGAAAAATATATATCTATCTATCTATACAATCTATAAGATCATATTCAATCCTTAGGCTAAAACCTACAATTTTTAGCCTATAAAATTTAGGTTTTAGTCTATAAACAATTTTTCTGCTCCAACCATTCGGATCTAAATTTTTTAGCTCGAGATTATTAAAGAATAAATTTAAGCTAATTTTTTTCTTTTAAAGTATTTAAAAAAAAATTATGTACACTATTATAATTTAATTTTATGAACATTTTAACCTAAAAATATTTAAATTCCGATAAGTATTGAAAAATCACTAAATTTGCGTGAATTTTGAGTTAAATAATTTTTTTAATTATTTTAGCTGTTGGATTTAAATTTGGGGAATTAGATCTTTTTTTACTGTTACATTTGATTATATTCAATCCCCGCCGTTGAATTCAATCAATCATGTGAGACATGCCCATGTGGGTAGGGTTCCGCTGGTGTTGCCCACACCATTTTCAGGGCTAAATCCTGTGGGAAATTTGGCTTTTGTTTGGCTTTTAGCTTTTAGTCCACACATTTAGCATGAGTTGGGTTGGATTTGGAAGGGGAATAAAACCTAAAAAATAGCATTTAGCCCAGGGTTGGCTAAAATTAAAGTTGAAAAGAAAAATTGGCCAAATTCTACAAATTTAAAGTAAAAATCGACAAATAACTCAAAATTATAAGCGTCTTCATATAAAGAACGTAACAAGTGCTTTAACCTTTTTTTTTTCCAAACAATCTTAAACGTTTCTAGTAGTTATAAAACATTTTAGTAATTCCATAGGCAATCTCAATTGTACCCTTAAGTAACTACTTTAAAGCAACTCATTAACATACTCACAATAAACTACAAGTGTTCATAATTTAGTATCGAACTCACTTTAAACTTGTGTAACATCGAATCAAGATAACTTAAAAACTAAATCCTTATTCAACCAACTAAAGACCGAATACTGCTAAATCAACTGGTCCCTGCAATTCCCTTGAAATATCTTTGGATTCCCCCCTGGTAAATTATAAATGGGTTCCAGCAAGAGTTTGCCTGGAAAGCTACACCATAATCCATACATGGATAGAATCTTGAATCAGCATTTCAATCTGAAGGGGATCTAGAAAATGAGTGCAACCCAAAATTAGGGTCTGGGAAACTCTGATGCGATTCAATGGGGGCATAAATGCCAGGATTTGGATCATCTCCGAGGCAACTGGTCAGGATTCTCCTGATCAGTATTCTTGGATCATTGGATTTTTATCCAACGGCTACAAACAGAGGGCTCTCTAAAAATTATAATAATTGTAGCCGTTGGATAAAAATTCAACGGTCCACAAACACTGATCAGGAGGATCCCGACCAGTTGGCTCTAACAGGATCCAAATCCGAAATGCCAAAGTGTACTAAAATTGGTAGGTTTTTCAAGTTGCAAGTGAAATTGTACGTAGAACTGTTTTGCCAATAATAAGTCCTATTACCTCACGAGCCTATAACCCTACAGATATGATGTGTCGTAGGCCTCTTTAGTTACCTTCGCCTCTTTAGTTACCTTCTTGCCCTAGCCTGGAAGGGATGCCCCTTCTATGCAAGAAACCATCAATGCCATTTCACTTACTAACACAAGATATTTTTGTATAATTTAATACACACACATATATATATTTATTGCTACTTGTCTTCATACTATTTTTAGAACTATTTAGGTGTATATTTATTTTTACTTTTTATATATAATTTTTAATTTTTGATAGTCGAATCATATAAATTAAAGAAAATTGTAGAGCATAAATCACTCCACATCAATAATAAAAACAATTTTTAGTATTTTAAACACTCATGTTTAATTCAGTCTGTTGATTTCGATTGATTTATTCAATTCGATGAATATAATAAAGAGTAGGGTACAAATCACCTCTCTATATGCATAAGTGGTGGACAACTTCTTCCCTCCCGGAGAAGAAGTTTTTCACACAAGATATGATGTGTCGTAGGCCTCATTAGTCTAATTTTCGTATTTTCAGAGTGAAAACTGTAAACATGCCTTTTTCAAAACTGCAGGACATTGAGAATGGAGGAATTTCTGACGGACCAGATGATGCCGTTGATGTCTATCATACTTAGGGGTGGTTTGGGAGCGAGGTGCTTAAAAAAAAAAACACCCATGAAAAAAAGCTGTGAGGATTTTAGGTGTTTGGTAAACTGAAAAAAATGGCTTATTTTGGAAGCTGATGTGAGAATAAGCTGAAATCAAAGGAAAAAGCTGAAGCTGCTATTTGCAGCTTTGGAAAACTGGCTTTTTTTTCAAAGCACACGGAGCTACAATGCTCCTTTAATGAAAAGACTCACTATCAGACTGCTTTTTTTTTTTCAAAAGCACTTTTACAAAAAAGTTTACCAAACTCTCTGCTGATTTATTTCACAGCTGCTTATTCTCACAGCACAGCCGCTTATTCTCACAGCAGTTTTTTTTTCAAAACACAGCAATACCAAACCAGTCCTTACTTTGATGTAGCTGGTATGTAATTGCTTTGGTTCCACCTTCGTTTTTTTATCCAGTTTCTTTACGTAGTAATTTGGCAACGTTAGTTAGAGCTTCAGATTGATGTTTTTTGATGCAGGACTTTCCCTTCTTGAATATCCAGGGCTGAAAGCTATCGATCCAGCATTCGCTTTGCCAGTTGATGTCGTAAATAGGCTTATATTGGACAGG
This sequence comes from Malus fusca, assembly GCA_035220775.1. Classification (NCBI taxonomy): domain Eukaryota; kingdom Viridiplantae; phylum Streptophyta; class Magnoliopsida; order Rosales; family Rosaceae; genus Malus; species Malus fusca. The sequence goes on along the minus strand of CM069067.1, from coordinate 7,019,779 downwards.
TAGAAGGCTCTTGTTGCAATTTGACACCTCATTGTTTCTCTAATATGTCACAACGCTCACCATATTTTTGCATATTTGGTTAATAGGACTGGACTAGATTGAAATGAATTATTTGATTCTGAAAGATAACTATATTTCAAGACTTTCATTGTTGCCGGTGTCTTTCGGGTCCCAGGTCATCGGTTCGGGGTCACAAGGTCGGAGTAGTAGAACATACGATACCGGTGTCGTATTTTATCCGCTGCGTGCCCATTTCGAGTGCCAAAACTGAGACGAGGTTAAACTAATCGAATCCTACTACTTATCGTGCCCGGCCCGGACCGTACGGTACACAAAACTGAAAAATTTTCAGACATCATTCGAGTCACGAAATGGCAAACAACAAGAGCCAAATCTCTTTAGTTGCATCCAAGGTGTTTTTCCACTTGCAATTTCCAAACAAACATGAGAGAAAAAAGAGAGAGAGAGAGCTGAAATGTTTGTCTTGCACGTGATCCTTGAGAGACAAGATGCAAGATTTTGGGCATCAAATATAAAAAACATCACGTGTTACTTGGTGGGATTTGGCTTTTACCTTTGGTTCCTTTCGTTTTTTCAGATATTTCCGATGACAAAACAGCGGTCACCACCATCCAATCAAAAACCCACCAAATTGTTTCAAACGCATTTCATGTGCACACTGTGCCTCTTCCCTCGTTGTACTCGAAACTGGAAACAACTTACACGAAACGAGTTTAAGTTTAATAACGAAGAATAATGTGTCAGTGTTTTGTAAATAAAATTGGGTTTTTAGATGGGAAAGTTATAATGATGATGAACTTATTTCATATAAGTTGTTATCATGAAAACTAGACAACGAGAGGTTGATTGTCACTTGGTGTTTAAATCTAATGGTGCATTTTTAAGTATAAGTTTCTCTCCAAGAAGAATACATTATTGATTAAGAGCGTCACAATGATAATAAACCCGTTTCATGTAAGTTATCTTGCGAAAATTAGACTAATTGAAGCATCACATTGTCACCAATCAGGAAGAGACACGTAAGGGTTCAAATGGTAAGTGGGGATTAATAATTGGGGTGTGATATCCACACACCTCATTTTACTTCTCACACACCTTTTTAATTTTCGACTGTCGGATCGGATGAATTGAAGAAGATCAACGGATATAAATTATCAAGGGGTGTGTGAGAAGTAAAATGGGATGTGTGAATAGCACACCCCTTAATAATTTTAAGATGATGCTATTCACACACTTTTATTAATTTTCGATCGTCAAATCCAGGAAACCAAAAAAGATTAAACGATAGAAAAGTAAAAATAAGTATGTATATAGCACTGCCTTAATTTTACTGGGATTTAAAATTAATAGGGGAAAAAATGTTGAGTGTGTAGATAAATTTTTATTGTGACGAGAATACGAGTGGTACACCACGTGTTTTTACGTAAATGGTGATAAATTTTATTTTTTAAATTATTAACTTTTTAACACATATATCGTATCATTTATACAATGACACGTGATATACTACCATTTCATGGCTCGATCACAGTGTGTGAGGATTGAAGGCGGCATGATCGAAAAGACATGTTCACGTCAACATGCGTGCACTCTTCACCTTATTACCTCTGCATCCCCATAATTCTTGTCTATTTTTAATCTGACACGTGATTTTTATATTTCATATTATCTTTCTTAAATTATTTTAATTCAAGTACGGCTAATTCGAACGTAGGATTTTTTTTTTTTTTTGAGAACGCGAACGTAGGATTTTATCTTCTTATTCTCATCTATTTCTCACCCTTCCTCTCACACTTTGATCTGTGTTTTATTATATTTATAAAAAATTAATATAAAATATTAACATAATTTAACAGTAACAGTTCAAATAAGAGAAAAGAGAAAGTAAGTGAGATTAGGAAAAGAGGAAATCGTCTTCCGATTCGAACTTGAGTGCTCAAAGGCCAACACACTACTTTATTCAAGGAGTTGAGTCCTTATAGGACGGCATAAGTTCAAACATTATTGGTGACTAATTTAACATTTAATATAACAAAATCTTTCGACAAAAAAGGAAAAAAATTCACACTAAGATATTTCCACACTTACAATAATGAGAGAACAAAGATTTATTGTCTTGCTGTTTTATTCGGAAACGGATCCCTTCTATCAAGTCCTCTCCATCAATCAATCCAAACGTGAAATTTGATCAAACGATTAAAATTATTATAACTTTTAAAGTGAACCTTTATTTTTAACCGTTAAATCAAATTTTAAGGACTCAGATTAGTTGATGAGAATGATTTTGTAGAACTCCTCCACTTGCCTATAATCCATGGCAGCACACTTGCCGTCAATCCATGGTAGCACATTTCCCAAGCTTAGTGACCGTTTCTCCCACCGCCAGAGACACTGGGGTCCGGTTTCACCGACCTCGTTGTTTGTTGGGAATCCGGATCCTCCATGGCTGATTAGCTGGCCGTGTGCGAGAGTGAGAGACGAAATTTAGATTTTAGAAAAAGAAAAATATATATCTATCTATTTATACAATATGTAAGATCATCTCCGACCTTTAGGCCAAAATTTAAAAATTTTAGCTTAGAAAATTTAGATTTTAGCTCAGAAATAGTTTTTCTGCTCCAATTCTTCTGGCCTAATTTTTTTAGCCCGAGATTATTAAAAATAAATTTAGGCTAATTTTTTTTTAAAAAAAATTTATGTACACTATTATAATTTAATTTTATGAATTTTAACATAAAAATATTTAAATTCCGATAAATATTGAAAAATCACTAAATTTGGGTGAATTTTGAGTTAAATAATTTTTTAATTATTTTAGCCGTTGGATTTAAATTTGGGTCATTAGATCTTTTTTTACCGTTAGATTTAATTATATTCGATTTCTGCCGTTGAATTCACTCAATCATGTAAGACATGCCCATGTGGGTAGGATTCTGCTGATGGTGCCCACACCATTTTTTGGGCTAAATCCTGAAGGAAAAATTTTGTCCTAGCTAAGAACATGTATGAACATTTGAATACATATGCTAACAATTAACTCTTTAAAGTAGGCATGCATCCAAAAACAATTCATGAAACCCATGACTTTCAAAGCCTAGTATATGGTGAACCAAAATACTCTTTAACAACATTAAAGATAATTAAGAATTTAGAGATTCTTTACCCTTGAAGCTCATCCTTGATTACACAAGGGATTCACCCAAGTGGAGGGCCTTCAAGTCACCTCCTTGCTCCTTGGATCTTCCTTGTGATTTTCCTCCTTTTAGTGCTCCTTTGCTTCTTTGAGGATTTGAGGATTAGTTCTCCAAAACACCAAAAGTTTGATGTCTCTATGTCTCTTCACCAAGGATGTAATTTGTGAGGATGAAAATGGATCACTTAGGGAAGTAAATTTGCTAGATAACTATCCCCAAGTAGCTTAGAAAACCCTAATTGAAAACAAAGCTATAAAGATGAATTTATACTTCATTTCTTAGGTGAGTGGCAAACTTGCAATTAAGCAAACTTGCATACCCTCACCCTAAATGGTTGGCCTATATGGTTATTGGGCTTATTGCCCATTTTGTTTTAGTTGTCATACAACTTAAACATAATGGGCCTTGTGGACCAAAACACTTTTGGGCCCCGAAGCCCTAAAACCAACTTAAAAGCCCAATACGAACATTTCGTATAATTAATTAACTAATTAATTAATCTTGACCATTCTTCAATTAAACCATTTAATTGCTTATCCATTTCATTTAATTGCTTCACATATATCCTTATTTGGTGTGCGATCCATTAGGTTCCAATTAGCGAGGCAGTGGGCGATGTTACTCTTAACTATCGATTGTGAATTGAAACCACATTTCAATTCTCCCTTTTTGATGATTAGTGTTTGCTAATCAATAGGGCTTCCACAAACCATGAGTGACACCTAGCAGTATGTCATGGTTACCCAAGCTAAGTAGAATTGGTTGGAGAACCTATCCAGTTACAATTACAATGCAATACGGTCCTTCTCTAATACAATACTCTTAACCACATTGTTTTAAATGATAGTTTGTTTCATGTCTACTATCCAATGTGATACTTTCTTATATGATTCCCTTGAATATGATTTGGAACATCTTCCTTAGTCATATTCATTTGCTTTGGCCAAAGACTTTAGAATCATATTTTAGAGTATACTCCTTCCACCATGGAAGGTTAGAGATCCCTTGTTGTGCATTCATATGCCTACATGACTAGATCACATGACCCCAACAATGCCGTGGACAATCCGAGGGAATGCCTTTGTCATGATCAAAGATCAAGGACCTAACCATTAGACATCTATGATGCCTCAGGTCTAAGGACTACTTTGCATATTGTAACCTTAGAGTTCGTACATGACATGTATGTTTGAACTCTCATTAATCGCAGTTCAGTGTACTCGATTACTCTTTCGAGCACCTATGTGTTTGTCTTAGTGTCCAACACCAAATGACTTGAGACTAGTTCATACTCACAATTGAGTCAACATAACACATACTAACCTTAGCGGTTTGTCAATGCCCAATTGGCAATCCTATGGTTAGGAACGTTTTAGGAATGAACATAAGAGAAAGGTCTCCTTAATCTAACTCATTAGATCACTTATCTCTTATGTCAAATACATCCCTTGGATTCTCTTATTGGTTAAACACATGATACTATAAATAGTGATTAACAATAAGTATTGCCCTTCCGTTAAATGTATCAAAGTTTAACATATTAAGTATTCCAAAAAGCTATTACATCAAATGAGTGGCTTTGTGGGCATACTTCCAACAATCTCCCACTTGCACTCAAAACCATCCTCCCATGTATCTAATACCCATCTTATCCATATGACGATCAAGCTGGATTTGAGTCATTAGCTTTGTCAGTGGATCTGCTACGTTATCGGCTGAAGCAACTTTGAGGATGTTGACTTTCCCCTCGGCAGCATATCATCTTATGATATTAAAGCGCCTATCAAAATGCTTGTTCTTTTGATGAGCCCTGGGTTCCTTGGCTTGAGCTATCGCCCCACTATTATCACAGTACAAAGTTACTGGTGATGTGATGGTTGGAACCACTCCAAGTTCAGTAATGAACTTCTTCATCCAGAACGCTTCTTTGCCGGCTTCAGCTGCAGCGACATATTCAGCCTCTGTCGTGGAATCAGCAATTACACTTTGTTTCTTGCTTTTCCAACTGACAGCCCCACCATTCAGAGTGAATACATATCCGGAGTTGGAACTTCTATCATCGACGTCAGATTGGAAATCTGCGTCTGTATAAGCTTCCACTCGCAACTCTGATGCTCCTCCATAAACGAGGAACATGTCCTTAGTTCTTCTTAAGTACTTAAGGACCATCTTGACAGCTGCCCAGTGTTCTGATCCTGGGTTAGATTGATATCGACTAGTAATGCTCACAGCATACGCGATATCAGGCCTTGTGCATATCATGGCATACATGAGACTCCCTATGGCGGAAGCATAAGGAATTTCATTCATTTAGCCGTATCTCTTCAGGAGTCTTAGGTCCCATGGACTTAGAAAGGTGAATTCCATGTCTCACAGGAAGAAAACCTTTCTTAGATTGTTCCATCTGGAACCTACTTAGCACCTTATCAATGTACATCGATTGGGATAATCCAATTAATTTTCTGGATCTATCACGCTAGAGCTTTATCCCAAGTACATAAGATGCATCTCCTAAATCTTTCATGTGGAAGGTTTTAGACAACCACACTTTTACAGAAGAAAGTACTGCAGTGTCATTCCCGAATAGTAATATGTCATCTACATATAACACTAGGAATACTACTGCATCCCCAACGACTTTTTGATAAACACAATTGTCGTCTTCGTTTTGAGTAAAACCAAACGTTTTGATTTCAGTGTCGAAACGAATGTTCCAGCTCCTGGAGGCTTGCTTAAGTCCATAAATGGACCTTTGAAGCTTGCATGCCTTAGTCTCTTCAGACTCGGACACGAAACCTTCGGGTTGAGTCATATAGAGCTATTCCTGTAGGTAGCCGTTCAGAAAGGCCGTCTTCACGTCCATTTGCCATCTCTTTGAATCAATGTCGGACATTGCTTCAGTGTAGTCCCTAGGGTCCTCCTTTGTTTCATTGTCACCTAAAAGGTACAATTCATCAAAGTCATTTTTTTAAGCCAAACCTCATAGGTGGCTTACTAACCCGTTCAGATCTACGTGGAGCTAGGGGTTCAGGAACAGGGTTGTCAATATGTCGAGTGCTTGTTTGTGGTTCATTATTAATCTCATTAATTTCCATCTGTTTGCTTATAGTTCCTTTGAGAACAAATTCGTCCTCTATAAACTTAGCAGTTCTGGCGACAAAGACTTTCTGGTCGTCAGGATGGTAGAACTCATATCCCATAGTTTCTTTAGGATATCCCACAAAATAGCATCTTACTGATCTCGCTTCAAGCTTAGTAGCCTCAAGCTTCTTGACATATGCTTCACAACCCCAAATCTTAATATGATTAAGACTTGGCTTTCTTCCATGCCATATCTCATAGGGTGTTTGTGAAACTGATTTGGAAGGTACTCTATTAAGCAAGTAAGCTGCTGTATATAGAGCGTATCCCCAGAATGTTACTGGTAGATCAGCGGAACTCATCATAGAACGAACCATGTTCATCAAGGTTCGATTTCTCCTTTCAGAAACTCCATTAAGTTGTGGAGTTCCCGGTGGAGTCTACTGTGATATTATTCCACACTCTTTGAGATAATCTAGGAACTCATTACTCAGATATTCACCCCCTCGATCCGATCTTAGGATTTTTATCTGTTTCCCAGTTTGCTTCTCAACTTCATTCTTGAATTCTTTGAACCTTTCAAAGGATTCTGACTTGTACTTCATAAGATATACATAGCCAAACCGAGAGTGATCGTCGGTGAATGTGATATAGTATGAGAAGCCTTCTCTCGACGTAGTAGACATAGGTCCACATACGTCAGTGTGGATTAACCCTAGAATTTCAGTGGCACGCTCTCCTTTTCCAGTAAATGGAGATTTGGTCATCTTCCCTTTCAAGCAACATTCACAAGTACCCATCCGGTCATTACCTAATGGGTGGAAATATCCGTCTTTCGACATCTTGCGAATCTTATCAAGGTTCACATGTCCAAGTTTAAGATGCCACATCTTTTCTTGGTTAACTTCTTCTCTAGCCCTTTTGGGTTTTGAGGTATTCCCGCTTTCAATACAGTGCATCCCACTATTCGTCTCTAGGTGAAAAAGTCCCTCTATCATATTACCATGAGAGATAATACGACCGTTCAAGTATAAAGTGCAACTCATTTTGTCAAACAACACTGAGTGCCCATCTCATAAAAGCTTAGAGATGGAAATCAAATTCTTTATACATGAAGGAAAATATAAACAATTTTTAAGTTCCAGGACTTCCCCAGAGGGTAGGTTAAGCATATAGGTGCCTATTGCTTTTGCAGAGATTTTAGTGCCGTTCCCAACTCGCACAACCATCTCCTCATTGCGCAGTGATCTGCTCCCTGTTAGTCCCTGCAACGTATTACAGATATGTTGACTAGCGCCTGAATCAAATATCCAGGAATTGGAGCTCACTGTAAAAGCACTCTCTATGACAGAAATAGTCTCTTCAAAAGTCCGTGTCATAAGGCTCGCAATGCGCACCCTGTATTTCTTCTTCCAACGTTCATCCTTTCCACAATGAAAGCATGTTCCTTTGGATTTCTTTGCCTTCTTCTTACGCAACCTTTTCCTTATCATTGCATTCTCACTCCCACTGTCCTTTTTGAAACCTTTTTCAAATTTACAGCACATGTCAATCATCTCTTTCAAAGAATGATCGAATCTATTCACTTTATAGTTTACGATAAACTTAGTGAAATCATCCGAGAGAGATGCAAGGAAAAAGTCTTGGGCCATTTTCCCATCGATGGAAGTTCCTAAACTTTGAAGATCTTGAAAGATCATTTCCATCTTTTGTCCATGTTTATGGACCGATGTCCCCTTTGCCATTTTGGCATTCATTAGACTACAAATATTTGAGAATCGTACATTACTAGTCTCAATGTCATGCATCTTATGCAAACTTTCAACCATGGCACAAGAAGTGTTCATGTGCTTATGTAGCTTCATAAGCTCCTCACTAAGTGAAGTGAGGATTAAGCATTTGGCTTGTAAGTCATCCTCATAGTGTCTAACATAATTTTGACACTCCTCCTTTGAAGCTAGTTTCGTAGGAGGTACATGAGGAGGAGATTGCTTAAGTACATACAATATGTCTTTCACCTTTGAGACATTCTCAATGTGGCGATACCAAGCAAGGAAACGTTGGCCTTTTAGGCCCTTTTTGTCAAGTATAATGGTGGGTATAATTTTAGGCATGTCGTTCACTACATAACATAACAGAAATCGAATTAGCATTGTTGTTTAAAACTATTTTGATTGGGTCTTTTAATCAAATAGTATCACCCACCATTTTTGGCAAATTCCACATCCCTCAATAGAATTCGAGAGTTATATTGAACTCTTAGTGGGTTATGGGAGACTCACCATTACCAAGCCCACCTCACGATGATACGATGTTGGCTAGCAAAAATAATGATGAGAGAATAACGCATTATTCATTTACAACCTTTTGTAATTACCCATCTCGTTTGGCCTCTAGAGAATGTTGCCTCACGATGATACGATGTTGGCACCATTGCACTTAGTTTAAGTTATTCCCACCATGCTTAGTTCGTGAAGGGGTTCAAGAATAGCCTCACGATGATACGATGTTGGTTATCCTCGTTGCCTACACTCACCTCATCATATGTATATGGATTCCTCCTGGATATAAGCACATGCTTTGTACTCCCCCATGATAGGGTGAAGCCGGTGCATGAGTCACAAACGCTTGGAACCCACCACGGTGGAAGGCCTACGAAGAGATATTCTAAACATCTCTCGCTTATCAACTTAAATATTTGTTTGAGGGAATAGCGTTGGGCTACATCAAAACATTTTAATCACATTAAAAGAACTTGGGCCTATCACAACCATTGGTCCAAGTTTATATGAATTAGTAGTATATAATACTCCCACTGTTTCGTTGAAACAAGCGAGACTATATGGAACTACTAACGAATGCCTTGCATCCTCATATGGACTATATAGTCATATTAGGTTTTAGGATGATTATGAACCGTTTGATTTGATCCAACACGAGCCTTGTGTTGGACCTTGGGTCTAAGGTATGTAATTGTTGATTTTAGTTACGCGTTTAATCCAATTAAACCGTTATTTCCTATTGGGCGTTGGACCCAACTATTCCATTTTGCATACATTTAAACAAAAGGAATACATGAAATAATAATAAGGGCTTATGCCCTTTTACAACATAAATGATGGACTTATGTCCATTTACAACAATCTTGAACTAATCAAATTACATTCAAATCTACACTACCAAGCCCAAACATTCATAATGTAAAGCGGCCAATCACATAGCTCAATTATCGAGGCATTTGGTTCATAATCACCCTTCTCTTAATCAAATACATTTAATTAAGAAAACAACTTTAAAACAATTGGTTTTCGGATCCATAGAATTGATTTAAATGAAACTAAATAAAATGAAAATCCAATTCTCATTTAAAGAGACAAACCATTTTGTTCTCATCTAATTTGGGCCATTTTCTAAAAACATAAACTTTTGGGGTCACTTTGTAAAAACACAAGAGTCCACAACTTCATGTAATTACAACTTAGAACCCAAACATTTTTAATAATGTCAAAAACATCATTAAAGGAGCAAAACAATTTGTCCTTTAAAGTTTTTGAACCTTAACGTAAAAACGTAAACTTTTGGGCCAAAATGCAAATACACAAAAGTATCAAAACTTTATGTAAGTGCACAAAACACCCAAAAATACCCTATTTAATAGGGTGGCCAGCCATAAGTGGTTTTTATTGGTAAAATTCAAATTTTATACAAAGTTTTGTAAGTGGGTTATGTTAGGTGAGGTAAAGATGAAATAAAATTTTGTAAGAAATGATTTATGTCATTCTTTAAAACAAAGTTTGTCTCCCATTAAAATTACTTAATCATTAACCATCAGCCACTAAAATTAAATCAAAACTTTATGTAAAAACATAAAACTTTTTGAATCAAAACTTCAAAACTTTTTGTTCTTGGCAAGAACTCCAAGAACATTGAAGAACACTTATGAAAACTCAAAATACATGGCACCAAATTTTAGTTCCAATATTCATGCTTAAATGAAATACATCTACAACATTTGAGATGCAAAATTTTCTAGCAAAATTTATATTCAAAGCAAGAACAAAGCTTGTAACATTTACAACATTTAAATCATAAAACATGAAAATCACAAAACCCAAAAGGATCCACCATACACTAGACCTAGGCTCTTGATACCACTTGAAGGAAAAATTTTGTCCTAGCTAAGAACATGTATGAACATTTGAATACATATGCTAACAATTAACTCTTTAAAGTAGGCATGCATCCAAAAACAATTCATGAAACCCATGACTTTCAAAGCCTAGTATATGGTGAACCAAAATACTCTTTAACAACATTAAAGATAATTAAGAATTTAGAGATTCTTTACCCTTGAAGCTCATCCTTGATTACACAAGGGATTCACCCAAGTGGAGGGCCTTCAAGTCACCTCCTTGCTCCTTGGATCTTCCTTGTGATTTTCCTCCTTTTAGTGCTCCTTTGCTTCTTTGAGGATTTGAGGATTAGTTCTCCAAAACACCAAAAGTTTGATGTCTCTATGTCTCTTCACCAAGGATGTAATTTGTGAGGATGAAAATGGATCACTTAGGGAAGTAAATTTGCTAGATAACTATCCCCAAGTAGCTTAGAAAACCCTAATTGAAAACAAAGCTATAAAGATGAATTTATACTTCATTTCTTAGGTGAGTGGCAAACTTGCAATTAAGCAAACTTGCATACCCTCACCCTAAATGGTTGGCCTATATGGTTATTGGGCTTATTGCCCATTTTGTTTTAGTTGTCATACAACTTAAACATAATGGGCCTTGTGGACCAAAACACTTTTGGGCCCCGAAGCCCTAAAACCAACTTAAAAGCCCAATACGAACATTTCGTATAATTAATTAACTAATTAATTAATCTTGACCATTCTTCAATTAAACCATTTAATTGCTTATCCATTTCATTTAATTGCTTCACATATATCCTTATTTGGTGTGCGATCCATTAGGTTCCAATTAGCGAGGCAGTGGGCGATGTTACTCTTAACTATCGATTGTGAATTGAAACCACATTTCAATTCTCCCTTTTTGATGATTAGTGTTTGCTAATCAATAGGGCTTCCACAAACCATGAGTGACACCTAGCAGTATGTCATGGTTACCCAAGCTAAGTAGAATTGGTTGGAGAACCTATCCAGTTACAATTACAATGCAATACGGTCCTTCTCTAATACAATACTCTTAACCACATTGTTTTAAATGATAGTTTGTTTCATGTCTACTATCCAATGTGATACTTTCTTATATGATTCCCTTGAATATGATTTGGAACATCTTCCTTAGTCATATTCATTTGCTTTGGCCAAAGACTTTAGAATCATATTTTAGAGTATACTCCTTCCACCATGGAAGGTTAGAGATCCCTTGTTGTGCATTCATATGCCTACATGACTAGATCACATGACCCCAACAATGCCGTGGACAATCCGAGGGAATGCCTTTGTCATGATCAAAGATCAAGGACCTAACCATTAGACATCTATGATGCCTCAGGTCTAAGGACTACTTTGCATATTGTAACCTTAGAGTTCGTACATGACATGTATGTTTGAACTCTCATTAATCGCAGTTCAGTGTACTCGATTACTCTTTCGAGCACCTATGTGTTTGTCTTAGTGTCCAACACCAAATGACTTGAGACTAGTTCATACTCACAATTGAGTCAACATAACACATACTAACCTTAGCGGTTTGTCAATGCCCAATTGGCAATCCTATGGCTAGGAACGTTTTAGGAATGAACATAAGAGAAAGGTCTCCTTAATCTAACTCATTAGATCACTTATCTCTTATGTCAAATACATCCCTTGGATTCTCTTATTGGTTAAACACATGATACTATAAATAGTGATTAACAATAAGTATTGCCCTTCCGTTAAATGTATCAAAGTTTAACATATTAAGTATTCCAAAAAGCTATTACATCAAATGAGTGGCTTTGTGGGCATACTTCCAACAAATCCTAGGGGCAATTTGGCTTTTGTTTGGCATTTAGCTTTTAGCCCACACATTTAGCATGAGTTGGGTTGGGTTTGGATGGGGAATAAAACCTAAAAAATAGCATTTAGCCCATGATTGGCTAAAATTAAAGTTGAATAGAAAAATTGGCCAAATTCTACAAATTTAAGGTGAAAATCGACAAATAACTCAAAATTCTAAGTGTCTTCATATAAATAACGTAACAAGTGCTTTAACCTTATTTGTTTTTTTCCAAACAATCATAAACGTTTCTAGTAGTTATAAAACATTTTAGTAATTCCAAAAGCAATCTCAATCGTACCCTTAAGTAACTACTTTAAAGCAACTCATTAACATACAATAAACTACAAGTGTTCATAATTTAGTATCGAACTTACTTCAAACTTGTGTAACATCGAATCAAAATAACTTAAAATTAAATCTTTATTGAACCAACTAAAAACTGAATACTACTAAACCAACTGATCGCGTGCAATTCCCTCGAAATTGCTTTGGATTCCCCTCATGATAAATTTCAAATAGGTTCCAGCAAGAGTTTGCCTGGAAAGCTACACCATAATCCATACATGGATAGAATCTTGAATCAGCATTTCAATCTGAAGGGGATCTAGAAAATGATTGCAACCCAAAATTAAGGTCTGAGAAAGTCTGATGCGATTCAATGGCCCATAAGTGCCAAAGTGTACTAAAAGGAGGCAGTTGTCTGCGCTCCTGTTTGGATGTCATTCTCATCTTTTCTTATTTTGTACGGTCAAAGTTATGTTACGTCAACATTTTATATTAATTTTTTTATATATATAATAAAACAAAAAATAATAAGAATATAAAATATTGATATAACTTAACCGTGATCGCACAAATAGAAAAGAATGAGAATGACATCCAAACATGGCAGACAATCTACCTCCGTACTAAAATTGGTAGGTTTTTCAATTTGCAAGTGAAATTGTACGTAGAACTGTTTTGCCAATAATAAGTCCTATTACCTGACGAGCCTATAACCCTACAGACATGATGTGTCGTAGGCCTCTTTAGTTACCTTCATGCCCTAACACAGTGGCGGAGTCAGAATTCTGAATGAGGAGGGCCTTTAATAAATATGTATGTATATATGTATATATATATATATGAGTGTGTAAAAATTTGAATTCATAACATGTTGACATATGCAATTTGTGTAATCCTCACAAAACTGAAAAAAAATTGTCTTAAATTCAATACTAAGAAGAAAAAAATGTAAAAACCTAGACAACCAAGTAAGAGGTAGGTTGTGGAAGGCTAAAGAAAATACAAAGAAGTAGAAAAAGAAGGAAAAGGGGGAGAGGTCTGCAAATAAAGAAGGTGGGTTGCTTTAGAAAATTATAGGGTGTATATTACTGTTAGGTGAGAGAATCAAACCAGAAGTGGGGTTGCTTTTTCCATTTAAAATTGCACATCTCTTTTAAAACTCCCCTGCCAAACTTATCGTTTCATTAGACAGCTGAAAAGATTTAAAATCAAAACAACTTAACGACGTCGTTTGCTTCATCTTCTTCCATGAGGTTCACACCTCATATGAAGTCAGGATGGGCCAGGGACTGCCTAGTCCCTTGGTGGCTCCGCCCTTGCCCTAGCCAGGGACCAGGCTTCTCTGCCCTCCCAGTTCCAATACATTTCTATTTTCTTCTATTTTGAGCAATCACGATTAATTCACGTCAACATTTTATATTAATTTTTTTATAGAGTTAATAAGACAAAAAATAATAGTGATATAAAATATTGACGTGATTTAACCGTGATCGCACAAATAAAAGAGAATAAGAGTGTATGGAAACTGAAAAGTCATAGAAGCCAAGTCCCTAGCCTGGAAGGGATGCCCTTCTATGCAAGAAACCATCAATGCCATTTCACTTACTCACACAAGATATTTTTGTATAATTTAATACACACACATATATATTTATTGTTACTTGTCTTCGTACTATTTTTAGAACTATTTAGGGTGATGCGATCCGCGTATTCATTTTTACTTTTTATATATAAATTTTAATTTTTGATAGTCGAATAAAATAAATTAAAGAAAATTGTAAAGCATAAATCACTCCACATCAATAATGAATGCATTTTTTAGTATTTTAAACACTTATGTTTAATCCAGTTTGTTAATTTCGATTGATTTATTCAATTTTATCAATAGAATAAAGAGTAGTGTGCAAATAACCTCTCTATATGCATAAGTGGTGGCCTCATTAGTTACCTCCATGCCCTAGCCTGGAATGGAAGGGATGCCCCTTCTTTGCAAGAAACCATCAATGCCATTTCACTTACTCACACAAGATATTTTTGTATAATTTAATACACACAAATATAAATTTAAGGAATTTTAACGAAAAACTTCCGGTACTGTTTACTTTAACAAAAAATCAGATTTGTATACTAAAAAGTCAATCCTGGTACTATTCACTTTACTATTTATTTTGTCCTTATCGTTAAAACTCAAAGTTTTCAAACTTTTTTCATTAGTTTTCCTATATATTTAGGGAATTGTTATTAGCATTCCAAAAATCTCATTTGACACTCCAAACTTTCTATAATTAAAAAGAAAAATACACTTGTGAGAGTGTAGAATGAGATTTTTAGAGTGCTAATAACAATTTCCTATATTTATTGCTACTTGTCTTCATACTATTTTTAGGACTATTTAGGGTGATGCGATCCGCATATTCATTTTTACTTCTCATATATAATTTTTAATTTTTGACAGTAGAATCAGATAAATTAAAGAAAATTCTAGAGCATAAATCACTCCACGTCAATAATAAATGCATTTTTTTAGCATTTTAAACACTCATGTTTAAGCCAGTCTGTTGATTTCGATTGATTTATTCAATTCGATGAATTGAATAAGGAGTAGTATGCAAATCACCTCACTATATGCATAAGTGGTCGACAACTTCTTCCCCCGACTAAGGAGAAGTTTTTCGTTGCAATTGTTAAATGATTACGTAGTATTACTAATATGAATGATAGATACAAATACTTTTACCTTTACAAAATTTGTACATCAATGTTTTTGAATGAGTCAACTACTACCAATATTATGAAATGGGACATCGCTCTTTCATGAAATGGAATTTAAATGCTGATTTTATTTCCAATTTTTCATTGCTTGCACATTTTTCTTTTGTTTTTATTTAAAAAGATAAAACAACGAGAGATGGCAAAGCTCTATAAAAATATCAAGGGCTATCATTGTCACAATCCTTCTTGCAGCATTTCTTTATGGATTCCCAAATCTTCCAAAACCAAACTTTCATCAAAACGAGTCGTAAAAAAATTGATCCACAATATAATTTTCAAGTAGCAATCAATTTCAACTCATTACTTACCCATCTAACTTGAGTAATTTATGTATAAATTTGTCTTATAAGATTAAATCGTTGATGCACATAAATTCGATCCATGTGATCGTGCCACGTACAAAATTATGGCCCCGTAGCATTCTTAAAATGTTCCGTACACACTAATTCCCTACTAAATTTATAAATAAATAAAATGAAAGAAAAATTATTAAAAAAAAGGGGACGCATCTCAATGACTCAAAAAACAAAGGTTTTATTGCCATTATGGCAAAATATAGTGCGATTGTACTGAGCTGGCAGTTGGCAGCTGGCACTGTCATTACACAAAAGCATAAACAAAACTTAAAGTTACAGAGCAATGATAGGGAAGTATTTTTGCTCTCCACCACAAATTATGATGTATGCTCATCATACACCTAATCAATTAACACATGTCATTTCACTTAACGTGTTTATTTTTTATTGATGACATATCATTTAGTCTAAAAATTTGGTCGTCTTAGTATCATTCAAGATAAAGTGAAGTAAAAGCCAATTCCTAACCACGACAAGTGACCTAGTAGCAAAGTACTGACAGCAACTCGCTAAAGAAAATGACAGAAGGTTTTGAGTTCGATATTTTATAAACTGTGAATTTACTTAATATGACTACTTATAGGACGTAATTCCTAACTAATCTTTTCTAAATTTGAAAGAAATAGATAATCGTAGTTCGTCGTCATTGATGATTCCTTTTAAAAGATAAAGAAGTAAAAGCATTTCCCCAATTCCCTATTCCCCTGCTTTTCTTCCAATACCACCAAATAGATGCTTCACTCACAGCTGGCCTGGACAGTGAACCAGCTGGCCTGCTCAGTGAACCAGCTGGCCTTCTCATTGGATTAGGTCTGAACCCTGCTTTTGGGTAGGGACGTGTCCTACACCTCAAGTGAGGAGCCCACACAGAGCGGAGCAACGGCTACATTTTTAATCCTTTTGGTTCTGTTCAGTCCATGCATTTATCGAAATTTGAAATCCTATGTGGTGGCTGATGTGGTGATGGAGCTGATGACGTGGACAGTGACTGGCTGTTGTGAGAAGTGGCTTCTGAGAAAAGCCGAATGAAAATTGGGCTATAAAAGCCAGTGTTTTCGGTTTGTGCTTCCACAGACTCAGAGCAGTTCAGTGAAGAAGATCCACACATTCTCTTCCTTCTTTTGCTCCACTCCCTTCTTCTGCTCAACTCAACTCATTCTGCTTCCATGGCTGGTTCAACTTTTGGAATAATGGCCTTTTCTCTAAGTGCTTTTGTGAGTCTTGCATTGCTGGGTTTGGTCAGCTCAGCAAAATTTGATGAGCTTTTCCAGCCAACCTGGGCTTTCGATCATTTCACCTACGAGGGAGAGCAAATTCACATGAAACTCGACAACTTTTCCGGTATATTAAAAGCTCCAACACAAAAAAAAATACCTATCGATACCAAAAAATGTTTTCTTTTCAGTTTTCAACCAATTAAGCTCTGATTTTTTCTCACACTACTGTTTTTGGTTGTTTTCTTGTTAAAATGGTTTTTATCCCTCTTTTTCGCGGAAAGACTGACGAGATCGCGGCATCTCGTGTCAATAATACAATATTTAGTGTTTTAATTTTCTTACGTAGCATTGTATTATTAGTCCGAGACATCAGCTGTCACTAGGATGTATGTAATCTGTCATTTTTTTAACTAATTAAATGTGACGGGCTTGAAATTTTAGGTGCTGGGTTTTCAATTTAGGAACTTTTTGAGTGTTTGGATTTATTTACCCAAAAAAATGCAATGTTTCTTGGTTCTTTGCTGGGTCTAATATATTGCTGGGTATGAAATTTCAGGTGCTGGGTTTCAATCCAAGAACAAGTACTTGTTTGGAAAAGTGAGCCTTCAGATTAAGCTCATCGAGGGCGACTCTGCTGGAACTGTCACTGCTTTCTATGTAAGTAAACAATTTCAGTCTTAATTTTTAAGAATTTCAATTAAAATCTTTAATCCTGCGTTCATTATTTTTGTATCCATCTGTATTTAGTAATATATTTAACTAAATTTAATTACTTCCGGTAAATAATATAATCTGATTGCTCAGTAATTTCAATTCCATTTATCTGATTTCTTACTTTTTTTTTTTGGTTTAATTTTTCTTTTCTTTTTGTAGATGTCATCGGACGGTCCACAACACAATGAGTTCGACTTCGAGTTTCTGGGGAACACGACAGGGGAACCTTATTCAGTGCAGACCAATTTATACGTTAATGGCGTGGGAAACAGAGAACAAAGATTGAACCTTTGGTTCGATCCCACCACGGAATTCCATACCTACTCCATCTTCTGGAATCAGCGCCAAGTAGTGTAAGCACTCTCGCATTTTCAATTACGGATTAGTAAACGCGACATTATTTTAGCTACGGATTAGTAAACACGACATTATTTTAACCACATATTAGTAAACGCGACATTAACCCGATTACGGGAAGTAAATATTGGGCCACTCTGCATAAATATATAAAAGTCGGAAAGAAAAACACAAGGCAACCCATGAAAAAGGAAAACGAATCTTGCGTGATGCGTGTAGGGACAGAAGTGTTCTTCTGCTCTGCTTTTGTGCAATTCGCATTTTGCTATGCCCTACCGCATCATGTCTCACGTGTTAAGACTTAAGAGAGAGCACTCTAGATACATGACAGAACTTAAGTAAGACGGTATTTCAAACCAATCAAGCATTATTGTTTGCTTTAATTTTTTTAGATAATAATATTTGATCAGTTTGAGCATTGTTAGTTTAGTATATTGTCAAAGTGAAATTAGATTTATAGTTAACCCCAACATAAATGAGAAAAGGAAATATGATATTCTTAAAGTTCCTATCTTTGATGTTCCCAAAAGAAAACCCTTTAATGTGTGGTGGATTCTTTAAATTAAAATTGTATGTGGGATCTGCATGAGTGGTTGACGTCAATACTTCTAGACTGTAGTGCATGACAGAAATCGGGACGTCAAGTAAGACGATAATTTAATTCAGCAAGTATTGTTGTCTGATTTAATTTTATCGGACAACAATATTTGATCGGTTTGAGATACCAATATTCAATCAGGCATCACCTCTCGTTTTATTAGTTTAGAATATTGTCACAGTGAAATCAAATTTCTAGCTAACCCCAATATAAATAAGAAAGGAAGTATGATATTCTTCTCGAAGTTCTCTTCTTTGACATTAGACATTGCCTTATATATTTCTTTACAAATTATTGACGTTTTTGTTCTTGTTTTGGTCAGGTTTCTGGTGGATGAGACACCCATTAGAGTCCACACCAACATGGAAAACAAAGGGGTGCCCTTTCCCAAGGACCAAGCCATGGGTGTGTACAGTTCAATTTGGAATGCAGATGACTGGGCCACACAGGGTGGTAGGGTCAAGACAGATTGGTCCCATGCACCCTTCATAGCAACCTACAAGGGCTTTGAAATCAATGCCTGTGAGTACCCAGTTTCCATTGCAGCTGCAGATAAGGCAAAGAAGTGCATCAGCAATGGTGACCAGAAGTACTGGTGGGATGAGCCTACTTTGTCAGAGCTAAGTGTCCACCAGAACCACCAGCTTGTTTGGGTTAAGGCTCACCACATGGTCTACGACTACTGCACCGATTCCGCTAGGTTTTCGGTGACTCCCCTCGAGTGCGTGCATCACCGCCACTAGTTGATGGTGCGAGCAATAACAGTCGGGAACGAGAGGGGGGAGAAAGAAACATTGTATAAAAGAAATCCAGGAGTGGTGTCGGGGGGGGGGGGGGCTTAAAAACTAAATAAACATGTGCTTCATGTTTTGTTCAATTTATTTTTTCTTGTGTCTGTTGGTCTTTGTATGATAAGGCATGGTTATTTTAATGTGAAATATGAAGTTCTTTTTAGCAAACACTTTGGGGGATTTTGTCCGCTACTTCGACCAAAACATTTGGTACAATTGTGCTCTGTTGCATGCTTTTCACTGTCGCTATAGGTCACGGGAAAAACAATCATGTGTTCAATGGTAGGTGAGGGAGGAAAATGAAAGAAAAAAAGAGTGGACCCCAAGACTTTTGATATTTTGCGTGGGGATATGTGAATTTGGATTTTTTCGGACCTCGCAGTTTGAAGTCTCAACGAGTAGGGAGTTTGAATCATTTAAAAAAGAGAAAAAGAGATCCGGACTCTTGAGTTGTATGAGGTGAATTAGTAGAATGATTTAATAGGGATTGTTGAATTTAATTTGAGTGGTCCAGATTACTTGCTCTTTGCGTTCTGGACAATGAGATCTCTAGTGTAAGTGGGAAGTGATTCAATCTTTAAACTCGAATTTTGAGTTGTTGAACTAGGTAAAAATAACTTACTAAATGTATAAACAAAAGTAATGGAATAATTAAGTTGGTTCAGAACTTTCACTCTTACGCTAAAAAATTTGAAATTAATTCTCCATCTTTTAATTATCATTTTTACAATAATAATAATAAGTTCGATAAAATTATTAAGCACATGTCAAATTATAATTCATTTTAGTCTTCCATCAAGCATAAAGGAGAATTGGACCATTTGGTAATAAATAATTGAAGTCTATGATTAAAGAGAAGTTAAAAAGAAGCCAAAGTCATAGGCATATGTTTTTGTGTGATTCAAATTTGTGTCACGGACTTCATATCACATTCCTTGTGAAAGAGGAATGTGGGAGCTGAAGTCTTTGTTGGTAGTTGTTACCTTGGACTTATCACACTGACATGACATTACTCGACATTGTCTTTAGACAACACAACAGTTTTTGAGTCTTTAAGAGGAAGAAATCAAAGAATTATCACAAGAATACAACTTAAAAGGCTTCTCTTTCAGCTTCTCTCGAAGTTTCGTCGAGGGTCTCGTTTTAATTTAGTGTAGATTATCGCTTGTAAATAAACAGTTCTTTCGTCTTCTTGCTAATACTGCTGGGCCAAGGCTAGCATGCATGATCGAGTTAATTAAATAGAACAGTGTTTAGTTAATTTCATATGCTCTTGGGCCATCAAATCTTCAATTAGGGTTTCGCTACATTCCAAAACCTAGTGTAATTAGTGATAACCATACTGCTTCTGTGCTAATGGTTTTTGGTAATCCTTGACATAATCCAAAGGACTGAGGACCCATACATAAGAAAGGATAAGAGGATGGTTGTGGAAGGAGGTGATGGTTAACTACTCACATTGAATTAATCTAAATAATGGAAGAGAAAGTTACTATGCATTTTTTGTATTCATGCACACTTGGTCTTGGTTTATTAAAAGGTAAAAATGAATAAAATGTGCAGAAAAAGAAAACTAGTGTCCATAAATTAGATGGTTTACTGGCCCATCACGAGTTCTGACACCAAAAATTCAATTCAATAAACAATAAACGAGTTCATATAATGAAATGGGATTCTTTATCTTGTGGGTTTTTAGCCAAAATGATTCTGGAGATTGGCATAACTCCTCATTTTGGAGCTCTGAGGTTAAAATAGATAGAAGTGGTCTCTGATTTTGTCCACCGTCAATCATTTTGATCGTTAGTGAAAAATCTTCGTTAAATAAGGACCAAAACAAAAATACTCTCAAATTTTGTTAAGTTATTTTGGCCATTGTTTATTAAATTGAAGGTATTTTGGTTATTTTATTCCTTATTTAACCGAGATTTTTCACGAAATGATCAAAAATATTAACAGTGGATAAACTCATGAACTTTTATCGATTTCAAATCTCAGGGATCAAAGTGAAGAATTATGCTAATTTTAGAGACCATTTTGCTAAAATGCCATTATTTTGCAAAAATAAAAGCACAAAGCTAAATGAAGCCATTTTACCATAATAAATAAATGACTCACTTAAGTCCCACTTCAACACAAAGTAATGCTCAAGATCATTTAAAATTAGAGCTCTGAACATGATCGAAAATGACAAATTATCTTTAACGCGTCAATGAAATTCATAGATAAAATATCAAAATGCTCTCAACACATTATCGAACAAAATCTATTTTCTACAAAGAACGAACGTCATACATCAAGAGTTACAAGCTCGTGACAAAGAGTGCCCTAGTGCTATGAAAGAGATGGAGCTACCACTCATTTAAGAAGTATTAAGATAAGGTGGATGATCAATAGTAAAGGCAATAATTAATTGTGTGGGTAAACACGCAAGGTCCCATCCCATCGATACCCACCGATTTTTAAAGGCTGGGAAAAAGGTTTGATCGATCATTGAGTACGAAAAACAAGTGAAAGCATCAAAACATCCACAGAAAGACAATGATGGCATCGAATTTGAAGCTCAGTCTACATGAAGTGATCAAAGTGGGAGACAAAGATAAATGTAAAATAAGCCGAAAGCGATTTTATGCACTTGTTGAACAGAAAAATGAACTGCAAATTATATGTAAAGGAGCATATTAGATGCTTTAATACATATATTCTATTTATAATTACAAAGCTTTCAACACAGTGTTGGATATATGTCAACAATCTGTGATAATTTATATATGCTAATAAATAATAAATGCAATAGAAATTAACAGAACATAAACTAGAATACGAATTATAAAAACAGACAACTTGAAGATCGAGGCTTGCGTACCGCAATGTCCTTGAAACCGAAATTTCGTCCCTACTCTGTGCTTGTAGTTCTACAGACGTCTGCTTCACCAGGATTCAACGATCAAGTTAAAATTCCAGCACCGGAAAATTTTAACTTCTGGCGAACTTAGTGTGCTTCTCTCAGTAAGAAGGTTTATGAATGTAGATGATGAAGTTGATTAATTTCTGTGTTCTAAATGCCATGCAGATGGATGTATATATAATGTGATTATACATGTTCGCAACAGGTATGAGGAAGGGATGCATCTGTTGGGAGACATCTGCTGAAAATGGTGTTTTTGTTTCTGTGTTTTCACACTTCAGTCTTCATCTGAAAAAATTAGTCTGTTGGTAAAAATAAATAATTTAAATTCAAAATTAAAAATAATTAATTAATTCCGAAAATAATTAATTAATTTAATTATTACACCCCAAGGCCCATCTTTTGACAATTAAATATATATTAATTATATATTAATTAGTACACCCCAAAGCCCAACCCCAAAGGTGAGCCCAATTTTAGTCTCCAGGCCTATTACTCCAATCACTTTCTATAAAGGACAAAGCCTTATAAAGTGATAAAATCTTTTGGAAATGGCCAATGTGGGACAAAGAAATTTCTACTCAAACTACTTCAAATTTCCAACACACAGCACAAATAGAAAAATGTCTGCTGTAAACACAAAATTAGAACTCGTTTGAAAGTGTTTTTAAAATAGCTGAAAGCACTTTGGTGAAAATGTATTTGAAACCAATCATTAGTTAAAATGTAAGTGAATCCTGAAAAAATGACTTAAGAGGTTTTCTGCAAGAAGTATATAACTGATACTTATTGTATGAAGCACTTCAAGTGCTTTTGGAACCCAAAAACATTATCTAAAAGCACTCTCAATCATTTTACAAATTCTTCTAAACAAGCCCTTAGTAACACCAGATGTGATTTATACCAATCTATATGCCAAATGTACCGCTTGATTTTTAAAATGTGTCACTCAATAAGCCGTACAATGATGCGTTTGCTGATTGAATTGTGTAACACTACTTAAAGATTTGCTTCACGACCAGATTGGTCTAAATACATTATTTGATGAGTGATTTGGGAAGAGGATCCTCTCCTGAGCTCAGGATGGGGATCCTCCTGACCAGCTCATATAAACTGTTCAAATTTAATCCAACGGCTCCAAACAAGCGGACTCTCTAAAATTATAATAATTGCAACCGTTGGATTAAGTTTGAACGACCCAGATGGGCTGGTCAGGAGGATCCCCATCCTGAGCTCAGGAGAGGATCCTCTTCCGAGTGATTTGTACGTTGGTATGCACACCCTAGAAGGAATAAAGATGCAGCACTAAAAGAACCATGATCGGTAAAAGTGATACAAAATATTGAAAAAATTGAAATTCGTGAAACCTAATGAAGGTCTTGAAAATAAACACAATCAAAATCATGATGAAATTTTAAAGCTGAAGTATAAAGTTACACAACGAAAGTGATTTTACACTTTCTTCTTTCTTTTTTATTTTTAAATTTAATAAATCGAGAGAAAGAATTACTGGATATAAATAAAAGATAAGTGCAAAAGAAAAAAAAGAGTGAAAAAAAGTTAAAAACCACTATCCTAAAAAGTAAAAATTGTATTTGGTTTTAATAATGAGTTCCATTGACTGCAAGGAATGCATTGCAATTCAATTATCTCTCTACTGGTTATCCTAGTGGCTTTTATATTTACAGTTTAGTTTCTTAATTGATAAAATCAAAATTTTTAGGATAAATTATACAAAACTACCTATACTATTGGATCATTAACAATTTCATACATCGTCTTTAAAAAGTTTCAATGTCATACCTTATCTTCGAATTTGTTGCAATATCATACCTTCTGTCTCCCCCCCCTAAAAAAAAACAATGTCCAGATCGTCGCAGCCCACCCAACCCTTCCTTCCCGTCGAAGTCGGACCTCAACTGGTTGTTGTTTTTTTTTAATTTTTTTTTTAAGTTTTGAATGGGAGGGGAGGTGAAGAGAGTGGAGGAGAGGGAGGTGGTTGGGAGGCTCGGGAGGGAGAAAAGGGTGGGGGGACGATGGGGAAGATGGGAGTGGTGGGTTTCCGCGGGGGGGGGGGGGGATCTGGGTTTGTTTTGTTTTGTTTTATTTTAATTTATAATTTTTTAATATTTAGTTAATATTTAATTAATTTTTTTTAATAGAAAGTGGGTCCCGCCTTATGCCACATTAGCATTGAACAGAGGAATTGACAAACAGCTGACGGAAGGTATGACATTGCAACAAATTCGAATATAAGGTATGACATTGAAACTTTTTAAAGACGAGGTATGAAACTATTAATGACCTAATAGTTGAGGTAGTTGTGTGTAATTTACCCAAATTTTTAGAATCACTTAATACTTCGGTGTAGTGATATTTATTTTTACTTGCAAATTAGAGGGCTTAGATTCAAATCTTATGGATTGGACATCCGTAAAATCACTAGCGTTAAGTGATACCTGTACAAGTATTGAAGCGGGTTTTCACTACGTCATCTACAAAGCTATAAATCCCCAAACTAATCTTTAAACTAGACAAATTCAACATTTAACTTGGCCGAGAGAGGTCCATATGCGGGTTCAGAACTCGAAAAATGAGGTGTTAGTGAATATCAACTTCAATATTTGATCACATCATCACTTAAACATTAACGACATTATCAATTAACAACAGTGACACCAACACTTAACACTCATGACCTAACTAATGTCTATTTTTTTAACTTTAAGTAATTATTTGGAATGTTTTAAACGATTTTTATTAATTTAGAATCACGTATAAAAATTGAATTGTTATTCGTACTTGGAAAAAAAAAATTCCGGAACAACTTGGGTATTTTAACCCAAGTCTTAGTAGGTTTATGGGCTTTCCTTCATCCCCATACTTCAGAATTTTTGGGCCGAACTAGAGTCCAATATTCAAATTTCAAATAATGAGAAAAATCCCTCAAAAGAAAGATAAAACCAAGTTCCAAAATTTACAATCCATTTGGGGGCAAAATTGAATTGAGGCGGTTCGGGCTCTTATGGTCCCAGGTGTCACTGTCGACACCTCGCCTTCTTCTCGTCATCCCTGAATTCTCTTTCTGTGTCACTGGAGATGCTCTTAGGCAGAAGATATGGGGCAAGTGGGTTGCAGAGATCAGGACACCAAACAAGGGAAGTAGGCTCTGGCTGTAGGGATGAAGCCAGAGATTTGAATGAGCGGGACATCCTTAAACAACAAAGTTACAATTAAAAATTTCAAGAATTTATTGAACAAAATACTAATATATGAATCCAAAAAGTTTTTTCATACAACATATTACATTATTCCTCGAATCGTTTTCATGTTTTGAAAGCGTTGCATAACAATATCATTACCAATACCATTAAATATATCTTTATATAAAAATAATCATGTTATCATTCATCCATTGATCTCTAAATTCTAAATTGAAATGCTAAAAACAAATTAATAAAGTAAAGTCGTATAAAATACCTTGTGGAGTAAAATTCTTGTGTTGAATTTTGATAATTGATTACTTGAACTTCAACGGTCTATAACACTCCAAATTCAATTGAGTTTTGGTTGAATGAAAGGGGAGGAAAAATCTGGAGAAGTTGAGGACTGGAATTGCTTTGTCGTACGTGGTGGGATGAGTTTTGTGTGAATTAACAACCTAGGGTTAGAAAAACAGGGAGACACAATTAAATTAATTGTTAATTAAATTGTCATCAGGTAGGGCATTTGGGATTCAAAACGGTACACTAGTTTAGTTGCCTACCAATTTTTTTAAGGGGTTTTTGAACTTTAATCCCTCAAGAAGATTAAAATTTAAAAAAAACCTGGTGTTAGATTAAATATTGATTTTAGTCCTAATGTGCCCTTAATTCAAAATAATTAATGTGCATTTTATTTAATGTATCCCATTAAATATTTAAATTTATTAATACACAAATTTTAATTTATTTTTTTACCAAAAAAGAGTTTTTTAATTTATTAATTTTATTTAACATTCTTCAAACTTGAAAGACTCAATTAATGTACCTAAATGTTAGTACCGAAATATATTATATTGAACTAATATATTTAAATGTTAGTACCGAAATGTATGTACCTAAATATATGCACTGAAATGTATTAATATTAAATTAATGTACCTAAATATATGTACCGAAATGTATGCACTGAAATGTTAGTACTGAAAATGTATTATATTGAATTAATGTACCTAAATGTTTCTATGGAAATGTATATACCGAAATGTATGTACCTAAATATATGCACCGAAATGTATTATAATGAATTTAATATACCTAAATGAAGAAGATAAAGTACATCAAAATATATTGTATAACAAAAATTAGTTTATATAAATGTTCACAACAAAATATATTACGATGAATGAAATGAAAATAAAAATTATAATGAAATAAAATTAATACATTAAAAATTAGAAAGAAAAAGATAAATAATTAAAAAATCAAAATATAATTAATAAATGCGGTTATTAATGTATCAAGGACTAAAATTAGATTTTGATTTTACTCATGATTTTAATCAAAAAGTCATCTTTGCCAAGGATTAAAATGAAGTTTTCTATTTTTTTATTTGTAGTTTAATTAGGACTGGTTATTCAAATGAGTGGGGCATCTGCCCCCCCTAGGCCTACACTAGCTCCGTCCTAGGCACTTTTCCAGTTTATGAGATTGATCCTCTTGAGAAGATTACAGACGCGTATCTTGATCAATATTTATGGTATCAAGCTGAAAAAAGCCATCTCTTCCCAAATTGGGTCAAACCTGCAGATTCAGGTCTATAAATGGTGTCAAGGAATAAACAATTTACAGACTATATGGGACACAAGCGAAGGGCAGTGCGTGGTGATGCTTCAGACCAAGTTTGAGAAGTTCTTTGAAAAGATTGACTTGACACTGCTAAATAGGCTTCTACGTCTGATTCTTGACCATAATCTTGCTGATTATATCACTGCAAAAAACAATGTGTTACTGTGCTACAAAGACATGACTCATACAAATTCTTATGGTCTTATACGAGGTCTTCAGTTCACATCATTTATCGTACAGTATTATGGGCTTGTGTTGGATCTGTTACTTCTTGGATTGACTCGTGCCAGTGAGATTGCCGGTCCACCACAGATGCCAAATGAGTTCACCACTTATTGGGACACAAAGGTTGAGACTCGGCATCCTATCAGGCTCTACTCTCGGTACATGGACAGGGTGCATATGTTGTTCATCTTCACTTGCGAGGAGGCTCGAGACCTTATCCAGCGATATCTGACTGAGCATCAGGATCCCAGCGATATCTGACTTGCCAAGGGATGCCAGGATGAGGCTCATGAAGCATGATGTAAATCTTGGGAGGAGCGTTTTCTGGGATATGAAGAACCGTCTCCCTCGAAGCATCACAACTTTCTTTGCTTCTGTTTACAGCAAGGATAATCCAAATTTGCTCTTCAGCATGTGTGGTTTTGAAGTTAGGATACTTCCCAAGATAAGAATGAGTCAAGAAGCATTTAGCAGCACTAAAGATGGAGTGTGGAATTTGCAGAATGAGCAGACAAAGGAGAGGACTGCAGTTGCTTTCTTACGTGTTGATGATGAACACATGAAGGTGTTTGAGAATCGTGTGAGGCAGATTCTTATGTCCTCAGGGTCCACAACATTCACAAAAATGGTCAACAAATGGAATACGGCCCTTATCGGTCTTATGACTTACTTCCGTGAAGCTACTGTGCATGCACAAGAGCTACTTGATTTGCTGGTTAAAATTCAGACTCGTATTAAGATTGGATTGAATTCGAAGATGACTAGCTGGTTTCCACCAGTCATCTTTTACACTCCAAAAGGAATTGGAGGGCTTGGTATGTTATCAATGGGTCATATATTGATTCCACAAATTGACCTCAGATACAGTCAACAGACGGATTTTGGTGTGACGTACTCTAGGAGTGGAATGAGTCATGGGAGAGTGAATTTATAGATTTGCAACGTGTTTGGGCAGAATATGCAATGAAAAGGTAGGAAGCTCAGGCACAAAATCGGCGTCTAACCCTTGAAGATTTGGAAGATTCATGGGATAGGGGAATTTCACGCATAAATACTTTGTTCCAGAAGGACCGGCACACTTTAGCTTATGACAAAGGGTGGAGAGTTCGCACAGAGTTTAAGCAGTACAGGTCTTGAAGCAAAATCCTTTCTGGTGGACACACCAAGGCATGATGGAAAGCTGTGGAACTTGAACAACTATAGAACCGACGTTATCCAAGCTCTTGGAGGTGTTGAGGCAATACTTGAGCACACCTTGTTCAAAGGAACATACTTACCTACTTGGGAGGGTCTCTTCTGGGAGAAGGCATCTGGCTTTGAGGAATCTATGAAGTATAAGAAGTTAACTAATGCACAAAGATCTGGGCTCAACCAAATTCCCAATCGTAGGTTTACCCTTTGGTGGTCGCCTACCATCAATCGGGCCAATGTATATGTGGGTTTCCTGGTGCAGAAGGAAACCATACATCCAAGGAAGAGTTACAAAATGAACAGCTCCTGTGCTGACATTCTTCTCTTTTCAGCCCATAAATGGCCAATGACGAAACCAAGTCTTGTGGCTGAGCCAAAGGATGTGTTTGATCAGAAAGCAAGCAATAAGTACTGGATAGATGTACAACTCCGTCGGGGAGACTACGATTCTCATGATATTGAACGATACACCAGAGCCAAGCTTATGGATTATACAACTGACAACATGTCCCTCTATCCTTCTCTCCAACAGGGGTGGTAATTGGTATTGATTTGGCTTATAACTTATATTCTGCATTTGGTAACTGGTTTCCTGGGTCGAAGCCACTACTTCAACGGGCAATGAACAAGATCATGAAGTCAAATCCAGCTCTGTATGTCTTGAGGGAGCGGATAAGGAAAGGGTTGCAGTTGTATTCATCTGAGCCTACGGAACCTTATTTGTCTTCCCAAAACTATGGGGAGCTGTTCGGCAATCAACTTATTTGGTTTGTTGATGACACTAATGTGTATCGTGTTACAGTCCATAATACATATGAAGGGAATCTTGTTACGAAACCCATCAATGGTGCTATTTTCATATTCAATCCAAGGACTGGGCAGCTATTCTTGAAGGTCATTGACACAAGTGTGTGGGGAGGGCAGAAACGACTTGGTCAGTTGGCTAAGTGGAAAACCTCAGAAGAAGTTGCTGCACTTGTGAGATCTCTACCCATTGAAGAACAGCCAAAGAAAATTATTGTGACTCGTAAAGGACTGCTGGACCCATTGGAGGTTCACTTGCTGGATTTCCCTAACATAGTCATAAAAGGAAGTGAACTGCAGCTTCCTTTCAAGGCATGCTTGAAGGTTGAGAAATTTGGTGATCCTGTGTTACAGGCGACTGAGCCGCAGATGCTTCTATTCAACATTTACGATGATTGGTTGAAGAGTATACGATCATACACTGCATTCTGCAGACTCATTCTGATTCTTCGCGCACTGCATGTGAACAAAGAAAAGGCAAATATGTTATTGAAGCCCGACAGAATGGTAATTAATGAGGCACACCACGTCTGGCCTTCTCTTTCTGACGATCAGTGGATGGCGGTTGAGTTTGCTCTGAGAGATCTCATACTGTCACATTATGCAAAAAAGAATAATGTGAATATATCGGGCCTTACGCACGCTGAGATTCGTGATATTATAATTGGAGCTGAGATTACCCCACCTTCTCAACAGAGGCAACAGATTGCAGAGATTGAAAAGCAGGCTAAAGAAGCAAGTCAGCTGACTGCAGTCACGACAAGGACTACAAATGTGCATGTTGATCAACTTATTGTTACCACTACGAGCCGTTATGAGCAAGAAGCACATCGGTCCAAAACTGATTGGCGTGGGAGAGCAATCTTTGCTGCAAATCTGTACTTTCGGGTCAATCATATATTTGTGAATTCAGAAGATATTAATGAAACGGGATACACATATATTATTCCGAAGAACATTTTGAAAACGTTTATCACCATTGCCGATCTGAGGACGCAAATTGCTGGTTACTTGTACGGTATAAGCCCGACCGACAACCCTCAGGTTAAGGAAATTCGATGCATTGTCATGCCACCACAGTGGGCGACTCACCAGCAAGTTCATCTCCCATCGGCTCTTCCTGAGAAAGATTTCCTCAATGATTTGGAGCCTTTGGGATGGATGCACACGCAGCCAAATGAGCTTCCTCAGCTTTCTCCCCAGATGTCGCATCTCACGCTAAGATGCTGGAGAACACCAAGCAATGGAATGGGGACAAGTGCATCATTTTAACCTGCAGCTTCACTCCAGGTTCCTGCTCGTTGGCTGCATATAAGCTTACTCCAGTGGGTTATGAGTGGGGACGTCGTGTTAATACAGGAGACAGCGGAAGCAATGTTAATCCGCACGGATACCTTCCAATCCATTATGAGAAAGCTCAGATGATTCTCAGCGACCGGTTTCTTTGCTTCTTCATGATTCCTGATAATGGTCCCTGGAACTACAACTTCATGGGAGTGAAGCATACCGCAAGAATGAAGTACGACATCAAGCTTGGGATGCCGAGGGAGTACTATCATCAGGACCACCGCCCGATCCATTTCCTGGAGTTCTGCAACATGGAGGACGGTGACGCAGTAGGGGGAGGTTGTGACGATCACTTTGAGTAAATCCTTCTCCATTCTTTTGTAGTTTTCCAACATGAATTAGAGAGATTAGATTCTCTAAACATCTCTACATTATAAAGAAAGTAGCGATGTGCTTATGATTTTGCTTCATGATTCAGGCTTTATAGTGCTGTTGTGTTGTTATGATTTGAATTTGAGTTTGCTCCTATATGTTCGTGTTTTCGTTTTCTACCAACCGAGTTCTCGTTCTATCAATATTTTACTTTTGCAGTCTGAAAAAGTTCTTAGCTTTAGTATAAAACATGAAAGGACTTCAATTTCGTTTCATAGAATTTAGGAAGATCATGCTTAGGAACAACCATTCTACTTCAGAAAGTTGAAACGGAAGTTGAAGTCGGACTCCATGGTCAATCTAAAAACAAAACCTACCATGTACTCAGAGAATGACTTAAATGACATGGGACGTTATGGTGACGGTATACTCTTTTGCTATATATGTTGTTCTTACTTGAGCGTGAAGTGGCAATTGAAGTTTGGGATAGCCTAAAATTATGAATAATTAAGCTGCCAAAATGCCAACCCTTTTTGAAAAGATCTTAAGCTCTCAGAATTTGGATAAGATAGTCATTCCCAATTAAGCCAAAGACAAGGTTTTAGGGTTTGGGCTATATCCCCCCGAGGGCTGGCCAGATGGCTCGCCCTCTGGCCCTCCAAGATATTAATATTTGAATGAACAATACATGATCATATTTGCCTCCATCCGAGGGCCAAAGGGCCAAACATGATTTATTATTTAAATTTAAAAACTAGAACAACTTAAATTTAAAAACTACAACTTATATTTAAAAACTACAACTTAAATTTAAAAACTACATGAATGGTTTAGGTATTTATAGGAAAAAAAAATGGAATTTTTAAGAATAAAAAAAAAAAATTGGCCCAAAAAACCAAAAAAAAAAAAAAAAAAAATCCAACAGTAACTGGCGTCAGCTAGCCGTTGGATTCAAATTTTTGTTTAAACATTACTGTAAATTTATATTAAATATATTCCTGTTGGTTATATCCGACAAGATTGCTAGAATATCTGGCCAGCCCCAAGCTGGTTGGCTGGCTGCATGTGGCCAGCCCTTTGGCCATTTCAGATTTCATGGGGCCCACGAGCCCTCTGGCCTAGCCTTCGGTTGAAGACGGTTTTCGGGCTATTTTCGGTCTTCTGACCCTCTCGACCATTCGGTTGAAGATGGCCTTAGAGTTCTTTTTTTTTTTTTGGAAAAAAAAAAAGAGAAGGTTTTCTATTGATATTATGGACACAAACATGCCGACAAATTTACTGCATCTATCAAGCCAGGCAAACATGGGATTCGAATTTAAGGGCACGAATACCATACCTCAACTGAAAAACAAAGGCCACAAATCCCCAACCAACCTAATTAAGCACTTAAGTCTTGGCCTGAAGAAGGAACTATGACTTGCAACTTACTAGTCCGATATATGGCCACTAACACTATAGGACCACAAACTCCCAATAAACATTACAATCAAATAATACGTATATCACTATTATTGTTCTCGTGTATCGCTCTAGTTCAAGATAATAAATCCACATAAGTAATCTTTCTAGCAATGAGTGGACATGAGAGAGCTGTACCTGAACGAGATATATCTTGATCACACACTGAAATTTTTAGTGGATATGTTGAAGAGGTTACGTACATGCGACTGTTAGACGTGGTCCACATGCAGTTTCATCCACCGTGCTTTGAGGAGTCCATCGTTATCTGAGGAGTTCAGTTTTGTTTGAAAGTGTTACTTGATTAGGTTTCCTTGTTTGTAGGATATGATATGTAATCTGTTGATTTTCTGATTGGTTTGTTTTTCAAACTTCCTTGTAAATAGGGATTTCAAATCCTCAGATGTAATCGTGATTTTCTTATAAATACAAGCATCCCACAGTTGAATGGGTATGCAATCACAGTGAAATAATCTGAGTTCTTAAAGTCTTTTATGGTTTCTAGAGCTTTTTTTGTCTAACGACAAAGATCCTATTTTTCCTTCTTCCCCATCCACGCTTTCATGGCTGACAACAATATTTCCGCTGTTACCTCCCACCCTTAAAACACCTTCCAACCCTTCTCCACTGTCGTCAATATCAAACTTGACAGAACCAACTACCCACTGTGGTTGGCTCAAATGCTCCCTATTCTGAAAAGTAGGGACCTGATGGGGTATGTTGATGGCACGTTGGTGTGTCCCCCAAAACATGTTGCGACCTCCACCACTGTCAATCCTGCTTACACGGCTTGGTTTCAACAGGACTAAATGATCCTAAGCTGGATAAATGGATCCTTGACTGCGTCCGGCCTGTCCGTGGTGGCGAGTAAGAGAACAGGTCGAGCTACATGGGAAGCTCTTGAGCAAAGGTATGCATCTACCTCTCAAAATCGAATTTTGTTTATGAGAACTGAATTGTTGCAAACCAAGAAAGGTGATCTATCTGTGGCTGATTACCTGGATCGCATGAATTGGATAGCTGACAACCTCGCTCTTGCCGGGTAACCTGTGTCTGATGAGGAACTTGTTCAGATTGTGTTGAACAATCTGGGACCAGCGTTTAAGATGACTGTGAGTGCTGCACAAGCTCGGGATACCCCTATTGCGTATCCCACACTTGAATCACTCCTGCTGACTACAGAACGCAGAATGACTGAACAAAATGTGCCTTTGGCGGAATGTGCTACTGTAAACGCCTTTGTTGCTTCCAGAGGCCGTGGTGGTCGTCCTCGTGGTGGGCGAGGCCATGCTTCCAACCGTGGTGGGAATCAACGAGCCTTCAATTCTCGCAACAACAACAACCCTCCGCATAACCAAGGTAATGGTGAAAGAATGGCTTCTTGTGGTGATCGAATTATTTGTCAGATTTGTGGTAAACCGGGTCATCCCGCACTGGACTGCTACCAGCGCATGAATGCTGCCTTTGAAGGCATGATTCCTACCCAACGTCTTTCGGCCATGACATCTTCTCTCATCAATCTTAATAAGCAGCAGAATGGCTCTTGGCTACTCGACACCGCTGCCAACGCACATATAACACCAGATATTCAAAATCTGGCCCATCCTAAGGAGTACAATTGTACTGATGGTGTGGGAGGTGTAGGTAATAATTCTGGTATCTCTATTGCACATTTTGGCTCCAATCATCTTCAAACTAATACTTGCTCATTTGCTTTACGTGATATTCTTCACTGTCCTTCTGCATCAACCAATATCATTTCTGCCCATAAATTCACCTTAGATAATGATTGTTACCTACTAATATTTTCAAATTTTTTCCTTGTTAAGGACCTAAAGACACGGAAGACGCTTTTCCGAGGGAGATGTGAGAATGGGTTGTACCCATTTCCAACTGGCCGTGGACATCTCAAGCATCCTGTTTCAGCATTTGTGGGGGTTAGGGTCTCGGTTCAAAGGTGGCATGCACGTCTTGGCCATCCTGCGAAACCAATAATAAATTTTTTAGTTTCTAATAAGTTGGTACCTATTCATGGTACCTCTAACGTCAGTTTTTGTGAGTCTTGTCCTTTAGGTAAAAGCACTAAGCTTCCTTTCAATGTGTCCGAGTCCATGTCTCAATTTCCTTTGCAACTTATCCACTCTGATGTGTGGTGTTCTCCAATTCAATCCAATGAAGGTTTTCGTTATTATTTGTTATTTGTTGATGACTATTCACGATATTCTTGGGTTTTTCCAATGAAAAACAAATATGAAGTGTTTGAGATTTTTGTGAAATTTAAAACTAAAGTTAAGAACATGTTTAATTGCTCCATTAAAACTCTACAATGTGATGAAGGTGGTGAATACAAAAGTAATGCTTTCCAACGATTTTTGGATGTTCATGGTATTTCACAACGTTTTTCTTGCCCTAAACATCCTGAACAAAATGGTTTAGCCGAATGCAAACATCGTCACATTGTTGAAACTGCAATTGTCATGCTTTCTCAGTCTTTCCTGCCCACACGGTTCTGGTTTGATGCGTGCTCAACTGCTACTTATTTAATAAACCGGTTACCAACTCGAGTTATGTCCAACATCTCACATTTCGAAAAATTATTGTGACTCTACCCATTGAAGAAGTTGCTGCACTTGTGAGATCTCTACCCATTGAAGAACAGCCAAAGAAAATTATTGTGACTCGTAAAGGACTGCTGGACCCATTGGAGGTTCACTTGCTGGATTTCCCTAACATAGTCATAAAAGGAAGTGAACTGCAGCTTCCTTTCAAGGCATGCTTGAAGGTTGAGAAATTTGGTGATCCTGTGTTACAGGCGACTGAGCCGCAGATGCTTCTATTCAACATTTACGATGATTGGTTGAAGAGTATACGATCATACACTGCATTCTGCAGACTCATTCTGATTCTTCGCGCACTGCATGTGAATAAAGAAAAGGCAGATATGTTATTGAAGCCCGACAGAATGGTAATTAATGAGGCACACCACGTCTGGCCTTCTCTTTCTGACGATCAGTGGATGGCGGTTGAGTTTGCTCTGAGAGATCTCATACTGTCACATTATGCAAAAAAGAATAATGTGAATATATCGGGCCTTACGCACGCTGAGATTCGTGATATTATAATTGGAGCTGAGATTACCCCACCTTCTCAACAGAGGCAACAGATTGCAGAGATTGAAAAGCAGGCTAAAGAAGCAAGTCAGCTGACTGCAGTCACGACAAGGACTACAAATGTGCATGTTGATCAACTTATTGTTACCACTACGAGCCGTTATGAGCAAGAAGCACATCGGTCCAAAACTGATTGGCGTGGGAGAGCAATCTTTGCTGCAAATCTGTACTTTCGGGTCAATCATATATTTGTGAATTCAGAAGATATTAATGAAACGGGATACACATATATTATTCCGAAGAACATTTTGAAAAAGTTTGTCACCATTGCCGATCTGAGGACGCAAATTGCTGGTTACTTGTACGTATAAGCCCGCCCGACAACGCTCAGGTTAAGGAAATTCGATGCATTGTCATGCCACCACAGTGGGCGACTCACCAGCAAGTTCATCTCCCATCGGCTCTTCCTGAGAATGATTTCCTCAATGACTTGGAGCCTTTGGGATGGATGCACACGCAGCCAAATGAGCTTCCTCAGCTTTCTCCCCAGGATGTCGCATCTCACGCTAAGATGCTGGAGAACACCAAGCAATGGAATTCGGAGAAGTGCATCATTTTAACCTGCAGCTTCACTCCAGGTTCCTGCTCCTTGGCTGCATATAAGCTTACTCCAGCTGGTTATGAATGGGGACGTCGTGTTAATACAGGAGACAGCGGAAGCAATGTTAATCCGCACGGATACCTTCCAATCCATTATGAGAAAGCTCAGATGATTCTCAGCGACCGGTTTCTTTGCTTCTTCATGATTCCTGATAATGGTCCCTGGAACTACAACTTCATGGGAGTGAAGCATACCGCAAGAATGAAGTACGACATCAAGCTTGGGATGCCGAGGGAGTACTATCATCAGGACCACCGCCCGATCCATTTCCTGGAGTTCTGCAACATGGAGGACGGTGACACAGTAGGGGGAGGTTGTGACGATCACTTTGAGTAAATCCTTCTCCATTCTTTTGTAGTTTTCCAACATGAATTAGAGAGATTAGATTCTCTAAACATCTCTACATTATAAAGAAAGTAGCGATGTGCTTATGATTTTGCTTCATGATTCAGGCTTTATAGTGCTGTTGTGTTGTTATGATTTGAATTTGAGTTTGCTCCTATATGTTCGTGTTTTCGTTTTCTACCAACCGAGTTCTCGTTCTATCAATATTTTACTTTTGCAGTCTGAAAAAGTTCTTAGCTTTAGTATAAAACATGAAAGGACTTCAATTTCGTTTAGGAAGATCATGCTTAGGAACAACCATTCTACTTCAGAAAGTTGAAACGGAAGTTGAAGTCGGACTCCATGGTCAATCTAAAAACAAAACCTACCATGTACTCAGAGAATGACTTAAATGACATGGGACGATATGGTGACGGTATACTCAATTGCTATATATGTTGTTCTTACTTGAGCCTGAAATGGCAATTGAAGTTTGGGATAGCCTAAAATTATGAAT
Source organism: Malus fusca (assembly GCA_035220775.1). NCBI lineage: Eukaryota > Viridiplantae > Streptophyta > Magnoliopsida > Rosales > Rosaceae > Malus > Malus fusca. The sequence continues at coordinate 6,982,708 of CM069067.1, read as the reverse complement.
AATTAAGCTGCCAAAATTCCAACCCTTTTTGAAAAGATCTTAAACTCTCAGAATTTGGATAAGATAGTCATTCCCAATGCTATTAAGCCAAAGACAAGGTTTTAGGGTTTGGGCTATATCCCCCCGAGGGCTGGCCAGAGGGCTCGCCCTCTGGCCCTCCAAGATATTAATATTTGAATGAACAGTACATGATCATATTTGCCTCCATCCGAGGGCCAAATGGTCAAACATAATTTATTATTTAAATTTAAAAACTAGAACAACTTAAATTTAAAAACTACAACTTATATTTAAAAACTACAACTTAAATTTAAAAACTACATGAATGGTTTAGGTATTTATAGGGAAAAAAATGGAATTTTTAAGAATAAAAAAAAATTTGGCCCAAAAAACCAAAAAAAAAAAAAAAAAAAAAAAGAATCCAACAGTAACTGGCGTCAGCTAGCCGTTGGATTCAAATTTTTGTTTAAACATTACTGTAAATTTATATTAAATTTATTCCTGTTGGTTATATCCGACAGGATTGCTGGAATATCTGGCCAGCCCCAAGCTGGTTGGCTTGCTGCATGCGGCCAGCCCTTTGGCCCTTTCAGATTCCATGGGGCCCACGAGCCCTCTGGCCTAGCCCTCGGTTGAAGACGGTTTTCGGGCTATTTTCGGCCTTCTGGCCCTCTCGACTCTTCGGTTGGAGATGGCCTTAGAGTTCTTTTTTTTTTTTGGAAAAAAAAAAGACAAGGTTTTCTATTGATATTATGGACACAAACATGCCGACAAATTTACTGCATCTATCAAGCCAGGCAAACATGGGATTCGAATTTAAGGGCACGAATACCATACCTCAACTGAAAAACAAAGGCCACAAATCCCCAACCAACCTAATTAAGCACTTAAGTCTTGGCCTGAAGAAGGAACTATGACTTGCAACTTACTAGTCCGATATATGGCCACTAACACTATAGGACCACAAACTCCCAATAAACATTACAATCAAATAATACGTATATCACTATTATTGTTCTCGTGTATCGCTCTAGTTCAAGATAATAAATCCACATAAGTAATCTTTCTAAAAATGCAATGAGTGGACATGAGAGAGCTGTACCTGAACGAGATATATATTGATCACATACTGAAATTTTTAGTGGATATGTTGAAGAGGTTACGTACATGCGACAACATGACTCAAACGTATAAAACTAACATGGAATTGGATAAGACCAAATACAGTTGCTCTGAAAAGAGATCCATTCCGGATCTCACCGTCCGGAACACAAGGATTAGGCAATTAGGACTGTTCAAATTGAATATGACGATTCCCATTAACTTATTATGTTGACCCACCTCACACAAACTAAGAACTCAAATTTCTCTTTCACACAAACCAAGAGCTCGGATTTCTCAGTTCTAAAGTTCCGAACACTAAAGTCCGGAGACGATCCATATTACAATTGATCTTGCTTTTTTATATAGTGTGTCGCATAAGTGGCATGGTCCCAGTAGTCGGCCTGTTTAATATGACAGGATTTGACACAGTCGACTAGTCTGGTTGACCCACATCGTCATTGACCATTGATGGGATTCGAGAAATGTGGCGAAGCCAGTGAGGTATCTTGAGGCAATTGAGACTCTTGACTCGGGGTCAGTCTTGAGTGCGAAGTTCACACTTCACAGTTGGCATCATTTACCATGATGGGATCCCTTTGCTAAATCTACCAATTCCTTCATAAAGTTAAAATCTAAAGCTTAATTATGAAACTCTAATTTATGTTAATTTGTCCTTGTTCTTTAACTAATTACAGTGGTTGATCACAGGGAGCATTGGCCAGTGAGTTCACCTAATTAAACCAAACTCACATGAATCATGAATGTTGAGGAAAAGGAAGCATGCGCATGAAAATGGGGAAAAAGAAAGAGTCGATGCCTTCATAACTTAATATAGTTATATTTTCGAGAATTCCACTGTATTTCAGTGTATAATATATACTGAATGAATAGATGAATGTACGATCAAAAATGGGTATGCCTTCATAACTTCATATAGCATTTTTGAGAATTATATAGTAGTATGGAGGCATGCATTGCATGAATAGAGAGTTAGATGTATGGCAAAAAAAATAATGTACAAATCAAGAAATTAGGGTATGTTTTCTTAGAAGAATTAGGAATTGAAATCATTTTGATTCTTGAGTTTCTTGCGTTTAATATAACATGGGTACGAGAATCATTAAATTTCTCTTACTTTTCCACGTTACACATGAAATTAAGGTGTAAGATTTCTCTTGAAATTCGCAATCAAATATTTAAAATCAAGAATCATGATAAGTTAGTTTGATCGGATTCCTTTTCCTTACCCTAATTCTAAGTTCTTATTTTCCTTTATTTATTCATTTTTGTTAAGTACATATGCCCTTAATATTTGACACTCAATATTATGATCTGGTGATATTTTTCTTCATTTGGAAGTGAGAGCTTTTAGGTTCGAATCTTATGGATGGTGAATTCGATACCAAATTAGGCTGCCCATTGTGTAACTTAGCTAGACTCCTCATCCCCTTAATGTAAAAATATTGATTCGATATGCTAAAAAAAAACATGTCCTTAATATCCAAACAATACGGTGGTGTATACTATATCATAGTGTTTGCCAAGTAAGTTGGTGAAGTGTTCGAGCCCAAAGACCCCTGGCCAACTGGAAAATGTTATGTGAGACCAATTTGCGGTTGTTATATTTCCAGCTGGGAGGCCAGCTGTGTGCAATTAATCCAACACTAAAAGGGGAAAATAATATAACTACTCCAAATTATATTCAAATTCAGCATTCCAGGAGAGCTGGCACAAAGCATAGCCATAGAGCATGTTAGCTGTTAGCTTCATACTTTTGTATGAGGTACTATGAACATTTTTCGATAAACTCACTTAGCATATGTTAACATTTATTGGCATGCTCACTTAAAAGTTATAATTATCAATCAACATGTTCGCTTGAAAGTTGTTAATATCTGTCGACAAAACGTGCAATATAACTTGGAAAATACCTTGGGCCTACCAAAGCTTAATGAAATGCCAATTTGTATGCTTTTGACCAAAAAATTTTGTGCGTTGCGTGCTCGATTCTTATTGACCATTTTAATAATATTTCCTCAATTTGGCCAGTATTACACTTTGGAGCTTTGGACTTAATGAGTTATGGTTATGGTTATGGTTAATACTTATGGTATTACAAAAGTAAGAAAAGTAAAGTTATACTTTCCTTTTAAATAATTGAGATGTTGGTGGAGACAATAATCAAATTCAAGTATAAGACCTAGGGTTACGTTTTTTTACAAGAATTAATAAAAAGAGAAGAGAAAATGAAGCCAAAAGTGTGAAAAAAAGCCTAAGGCAACTAAGTACCACTCCAATAAAGAGATTTTATATGGTACTCCAGATTATAGGATACTTCAAGAGTTTTTACCGATCTTTGGTCTAAAACATAAAAACTAAGAATTAACGGTTGCAAAATACTATAGTTTTTTGGTCGATTGAAAGCTACTGTCATAACTTTCAAGAGGCTACACCAAAAGTTGCAAGCCTAAATGTCTCTCTAAACTTCTGTTCAGTAAGATTTGCATGAATGAGTCTGAATACAGTTTCTAAAATCAATTAAGGGAAACTGCAAAAGTAATTGAATACGCATTACAATTTGAATGTATTTATACACTGCATGAATCATTGTAGATAGTATATCGTATTGAATACATACATATTATAATTTAAATGAAATCGTACACTACATGAATTATGATACGTAGTGTATTTGGATACATGTAATAACCGTCCTACATTTTACTTTCTTTCTTTCCCAAAGCGAAAATTCCCTCCCCACGTTTTACAGCCACAGCAATTTACTTTCTTAGCTTTTCCAGCTTTCATCCTCCCATACAGCAAAAGCACTCCTACTACTAGTCTACTACAAATCTCGAGTTCACAGTATGTGCCCAGTTGTCGTTGCATGTCGTTTTGCACTTCACCACTCTCTCTCTCTCACTCTAAAAAAAGCTTTCACCTGCCCAGGATTCGATCTCATGCACTTTACCACTCTCTCTCTCTCTCTCTCTCTCTCTCTCTCTCTCTCTCACAAGAGCAATTCCACCCATAGAGCCATTCCCCCTGGCAATCCACTATTCAATCCACCCTATTAAACAGTAACTGCCTTAAATGAATAGTAACTACCATTAATGAACAGTAATTACCATTTACATCTCCACCCTTGGAACCCTCCCCCTGTCAATAAGCAATTAAAATAATAGTTTTTTTTGTTTGTTTAAATAATAAAAAACCTCTCTCTCTCTCTGACAAAAAAAAAATATAAACAATTACAAAGCCCTCGGGCCACAGGCCCGTCGACTTCCCACCCCCCCTTCGCTCGGCCTCCCACCCTCACTCGGGCCCTTCCCCGCTGGAGCTGCTCCCACCGGCCCTCAGGCCCTTTCTCCTCCCCTGTCGCCCGAGCAACCAGCATCCGCTGGAGTTGCTCTAAAAAAAGCTTTTCACACACACACAGAGAACCACTTTTATTCCTATTTTCTTTCTTCCGAGTATCAAATCTTTCCCAGATCCCCATCCCAAAATAGTTACCTCTCTCTCTCTCTCTCTCTCTCTCTCTCTCTCTCTCTCTCTCGCGCACGCACATCACACATGGGACCCACTTCCCAACAACGCCAAACACTACACATTCGTTCTCCTCTATATAAACCTCTAACTCACCCCCTAAACTCCCCCAACCCCAACCAAAGATTCAATCTTTTACCACCCAACATCATCAAGTTCCAAAACCAAACAATACCCAAAATTCCAACCCAAATGGCTAGACTTTGTCTGATTTGCCTCCTCCTTACTGGGTTCCTTCTGGTTTCTGCAATGGCTGCCGACAAATCTGATGACTTGGGCAGAGAAACAGAGCACTCTACTTCCATTGCGGCAGAGCCGTCCGATACTGAGAGCATGGAAGAAGGCGAGATGGCGGAAGCTCCAACTTTCCGGCGTTTGGGCCCTGCTGAAAAGAAAGCTGATAAGTCGGTGGCTGGTGGAGGGATTATCATTGGCGGGCTTGTCACTACCATTTTTGCAGCTGTGTTCTGCTACATCAGGGTCACCAGAAAAAGGGGTGTGATTAATTAAGGTTTCCTGATGGATTAGATGAGATTATATGAGGATTATTGTAAAGCAGTGAAGAGGTGATTTTGATCCGCACAGATACATGATGATAATCAGAATTAGTGATCTAGTTTAGTTTCAATTTATTTTATGGGTTTAATTATGAATGTGAATATTATCAAATGGGATTTCTATGAAAATATCAGTATTCTTTAGCGTCTGCATTTGATTTCTCTAATTGTTTTCTTGTCCTTTTCCCCTTTTTTTCTTGCTATTTTTGGTATCTCTATATTTCTCTCGTCACAGAATTCATTCTATCAAAATATTGCTAAATTTTTATATGAAATCGTAGATAGAAAGTGAAATGTATCCCCCATTTCTATGAAATGGATTAACTACCACCGTAATATTTTTAATCTCTAATATAAAAATATCTAACACGTCCCTTTGTATTTATAACGTCACGGTTGCAGTGAACTTGTGCGTTGTAAGTACGAAGGGTGGACTTGTTTTCTTCCCCTCTAAGCAAAGAAAAAAAAATTCCGAGAAATCTGCTCGGAAATCCTCACCCAAAATATAAAGCTATTATTTTAATTTTTAATTCACTTGGTCTGCAGAAAAAAAGGGATCAGGATTCTCTCCTGAGCATTCCCTAGGGATCCTAAGGATTCCGCAATCTTGTTCGTTCATCGTGTATCGTGCGGTCAGAAATCATTTAAAATTTAAAATTTAAAATTCAAATATGAATAGTACCTAACGAAAACTGACCGCACGATACACGATGAACGGACAAGATTGCGGGATCCCTAGGATCCCTAGGGAAATGCTCAGGAGATAATCTTGATTCGAAAAAAAGGAGCCAAAAGCTGATTGTGTCATGGCTCACGGGGTTCAAAAGAAAGGTCAAAATTATAGCGTCTGCATTGCATCGCGGACACGAAAAACTCGAGTCCTCCAAGACAGTGGGATATTTGCCAAACCACATGATTTCGCATATAAAATTAAAGCGTCGTCGGGTCGGTGCCTCTGTTCTGCTGCAAGCCTGCAACCGCCTTTGCCAAAGCTCAAAACTCAAAACTCATTTGAATATATGTCAACAATCTATGATAAATTTATATATACTAATAATTAATAAATACGAATAAATATTGAATAGAGTACAAGCAACGAAATAATTTTAAACAGAAAAATTGAAGATCGAGGCTTGCGTACAGCAATGTCCTTGAAACAAAATTTTCGTCCCTACTCAGTGCTTGTAGTTCTACGGACATCTGCTTCACCAGGATTCAACGATCAAGTTAGAATTCCAGCACCGGAAAACTAAACTTCTGGCAAACTTCTGTGTGGTTCTCTCAGAAAGGATGTTTGTGATTGTAGAAGAAGAATATTGATTTTCTGTATACTAAATGCCATGCAGATGGGTGTATATCTAATAGTAGGATGCTTGTTCGCAACATGTATGAGAATAGGATGTGTCTGTTGGGAGACATCTTCTCCAGAAGGGTGCTTTGCTATGTGATCTTTCTGAACTCTTCAGACTTCATCTGAAAGGATGAGTCTGTTGGTAAAAAAATAATAATTAATTAAATTCGAAATTAATTAAAAATAGTTAATTAAATCAGAAAATAAATAATTAAATAATTTAATTAATTATTTTCTATAAGGGACAAAGCCTTATAAAGTGGGGAAACCTTGTGGTGGTGAGCAATGTGGGACAATGAAATTCTCTACTCAAAATTTTCAACAAACTCTGCGTCTTGTGAAGATGACGGTGCTGCATTTAGTTTATTTTCCAGAAAATATTAAATTTGTTAAACATTTTTATGATATTTTATGTGCATGAAGTTGTTCTTCCTGTGGAGGTTGTATCAGAAATGAAGGCTTAACCAGTCAGGTAGATTAATAAATATATGAGAATAATCTATGGAGATTGGAGATGGTAACCTAACGGAGACTGAATCTTTTGAAAAAAGTTGGGAGTCAAAGAAGAAGAAGTAGACAAATCTTCCAGGTGTTCACACGTGAAGCAGAAGACCAAAATCTTTGTTTGGATGTAGAACTACATATATTCTTATTTCCTGCTACTTTTTCTTTCAGTCACTACTTCAATTTCTTTTACTTTATTAGTCTGCTTAAGGTAGTCATATTAGCTTGATCGGATGTTCTTGTGCTAAGTAACATTTTATGATACCTCTTACATTATATTAGTTAGGAGTTATAATAATGTGAATATGATAATGCGAGTTAGAATCAATTGTAGTGTTTGGAATTGGTCTGAAATGGTCTTATTAAAGAGTTAAAAAGTTGTCCTAATTAGTTTGAGATTGAAACTTTGGACGAATCATGTTACTTAGCAATTGGATTGAAGTTGTGTGTTAGATTTCTTAAGTTGATTTTAACAGGGAAATGCATGGTTTGGCCCCTCACCGATGTGGAGAGATATTTTCCTTACATTCTCACATGTCCCTTTACGTGTGGCGAATTGGATTTGGACCACAATCTAACAGATATAGGTTTGCATTCAAGTCCAAGTCTAGCTAATTTAGTGAAGAAACTAAGGACACAACCTTTGAATATTGGCATTAATATCCACTAATCATGTATTTGTGGTTGTTAAGAAATAATCATGTGTCTTCAAAATGCTTGGACGTCTGTCTTTGTCACTAATTTATTGACAATTACAATTATTCATCTCCAATATTTAATTTAAAAGGGGAAACTTTACCAAATTGAAGTTTAGGTAAGACCAAGCTTGCAAAAAGTGTTCGCTCATAAAAGACCTATAACCAAACATTCTAGGCTTTTTAATCAAAATGACTTATGAGATTTGCATAATTCATTACTTTGGTCCCTGAGATTTGAAATTAATAGAAAGTAGTCCCTGAGTTTGTCCACCTTCAATTATTTTGGTCATAATGACAAAATTACCCTCAATTTAATGAACAATTGGTCAAATGATTTGACAAAAAATTGAGAGTATTTTTGTCATTTTAGCCTTATTTAATGGAAATTTTTCATGGAATGACCAAAATGATTGATAGTGGACAAACTTAGGGATTACTTCTATTGATTTCAAATCTTAGGGACCAAAGTGATGAGTTATGCAATCTCATGGACTATTTTGGCTAAAAGCCGACATTCTATGATATCCAAGATTTAACATCAATGTCACTTTAACTGAACGATGATATGTATTTTGTAATTTTTAATAAACTTGAAGAGAAATGCTAAGGCGACTCTCAAAATGAGGTTTTCTATGGACTTTCAGCCACCTCATATTTTTGACACATTATTTTATGATGTTAGCATGACAATTGTGCCACAAAAATAAGGTAACAGAGAGTTCATAAAGAGTTTTACTTTTAAGAAAGTTCATTTACATGCGATTAAACCTATAAAAGTAACTAGACATGTCACATTAAAGTGCTATAAATGGTAATTTCAAAGGTTAGGTTTCAAATAATAACGAATTTATGTTTTAAAGTAGTGAGGCCGGGAGTATTACTAATTAATCAATGTGAACTGGTGACAATGTTAATGATGCAGAAGCATACACATGTCGTGAAGCACGTAGGACAGCATTTCCGAGAACATGCATTTGGCTTTTCGAATTGGATAATGTTAGAGATTCCAAGTTTTTAATCTAAATTTGCAAATCAAATGATGTGTTTCAATAAGAAAAAAACACTTTAATAAACATTTAAGTAATAATATAATCATCAACAACATATTATTTGGTTTAAAAATTTGGTTTCCCTAATATTATTCTTTCAAATTCTACGAAGAACCAACAACATGGAAGTTTTGAAGAGTTTAGTGATTAAATAAAGAGTAATCACTCTTATTTAATGTCATAAATATATGTTAATGGGGTAGATTAAGTAAGATTAACTTTGATAAGTTTATTTCTAGTAATGATGCATTAACTATGGTGCATGTATCAATAATTATTAAGGGTGGGTGGGTAGAACTTCTATAAATAAGAGTATTTTGTATTCTAGATGGGGATGAAGATTATAATGAACTGAACTGAAAACCGAGTGCAGTTTGAGGGAGTTTTCTCACTCTTGTTCTTGTTCTATTAACTCCGATACTCCACGGAATTAACGAGGTATAGACATCCCGATGATCATTGGCCGTTATAGCTAAGAGAATCAACAATTTTTGTGTGGTAAACTTCTTGGCATTCTTGTGTTGATTCGTTATAGCTCAGAGAATCAACAACGTTCGTGTAGTAAACTTCTTAGCATTCTTGGTGAATCAACACGAGGTTTATAATGTAAAATCTGGTATTGTCCTTGACAATCGACGAATCCGCATGGAAAAGTTACGAAGTTGGTGTGTTTCTGTTTTAACATCCATTCTCCATTCAAGGATCGATATCCTGACTTGTTAATCCACCCACTCGCGTTTTGCTCGCTTCTAAATTCCTTTGCTTGTCATTCAAAACTTACTGTGAAAATCATCGGCGGGGAAAGAATCAAAGAAACGAACTCAAGAAGCATTTTGTGAACCATCGACTCCAACTCTAATTTGTAACAAATTGTGAAACCATGTTCGTGTCCAAATTCTCAAAGCCAGTGCTCCAAGACTAATAGAACCTAAGAATCTGTAACTAGGTCGGGCTCAAGAAAACCAGATGTCGATATGAACGATAACCTCGGGCATCAATCATCACCAACCCGCCAAGGAAGATGTTATCGTCTATGTTCTTAAGTCAATTCACATTCAGCACCTGCGGATAAGTCGATTAAGCAAACCAGGTGTTGACATAGATTCTCAAAGAAGATGTTATCATACATGTTCTCAGGCCAACTCACATTCAGCACACATGCTAGTTTCCAACAAGAACATCCTAAATTGCATACATCATTAAGATCCTTACAATCGAAGAGTGCCTAGCATTTGTGATCTCAAGCAGACAAAGAACGCGATCGAAGTTTAAAATTTTCATTTGATAAGAACAGAAGATCAAACGAGCACAACTAAAACAGAGAAACTTGCCCAAAATAACGAGACTTGAGAGGAAAGCAAAGCATACACCATAGCGAAACCATTCACTCTCAATGCCTTACTTCTTCACAACAGTTATAAACTTAACCTAGAGCCGTTCGAGTTCTTACGCAACATAGCGAAACCATTCACTCTCAATGCCATACTTCTTCACAACAGTTATAAACTTAACCTAGAGACGTTCGAGTTCTTACGCAACATAGCGAAACTATTCACTCTCAATGCCATACTTCTTCACAAATCACAACAGTTATAAACTTAACCTAGAGCCGTTCGAGTTCTTACGCAACATAGCGAAACCATTCACTCTCAATGCCATACTTCTTCACAAGAGTTATAACTTAATCTAGAGCCGTTCGAGTTCTTACGCAGTTGCTTAATCCGCTTTCAAATCATAAATTCAGAGTATAAGTAGCTCGCTAACCCCAGATCCTAAAAGAGAAACACCAATTCACACACAAACAAGAAATTGAATTCGAAACATATCACATAAACATGTAAAGCAAAGAGAGAATTACCAAAAGGAAATTAAGGTGAATGCTTAACTTTCATAATAATCCTTGTCATTCTCAATCCAGTCAATGTAACATTAAGAGCACCAACAAACCTCGAATTCGTAAACAAATCCACAATCTCCCTAACCTCCTCATCCCCACATTCGTCCACAACCACCACACACACCCCGCCGGCCTTCACCGTCCTCTCCATCTCCGCTGCGAACCGGTTCGGAAACAACGCCTCCGCGAAATGCGCACTGAATCCCAAATTAAACACATTATCGAAGTAAGGCAAGTTATGGGGATCCGCCCGGCTCACCAGCGGAGGCGACTCGAGGAGCTCAATTCCGGTGACGTCGGCGACGCCCAACTGGGTCAGCGCCATGACCTCGTGGCCGGCGCCGGCGGAGACGCAGAGGACCTTGGACTCGTTGTGCAGGAGACCCATTTGATAAAATGCGCGAAAGAAGTTGGAGAAGGAGTGGACCTTGTTCTGCCAGGTCTTGGTGGACCAGAGGCGCTTGTTCTTCTTGTGGAGAGGGAGGATGACGCGCGGCGAGGCGTCGCAGGAGGATTTGGGGAAGCGGAGGTGGGGCTTAGGGGGAGAGTCCGGCGCGACGCAGGTGTCGGGGGTTTTGAGGAGGAGGAAGACGAAGGCGACGGTGCCGATGAGTATGGAGACGTAGGAGAGCCTCTTCAGGAAAATCTCGATGTGCCTCTCCATAACGGAGGAGACCGGAAGAAAGCTTTGTCTCGATGGAGGTCTGAGCAGAAAACTGGATCTTCGTTGCTGGAAGTCGCTACACTTGTCGTAATTTCCGACAGTTGAATTTTCAGACAAGGCCTCGGATGTTGATAAATTTTCAATTCTGGCCTGTTCTTTTTGCCTTGATTTTGAATTTAGTCACATATTCAGCCTTCCATTATTTCGATCCATATTGTATTTTAATTAGAATTCTCTCAAGTGGAATTGCTAAATTTTGACTATTTTCATTTTTCACACACGTGGAGCAACTTACACTTTTAAAACACAAAAATGCTATTTTTTTATTATTTATTTGTACTCGTCTCTCTAATAGAAGGTAAAATTGAAGAAGGCGTGAGCTCTAGGGTTGTGGCGGGAGTGGATTGAGTGTTATACCTAGAGGTGGGTTATGGCTAAGAGCAGTTGGGGTTCGTGAGATTTTGATGCGGTGGGAAGAGACTAAAATGGTTATGCATAGAACAAGTTTTATACAAATGTGGCGTCGCACTCGAATCACGTCATGCCATGTGTAAATTTTTCTTCATATGGTAAAATTGGACTAGAACGCTATATGGAAGTGAACCTGTTTCATGTAAGTCATTTTTATCAATTGGACTTGATTCACAAACAAGATTAAATATGGCGGCCAAATTAGAAAAAATAGAACTATAGTGACCAAAATTGCAATGGATCCAAAATATAGTGGTCTTAAATTCATAATACCAGTATAAAAACGCGGCTATGCCGTTTTGCGCCTTTAAGAGCAACTCCACAGGGGGAAGTAGCCCGATGGACTGGCAACTGAATAGGACCCAATAGCCCTAGCTCCTTACTCCAGCCCATGCATGCGATTGGGCTGAGGGGGGCCCGAGTGAGAAGCTCGGCTCGAATTGGTGGGCCGAGAGCCTGAGGCCATATGATGCATAGCTGAAGTTAGGATGACGTTAACAACATTATAAAATTAATAAAAAATGTAAAAAACCAATAAAAAAAATTAATAAAAAATGTAAACAATTAATAAAAAAAATGTAAACAATTAAAAAAAAAGATTTAATTTTTCTATAAATATCTTATCATTATTTTCAACCTTACACCACAATTTTATACTTTCTCAAATACTTTGGGTTGTAATTTCTTATTTAATGAAACATGGTACAACGAGACCGATTAAAAATCATATCCGAAATTTGAAATAAAATTATTTTTTATTATTTTATAAAATAAAAAATACTAATATTTTATTGCATATTGCCATGGTTATTTAATTTAGGAATAAAGATGAAAAGGTAATTATTGTTCATTAAAAGTAGTTACCGTTCACTCGAGGCTATTAAATAGGAAGTTGCTCTAGGGGCCTACGCTCAGAGGCGGATCCACAGTGGGGTCAATGGGGTCGCACGACCCCTTGGAAGCCATGGAAACAACCTTAGAGACCCCTTGGAGCTGCTGGTGCGACCTCTTGGAGCTGCTGGTGAGACCCCTTGGCTGTACACCAAGTGTTCGACGAAAGGTCTGAAAGAACCCCTGCCATGCTACTTGTCTTCCTGATTGTCCATACTGCAGGAAACCTCAAGGTAATTCTTGTTGAACAATCACCAACACGAGTATTGTGTTTTTCATAATTTGTTATTTTCATTTTTATTGTTGGGAAGGCGGCCATGCCAAAGGAGCTAGAGCTATGGATCAGGAAAAGTGGGAATTGGCACGTCTAGCTCTCACGATCCTTATGCTGGAAAAGAATGCAGTGGAGGCTTGAATTTGGAAACTGGTTATGAAGACCATGATGATAAATATGTCGAAATCTTGGATGATCTGTGCCCGAGAAAATCAAGGGATAAATCACTAGTAATGCCCAAGTTGGAAGAAACTGATAAACATGATGATGATTCTAATGATGATATTAGTAGAGATTCTGATGAAGTACAAGACGATCCAACAATACCTGAGGAGGAAGAAACAGATTATGAAGATGATAAGTTGGTCGAAATCTTGGATGACTTTTCACCCTGCCCGAGAAAAACAAGGGAGAAATCTCCATTACCATGTCTTCGGTGACACAAGAAAATGAGAACATGTTCGAGTAGTAAAGCAAGCAGAATGCAACACAAGAGAGCTGATTTGTCTCTGCATCCCATGAGCCTTCTCCAATCAAAGTTGTATTGGGATCGAATGGCCTTCGATACCAGACGATATGCATGCCGTTTCTGTTAAAAAAAATTTGCGCGCTACGCGCTATCCTTATTAACCCCCCAAACATTATTTCCTGGATCCGCCACTGCCTACGCTGAAGTTGGTCTAAGCTTAACATCAGCCCTGAGATGGCTCTCGCTAGGAGAGTCTCTCTCTTTCCCCTTCCCGCCAAATTCCTGACGTTGGCTCCCAAAACGGCGACGTCGTTTTCATTCACCTTCATCCGTCACTACTGTTCGTCTCCTCTCCGTCTAGACCCGTACTGCTACGACGACCAACACCTCCGTCACGGCTACGACCCGGACTCCTTCTTCGGGTCTCTGATCGATGGTTCGACCCAAAAGAGCCAGTTGGGTCAAATCCATGCCCAGTTAGTTGTATTGGGTTTGATAGACAGTGGCTTTTTGATCACCAAATTGGTCAATGCAAGCTCGAATCTCGGGTATATTTCGTACGCCCGCCAAGTGTTTGATGAATTTACTGACCCAGATGTGTTCCAGTGGAATGCGATCATTAGGTGTTATTCTAGGCACAATGTGTTTTCTCAGGCTACAGAAATGTATTCTAGGATGCAAGTAATGGGTGTCAGTCCAGATGGGTTTACTTTTCCTCATGTGCTTAAAGCTTGCAGTGGCATGCCGGACCTCGAAATGGGTCGACGGGTTCATGGACAGGTGTTTAGACATGGGTTTGAATCAGATGTTTTTGTGCAGAATGGTCTCGTGGCGTTGTATGCTAAATGTAGTCGAATAGATCGTGCTAGGGCTGTGTTTGATGGTTTAGGTGAGAGGACGGTTGTTTCCTGGACTTCGATGATTTCGGGGTATGCCCAGAATGGCCAGCCTTTGGAAGCTTTGAGAATTTTTGGTCTGATGAGAAAATTGAATGTGAAACCGGATTGGATCGTTCTTGTTAGTGTTCTAAAAGCTTATACTGATGTAGAAGACTTGGGACAGGGGACATCTGTTCATGGTTGTTTGATTAAAATGGGTCTTGAATTTGAACCTGACTTGCTCATTGCACTCACGGCAATGTATGCAAAAAGTGGGCAGGTGATGGCTGCCAGATCGTTTTTTGATCAGATGCAAACGCCGAACGTAATACTGTGGAATGCTATGATATCTGGTTATGCGAAGAATGGTTATGCTAATGAGGCTGTAGAGCTATTCCGGGAGATGATCACAAAACATTCTAGAACAGATTCAATAACAATGAGGTCTGCTATTTCTGCATGCGCCCAGGTGGGTTCTCTTGACCTAGCAAAATGGATGGACGATTATATCAATAAAAGTGAGTATAGGAATAATGTTTTTGTTAACACAGCCCTAATTGATATGTATGCAAAATGTGGAAGTGTCGATTTTGCTCGAATGGTTTTTGATAGAACGCCTAATAAAGATGTTGTGGTGTGGAGTGCAATGATCGTGGGATACGGATTACATGGTCGAGCACGAGAAGCCATCGATCTTTTCCATTCTATGCAGCAGGCAGGAGTGCCACCCAATGATGTCACCTTCCTAGGGCTCCTCACTGCATGCAATCATTCAGGCCTTGTTGAGGAAGGATGGGAGCTGTTCCACCGCATGGTAAACTGCGGGATTGAGCCTGGAAACCAACATTATTCTTGTGTGGTTGATCTTCTTGGACGTGCAGGCCGCTTGGACCAAGCTTACGATTTTATCAGAAAGATGCCAATTGAACCTGGTATAAGTGTATGGGGAGCACTTCTGGGTTCATGCAAGATTTATCGTCATGTAACTTTGGGAGAATACGCTGCAGAACAGCTTTTCTCTATAGATCCATATAATACAGGGCATTATGTTCAACTCTCAAATCTTTATGCTTCAGCCCGTTTATGGGATCATGTTGCAAAGGTACGAGTATTGATGAGGGAAAAAGGACTGATCAAGGACCTTGGACATAGTTTGATTGAGGTCAATGGGAAGCTTCAGGCATTTCATGTGGGAGACAAGTCTCATCCAAGGTCTAAGGAAATTTATGAAGAGCTCGAAAGTCTGGAGAGGAGGTTGAAGGAGGCAGGATTCATCCCGCATACAGATTCTGTTCTGCATGATTTGAATCATGAAGAGACAGAAGAGACACTTTGTAATCACAGCGAGAGGCTGGCAATTGCTTATGGCCTCATCAGCACTGCTCCAGGAACTACACTTCGGATAACCAAAAATCTTCGAGCATGTGTGAATTGTCATTCAGCAACCAAGCTAATATCGAAGCTTGTCAACAGGGAGATAGTTGTTAGGGATGCAAAGCGTTTTCATCATTTCAAGGATGGATGTTGTTCATGTGGAGATTACTGGTGAAAGGGGAAGGCCTGCAGTGAATCTCTTTTCGGGTTCAGTTTCAGCTTCACACAAGGATAAAAGCTAGTTCACTGTCCATCTAAACCCGAATCCAGTTCTTAGTTGAAGGTGGAAATGGAATGGCAGTCTTCGATCGATTCATTTGTCTACTCAGAGTTTACAAGTATGATCGCCGAAGCAATTTACATTGAATCAATAGGGCATGTGGTAAACTCCCAAAGAAGGGGCCACAGGAAGCAACGCTGGAAGTCGAAGTCTTGAGCTGCAATCTCTCACAATGCATAGAATCTCAACAAAATCTCTCACGATGCTTATCTATTACATTTCAACTAACAAAGAATTTCAATCAAATTTGATTAATTTTGTTTTAAAATATAAGCGATATTCTTATAGGGTAGTGCTCTCTATACACTCATTTTTATTTAGTACACACCCCCTCAAATTTCGACCGTCGGATCAAATGAATTGAAGAAGATCAATGACAAAAAAATAACGATGTATAGAAAGTAAAAATGAGTGTGTGGATAGCATTATCCTTCTTATAAGTGCACAAAGGTATCGTTTGGTATGTAGACGGGACGGAACGGGACGGGACTGGACAGGACGGGACGGAACGGAGAGGGAGCAAAGATGCCCTCAGATGGAAACAAGGAGGAAGAAGGAGACGGAGATGTTATAATTTTGTGTTTCACGGATGTGGAACGAGTTGTTCCAGAGGGTGAGGTGAGGTGGAACGAAAATTCACTCAAAACTCGTCCTGTGGAACAACGCGTTCCACCCGTTTTAGGCGCACTAAACGTGGGACGGAATGTCTCGTCCCACTCCGTTCCGTTCCGTCCCACGTACCAAACGATACCTAAGAGAAAGGGGAGAGTGAGAAAGGGGAGGATTTGAACTCGTATGCAGTAGGTTTAAAGAGAAGGTTCTATTCATCAGCAATTGGGGGAATCCATCACTTGCAATTTGATTACATCATGTAACAATAAAAAGAAATTAAAATCATTGAAACAAATTTTCTAAGCTTGAAAAAAAAAAAGCCTAGACCTAAAAATGCTCTATAAATTAAGGATAAATTTCACTCAACTACCTTCAAGTTTCTCAAAATTCTAAATTTATTACCCTTATTTTTTTTCTTCTCAATGTCGCTTTCATACTTTAATTTTAGAGCAAAAGACTGTTTACTACCCTCATGTTTCGTGGTTTTCAACATTTAGTACATCAAATTTTTTTCGTCCTAGAGTCATACCTAAAGTGTAAATTTTGGGACAGTCTCATACATCCGTTAGTCAAACTGTTAAGTCTCCTGTTAACTGTGACGTGGCACCCATGTGGACAATGACTGAGCACCACGTGTCATCTATGTGAAAATTAAAAATATATATATATATAAAAAAAAAACCCACTACCCATTCGTCTTCCCCACCCGACATCCCTCCATCGCCTCCACCCCTCACCCACCGACACCTTTCCCCTTCCCTGATACCCACCCTACCACCAAGCCTTTTCTCCTTCCCAAAAAAACTCAGCCCCATCTGTCCTCCTCAACTCGCTCCATCTCACTCAGAAATGAAAACCCAGTACGAGTACGAGTTCCAGATCCGCGATGCGGGGACCCACATGGTACGCCTCCATTTTCAGACCTTTAATTCTTTGAAAATGGATTGGAATGATGCTCCATTTCCATACCTTTAATTCTTTGAAAATGGGTTTGTGGCTTTGACCGACTTTAGAGCTGCAAAAATCCCCATGGTTATTGAGTTTTTGATCTGGGTCGATACATAAAGCTTGTTATTGAGGGAGGATAGAAGAGGGAGGCCGACATTTGGGGTTTTTTCTCCTACCTCGTCATCTGCACCTCCGCCGTCCACGTCCTATCTGCCCACATCTCTGATCACCTCCACCACCGAGTAATTTCCCATCCCTCTATCTGCTTCTCTCTCCATTTTGATTCATAGATTTACCATTTTTTTTAGGAAATTCAAGCAGCTTTGACATTTGGGCTCTTGACTGCAATCAAGGTTTGGATTTTTTCAACTTCAACGTTTTCCCCAAATCCCACCCTCCCATCACTCACCCCTTCGTCTTCCCCAAATCCCACCCTCCCAGTTCCCCTTCGTCTTCCCCACCCTCCACCCCTTCCACGACTCCACTCCTCCATCCCCTCCACCCCTACCCACCGACACCCTTCATTTCCCTGATACCCACACAGCAGAACCCATTTCATCCCCCAATTTTATCAAGACACCCACCACCCGATTTTATCAAGCTCCGCCATTTCCGACACCAATCACCACGCACACCTGAACCCTCCGGTGTTTGAGTCCGACGGCGCCAACCTCTCCCTCCCTCCTCTTCCCCCGTCGTCCGCTCCCTCGACCTCCTCAGCGCCAACCCAGAAGAAGAACAAAAAGAAAAACCTAGAAGAAGAAGAAAAAGGAAGAGGAAGAAGAAAAAAAAAAAAAAAAAAAAAAAAAAAAACTGAAACTGCAACCCAGAAGAAGAAGGAAAAAAAAAAACCTTCATCTTCCCCAAATTCGAAGGAAGAAGAAAAAAAAACGGAATCTGCAACCCAGATTCGGAGGAAGAAGAAGTAGAAGAAGGAACAAGGAAAAAAAAAAAAAAAACCGAATCTGCAACTCAGATTCGGAGGAAGAAGAAGAAGAAGAAGGAGAAGGAAGAAGGAGGCAGAAGAAGAATAATGAGGAAGAAGGAAAAAAAAAAACCCCCGAATCTGCAACCCAGATTCGGAGGAAAAAGAAGAAGAAAACCCAAAACCCAGAAGAAGAAGAAGAAGAAGGAGGAGGAGGAGGATGAGGAGGAAGAAAAAAAAAAAAAAATCAGGAACCCAGTTCGTCCCCCGAGGAAGAAGAAGAAAAAAAAAGTAGATGATTTTTTTTTCAAAAACTTTTGGCGGGAAAAAATGTAGGTACATGGTTGTGGGAAAAAAATTTGGGCGGGAAAATGTTTTTTTGAACCCCTAAAAAAAAATTCCACGTGGACCCACGTGGCGCCCAGTCATTGTCCACATGGGCGTCACGTCATCATTTAACTGGAAACTTAACAGTTTGACTAACGGATGTATGAGACTGTCCCAAAATTTACACTTTAGATATGACTCTGGGATTAAAAAAAATTGATGTACTAAATGTTGAAAACCACGAAACATGAGGGTAGTAAACATTTTTTGCCCTTAATTTTAATTTTTCTGTCACTTTTAGATTTATGTTAGTTTTTCTCTCAAGTACTTTGTTAACTAACGATGTGGCGTAGTTTTGACTCACCTATCATGCCATCATTTAACACAACTTGTTTATGCCATGCCAACGGAGATATATTTCCATATGCTCATAACACAAGTTGATACATAACGTGTTATAATATATAATAGAAATTTTTTTTTTCAGTGTTGCTCTATTTATATTATGACACGTATATATTATAACACATAGTATATGGCGTGTGATGTTTGAAAATGGTGAGTCTGCTTGAATGTGATCACGGGTAGAGTGAAATTCTCTATAGTCTCTCTGGGCCTGGAATGGTGGATAACCGTGTCTTGCCACTAGTTGTCCCCCTTTTAAAAGAGGAAAAATAAAACCTTAGTACTACGATCTAGTAGTATTTTTCTTCACTTGTAAATGAGAGGTCTTAGGTTCGATTCTCGCAAAAGACGAATTTGAACCACATTATTGCTAATCCATTGTGAAACTTAGCATATTCTCTTACTCTTAATATAGATAATATCGTTTGTTAAAAAAAAAAAAAGGTTTATTTGGGTCACAGTAAAATGCAAATTAGATTACCCATTAAAAGGGAAATTCGGAAAAATAACCACAATTTGGACCTCATATAGAATTATAGCCACCATTTTAAATTTATGATAATTATAACCAAAAGTTGACATAAAAATACTAATATACCCTTAAAATTACCAAAACGCAAAATTAAAATATGCAAACCACCGTAAACGGATTCAACGGATTCCACGTCCCCTTCAATTGGATTCGAAGTCAGAGCCTTTGAACACAAAATTCCTAAATCCTTTAAGCTATCACATTTCAAGCTCTTTTAGGGTGCGTTTGTTGTACCGGACTGTCTCGGACTGGACTAGCTGCAGGGATTAAGCTGGACTGGCTTAGACTAGACTAAGCTGGACTAATTTAGTGAAGTGTTTGGTGCAGTGTCGGACTAAGAAGCACACTAATTAATAAATTATAATATTATATTATATAATTGACATCTATTATAATATTATATTTATATCTATTAATATTTTATGTATCTATTAATATTTTATTATATTTATTATTAATTTATTTTTTTTCTTTTTGGATTCTCTTCCTTTTTCTGGAAACATCCTCCATTTTCCCACTATTCTCCCTTGTTTTCTCCAACACAGTCTCCCTCTCATCCCTCTTTTTTCTCCCCTTTTTCTCCCTGTTTTCTTCTTCAACAGAGGAAGCTGTGCATTTTGCACCTAATTTGGATCAAAGACCAACAAGTCTTTCTTCTTGTTCCTCTAACCAGAGATAGCTCTCTTTTTCACAAAAATCCCAAATCAAGGTAATAGATTTCTGGGTTTCTGGAGAAGAGCACTGTGGATTTTTGGAGGTCTTTCGTTTTTTTGCCTACAGATTTCTGGAGAAGTGCACAGCAACCCAAGGTAATAGATTTCTAGGTTTATTGCAGATTTTGATATTTTCTATATTTGGGATTTATAAGGTTTAATCTTCGAATTGAAGTGTTGTGTATGGTGTGGATTAAGCTTATTGGAAGCTTAATTGAATGAACTCATCTCTGAAGCAAATAGGGGGTTGGGTTTGCGGGACGGAATCGGCAGAGCCGTTTTAGATTTGGTGACTGGAGAAGAGGGCGGAAGGCATGATTTGGTAACTGGGTTCGCGGGAAGAAGGAGATCCGGGATGCATGCTTGCAGACGACGTGGGCGCTAGAGACGGGATTAGCAATCCGCCAGTTTTCGGGGGTACTAGCGAAGAACAGCTAGTGAAGCTTCTAGTCGGTGCGAGTCCAACTTAGTCTCATTAAAGGCAGCGCCAAACACGGGCTAGGACTTCTATCTAAGGTAGTCCTGTCCAGTGAGATCTAAAGAGGCCAAACAAACGTGCCCTTAGTTCTTCTTCAGTCCTATATGAATCCAGTTGATGATTTTGGTCTTCTGTTTTTTCTTTTTCTACTCCCCATTCTTTTACTTATGTCTTCCAAAACTTAACAACATTCTTAACAAAAAAATTGTTAGAAGTGGGTCTTTTTATCGGCTTTCTTCCAAGTTTATAATAGAATAAATCAAAATTAACAAATTCTATTTGTTTCGTCAGATTTCAAGATGGAAAATAATTTGAGGATTCACAATGGTGCCAAAAGGAATAAAGTTGAACCCAAATCAGCGATCTAGGGACTAGGAATTTTGTAGCCCCTCTTGTTTGTTTTCAAATCTTTTTTTATCTTGAAGGTTGATTTTTTCATGGTTAAGAGCAGCAAAGGAGGAAGGTTTTAGCCATTAGGGATATTTTAGTACTTTTATATCAACTTTTGGTTATAATTATCATAAATTTAACATTATGGTTATAATTCCATATGGGATCTAAATTCTGGTTATTTTTCCTAATGTCCCCAATTAACCCAATTAAAAATGCTTTTCCGATTGCAGAAACATTTTACACGAAATAGGAGATGGAAGAAGAAGAGGCAAGCAATCAAAACCGAAGCCTCAACGATCTGCCGGAGGACCTCCTCCTCCGCATCCTCTCCTTCCTCCCCACATTAGACTCCGTCCAAACCTCCCTCATCTCCCAAAAATGGCGCCCTCTCTGGTCCCTCGTCCCCTCCCTCGATTTCAGATTCGAACTCTTCCCGCGGCGCGAGCCGCCGTCGGACACTTGCCAGTTCTACGCCGAGTTCGTCGACCGCGTTCTGATTTCCCGCCCCAATTCTCCCGTCCACACTTTCCGCCTCACTTTCATCTTCCACGATCACTACCACTCCCACGTCGACTCCTGGGTGCGATCCGCCGTCACCCACCTCCGCGCCCGGGAGCTCCACCTCGACTTCTTCATCCACAGAGATTTTCACAACGACGAAACCCATAATCACCGTTACGATTTCCCTTTCTCTTTTCTGAGAAATGGGTGTGTTGAGAAATTGAGCCTCACGCGGTGTTATCTTACTCTGCCGGCGAAATTGTCCACCATGCGATTTTGGACGATTCGGTCCTTGCTTCTCGAATTGGTTTGTTTGGAGGACCAGATGATGAATGATTTGATACTGTGTTGCCCCAATTTGGAAGATTTGGAGCTTCAAAACTGTTGGGGACATCATCACTTGAAGATATGTAGCAAAAGGCTCAAGAGGCTGGCATTTGGGTTCTTCTATGATTCCGAAATCAGGGAGACTGTTTCGATTGATTGCCCAAATCTTTGTTCGATTAGCTTTGATTGCTGTAGCTTTTACAGGTTTGCCCTGAAGAATGCTGCGTCTCTGGTTTATTTTCGTGTCCAGATTGTGAACATGATGGAACGTTACTATGACTTGTGGAGTAGGACGGTTAAGCTAATTGAGCAAGCGCCTAATCTTAAGCATCTCGATGCACTAAATTGGTGGTTTAAGGTAATTTTATTTATTTATCATCTCTGTGCTGATCAAATAAAGCTTTTCGACCTCGATCACGGTTTTTTTGTTTGCGGTAATTATGTCAAAGATTTGAGTAATATGTAGCAGTATGGTTGGTATTCTGATCATGTAGAAAGCTTCTTATAGTCATAGATAGGCTAAATTATTGTGTTTTCGGATTTGGTGATTTAGCCGTGTATTTTCGAATGAGATTGGTAGAGATAGCAACATGATAGATAGTGAGGCTCTTTAGCTTGTCACTGAATCTAAGAGTCGACTGAAAGATGGAAAAGGTAAGTAGTTGTTGAAACTCTCCTCAGTTTTGTAAGCGTTTGGTCTAGACCGAGGGAAGTGGATACCAATTGGTCATTAGGTTTCTGCTGCTGGCATTGTGACACCATAGGTGAGTCTGTTAAGAAACGTAAGACTTCACTCGGCTTATTGTTCCTCATTGCCTGTAGTGCAATAGGTTTTAAACTCATAACAGGTATGGAGCGCTCATTAAGAACGGTGTGAGTGTGAGATAGTTACATGATATGCGACTTTGTGAAGATAATTTAAACCTCTCTTCACGTTGGGTATGGAGTTCTCATTCGGAATGTATCTTTAGTCACTTTCTAACTTTGTCCACCTCACTTGTGTGCAACATTACATTCTTAGAATATTTTCAGATGGTCAATCTCTTTGCTTTAACCTCCGTGAACAGGGGATTTTTCAAGTTTCACTTTTAACTGCTTAGCCTCTTTTGCCTTTTTTCTGCTACATACGATAACCACTGGTTTGTGATGGGTTATGTTGTTGAACATCTTCTTA
Source organism: Malus fusca (assembly GCA_035220775.1). Classification (NCBI taxonomy): domain Eukaryota; kingdom Viridiplantae; phylum Streptophyta; class Magnoliopsida; order Rosales; family Rosaceae; genus Malus; species Malus fusca. Next base: position 6,959,366 of record CM069067.1, on the reverse strand, counting down.
TATTCCTAATCGTTTTCTTTGCATATGCCCTCAGTTTTTGACATCAACGGACTCCTTCCCCGAAAGTTTTATGCTCCACAATCTGAAGCTCTTAGAGCTACAAACAGGATTTACCAAGCATGATCTCGTTGGCATGGCTGCACTGCTTAAACATTGCCCCAATCTGGAGACAATGATTCTAGAATACCCTTTCAAGTTCGGGGAAGATGTGAGTATTTTTACAAACATATAACTATAGCAATGCTTGATGTTTCAGTGTTACTATTGCTTATCATTCTTTTTATGTTCCTTGCTGCACATTAAAACTTGATGTTCTAATCTCCAGGAGAGTTTACCAGAAGAGTTGTCGGATAAATCAGTTGAGTTTAGCATTCCAAGTCTCAAGCAAGTTACAATCAAACCGTATACAGGAACAGAAGATGAAGGTAATTTTGTGAAAATCTTGACTGAGCAAGGAGTTGTCCTGGAAAAGATTGTACTTGTTCCTGGCCAAGTTGGCGAGAACGGTATAGTTCTGATGCAGGTTCCCCCAATCGTTCTGTATAAAAAGGATTCACAAAGTTGGAAGTACTCTCTCCTCCGCAACGCCAGATGTACTCTGAGCTTTAAATTGGGAATCCATCGGCTCAGCCAGTTTCCGTGTTATTTCTTAGATTAGATGATAATTGCATAGATCAAATGTTATCACGGGTTTGATTACGATTATCTTCCGTTTTGTTTCTTCATAGAAATGGCATGTTTTTATTGGAGATAGTAGCTACGGTTGCAAATCGTTTCCATCATGTTCCCTCTTTCATGTTTTGATTCCACAAGAATTGGTATTGATTACATTGTCATTTTTTTACGACAGGCAGTAGGATAATTTATAAGAATTCATCAATCTTTAAAAAAAAAAATCATCTAAACATGGGCAGGGGGAGATTTTGAACTTTGAATCCAGCGAGTTAAAGAGGAATGTCCTATCTAGTTGGGCAATCCGTCAGTTGCTTGTCATTTCAAGCCTTACTTGTTCAATACTCTAACAAGAACTCTAGTTGTATATAGGTTGTAAGGAAAAATAGGCACTTAAGAAAAAGTACCAAGCCCAACCCGTTTTCTTTGGACTAAGCCACACTTTGTGGGTCAATACAAGTACAAGGATTGTACATTTACTTACATATTTGCCTTAAGGCCTAAGCCTACCTGACTCATTTGCCGGAAAGGTCGCCGGAAAATTGCCGAATCATTCGCCGTAGTTTTTTTAGGCCCGAAATTTTTGCCGGAATCCAACCACCTTGCCAAATTTTTTTTACCTCCAGTCACTTTGATTGATGGTGGCTTATACATTAACATTTCAATAAAATATAAAAATATGGTAGTGTTATCCACACACTTCTTTTTACCCTGCACGCACCCTCTCTATTCCATGAGTTAAATTTTGAGTTAATTTCATAAGGGCCAGATTATTTCATGAGGTAAATTCTGAGTTAAATTTCGTGCTATTTGTTTAATTTTCGGTATTATTGCTTCCGTTACACTACTTTATATTCCGATGCCCAATTCTATCCTATATCACACCCAACCATAACCCATGGCTGCCAGTCATTTACAAATGCCTTCAGTACACATAAAGCTTTAAATTCCGTATTTGAATCTCATTACGTGTTTATATATGTCTATAAAGTAAAATTCATAGATTTTTATTGTATGTCTGAGTTACACATATTTTGTAAAATTTAATTTTTGAAATGGAACAACAAAATGACCTTGCCCCACTGCACTGAAGAACAATTTACTTTGTTTTTACTAGGTTAATTCCTATTGTGAGGTTAAACCCACTTCCTCCCCTTAGTATAGAAAATATCTTTTGTTCAAAAAAATAAAATAAAAATCCAAACAAACAATGTAGAACGGGTGGGTTTAGTCTCATAATGGGTTTGCAATAATATGGTCCAGACCATAGTATTAAGTGGCGAGACGCTATTGTTTAATTAATGAGAAATGTTAAGGAGACTCTCAAAGTGGGACTTTCAATAGACTCTCGGTCAGTGGCGAAGCCAGGATTTGCTAATGGGAGGGGCGAAATTCAAAAGAGTGCAAGGTTTAATCGAAGCGGTTGTTTTCACATTGGAGAGTGCAAAGTTTTGAGTCAATATTTATAGCAGAAAATAGTCTCTCCACCAAAATGGTTGTAAGCAATAATATCAAACCCAATGAAAGAAGCTTAAATTGGCTAGATTTAGATCTTAAAAAATGTTAAGCGCTAGTCAAACAGTAGACTGGAACCTAGCAGCTATGTGCCTAGGCGAGATCTAGACAAAAGCCTAGATGGATTTAAATTATCATAAAATAAGCATTAAACAATATTTACATTGTTTGGAGAATGATTTATGCACTGTTTCTTATAGTACCGTTCCATTGCCACTAGGTCTGCAAAAAATGCTTCAAGTTTTAACACAACCTACAAACCCAGAGACTAAATCATAAGCTGCTATAGCACATACTACATTTACATTGTTCTCCAACATTTTAATGGTGCTCCCAGTTACCTCCAACTGATCAAATGGTATCCAAGAAAATAAAACTTCGAAAATCGCAACAGCATAATAAAGGACCAAACTTTCTAAATTCCAAGGATCAATTGGAGAATGCAGATGGATTCATTGCAATTACTAGAACACATTTAAATCTACAGACCCACATAAATAATCACAGAAATCACACCAAAGTCACCACCTAATAATAAAAATCAATGAACAATCCCACAAATTACTCAATGGCCATTATCACAAATTGAATTTAAATAATAGCAATGAAATCCCAACGAAAAATTAAACAAAAAGCCAACATACCAGTAAGAAGGGCCCAAACAGAACGGCGCGGGTTTGATGCTGGGAAATCTTATTTGTGAGGTTGGGAATTAGGGATGGGGAGGAAGCCGAGAGGTAATGGGGGACAAGTGGTCCTCCCATCATATTTTAATAATTTTTTTTCTTCAAATTAAGCCCAATTGCCCAAACACACCGTTTGACTTACTTTTCTAGGACCGAAACGACGTCGTTTCATCCTAGATTTAAGTAACAATAAGTTTTCCCTTCCCTGCGCAACTATGGAGAACTGCTGCAGTTGCAGCAATTGTGAGCTGCAATCCGGCGAAACCAGAGGCGCGATGGGGCAGCAAACCATGATTTATGGGCATGTTTTCTGGTGAGAGGAGGGGCGGACCCCTCCCTGCGCCTTAACAGTTTCGCCACTGTGCGCGCATCGTTTGTGCAGCTGCAGCAAAAAACATGGCTTCATTTTCGGCGAGAGGAGGGGCGGGTACTCGCTCCTGGGCATCATTTCAGGCGAGGGGAGTGGCGGCCGCCACTCCTCGCCCTCACGTGGCTTCGCCACTGCTCTCGGTCACCTCATAATTTTTGTTTTATAATGTTGACACGAAAATTCTGCCAAAAATAAGCTAGCGGAAAGTTCATGAAGAGTTTCACCTTTTAAGAGAATCTCGTTAGCATTTCTCTTAATTAATTTCTTCTAATGATATTTTTCTTTCTTTTCATAGTTTGGTGAGAAACAAAATATTAATAAAAATTAAATAGAAGTTTCCACTAAAGGAAAGGGCACACAAAATATAGTTTCTATTTTGCACACGTCTCTTCGTTCGTGTTCAAGGTAAGTTAGCCCATCACCCGAAACCCTAGATTTCAGAAAATTGGCTGCCGTAGAGGCTAATCCCGAGAGCTGTAGCTTCATAGATCGGGATACAGACCAAAAGCAAAGAATTAATGAGGCAAAGGACAATCAGCAAAATATTGCACCATATACTCTCCTTCCTCCCCCCAAATATATTGAACAAACAAGTGCTTTGTTCTTCAAATGAAGTTCTTTATGAACTACATTTCCTGTTCTCGACTTCAACCGGGTTCGTCCTCCCATTCCGTGGAACGTCGATGAAAATGAAATCAAGAAAGTATTTGATCGGCTAATGAAATCTTTGGAATCCATTCAAAGAGTATTGTTTAGCCGCCCTGAAAGCTCTATCATAAAGGCTTTTTGATTTCGGGTCCATTGTGCTTTTCTTGTTTAGATGATTGCATTTGTCGAGTGGTGGAGAGTTGAAGAACTCCTAATCAATCTCTGGATGACTTGCGGTGACAGGTTTGATTTGCCTAATTGTGTATTTAAGTGTGATTCCTCGAGGACTCTCACATTAAGTAAAGCCAGTTACATTCCAATTTCACCTCAGCCAGCAGAAGATACAAATCTAGGTTTTGTTTTTCATCTTCTCTTGTTAAGGCTACTGGTCTTCGTTTGCTTCACACTTTGTCTCTAACTTATGTGGATATCTTGGAGACTTGGATAGTGATTGGGCTGTGGATTTATTTTCAGATTCGTCGTTCCCTTTCCTCGAAAATTTGGCTATCAATACTTGCAAAGGAATGACGGATCTTAAAATTAGTTGTTCTAAACTCAAAGATGTACAAGTTATAACTATGATTTACATAACTTGGACATCTCTGGAATGGGACTAACTTGGACATCTCTGGAATGGGACTAACTTGTACATCTCTAGAACGACACTTGAGAATTTGCTAGTCAAATATTGTTTTGAAAAGCACAACGACGACAAAAGTTGGGTCAACATCTTCGCCCCCAATCTAACATTCTTTGGGTGACAATATAATGGCTATACTAATGACTGCTCAATCCAGAGCTTCCCTAAACTGAGAGCATGTAACATATATTTAGAAGTAGAATTTAGCTAGCAATGTGATTATTCATAATGTGGTCAATCTTCTCTCAGCATCATCCCAAGCTCAAATCCTTCATCTTTGGTTCTTCGGCTGTCTTCAGGTTAGTTTACCGTTTTTCTTTGTTGCTTGTTTACTTCGTTTGAGAAGATTATGTCAAATTCGCTGGCTAGCTTGGATGTTAATTTTAACTAATGCAGCTGCTGAAGTAAGCATCTCCTCAAACCAGCATGTTTTCATTTCTTAAAAACCAAATGCGATTCTGTGAAGAAGATACATACCTTTGCTCAAGAGCTTCCCAGGTAGCTCGAGCAGTCCGTTTGCTTGCCACCACAGACCAAACAAAAGCAGTCAAGGATCCATTGATCCAACTAAGGATCATTTGGTCCTGTTGCACCCAGGAAGTGTACGCAGGATTCACAGTCGTAACTCCAGGTAGGTGCTTAGGAGGACACACCAGAGAACCATCAACATATCCCATTAAATCCCTACTCTTTAGGATGGGAAGAATGTGGGCCAACCATAGTGGGTAGTTGGTCCTATCAAGCTTAATGTGCACTACAGTAGTCATGGAGGATGAAAAATGATGGAAGGGGTTGTTTTGTGGGGGGGGGGGGGGGGGGTTGGTAGTTTGGGAAGCAGTATCGTTGTTTTGAGCCATGGAAGCAGTGATGGAAAAAGAACAGGTCTAGGATCGTTGTCGTTAGACAAAAAATGCTCTAGAAACCATGTAAAACTTAGGAACTCAGGTTTTTCACTTGAGTTGCATACCCAAACAACTATGGGTTGCATGTATTTATAATAACTTCACGATTACATTGTGGGTTTGAAAACCTAAATTACATGGAACTTTGAATTTGAAAATTACAAACAAAAAGATGAAAAGATTACAAACAGTTTGACTACAAAAGACATTTTAAAATAAGTCCTACAAACATGGAAGACCAACGGAATAAGATTTCCAAACACACCAAAACTCCTCAAGTTACGTGGGTATAGTAACTGATTGTTGACTTCGTCTAACAGTTCCAACTTCTAGAGCATGTGTATGACTAAAATAACAAATAGTTATGCAGTTGTTTGGAGAATGAGTAGCACTGTTATGTATGCTGTTAGGTTATATATAACATATATGTGTGCGCGCGTGTAATCATTCATGATGCAATTTTTAATATCCATGATACATGGTATTTCTAGCACACTACTTGGAGGTAGTTTACTGATTTCTCATAATTGATAGGTAAAATAGGATAGGACCATGATCCGGATAAGGAGCTTTTTTAGGTTAATTATCTTTTGACTTTTTAGATCATTAACAAAGTCTCTTGTTAATTACTTCTTGTTATTAAAGAGAGAGAGATATTTATTATCGTATGTTCGTCTAACCCTAATTAGGATGTATTTAAACTCTAGCCTCCAAAGGAAGTGAAGAGAATGTCGTCATGGGGGTTATTTAAGATATATGTATTATTGTATTATTTATGTGCATCTAAACCCTCAATGACGACTTTTCCTCTTCGCTCTCTTTTAGGAAGGATATAAAAATCTGACGGTTTGAATCATTGATTTGGACCACATTGTAGAGCCTTCTTATCAAAATAGATCCTCTTTAGACGACTAATGCAATAACATTAAAAATGTTCTTTTGTTTAAGATACTGTAGTAAACTGGATTTGTATAGCTATGGTGTGATGAGATATAATCGTATGTAGGCTTGAGATTGGTCTTTATATTACAGTATACTATACTAACTGCCTTCATCCTTGATTCACCTTTTTTTTCAAAATTGTAATGCTAGGTAGACTGTATTTCTTGTGCATTAGTTCTTACTATTTTCAGGCTCCATAAATGTTCCCAATTAACATCAATCGTGAAGAGCTTCAGATTGTGCAGTTCAATCGTGAAGAGCCGTCACCATTTCATGCTATATATACAAATGCATTTAAGTGAAGGTAACTATTTCTCCAATCATTTGGACATGTCAGAGATCATACATTATCATCTAAATATATATTGGGCTGATAATTTCCTTAATTAAATATGTTTTGTCGATCAATTCACGTGGCATATTTATCTATGTAGGTAATTGAGAATATATTTTGAAGGCGGCCTACCTAATATTACTCTTTCATTTATGAATCTTTGGGAACTGTACATTTAATCTTATGGCTTAAGAAAGTATCATATCCCAGGAGCTCTCCTAGTGTTCACACTCTCCAATTTCTAATACCCCCCAATAGAACAAATGAGGCAAGGTTTGGAATAATTCCATATGCTTTTAATTATATTTTAATATACTACTTCCAAATTCCTATAATATATACTTGTGCACCTTAAGGTTTACAGTTTACCTATCTGATTGATTCATTTTATCTGTTCTAAAACTCTCTGTTCTAAAACTCGGAGTTCGAAATGGAACAGCATTTTGTTGGATGATGCTCGCTGCACTGAAGAGCATTACTGGGAAACTCAAGCCCAAACCTCGAGCTCTTTCTTGGGTCACCTATTACTTATTGAGGCCTACATAGAAGAACTTGAGACTGCAGTTAAGATCACAAGATTTTTTATTGAACAAGGTACAGGCTTGCAAGAAGTTGTTCTTCATTTGCCGCAATCTAAAGCCAATAATCTAGCTATCTGAGACTACTTTAATATTGGTCTAAAGGAGGGATGTATCCCAGCATCTCCTCATGCAAGCAATCGTTATTTCCAGCTACTTCCAAGTACACTAGTAGCAGGATTTTACAACCATACCCAATTCGTTATTTATCTATATTGTAAGAGTTAGTCCACTGTAGCGATATGTGCTTGTGTAAGTAAGGGTGGCTTCATGTATGTTGCCATTGAAGTTCTACCTGAATACTAGCTATAGTTTTAGAGGTTTTAGTAGAACAGCTTAGGATGCGGGAAAAAAAAAATACTGGAATTAGATTGAAATACTTATATTTTCTTACACCTATCAGCGCCCTTGTGTTTGATTTTGATTTTTAATATTTTAGTTTTCATTTCTCCCTCTGCTTAGTGCCTGCCTTTCCTTCTCTATCTTTCATCATCAGTGCTCGTGTTAGATTTCCTCCATTCATTCAGGTTGCTTTATGTACGTGTGGAAGGATAAAATTAGGAAAATAGAGGGATTCCCTTGGGCATAGGCTGATGTCAAAATGTCATGCCTAAACTATGGATTAAGTTTTGATGTCTTCCCTTGATTTTCTCCCGACTTTTTGAAAATGATTGTATAGCTTTTTCAGATAAATGAAGATGTGCTAGCGCTTCAACATTATTCTGTCAGTAGCTCTAGCGTTTATTGCTGCTTTTTCCCAACCCTATTATTTACAATTTGGAAACTCATTCAGTTTTTTGCTAGAGCAACTTTGTGATTTGATTTCTGTTTGCTACTAACCCATATAGCTGAGGTTGTACGAGCAACTTTTGCAAGCAGTAAATAGGCCAGTTTGAGATTGATGTGATTTTTTTCCCCTTTCTATTGATAAGGTAAGGATAAGATAGTGTGAGGTGGGAAAATAGGTTTTTCAGAGTGCTGGGGTTAGAAAGCATGGTGAGACAATGAACGTAAAATAGAAACTTGTTTAATTTGGAATTTTTATTCTTTGTTTACCAAAACATACGTTGCATTGCAGTGTCCGTTACTTATATATATGGGATTCTTGTATCCTTGACTTCTCCATGGGTTGTCCACCATTTGCCCTATGTTGGTGCTAGTGATAAGGTACGTACCATTTCAGAAAGTTCTTAAGCAAAAAAAGGGTTTCTGTTTTTAGTTTCAGACATGGAACAGCATTGGACAATCTCAACTTCACTACTTAGGAGCAATTCTTGGAAACTCAAGCTCAACCTAAGCATGGTGAATTTTTTTCTTCGCTGAAGAGCTTAGAAAAAAATAGTCTCCTTAAGAAACTAGCTGCTATTCAACAATCATTTTATAACTAAATAAGACTCTTGTAGCTCTAAGTTATTTAATTGTGTTCATCAATAACAAACTGTTATGAAAAAACTTAGATATCAATAATGCGGCCTTAATGCTAATTGTATAGGCCTATAATTTATTTTTTTCGAGAATAAAAATATGTATAATCTTTTTCCAGAATAAAAGTATATTTATAATCTTTTCCGACAATGAAAAAAAATATGATATCCTTATCATTGCGCATAAATGTAATCTTTCGAACACAAACTTTAATATCTACATCACCTGGTAGTGGCTTAGGTGTTTGATGCAAGGGGACCCAAGGCCCTTAAAAGGAAATGAAAATAGCGAACAAATAAAAAAAGTTTCCATCCTCATCGCATATGTATATATATAAGTTAAGACAAGACGGCCTCAATGCCCAAACCCTAGATTTGAGGGCAAATTGGCTGCCCCAGTCCCGAGATTGTAGATTCATAGATCTTGGACAAGATTTACTACAGATTGAAAAAACAGAAGCAATGACTGAGGCAAGGGACAGAATCAGCGATCTTCCTGATGAAATCTTACATGAGATTTTCTCCTTGGTGCCCGTCAAATCTGTTGCAAAAAACAGTGCTTTATCAAGAACATGGAGCCGTCTTTGGGCTACCTTACCTGTTCTCGACTTCAACCAGGTTTGTCCTCCAATGCCGAAAAGATTAGATCATGCAAACGAACTGCAGGTAGTTCTTGATGAGCAAATGGAAGCTTTGGCATTCATTCCCAGAGTATTGTTTAGCCGCCCCGAAAATTCTAACATCAATGTTTTTCGATTTTCGGGTCGGCTAATGAGTTTGTCTTGCTTAGAAGATTGCATTTGTAGAGTGGTGAATCATAGGGTTGGAGAACTCCAACTCAATCTCTTGATGGCTTGCGGCGAAAGATTTGATTTGCCTCATTGTGTGTATGAGTGTGATTCCTTGCGGAGCCTCACGTTAATTAACGCCACTCGCATCCGGCTTCGATCTCAGCCAGAAGATTCAAAGCCTAGGTTTTGTTTTTCGTTTTCCCTTGTTAAGGCTACGAGTGGCCTTTGCTCCCTTCAAGCCTTGACTCTCAAGTGTGTGGATATCTTGGATGATCATTTGACTACGGATTTATTTTCAGATTCTTCGTTTCCATTCCTTCAAAACTTGATTATGAAAACTTGTCAAGGAATGACGCATCTTAAAATCAGTTGTTCGAAGCTCAAAGATGTGCGAGTTGTTGATATGAACTTAAATAGCTTGGACATCTCTGGAAGTAGACTTGAGAATCTGACGGTTAGATTTTGTTTCGAAAATCCCAGCGGCGACAATAAAAGTAGGGTAAACATCTTTGCCCCCAATCTAAAAGTCTTCCGTTGGCAATTTAATGGCTATACTGATGATTGTTCAATCCAGAACTTCCCTAGACTGAATGCATTTTATATGCATTATTGGTTAGAAGATGATGTTAGCAATGTGATTATTAAAAACGTGGTCAAACTTCTCTCAGCATCATCCCAAATTTCAGTCCTTGATATTCAATCCTTCGGCCTTCTTCTGGTTAGTTTACTTTTCTTTTTCCCATCTGACTTTACTTGTTTTGAGAAAACTATGGTGACGAGCTTAAGTTGCTAGATATACAGTTGCTAAAATAACAAGTAGCTAGGCAAATATTGTGATAAAAAGAAGTATGTGCCTCGCCATGACAAAGATTACGTACTGTTTTCTTGATTATGATCAATAGGTAAAATAGGGTTTCTTTTGACTTTTCAGGGCGTTAATTTAGAAGGTTGTGGTTACTTTTATTTATAATTTCTGGATATTATATACATATGTATTTTTGTAGGAATGTATGTTATTCATTAAAATGTTGAAATAATACGTACAACGGAGAATAGTAATATAAAGATACATTTATTTTGGTATGTATGTCAAGCCCTCAGAATGTACTTAATCAAGTGATCCAAACCAGCCATTTGTTAAGTCTCCCTTCAACTATTTATTTCCAAGATCAATCCCTAACAGGAAACTACCAAGTCATCTGACTATGAAGGAAATGAATATATAGTGCTTCTGAGTAAATACCAAAATGTTTAAGATAAAAATCAAATGGTAAAACCATAGTTAGAAATGTTCTTTTGTTTAAGGTCATTCTTTAGTAAAAGTGGTGTGATATATAGGATATATAGTATAGATGCTTAGGATTGGTCTTCATATTACACTGTGGCGCCTGGATGTAATGAGATTTCTGGGGAGTAAGAACTGCATTTCATCCTTGATTCAACTTTTACAGTTAATCAAAGGAGTAATGATCGGGAAATATTTTTGTGTGTTTTCTACTGCTTATATTCCCAGTACTTAGATGCCTTCTTTAGTCACTAGAATTGGATAGGAATGAAAACCCTCTAAATTCAATGTATAATTAATGAAGGTAGAGGATAATGATTTTTTATGTTGAGAGAATTATGAAGGGTTAGTTTACTTTTCTTTTTTTCCCATCTGACTACTTGTTTTGTTAAAAACTAGGGAACTTTAACGAAAAGTTCCCGGTACTGTTCACTTTAACGAAAAATCATATTTTTACACTAAAAAGTCAATCCTAGTACTATTCACTTTACCCTTTATTTTGTCCTTATTATTAAAACTCAAAGTTTTCAAGCCATTTTCATTAGTTTTCCTTAAAAACTATGGTGCCGAACTTAAGTTGCTATATATCTAGCTTTTGGTTATTAGCTTTAACTAGATATACAGTTGCTAAACTAACAAGACATACAGTTGCTAAAATCATGAAAGAAACTTGTCCTAATCCAATTATTTTAGGAGGACTGGAATGGATGAGTTTTCTTCATGTGTAATCTATCTTCAACCTTCAAGTTAGATACAACTTTTTAATCTTATTCTTCAACATACCTTGAAAATAGTGTTTTATCCATTTCAAAACAATCCCCTCTACCAAACGAGGCTACATGCTTCATAAACTTTTCCCAGCATCATTGGCTGGTAAAGAATATCTTAATTGTCACGTGTATATGTGTGTGTGTATACCCAGTGGCGAATCTAGGATTTTAGCATTGGTGGTCCTAATTAAGATTCTAAAAGACATTAGGTGCTAGTCAGGTGGCGGGTTCGAGCCTAGCGCCTAGGCATGGGCCTAATTAGACGAATTTAAATAAAGTTTATTATATGTCATAAAAATAAGTGTCTATTTACACTTAAATAACACTATATACTTGTATTGATAAATTAAGTTTATTATTTAACATATATAACATACAAAAATATCCTAATTTTTGCTATTAGTATTTAGTGAAATTGATGGTAGGAGGAAGTTCAAGTGATTACAAGTCCATATATAGTACTTTACGAAATATTTTTCACATGTCTTATAATTTATAGTGAATTTTGAAAGAAATAACGGTGTCAAACAAGTGGTATAAAAAAGCTGGGTGAGTGATGCATCATCCCTTTGTTAACCAAAATGTTAGGTGGCACAACCTGATTGGGCATCAATTAAAAGAAGAAAAAGAAAAAAGGGGAGTTGGTTACCTGAAAATGGAGAGAGAAAGTCATTTCTCTTTCTTCTTCGTTGAAACCAAGGTTCAAGAACAGTAGAGAGCTATGTGTTCCTCTTAGTTTGAAATTAGACTTCTTTTTTCAAGGCTTCTGTTGCAGAGCATATACACATCCATGGTACTCTTCTCACCTCCACCACATACCCAAATCGTTGGGTGGTCCTCGAAAGTCCTTACAGGCGCTTCTTCGAACTTTCGAAGAGTTGTGGAACCACCCGGGTCTATAGATCTGCTCCTATATATACCTATACTAACAGTGCTTCAAATTGTGCATATCATTTATGAAGAACCACTTAATTCATTTCATGTTACATCCATACACATTTTAGTGGAAGATAATATATTTCCAAAGTTTTGGTTTACAAAATGGAATATTTTTCAGCAAGCTAGCATTACTTTGGTTTAGGTTTTATGCTCCAAGAAGAGGGCCTTGTGAGTGAGATATTTTTGTGATAGGATATCATATCATACCAATATCTTACTCCAAAGCGTAAATAAAATATTTTAGCAAGATTAACATACAATATCTATATAAAGCCTAACTAATATGTGTAATCTATAATTACTTGTTATATTAATTAATCTACGAAACATAAAATTGAAAATAATAAAAAAGGAGGAGCACTTAAGAATTCATTAAGTGTTTTGAAGCACTTTAACAACGATTAACATGATAGAATTTCAAGAGAAAAATGGATGAGAGGGGCACATGCCCTCTTGCAATACAATCTTAGGACTTAGGTAAACTAATAAGGATTTTCTGCACTAATCTCTGATTTGACAGTTCCTCACCATAAGTTTTCATTTGGTTCACAATATTGAACATCCTAGTCAAGTAGGTAGACAAGGATTCACCTTCACTCATCCTAGTATATTCAAAATCTCTCCTTAACATTGGAGCTATTTGACTGATCTAACCTTTTTGTCAACTCAAAATTCCTATTGTTGAACATCCTGAGCTGCTATGGATGTCTCCAAGTTTGAGATTCAGAGAAATATCTCGTTTGAAACTGCTATGTGAATGATACCAAAAGCTTTTGCCTCTTTAGTTTCATTTTCTTTCATCGCAATCCTCTTCACTGATAGTTGTTCATCATTGCTCGAATCATCCTCCATTTTTTAGTTTTCATACCCTTTTTCCGTGAGCTTCTAGAGATCATGAGACTTGAATATGGTTTGCATTTTGATAACCATGTTGGGGCTTGTTTGTACCATACTTGACCAATCCCGAAACTACTGAGCACCGGTCAACGTTATACCGTCAAGGACCCAGAAGAGTTTCCCTCCAACCAGGAGGCCAATCACAGCGCGACACGTGTCGACATCAAAAGCCAACCACGTGTCAACATCAGAAACCAATCACAACACGACACGTGTCAATGTCAGAATGAAACTAGAAACTCTCTTCTATAAATAGAGATCATTCTCTCACAATATTTCCTAATGTCATTTGTACTAAATCATTCACTAGTACTCATAAAAGGAGAGCTTGAACCTATGTACTTGTGTAAACCCTTCACAATTAATGAGAACTTCTCTACTCCGTGGACGTAGCCAATCTGGGTGAACCACGTACATCTTGTGTTTGCTTCTCTGTCTCTATCCATTTACACACTTATCCACACTAGTGACCGGAGCAATCTAGCGAAGGTCACAAACTTAACATTTTCTGTTGTACCAAAGTCCTCACTGATTTTGTGCATCAACAAATTTGAAAATTTGAAAATTCAAAAATTCAAAAAAAAAAAAAAAAAAATTGCCTAGGCCTCCTCTTCTTTGGGCCTAACAACTTTCATAACAAATATATATGAAGGAGGAGTTTTGGGCTACCACTTAGAAAGGAAAATGGTGAAGCTTTGTTACTTTGGAAACTTGGCTACTAGCAAGACACCTCTTTCGTCAACTCCCTCGACCAGACTTGGGGGACTCCTACCATATGCTACTGCACCTTGATACTTGGAAGTCTCACGATCACTCAGTGACTTGGATTTTTTCAAGTCTCCAACCGAGAAGTTTTCCTCATTCGGGAAATTAAGGGAGCACTACCTCAACCTACATGCTTCACTCACAAAGCTTCAACATACAAGATTCAACAAAAGAAAAAATTCAAAGAACTTAGTGAAGAAGGCCTTGGTGTATTTAACACAATATATTGAAATGAAGCAAAGCTTGTTTATTGATATCTCCGATAAGTTACAAATATGTACATATACATGAATCAAAATAAACAAAAAAGAGGGAGCCTTCACAAAGGTTGCTTAGGAGAAGTCTCAGCAGTCGGCAGAGCCTCAGAAAGAGGAGGCACCAAAGGGTGATTATTCGTAGCCTCAGTACTAGGCAGAACCCCAGAAGGAGGAGGCATCGAATGTTGATCATTTGGAGCTTCATTACGTGGTACAGCCCCAGAAGACGAAGGCAATAAATGCCTTTGGAACAAACCCACAAACCTCTGATGATCAAGTAAAATCTGACCATCAGATTCCTGCAGCTGGTCGAGCTTCCTCTTCATGTTTGTAGCATAGTCATGTGCGAGCCTGTGCAACTGTTTATTCTCATTCTTGAGCCCTCTGATCTCCTGTTTGAGACTTATCACTTTGGCCGCCAATGATTTAATTTGGCTGGTTCAAGCAAATAAACGTTGGGCCATATTAGACACAGAACCTGCACACTGAACACTGAGAGCCAGAGAATCCTTAATAGCCAACTCATCAGACCGTTTGGAAAGTAGTCTGTTATCTTTGGGAGTGAGAAGGTTCATGGTCACCACTGTAGCGGTCATATCATTCTTCATCACAGAGTCCCCAACGGTAAGAGGACCAGTAGAGGATAAGAAGGATGGACGCCATATGTTGTCTTGAGAAGGCATGACTGCCTCTTCACCAAAGTTCAAGTCAAAACGATGGTCGGATGGGCCAGACATTCTCAGAAATGATGAAGGAGAAATGAGGTGCAACAAATCTCTGAAGTAAGGGGAAAATTCCTATAAGCAATAACTCTCTGAATGTACTTCTTGCACACAATTGGTGCCCTTATAAAAGAAAGGGCAACATGGCCTTTGGTTCAAAAATCGAAGAGGCACCACTCTCCGGATTCCGAAGAGGCACCACTTTCCACATGCAACATCAGCTTTCCGGGTACCACAGATAACTTTGCCAAAGATCTGTGACAAAGTTTAGACACATAAATTTTGAAGGTCCAGTTACCCTACTATTACCCACAAGGGTAAAGGAACAACACCACTGCTTGATAACTAGAAAGTCCCAATGTGTGTCAACCTCCGTGCTCCGTGGCAAGGCAGACTGGCAAAAATGCCCAACCTTTACTCACATTCAAGAAAACACTCTCAACAAGATTGCTTGCTCAAAAATTGAAGAGGCACCGCCCTTTGAATCTCGAGAGCCAGACTCCCAACAGGATTACTTTCTCAAAAATCGAAGAGACATTGCTCTTCGAATCTCAAGAGTCAGACTCCCAACAGGATTGCTTTCTCAAAAATCGAAGAGGCACCGCTATCCGAATCTCAAGAGCCAGACTCCCAACATAATTACGTGCTCAAAAATCAAAGAGGCACCGCCCTCCGAATCTCGAGAGCCAGACTCCCAACAAGATTACTTTCTCAAAAATCGAAGAAACACTGCTATCCGAATCTCAAGAGTCAGACTCCCAACATGATTGCTTTCTCAAAAATTGAAGAGGCACCGTTCTCTGAATCTCGAGAGCCAGATCCCCGACATGATTGCTTGTTCGAAAACCAAAGAGGCACCGCTCTCTGAACTTCGAGAGCCAGATTTCCTTGGATAAAGCTTGTCTGCAATCTTCACACTCAACATCAGCTTTCCAGATACCACATACCACTTTTTCAAAGTGCTCTGACAAAGTTAAAACACGTGAAGCTTGCAGCTCCCACTACATTGCTATGACCAAGAAGGGTAAAGGAATAACACTACTACTTGTTGTTAGGGAGACTCCTATATATGTCGACTTTCATCCTCCACAACCACGCAGACCTGCAAATAAAAAAAATGCTTAACTGTTCTTCACATCCGAGAGGGCACTCTCAGCAGAGTCTCTCGAAATACTCAGCTTCTTTTCCTCCCGATAATACCTCTGCAAACAAGCCACACCAGAGCAAGAGTATCTCATATCATTAGGGTTAAAAGTAAGAGTATCCCATATCATGCTTTTTCCCTATCTTTTCCTTTGGCCTTGTTCTTACCTGCAAGACAAGGAGAAATAGAGCAATCAGTCAACACTTGGAATCAAGCTTCTAGTCAGGAACTGACTGCCTAGAACCCCTTGCCTAATTACTTACCTGGCATTGCTTTCGAGTACTCATCTTCAACATCTTATGCTTCCAGAGAAGATACCACATCTGCCTGAGGAACAGATAGGGCAAGTGAGAAAGATACAAGGAAGGATGTGGAGACAAGCGTAACAGAACATGTGCCGATACATCCACTACTTTGTCAACAACAAAAGTATCCCATATCATCAGGGTCGAACGTACTCTAGATTTGATGGACTTGTTTTGACCCTCAAATTCTTGAGTCGGCCTTATACTCTGGAGGAAACCAGAAAACCCTCCAGCCTAGTTCAAGAATAAGCGTGTGGAAAGTTACTTCTTCAAAAGCAAAAGTATTTCATATCATCTCTTCTCCATTTGCTTTTCCTTATCCTTGTTGCTGTTTACGACACAAGAAGAAGGAGAACAATCAACCGGAAGCCGAAGTCGAACCTCCGATCCAGGTTGCTTGCTTGGAAGTCTGATTGCTTACCTTGTTTGTTACCTCATTCGGCAAATCTCCTAGCTCGGCGACTTGAGAGACTCCTACTATAGGGTTTGTATCGCACTTGACCAAGCCCGAAACTACAAGTAAGCTTCAAGTGAAATTGATACATTACCTTGTGCATTTTCATCGGTTAAAGATACGACCCCTGGATGGAGGAAAAGTACTTCCAGAGAAGATGCCACATCTACATATGAGACATATAAGGCAAGTGAAAATGATACCACACTTCGGTACTTAGAAGTTTCGTGATTACTCAATAGCTTGGATCTTGCAAGTCCCCAATCGAGGAGCTTCCCTCACTCGGGAACTTAGGGGAGCATTGTTTGTACCATACTTGACCAATCCTGAAACTACTGAGCACCAATCAACGTTATACCGTCAAGGACCCAGAAGAGTTTCCCTCTAACCAGGAGGCCAATCACAGCGCGACACGTGTCGACATCAAAAGCCAATCATAGCGCGACACGTGTCAACATCAGAAGCCAATCACAACACGACACGTGTCAATGTCAGAATGAAACTAGAAACTCTCTTCTATAAATAGAGATCATTCTCTCACAATATTTCCTAATGTCATTTGTACTAAATCATTCACTAGTACTCACAAAAGGAGAGCTTGAACCTATGTACTTGTGTAAACCCTTCACAATTAATGAGAACTTCTCTACTCCGTGGACGTAGCCAATCTGAGTGAACCACGTACATCTTGTGTTTGCTTCTCTGTCTCTATCCATTTACACACTTATCCACACTAGTGACCGGAGCAATCTAGCGAAGGTCACAAACTTAACATTTTCTGTTGTACCAAAGTCCTCACTGATTTTGTGCATCAACAGGGCTTAAAAAGACTTCACTACTTTGGAGATGTTTATCTCACAAAGAAGAATGTAATGCTGCAGAATTGATGTGCAAGAGAAAGAAAGAATAGTCAAAGTATTACACAAGATTTTTATTCACTCACAAACTTAGAACAAGAGGAAACACTCAAACACTCTTAGAAGCTTTGTTGCTTCTTCTCACTTCTCACTTGGCATTCTCACTTCTCATTTCTTGCTCTCTTAGTTGTTTCAAATGGTGTGGATGCCTTCTCATTTTATAGGCATGGATGGAACCTTGGAGAAGCATGGAAGCATCATGCTAGAAATATCTAGATAATTCCACTACCTTCCTAAGCTAGAATTATCTACACTAATCTTGTATGTTGGTGGAATCCTCACCATTCTTCTAGACTCTTCCACCAACTTGAACTTTGCTAGAATTCTCTAGCATGTGCATGGATCTTTCTTTGTGCATGGGCTGGATCCATTATCTTTGGGCCAAGACAAGATTACAATTCAACATCCCCCCTTAATCTTGTCTTGTGACACCGATTGAGTTCCTCAGTCTGATAAAGTCTTCTTGTTTGAGTGGCTTAGTGAATATGTCCGCAATATGGTCTTGCAACT
Organism: Malus fusca; assembly: GCA_035220775.1. Lineage (NCBI taxonomy): Eukaryota > Viridiplantae > Streptophyta > Magnoliopsida > Rosales > Rosaceae > Malus > Malus fusca. The sequence continues at coordinate 6,940,899 of CM069067.1, read as the reverse complement.
TCACGTATTCCATTTGCACATCTTTTCTTGCAATACACTCTCTTATGTAATGATAGCGGGTATCTATGTGTTTGCTCCTGTCATGGAATACTGGATTCTTTGCTAGAGCTATTGCAGACTTGTTGTCGACATAGATCTCTGTTAGCTCTTCTTGTGGGATGCTTAATTCTTTCAGCAAGTTTCTCAGCCAGATTGCATGACAGACACATGAGGTAGCAGCTACGTATTTAGCTTCGTAGGTAGAAAGAGTGACAATCAGTTGCTTCTTCGACATCAATGTGAATGCAGTGTCTCCCATGAAGAACACAAATCCAGTAATGCTTTTTCTATCGTCGGAATCTCCTGCCTAATCACGATCACTATATCCAGCAAGTTTGTAGTTATCAGAACTTGAATAGAACAATCCAAAGTTAACAGTACCTTTAAGATATTGAAGAATTCTTTTGGCGGTCTTGTGTAGTTGTAGGATTCTTCATGTAGCGACTGATTAATCCAACAACATAGAGAATGTCTGGTCTTGTGCATGTCAAGTAGCGCAAGCTTCCAACTAAACTCTTGAAAAATGTTGGATCTACACTTTCTCCTTCGTCATGCTTGGTTAGTTTGACTCCGCACTCCATTGGCGTGCTTATGGGCTTGCAGTCTTCCATTTTGAACTTTTTCAGTATCTCATTTGTGTAGCTTTCTTGGGAGATGAAAATGCCTTCTTTGTTCTGCTTGACTTCAATGCCTAGGTAGTATGCCATCAACCCGATGTCGGTCATCTCGAATTCTTTGGTCATCACTTTCTTGAACTCTTTAAACATGCTTGGATTATTTTCGGTGAAGATTAGATCATCCATATATAAGCACACAATTAGAATATCTCCATCTTTGACTTTGACGTAGATATCACGTTCATGAGGGCACTTGATGAAGTTGTTATCTTGAAAGTACTTGTCGATGCGACTATTCCATGCTCGTGGCGCTTGTTTTAACCCATAGAGAGCTTTCTTCAACTTCAGAACTTTGTCTTTATGCCCTTTGATTTCATAGCATGATGGTTGCTAAATGTAGACTTCTTCTTTAAGGACTCCATTTAGGAAAGCGGGCTTCACATCCATTTGTTGAATCTTCCATTTGTTTTGAGCTGCCAAAGAAATTAGTAATTGTATAGTTTCCAACCGAGCAACGGGTGCAAATACCTCATCATAGTCGATTCCGGCTCTTTGACTATAGCCCTTCGCCACTAATCTCACCTTGTATCTTTCGACCTCTTCGTTGGCATTATTCTTTGTCTTATACACCCACTTGACTTCGATGGCTTTGTGTCCTTTTGAAAGAATAGCGAGTTCCCATATTTCATTCTTTTGGATTACTTCAATTTCTTCATCCATTGCTTTCATCCACTTAGTATCTTGTATTGCTTCTTGGAAGTCAACTGGTTCACAATCAACAAAGAGACAAAAAAATGTAGGATTATCAAGTCTTTTAACTACCTCATAGAGATCTCGTAGACTTCTTATGTGTGGTACTTCTCTTTCATTTAAACTCCCACTTGATGATGCTGATGCTGGTGAATTGCCATGATTGGTTGATATTGGTAAAGCAGGTGGAGTAGTGGATTCTTGTTGAACCTCTCTTGCTTGCTCCATCATCCCTTGTTCATTCTCTCATTCAAACTGAGGAAAGAAGTGAAGATCACCCGCATGAGAGCCAAAATCCCATTCTTATTCTTCATCGAACGTCACGTCTAGACTAATCACTGTTTTCCCATTTTTTGGATTATACAACTTATAGCCTTTTGAATTTGAGTCATAGCCAATGAGGATGAACTTCTCACTTTTATCGTTGAGTTTGGTTTTCCTCTTATCTGGTACATGTACGTGGGCTATGCTTCCAAAAACTCTTAGATGGAAGATACCTGGCTTTCCTCCACTCCATGCCTCTTGTGGAGTTTTTCCCCACACACTTCTTGTTGGAAACCGATTTGATAGGTAGACAGCACATGCTATCGCTTCTGCCCACAACTCCTTAGGCAATCTCTTGCTTTTGAGCATGCTTCGAGCCATGTCGAGGATGGTTTGATTTTTTCTTTCCCCCACACCATTTTGTTGAGGGGATCTTGGAACTGTCAAAGGTTGACGAATTCCATTGGCTTCACAGAATTCTTGAAATTCCTTCGAAGTGAATTCTCCTCCTGGATTAGATCTCATGACTTTGATCTTGCAACCACTTTCTTTTTCTACAGCGGCTTTGAACTTCTTGAATGCTCCAAAGGCCTCTAATTTGAATGCTCCAAAGGCCTCTAATTTCTGCTTCAAGAAATATACCCAGGTTTTCCTTGAAAAATCATCAATGAAGAGAAGGAAATAATTATTTTTACCCAAAGAGCTTGGTTTTATTGGACCACACACATCAGTGTGAATAAGATCGAGTGGCTTATGGGCTCTTGTGGTCGACTCCTTTGGAAAGCTTTTCCTGAACTGTTTCCTAAGTAAACATCCTTCGCAAGCTTGATCAGGGCGACTAATGCACGGTAAGCCTCTCACCATCTCCTTCTTGGACAATAACTCTAGTCCCCCAAAGTTAAGATGCCCAAAACAAAGATGCCAAAGCCAGGATGTGTCTTTGTAACATATCTTGAGACACTTTGCAACATCGTTTTGAATGTTTATGGGAAACATCCTATTCTTTGACATTTTCACCTTGGCAATTAATCTTCCTTTGTCATCTCTAAGAAAAAGGTTATAATTTTTCATGTGAATATCAACCTTTTTCTAAGAGTTGACCCAAGCTCAAAATGTTGCTTTTCATATTGGGCACGTAGTAGACATTTGAAATTAATTGGTGACCGCCATTTTTCAGGGGAATTAGGATGTTACCTTTTCCTTTTATGGGTATTTTGAATTCGTCTCCAAAAGAAACGTTGCCACTCACCGATTCATTGGGGTCTACGGACATGCTTTTTCTTCCGCACATGTGGTTGTTGGTGCCGGTGTCAAGGTACAATGTATAGTCTTGGTCTCCATCATTGTTCTTGCACGCTAGTAGCACAATACCATTATCTTCTTTCTCTTCTTTCACATAATTGACCTTTTCATCAAGTCTGTTGCTTAGAGCTCTACATTCCCAAGCATAATGCCTAAACTTTTGATAGTTGTAGCATTGAACTTAAGATTTTTCATACCTCAAGTTTGAGCGCCCTCTTCCACGACATTTTGTTGATTTTTCTCCTCTTTCGTAGTTACTATGGTTGTTGAAGTTCCAACCACATCCACGTCCATGTCCACGTCCGCTCCTTGACCATGACTTCTTTCGTACTGGCTTCTCTCATTATCGAAGCTTTCTTCTTTCTTCTTTGGCTGGACATGCGTCTTAAGGAGCTGCTCATTATTCCCTTGCCTTTTCTTATGTTTCTCTTCATATGTTGTAGCGAACCCATTAATTGCTCTACACTAATTTCTTCCAAGTTTTTAGTTTCTTCAATCGTCATAACAATGTGCTCGAACTTGGGGTCCAACAAGCGTAGTATCTTCTCCATAATTCTAACATCTTCCAACTTTTCACCGTTTCTTTTTAATTGATTAGAAACAGCTAAGACTCTTGAGAAATAATCAGAGATTGATTCAGACCCTTTCATTTGTTGAGATTCGAACTCACCTCTTAATACTTGAAGATGAACCTTTTTTTGTTCAGCTCATTTGTAAGAGGTTTGAAGCTTCTCCCATGCTTGCTTGGCAAAGGTCGCACTCGAGAGCTTCTCAAAACCATTGTCATCTAATGCTTGGTAGATGAGTTAGAGAGCCTTCTTGTCTCTCTTTCTTGAATCTTTCAAACTCTCTTTCTGGGGTTGGGACATAGTAGCTTCATCTTCTGGCTCAATGTAGGCTTTCTCCACGACTTCCCATACATCATGTGCTCCCAAAAGGGCCTTCATTTGGATACTTCAATTATCGAAGTTGTTGTTGTCGAGCATTGGAACTTGGAAGGCTGCCATAGCGTTGCTAGCCATAGCTCTGGTACCACTTTGTTGGGGCTTAAAAAGACTTCACTACTTTGGAGATGTTATCTCACAAAGAAGAATGTAATGCAGCGGAATTGATAGGCAAGAGAAAGAAAGAATACTCAAAGTATTACATAAGATTTTTATTCACTCACAAACTTAGAACAAGAGGAAACACTCAAACACTCTTAGAAGCTTTATTGCTTCTTCTCACTTCTCACTACTTGCTTTCTTGGTTGTTACAAATGGTGTGGATGCCTTCTCCTTTAATAGGCATGGATGGAACCTTGGAGAAGCATGGAAGCATCATGCTAGAGATATCTAGATAATTCCACTACCTTCCTAAGCTAGAATTATCTACACTAATCTTGTATGTTGGTGGAATCCTCACCATTCTTCTAGACTCTTCTACCAACTTGAACTTTGCTAGAATTCTCTAGCATGTGCATGGATCTTTCTTTATGCATGGGCTGGATCCATTATCTTTGGGCAAAGACAAGATTACAATTTAACAAACCATAAATTATAGTTGAACCCATTGAAGATATGACCCCTTTTTTCTCGACATTGTTCGATCCAACCATCTGAGACTTTGAGTCGAAAGCTAGGGTTCTTCGAGACCTGGGTTTTGCCCCCTTTTCTTCTTCATAGATTTCGAGATTGTAATGCCCAGTTCTGAAAATCAGAACTAGAGCTCTGAGACCATGTTAATATATTCTATGCTGGAAATTTCCTTAATTAGTATGTTCTGTGGATTAATTTGGCATATTTATCTATGCATGTCTCTACTTCATTTATTTTATGCTGAAAATTTCCTTAATTAGTATGTTTGGTGGATTTATTGGGCATATTTATCTATGCAGGTTTTAGCAAGCATATATTTTCAAGGCGGTCTACCATTTTCATTTATGAAACTTAAGACGCTGGATATTTTTGCTTATGGGTTGAAAAGATATGATATACCTGGACTGCTATGCTTATTCAAGAGCTCTCCTGTCGTCGACACTCTTAAAATTATGATATGTCCTAAAACAACCAATGAGGTAAAGCTCAGCGTAATTCGATATGTTTATATTTCAAACAGTACGTGAGAAGTCCTATAATATATTTATGCACAGATTTACAGTTCAACTATCTGATTGATTAATTAATTTATTCTAAAACTTAGGTCCCGAATTGGAACAACATTTTGTTGGACAATGCTAACTGTACTGAAGAGCAATACTGGGAAAAACAAGCTCCAACTTTGAGGTCAATCCTGTGTAACATAAAGATGGTGACGATTTATGTTGGGGAAGGTATAGAAGAACTTGAGAGAGCAGTTAAGATGACAAGATTTTTTCTTGAACAGGGTACAAGCTTGCAAGAAATGGTTCTTGTTGTACCGCAATCTAATGCCAATAATCTAGATACTTGGAAGGACAAAACTGGTCTAACAGAAGGATTTCGCCCGGCATCTCCTCATGTCAAGATACTAATCACAGCTCTTTCAAGCAGACGAAGGGCTAGCTGAACTCCAGTCCAAGCGCTTCTCTGCTTAATGTAATGACTTTGGTTTTGCTAATTCCTAACCCCTTGTTTTTCCCATGTGGTTTTCTTCGGGAGGTTTTAGCGAGGCCCCATGTAGTATCTTTTGATTGTAAGGAATTAATGAATTATCCTTTTTTTCTTTAAAAAAAAGCTGCACTGTGAATTTAAGAGTATTAACTTTCATGGACGGTTACCAGTAGCAAGCTTTTACAATCATGCCAGTTTTTGTGTGCATCTATATAGTAATATTGTGGAAATTTTTCAGGTCGACGGGCCGAGAGTCCACTCCAACTACATCGATACTGTCCCCATTTAACCACCTGCACAATCCTCATGTGTGGAGTTTTATCACAAAAAGCCTCCGTGTTAGTTAGAGTGGGGTAATTCTATATAAATGGGTCTTTGCCCTTTCTTCTGTCCGATGTGGGACACAGAGCTGGCCTTGAGGGTGTGCAACAGGTGCCACCGCACAGGGCCCCCGATTTGGAAGGGCCCCTAAATTTTCATTACATGTATACATATGCATATAAAATAGATTACATGCAAAAGATAATTTTATCTGTGGTTCTAGCGCAAGCGGTTTAGCTCTTCTTTCTTCTAGCCCATGTGCTGGGTTTGAATCCCAATGATATTGTTTTGTTATATTTAAAACTTTTGCAAATTTGTAAACAGGAGATAATAAAAAGGCATCCAACGTGTATCGATGAAAAAATTGAAAAAAATAATAAAAAAGATGAAAATTTTTGCAAATTTGTAAACAACTTATTTTTATTGCAGTAACTTGTAATATTTTAGTTTTATAGATGAAAAAATTGAAAAAAATAATAAAAAAGAAATATAACATTAAAAAAAAATGAAGGACCTCCATCTAAGTTTTGCACAGGGTGACACGCCCCGATCCCGATGTCCTCGTGACATCGGGATGATCACGTGCTGGCCGACACCCAATGGGTGACGAAAGCCATTAAATTCAGTAAAAGATTATAATTAAGCTAAAACAGGCAGCAGAACTAGCCACATAATACTAAAAATTCAACTTCTAATTAATAAAATTCGGAACAACACATAATGTCAGAGCATACGTCTATTACAGAGTACAAACAGAATTTAAAATAGAGATGTGCTATATTACAATAGATATCGAAGCAGAAGAAAAGTAACACTGGATCACTGGTAGGGAAATGCCTCGTAGCTTATATCGTAATCCTCGTTCGTAGGTCCTGAAGGGGGCGCAAAACAAACATGAGTGGACCAATTTGATATATATATAATAAAACAGTTATCAACGTACTAACCCCCAGGTTTATGAAAACATAAATATCATGATCAAAATAGGTTTTCCGAAACCTAGCATGCCGTGCAATATTTCAATTTCATAACTTGTATAGGTAATAAACACTAGTGAATTATCCGATAACCCCCAGGCCCCATGCCGGCTTCCCGTCTCTGAGCAAACAGTCAGAGGAAAATACACTTCAGGCCTCATGCCGGCTTCCCGTCCCTGTGCTAAATAGCCAGAGGAAATACACTCCAGGCCCTATGCCAACCTCAAACCGTCGCCCGGGACGGACCTGAATCTATCCCTACGTCCCGTAGCGGAAAGGACCACTAGGTAAGTACAAAACCATTGAACATACATATATTGAAAAACAACTTCATAGTATAAAGTCATCCATCATCTATACTATAAAGAGGTGTTCGAAACATGTTCTAAATATCATATCGTCATCCATCAGATATTCTATAAGAACACGGGTTATAGGAAAACTAGTAATAATTCAAAGTAGCCTCAGTAAGCATGTTATCTCACAAAACGTTTCATAAAACGTAATCATCAAATCATGTTTTTCATGTATGCATTTCTACTATAAAATATGCATTTTAGAAGGGGTCCACTCACCGTACACCGACGGTGCAAAGCTATACCAAAAGGTATCACGGAATCACCGTTAATAATTTCACCTATTCACATAAAGGAATACCTTTGGTCAAACTCTATTCAAACGATTGAATTTGGAAAAACGGACTTCAAAAACGGGTCCAGAACGTCGAAATTAGCCTAGGAAAGGTCCTGGACGAAATCCCGAAAAGTCAACTTAAAAAGTCAACGTTGACCGTTGACCGGTCAAAGTCAACGTCAAAGTCAACTCTGACCGTTGACCGAGTCAACGTTGACCGTTGACCAAGTCAACAGTCAACTGTCAGAGGTCAAAGGTCAAACGGGCTTTGGGTTTGGGTTGGGCCGAAAGGCCTTAAGGGTTTTGGGTTGAAAACCCAACTGAAAATGGCCCAAGGCCTTCATTCCATAACAGAAAAATAATTAAAACCCCTAAAGGTTTTGGGTTTCCTAATGGGCTTCGGCCCTAATTCTAATGGCCCAAAGGCCTTAATTCTAAAACAAAAAGAATAAATAAAAAGAAATGGGGTTTGGGTTTGGGCTAGCTCCCACACGGGCCTAAGGCCCTTTGCTATTCGAAACCGGCCTGGGAGGCCTGGTTTCACCGGAACACCACCATCACCGGAGCTTCATAGCTCCGGCCGATTCACACACACAAACCTAGACCCCGATCTAGGTACCAAAACGAAGAGCAAGACGAAGGGAGTGTTTTTATACCTTCCTTTCGTCGTGGAACGGCCGGAAATGGCCGGAAAAACCCCCGACACCCTCGGGATCGCCGGAGTTGGGTGTGTTGTCCTCCGAGCAATTTCGTTCTGAAACTTCGAAATTAACGAGACAAAACTCATCAAAATACATCCCAGTAACGATTTAGAAGAATTAGAGAGAAATTCGAGACTCACCTCGCCGGAAAACTGGGTTTGGGTGCCTCGGGTTCGCCGGAGTTCCTTTTTCCGTTTTCCTGGGGTTGCAGCACGGGACAGAGGGAGAGAAGAACAAGATGGGATGATGCTTCCTCGCACGGGGATGCGAGTGCGTGCGATGGTTGCGCTGCGGTGCAGAGAAAGAAGAGATGAGGGAGAGAGAGATAGAGCCGAGAGAGAGATAGAGACGGACAGAAGAAAGAAGAAGAACGAGGAAGAAGGGAGTCACGGAGGGGGGACAGAGAGAGAAGTTCACAATCACTTAGGGTGCTGCCACGTGGCAGTGTCAGAAAGAAAGAGATCCATTGATTTGGATCTTAATTAAACAGTCTAAAAGGACTAAATTGAAAGATTTAAAAATATTTAAGGGACATTTCACATTTATAATTTTATAAATGGGGGCGGGTGTTACAATCTACCCCCCTTATAAAAATTTCGTCCCCGAAATTACAACCTCAAGCAAATAAATACGGATATTGACTCCTCATCAGGTCTTCCGTTTCCCACGTCGCTTCTTCAGCAGCGTGGTTCCTCCACAACACTTTCACCAACGGAATGACCTTGTTCCTCAACACTTTATTCTGCTGGTCAAGAATAGCCACTGGTTCTTCAACATAACTAACATCCTGACTTACTTCCAGCGGCTCTAGCTGAATAACATGAGAGGGATCCGATACATATTTCCGAAGCATAGAAATATGGAAAACATTGTGAATCTGAGACAACTCCGATGGCAACTCCAATCTATAGGCAACTGCACCAATTCTCTCTGTAATCTGATAAGGACCAACATATCGAGGACTCAACTTTCCTCGTTTACCAAAACGAACCACACCCTTCCAGGGAGACAACTTCAAGAATACAAAGTCACCGACCTTGTACTCACGATCTTTGGAATGTTTGTCCGCTATACTTTTCTGTCGGTCTTGAGCTGCCTTGAGATTTCTCTTTATCATCTGGATGTTCACATTGGTAGTGTCTACGATCTCCGGTCCCAACAATACTCGCTCGCCGACCTCTGCCCAACACAACGGCGTCCGACACACTCTCCCATACAAAGCTTCATAAGGTGCCACACCAATACTCGAATGGTAGCTGTTGTTGTATGCAAACTCAACCAACGGTAGATAGCTATCCCAACTACCCTTCCACTGAAGAACAGACACTCTCAACATGTCCTCCAATGTTTGTATTGTCCTCTCAGACTGACCGTCAGTCTGTGGATGATAAGCAGTACTAAACAGCAACTGAGTACCCATGGCAGTATTAAAAGCCTTCCAAAATCTGGAAGTAAATCTGGGATCTCTGTCTGAAACAATAGAGACAGGTACACCATGAAGTCTAACAATATTATCGACAAACAACTTCGATAATTTCTCCATTGAATAGGTCTGTCGAACAGGCAAGAAATGAGCGGTCTTAGTCAATCGATCAACAATTACCCATATGCCGTCCAATCTCGACCGTGTCCTCGGCAGACCATACACAAAATCCATGGTGATGTCTTCCCATTTCCATGCTGGTATCGGAAGATTCTGCATTAATCCCCCAGGTCTTTGTCTCTCAGCCTTAACCTGCTGACAAATGATGCATCTGCTCACATACTCTGCCACATCCCGCTTCATTCCTAACCAGTAATAAAACGGATGGATAGTGCGATAGAGTTTAGTGCTTCCCGGATGCATGGCATAAGCTGACAGGTGTGCTTCATCCAGAATTGCCCTTTTTACTGCTTCGTTATCATGAGGAACATACAATCTGTTTTCCCACATCAATGCTCCATCCTTTCGGATGATAAAATGCTTCTCTTTTCCTTTTTCCACCGAAATCTTAATGTTGGCACTTTCCTGATCAAGCTCCTGAGCTTCTATGACCATATCCACCAAAACAGGTCTAACCTGGAAATTCGCCAACCAAACACCTTGTCCACCCGGTCTCACCGTTACACCTGTTTCTCGAAGAGAAAATAGTAGTGGAACATGAACAGCTTGAAGAGATGCAAGTTGTCCATGATATTTCCGACTAAGTGCATCCGCCACTACATTGGCATGTCCGGGATGATACTCGATCGTGCAGTTATAATCAGTGATAAGTTCCATCCATCTTCTCTGCCTCAAATTTAAATCTCTCTGAGTAAAGATATATTTGAGACTTTTATGATCAGTAAAGATGCGACACTTCTCACCATACAAGTAATGCCTCCAAATCTTCAGAGCAAACACTACTGCACCAAGTTCCAGATCATGAGTGGGATAGTTTCTCTCGTGAGTCTTGAGCTGTCTGGAAGCATAGGCAATTACTTTATCATGCTGCATCAGTACACAACCCAAACCTGATAGAGATGCATCCGTGTAGATATCAAACTCACCGCTATCGTCAGGAAGAGTAAGAACGGGAGCTTGAGTGAGACATCGTTTCAGCTCCTGAAAACTCCGCTCACAATCTTCATCCCACTTAAACTCAACTTCCTTTCGAGTCAACTTATTCAGAGGTAAGGCAATGGCTGAGAAACCTTTAACAAATCTTCGGTAATAGCCAGCCAGACCTAGAAAACTCCTCACTTCAGTAACATTTCTCGGTTGCTCCCACGTAGTTATTGCTGACACCTTCTGAGGATCCACACTAATTCCCTCAGCAGATACTACATGACCGAGAAAGCTAATTTGGTTTAGCCAGAACTGACATTTGCTAAACTTAGCATACAACTGCTCACTGCTCAACCTTTCCAGCACCAACCTCAAATGCTTCTTGTGCTCACTGACACTATTGGAAAAGATCAGAATATCATCAATGAACACAATCACAAACCGATCCAAATACGGTCTGAAAACTCTGTTCATCAAATCCATGAACGCTGCAGGTGCATTCGTCAGTCCGAAAGGCATGACACGAAATTCAAAGTGTCCATACCTAGTACGGAAAGCAGTCTTCGGTACATCTCCCTCTCGAATTAGCAGCTGATGATAACCTGAGCGAAGATCGATCTTAGAGAATATCTGAGCACCCTTCAGCTGGTCGAACAGATCATCGATCCGAGGCAAAGGATAACGATTCTTCACCGTCACCCGATTTAGCTGCCGATAGTCGATGCAAAGTCTCATCGATCCATCCTTCTTTTTAACAAATAAAACAGGAGCACCCCAGGGAGACATACTGGGTTGGATATAACCTTTATCCACCAACTCCTGCAGTTGAACCTTCAATTCCCTCAACTCCGCTGGTGCCATTCGATAAGGTGCTAAAGAGATAGGGTCTGTTCCTGGAAGTAAATCGATGGTAAATTCAATTTCCCTCGCAGGCGGTAACCCTGGTAAATCCTCCGGAAAAACATCGGTGAAGTGCTTCACCACTGGCACATCCTTAGGACGTAACGAAGATTTATCCCTCGTTACTACATGAGCTAAGAATCCCACACATCCCCTACTCAACAATCTAGTAGCCTGAATAGCAGAAATAATACTACTAGGAAGGATTCGTCGCTCACCCTGAAATGTGATTGACGGTCGTCCAGGCCGATTGAACGTCACAGATTTCTCCCAACATGCGACATAAGCTCGGTGCCTGGATAGCCAATCCATCCCCAATATAACATCGAACTCCGCCAAATGAAAAGGGACCAGATTAGCCTCCATCATTTCCCCTTCCACTACCAGTGGGCAACTTTTATACTCCCACTGAGCACAAAACAGATCTCCTTGTGGCATTTGCACAAGCATATCATAACCAAGAGGTGTAGGTGGTGCATTAAAATTCGATGCAAATGATGAAGACACAAAAGAAAAAGTAGCGCCCGGATCAATTAGAACCCTCGCCCAATTGCCACAAATAAGTAACATACCGGTAATGACTTGAGGATCCTGATCAGCCTCCTGCTGTGTCATGGCGTTGATACGTCCATGAAACTGACGACCGGCACCACTGTTACGGTTACCACGAGCTCTGAAACCTTGATTATTACGGCCTGCTCGATTCCCCTGAGGACGGCTACTTGAAGCTGCACCAAATTGTTGCGGCTGTCTCTGAGTGGAAAATTGGGTATTCTGACTTCCACTTCCACTTCCACTCCCACTTCCACCATAACTCTGAGTGAAATTACCCCCGTAGCTAGAACTCGGATTACTCCCTCCACCATAACTCGGCACAGATGCATAACTCTCAGCAAGCTGTCCTGAAGGGCAGAATCTAGCAATATGTCCCATGCCTCCACACCTGTGGCACGTAACCTGTGACCGAAAATGACTGAAAGATCTCCTCCCAGATTCATTGCCTGAACCCTCGCTGGAAGAACCGGAACCTTGACCCTGACGTTTGAATGAATGAGAGTGTCTAGGGCCAACAAAGTTAGAAGAGCTACCAGATTCCCTCACACTCCGAGATCTAAAACCACGACCTCTCTGGTTCTGGTTCCGAGGTTGTTCCTGATATCTGGGTGGTTCCTGATACTGCGCCTGCTCCTCCTGGTGCTGAGTCTCCCACCTAGATTGCTCAATCCTCAAACAAGTCTCGATCATCTCCTCATAACTTCTGTGCCTTATGGCTGCCACTCGTTCACGATAATCAGGGTTCAAACAAACCAGCAACTGAACCATCTTCTCATTCGGGTTATCATAAGTCACCGGATGGTGTCTCGACAGGCGTCGAAAAGTATTATCCATCTCTGTGATACTCAGATCGCCTTGACGAAACTCCAGGAATTGCTGTCTCATCCTCAACTGATAACTGGGACTCAGAAAATGTGCACTAAAAGCTTTCCGGAATGCCGCCCAAGTCATCGAAGTACCTCGTGGACGAGAATGCTTCACTCCTTTCCACCAAATCTTTGCAGGGCCCTTAAGAAAATAACCAGCAGTCTCCGCCCACTCACCTGGTGGACATCTCATACCCTCCAGAGTATCTTCCACCTGCTCCAACCATTCCTCAGCCTCCGGACAAGCTCCCACTACCTTAAGCTCCGGAATACCATGACTGGTAGCAATCTCAATATAGGTGCGATTTGATGATCTACTAGTAAAAGCAGTTCGCAAAACATTAGCCAATTGCTCAATTCCTCCCCCTAAACCAGAACGAGCTCGACGAGGTACATGCCCACCAGCGGGATCCATAATTCTGATAAGAACAAGAAGGATTTAGAACAACAGGAAGTTAAGGATATAAAGAGAATTATAATTACCAAATGGTGGAAAAGAACCCTAAGTATGCTCTGAATGAATCATGCTCTGATACCAATCTGACACGCCCCGATCCCGATGTCCTCGTGACATCGGGATGATCACGTGCTGGCCGACACCCAATGGGTGACGAAAGCCATTAAATTCAGTAAAAGATTATAATTAAGCTAAAACAGGCAGCAGAACTAGCCACATAATACTAAAAATTCAACTTCTAATTAATAAAATTCGGAACAACACATAATGTCAGAGCATACGTCTATTACAGAGTACAAACAGAATTTAAAATAGAGATGTGCTATATTACAATAGATATCGAAGCAGAAGAAAAGTAACACTGGATCACTGGTAGGGAAATGCCTCGTAGCTTATATCGTAATCCTCGTTCGTAGGTCCTGAAGGGGGCGCAAAACAAACATGAGTGGACCAATTTGATATATATATAATAAAACAGTTATCAACGTACTAACCCCCAGGTTTATGAAAACATAAATATCATGATCAAAATAGGTTTTCCGAAACCTAGCATGCCGTGCAATATTTCAATTTCATAACTTGTATAGGTAATAAACACTAGTGAATTATCCGATAACCCCCAGGCCCCATGCCGGCTTCCCGTCTCTGAGCAAACAGTCAGAGGAAAATACACTTCAGGCCTCATGCCGGCTTCCCGTCCCTGTGCTAAATAGCCAGAGGAAATACACTCCAGGCCCTATGCCAACCTCAAACCGTCGCCCGGGACGGACCAGAATCTATCCCTACGTCCCGTAGCGGAAAGGACCACTAGGTAAGTACAAAACCATTGAACATACATATATTGAAAAACAACTTCATAGTATAAAGTCATCCATCATCTATACTATAAAGAGGTGTTCGAAACATGTTCTAAATATCATATCGTCATCCATCAGATATTCTATAAGAACACGGGTTATAGGAAAAATAGTAATAATTCAAAGTAGCCTCAGTAAGCATGTTATCTCACAAAACGTTTCATAAAACGTAATCATCAAATCATGTTTTTCATGTATGCATTTCTACTATAAAATATGCATTTTAGAAGGGGTCCACTCACCGTACACCGACGGTGCAAAGCTATACCAAAAGGTATCACGGAATCACCGTTAATAATTTCACCTATTCACATAAAGGAATACCTTTGGTCAAACTCTATTCAAACGATTGAATTTGGAAAAACGGACTTCAAAAACGGGTCCAGAACGTCGAAATTAGCCTAGGAAAGGTCCTGGACGAAATCCCGAAAAGTCAACTTAAAAAGTCAACGTTGACCGTTGACCGGTCAAAGTCAACGTCAAAGTCAACTCTGACCGTTGACCGAGTCAACGTTGACCGTTGACCAAGTCAACAGTCAACTGTCAGAGGTCAAAGGTCAAACGGGCTTTGGGTTTGGGTTGGGCCGAAAGGCCTTAAGGGTTTTGGGTTGAAAACCCAACTGAAAATGGCCCAAGGCCTTCATTCCATAACAGAAAAATAATTAAAACCCCTAAAGGTTTTGGGTTTCCTAATGGGCTTCGGCCCTAATTCTAATGGCCCAAAGGCCTTAATTCTAAAACAAAAAGAATAAATAAAAAGAAATGGGGTTTGGGTTTGGGCTAGCTCCCACACGGGCCTAAGGCCCTTTGCTATTCGAAACCGGCCTGGGAGGCCTGGTTTCACCGGAACACCACCATCACCGGAGCTTCATAGCTCCGGCCGATTCACACACACAAACCTAGACCCCGATCTAGGTACCAAAACGAAGAGCAAGACGAAGGGAGTGTTTTTATACCTTCCTTTCGTCGTGGAACGGCCGGAAATGGCCGGAAAAACCCCCGACACCCTCGGGATCGCCGGAGTTGGGTGTGTTGTCCTCCGAGCAATTTCGTTCTGAAACTTCGAAATTAACGAGACAAAACTCATCAAAATACATCCCAGTAACGATTTAGAAGAATTAGAGAGAAATTCGAGACTCACCTCGCCGGAAAACTGGGTTTGGGTGCCTCGGGTTCGCCGGAGTTCCTTTTTCCGTTTTCCTGGGGTTGCAGCACGGGACAGAGGGAGAGAAGAACAAGATGGGATGATGCTTCCTCGCACGGGGATGCGAGTGCGTGCGATGGTTGCGCTGCGGTGCAGAGAAAGAAGAGATGAGGGAGAGAGAGATAGAGCCGAGAGAGAGATAGAGACGGACAGAAGAAAGAAGAAGAACGAGGAAGAAGGGAGTCACGGAGGGGGGACAGAGAGAGAAGTTCACAATCACTTAGGGTGCTGCCACGTGGCAGTGTCAGAAAGAAAGAGATCCATTGATTTGGATCTTAATTAAACAGTCTAAAAGGACTAAATTGAAAGATTTAAAAATATTTAAGGGACATTTCACATTTATAATTTTATAAATGGGGGCGGGTGTTACACAGGGCCCCTCAATACTCAGGACCGGCCCTGGTGGGACAGAATGGGGTTCCAACAAATATTCATGTCTGTATGAGATGAGGGTGACTGCATGCATATTGGCATTGCATTTTTACCTGAATATAGCTGTAGAGGTTTCTTCCATCAATACGGTAGTGTGCTCTGTGGTCCTCATTCCCTACCTCATCTTCACCAAACTCAATCCGATTGCTCGAATCTCTTCCAACTCGGAGTACATACTCACATATTCTATGCTTCTCGTCCTTAACTGTCAAATCCATACAAAGATGGAGCTATATATGGGCTTCTTGTCCTCTACTCGCCTTTTCCATGGTTCGCCCTCCATTGCCCTATATCAGTGCCAGTGATGAGATACCGTTTAAGAAAGTTGTTGATCAGCAAAAGATAGGTTTCTGTTTTAAGTTTCAGAAATGGAACGTTGGACAATGCCAACTTTGCACTACTGAGGAGCAACCATTGGAAACTCATCAAGCTCAGACATTGTCCTAGTTTCTAGTCCTGAGGAAGATATTGCTCATCAGATGTTGAGTGTGAGTCTGCTAGTTTGAATTACTTGTAACTCTTGTTTCAAGATATCCATTTAAAGATTGATTTCTACCGAAAATTCCGCATAGTCTCACATGAAAATAGGACATTAATTTTCTAAAAGATAGCTTTATTGGCACTCAGTTTTTAGTTAAGTTCACCCAATTTGATATTTGAACCAACTTTTTATAATAAAATGTAATTATAAATACACCCAACCATATTTCAAAACTACCTCACAACCCAATCTATATTACCAGGTAATTTTGCACCCAACTCACACTACACCCACCCCAACTGGGGCTTCAAACGTGAGACCAAAATTGCAATCAGAAATATCTGGATGTTTCAATATCTTTAACAAACATGAGCTTTGCTCTGAAACTTTGGTTGTGAGCAGGTTCAAGGAGCCAAAAGGTGTTTAATTTTAGCCGGGGTTTCAAAATAGATTGAAGGAAAAATCAAACAAGTTGGTTGAGGTTCGGCCCTGATTTGGCGAACCGCTAACACTGGGTTTGGTGTCTTCTTCCGAATATACTTGAAGATTTTTAATAAGTTAAGGATAAATCTTCATATAAATTATAAGGGGAAACTTGAAATAGGTCCAATTTTATAGCCCAACATTAGAATTAGTTCAATTTTTAGTTACTTTTGACTTAGCTCCAATGATTAGGATTCCATGTTAGCAATTTTTCTGATTAAGTTTATTTTTTTGCATTATTATTACTATTTTACCCTCCTATGACTTTTGCACGTTCTCCATATATTTCCCACGTTTTAAATTTTTATCAGAATTCAAATCCATTGTTCAGTTCATCTTTCTCCCTGATTTCTTGATAACAATTTTTGAATTTGAATTTCTTATCAATCTATTTTAAGGAAGGCTTAAGCACTTTTAACTTTCTATACAAATTACATGTGTTTTATACGTGCATATTTCTTCAGAGACCTATTCTCTAGATACAATTTTTATGATTGTGTTTTTCCTTCGTGGTTTGGCGACACTCAACCTTCTCCATCTATCAAAGGACTAAAACACAGCAAATTGAATGCCACAACCGAAAATCTATTGGGGAAGAAACACGCCCCAACAAGTGTTGTAGGTGTAATTGAGTGCCAATTATTTTCAAGTTAGGTATATTATAATTGTTTTCTCCTTTATTGTTGTTTGCTGTGCGAATTCAAAACATGAAGACTTTATCCTAATCCCCCTAATCCCTTTCTATCATCTCTCATTGATATGCTTCTTTCTCTTTTTATTCAAAAAAACCAATGCACATAAGGTGTTTGATGTTATGCCTCTTTGAAAATTCAACAAACAAAGTAATATACCTGTACAATATCCTACAAGCCAACACGGATTAGAAGCACAGTAGCCTTGTGTTCTCACCGCAGAATTTGATTCATCCACAATATCCTACAAGCCAACACGGATTAGAAGCACAGTAGCCAAAATGTAATATACCTGTACAACTAATTATGATATGTATATATGCTAAGTTCCTAACATTATATGAAATAGCTAATTATGATATGTACAATTATCAGTATGCTGAATCATTAAAGATTTAACTTATCTACGAACAATCAGCTGCATGGTTGAACACTGCAGAGGATCGGAATTCTTATTCTTAGAATTACTAAATTTACATAGTCATATCTTTTTCCGCCTATTACATTTATGTTTTTTTCCTGTGTTTTATAATTGTTTAGTTATGGAATGAGCTATCATTGCGAAGTGCACTTTTGAGAGCAAGACCCTTTTAATTCCAGTGTTTAATCATACTAAGTTCAAGGATATTGCTGAACAAATTTGTTCCCGATTTGTGGGATTAAGTCTTGAAGTCATGGAGTTGACGTACTCTCTAGGAGAACACTAATCTTGTTTACTGCAATCTAACATGGATGTGAGTGTAATGAAATTTTCATGTTGTGCTGAAAACATGAAATCTATTCCTGTCATTGTTTCCATGGTTGAACCAGTTGAGCAACTTGATCCCATTTCTTCCTTACATGATAAACAGATTTTTACATATGAAGGCTTAAAACCCTCAGATGATCATGCAGATTTAGGGAAGTTTGCCACTCCTCATGGGAAGACATATTTGTCCTATGCTTGGAGAAACTACATTAGCCATGTTGGTCAAGAATTTCCAGGTGGTGTCAAGGAGTTTAGACAAAGATTGATGAAGTATGCAGTTGAAACGTGTTACTGCTGAATGCTTCAATAAAGATGATGAGGGTTGTGTTTGGCGTGTGCATGCCATTTTGAATCGTCTTAGCAGGTTATTCTACATTAAAAGTCTGAATAATGTATATACATGTAAAGCTAGGTTTCGTGATCAAAAAAGCATCAAGATGGGTTCCAAAATTGTGGCGTTGGTCCTTGTTGACGAGATTCGAACCAATCCAATTGTAAGACCAATCGATGTTGTTAGAGATTTCAAGAAAAACTATGGTATAACTATTTCTTACTATAATGCTTGGTATGGTAAAGAGTTAGCAAAGATGAAGGTCCATGGTGATGATACACAGTCATACAGACAACTATTATGGTATGCAGAAGCAGTGCTAGCAACCAACCCAGGCTCCCATGTCCAGCTTGATTATAATGATAGTTCATGTCGGTTCGAGCGTTTATTCATTTCATATAATGGTAGTATTGAAGGGTTCAAATTCTGCAGACCTTTCTTGTGCCTCGATGGAACTTTTATAAAAAACAAGTATAAAGGTCATTTGTTGGTAGCCATTGGGAAAAATGGTAATCAAGGTATGATTTAGACATCTACTTATATTATAGGCTGCATGAAAGCTAATAATTTTTTTTTTCCACATTGATAGGTAGTTTAAATGTTTATCCATGCTGTTGACAAAATTGATCATTTTGTTAATTTTGCTCCATGTTAGGTAGTTTAATAGGGTCCCAAACAGTAATATATGAGAACGTATTGTTTTATAACTTTATACATGTTGTGTCCATCCTTTATTATAACTTGTTCTTATGTATTCATCCTTAACAGATTTTTCTTTAACATGTTCTTCTTCCTCAACACATGGCTCAGGATTTTTCCCGCTAGCTTTTGGCATTATGGATTTTTCCCGCAACAGAGGTTTACTTGAAGCTGTTTCCAGCGTTTTTCTAGAAGCACCACATGCATTCTGCATGTTTCATTTGAAATTGAATATACAAAGTAAACATCCAAAGCAGATGGGTTCTGGTTATGGTGAAGTAATTGCTAACCTATTCCAAAAATGTTGTTACACTCTATCCCAACTTGTGTTCGATCAGGAAATGAAAACTCTCATCAAGGATGGTGGTACAATAATTCAGAAATTTTTGCAAAATGCACCCAAAGAAAACTGGTCCAATGCCTACTTCATGGGAAAAAAATATGGTGAGATGTGCTCTAATATTGCAGAATCCTTCAATTCTTGGATTTTGGATGAACGCAAGATGCCAACTTACCAAATGATTGATAACATACGTGTGAAGTTGATGGAGATGAGTTCTGATAGGCAACGTGAAGTCGAAAGATGGACCTCACCAATATGCCTAACAATGGATGACGAAATGATGAAAATGGTTGAAGTTGGAAGACATTGGAATGTGTGTCGTTCAAGTGAACATATTTTTGAAGTCAGAGATGAGTATTCTGTCATGGTGGACTTACAAAGTCTTACTTGTTCTCGTTATCAGTGGCAAATTAAAGGGTTCCCTTGTGCACATGCTTTGGCAGCTATTTTGAAAGATGGAGGTAACCCATATGATTATGTCGAAGATTATTTCACAACAGATTTCTATAAGTCTTCTTATTCATATCCCATCATTCCTGTACCTGATATTGAAAAGGATGAACAATCTATGAGTCAGGAGTTTGTGATAGAACCCCCATTGACAAAGAGGCCCCCAGGTAGACCAAAAGTTAAAAGACTAAAATCTATTGGGGAAGAAACATGCCCCAACAAGTGCAGTAGGTGTGGTGATGCTACACGCCACAACCGGAAAACTTGCAACGCCCCTATTTGACATACATCTCCATTGCCATTTGGATTTTTTTTTTCAAATATATGAACACATGCTTTTTTTTTTATTTTTTTTTATCAATGTAATAAAATGGTGCCATTATTTTTGTGTTCCCGTATTCATGCATTTGAATTGCTCGTGAACCAACACAATTTTTATCCATATGAACTACCATTTTTTTATTAACACAAACATCATACTTGTAATCTGGCATCAACAAGGGCTTCCCTTGTTTTGATTTCACCCGCAAAATCATTGAGTTTTGTTTTGGAGATTTGTCTTTCACTATTTAATTTTCCTTACATTTCAGCTCCTCCTTCAGATTCTCATTTTCAATAGTAAGCTTCATAATTTCTGAATGATACTCCTCCACCAAAAGACTCATTTCTTGTAATTTTCTCTCCAAGTCATTAAGGTCCGCCTTACTGTTGGAAGGCTCTCCAAGTTGTTTTCCATAAATTCTGATGGCAGTATATCAAACACTGGGAGAAATTCTTCATCTGACACTTTGTGAGGCTCCACATTTATCCCCCCACAATGTGAACACAGTTGTATGATTTTCTTCTTTGTTTCAGGTGTTTTTGGACCGCCCCCACCTACCTGTACAACTTCCTGTTACATAAACACACCATGTTTAATTTTATTAAAGTACATAAGACATTAGTTACATAATCTGTTCAAAAAATAACATACCTACTCCAACATGGATTAGAAGCACAATAGCTCACTAAGGAATTCGATTAGAATGGGAAATCCAAAAACGAACCAACTCATAGTCTAACTCACTCATGGATCAGATTAAAATGGGAAATCCAAAAACGAGCCAACACATATTAGAATAGAAGCACAGCAGCCAAAAAGTAGTATACTTGCACAACTAATTATGATGTAAAAATCACATTCTACAACTAATTATCATGTGAAAGTCATATTCTACAATGGTAGGTAGTTTATATTTTTAAACCAAATGGATGAGTTGGATAAACATACCTCCAACTCATGGATCTTCATAATTTCCATCTTTGCATACAATTCCGACAAATTCCACTTAACAACCTTAAGAGGCATATTTTCCCTTCCTCTGATTGGATTGATCAAAATGAGTACGCTCACAAAACCAAAACTGCATCAGTAATATATTAATATGTTATTTCATTTGAACACAGATAGAATAAAATGAAATAAAATGTAGATTAACATACCAATAATCCAATTACACAACCAGTTACACTTTCGTAACGTTCTCCCATATTATCAATTGTGCCCAACAACCAATTCTTTACTGCTATAGCCCACGCATAATCCTTCATCTTGGTAATATTCTCAACGTTCCCAACCATGTACAAACTAGTATTATTTCCACTCGTACTGAAAAACAGTGTCAAGTAAAAATATAAACAAACCAGTCGCACAAAATCACCCTTATGCACACTACCATGCAACTTAACCACTCTCAAAATCCTTTCTTCCAATATCTTCTTACTTATATCTTTGACATCTACAAGACATCTCTCATAAAAACTTGTAAACACACTTTTTCTTTTCCTACTATTTAGGTTGATCTCTTCCCCTTCATCAGGCAACCCGAAAATCTCAGCTATATCTTTGGCAGTTATTGTTGCAGTTATTCCACCAAACACAAATGCTTTTTGTACGAGGTCGTAGCACTTCAATATAAACACAACATTCGCATCACATTTCCTGCAAACACCATCAATGATCAAATTCTCATGGTACGCTTTGAACAACCTCCCAAACGGTGTACGGTTCATTAACTCAAGATGCGTATTTGTCACACTAAGTCTCATTTCTTCCATAACGCGACGAAACTTCAAAAGGTCAGACCTATACTCCAGGCTTATCTTTTTTTTTTCTCTCCATGCAAAACATCTTTGGCTACAAGTAATACAAAGTCTGCTATAAGCATGATTATTCCAAAACATACTAAATAACGCCCAAATGATAACATATCAAGACAAAACTACATATCATATTTATATAAGCAATGTTAAAAATAGACTAAATCAAAGCCCAAATAGACTAAATTTTATCCTACCTATCAATTTGGCTTACAATATAAACTACCTATCCTTGTAGAATATGAAAGATGAACTGTAATACCTGTAATCTAGGTATCAAACACCACAAAAGTAAAAAGTCAAAGTAGCATACCAAAATACTAGAGAAACAAATTCAACCAATCATCATCCCACATTTCACATGCATAAGCAGCACCCTGTTTTTTGTATTCTGATCCAACTCAAACCCATTACTAATAATGTAATTATAAACCCTCTTAACCCCGTAATCGATTTCAAACTAGTGCAAGCCTTCACTAATGCGTCGTAAACATTGGCCACCAATTCATACTCGTCGTCAAACTCTAAAATCTTGAACAATTGGAGTGAAAAAAAAGAAAAAGAAATTAAGAGCAAAGATACAGTAGCACCTGTTATCAAATACTGGTATTGAAATCGAGGGAGTTTCATACATGTTATCCAGGTAACGAACTGTAAAAACAAAGCCCAAATCACCAATCAAAATATTCGAAAAAAAAAACCAGATTGCCATGTATGAAGCTGAAATCTTCCAAGAAGATACAATACTTGTTCTCTAGGTATACCAGGAAACTCGAACTAGATATTCACCTATTTTGTTTTCATCATATACTGGGAGAAAATTTATAGCTTTCATAGCTTCATACGGATTTAGGATTCAAAACTCGGTTTCCGCTGGATACGAACGCAAAACCAATTTGAAAGATAGAAGGATAAGGTTTTGAATAAAGGGGTCGCTTGATCTGCAAGAGACCTAATAAATGGGGTCTTTTGAATAAACAATGAGTTTAATCTGCAAGACACCTAATAAACCATCTAATGGCATTTTTTGTAATTTGGTTGTTAAATTATGTGCATTTTAATTGCTGACATGGATTATTGTTGTACTTACTAGTCCCCACTTATGCTTATGTAATATAAGTGGATTCTATTCAAAATAGGCTTATAAAATTGGACCCATATCAAAAGACCCCTATACAGGGAACTTTTATTTAAATCCATCTAACCTATTTCTACACCCAACTTACTCTTTGCACCCATTTGATTTTTAACTAAACTATTAATATCTATTTAAACCCAAATTTAATACCTAATATACCCCCATAAACCCAATTCAATATGTGGATTTATTTTTACACCCATTTGATTTTTAGAAGCTAAATTTGATGTGTTTAGACCTAAGTTCTTTGCATGGTTTTCCACAACACAAAAGCTGATAATTCAATTGTTACCTGCAGGAACTTAAAGATGGTTATTAAGAAGTGGATCGAGGAACTTAAAGATCAACCATGGTCCAAAGAGAAAAAAGCAAATGATCAACCTGCTTTTAACTGGGCATTAGACAACAAACTCGTTAACAAAGTGGATCTCTACCTGCTGCCACATGCAGCATTCCCAACTGGAGGATTATACTTTAAGAACAAGACGTGGGTGCAAGAAACCATGGGGATGCATGTTATAATTCACAATAATTATATCCTGGGTTTTGAGAAGAAGATAAAACGCTTCCATGATTATGATCTATGACTGGTCGATGATCACGCGGATGAGTCTCCTCTTGGGAGAATATGAGATTGAGTGACATGATCAATATTTGTTTCCATATAAGCTCTGTATCGATGCCCGCATGAAATGCTCCCTTACGAATTCGTGTGACCTTCGAGCCCGGTGGGTTTTCGTAATAGACTTGAAAAGGGAAGGGAATGTGGTTTTCGCTTTAGAACCACAAGAAAAGAGCATAGAGTTTGACTTCTCTCAGTTGTTTGCCAATTCAACCAGTTACTAGGTCCTTGTGCATTGGACATTTTTCATCGTTGGATGCTTTCGTTGTATTTGTTGAAAAAAATTACAGTAAATAACTTCTACTATCTAAAAAATTGAAATCAAACGAACAAAATATTCATAAATTGAGTCATACCTTGGTTGGATGATTCAAAACTTTAAAATCACCATCCATCAATAAAAAAGCTTATTTTTCTCTATGAGAGCTAATATGGTTTTAGCCAGAATAAACGTAGGATAAACAAAGAGTGATCATAGGGTTTAATTATAGTGTTTGGGTTTATTGATAAATTTGAGTTTTATTATTAATTTCATTTTGTACTTAATAGTAAGAGTAAACTGCCGATTTGCCCCCTGAACTATCACCCAACTTTCGATTCGCCCCCTGAACTTTTTAATTAGAAAATTAAGGACTTAAACTAATTTTTTTGGCCGATTTCCCCCCTACCGTTAGTTTTTCATAAATTTCATCCAAATTAACGTTAACTCTTATCATGTGCAAACCACATAACTCTCATTTGTGGACAAAAGCGTCATTTCACTAGACCTTCAGACAGAAAAGCTATAGAATCACACATATTTGCATAGGTTTATATTTTAAAAATCTAAGGTTTTCAATTATTTTAAAGAATGAAGTGACCGAACAACCCACACATGTTGTGCATATGCTTCCATTTAACAGAAATTTGGATGGAATGAATGAAAAATTAACAGCAGGGGGCAAATTGGCCAAAAAAATTAGTTTAAGTCCTTAATTTTCCAATTAAAAAGTTCAGGGGGCAAATCGAAAGTTGGGTGATAGTTCAGGGGGCAAATCGGCAGTTTACTCTAATAGTAATTATACAATAGGGTAAAATAGACAATTAGTATTTAAATTTAAGTTGGGTGTAAAAAAAAGGTCAAAATGGGTTTAAATAAAATTTCCCTATATTGAATCGTAAGGTTCTTAAAATTTATTTTAAAACTTATCTTCCACTAGTATTTATATTTTTATTTTTGTCAAACTTCCATAGTTCCACTAGTAATTTTAGGATAATGCTATTGACACACTCATTTTTACCTCTCAAACATCCTTATTATTTTTTTTACCATTAATCTTCTTTAATTCATTTGATCCGACGACCGAAAATTAAGAGAGATGTGTGAGAAGTAAAAATAAGTGTGTGAATAGCACTACCTATTTTTATTGATTTAAGTAGAGATTGTTTTCTTATCAAAACAAGCAGAGTTTTGAAACTTGCTAAAAAGTACACCAACTCTTTTTTCTTAATAATTACTAGCAATGTTCACTAGGGGTGGGTTCGGTTCAAATCGGTTCGGTTTTTTGCCAAAACCGAAACTGAACCGAAATTTCGGTTCGGTTCGGTTCGGTTCAATTTTTTTTCGGTTCGGTTTTTTTTTTGTTCGGTTTTTTCCGGTTCGGTTTCGGTTTTTTTTCAAAAAATTGAAATCTTAAATTTTAACATATCCAACACAATCATAACATAAATATTCCGACTAGACTTAAAGATAATGAAAATAAACATTTAAAGTTCAACTAGAATTATAACATAAAGGTTTTTTTTTAATATTTTGGGTTTAAAGTTTAACCGTAAATAGATTTCTTTTTAGACGATGATGATGGAGTACGACCTTATTCATTCCTCTCTTTCTCTCAATCTCTCTCTCTCTCTCTCTCTCTCTCTCTATATATATATATATATATACATGTATTCTTCACTAGCAATAAGATAAACATTCTATAATATACTATTTATTTTGATTATTGTCTAGGTAACAATTTTTGATATTTTCTTTATCTTTATGGTCCGAATTTTTTTTATCCATATATGTGGTTACATAATATAATTTCTACATTCTGTGTTCAGCTTCTACCGCCAGCAAATTTTGAAGAGGTGTTCATCAATATTTTTGAATATATTGATATACTTTTCAAAATTGTTAGGCCACGGAAGCTACTATACTTGGCCATAGGTGAGAAAGTTTGAATTTTGTTTTTGATCTCGTAGTGTTTAATAAACTCATGAGACTTTTATACACTGTTTGCTTTCCCTAATCAACTGCAATGCAATTGAGATATGTGTTCTTATATATGTGTTGCACTTAATGATATAAACTAGAAAGACTGCATGTAATGGTATAAGTTCTAATTTTTATTGTAGATGGAGAAGCTAAGAAGACAATTTGAATTGGAAAGCAAACAAGTCCTACCAAAGCAGCAGTCCGAAGTATCATATTCTAATATAATAAATTCAAATAATTAAATAAATAAAATTAAAAAAATATTAATTTAATTATTTCGGTTCGGTTCAGTTTGGTTCGGTTTCTAGACCACCAAAACCGAACCGAACCAAAAGAGTTCGGTTCGGTTCGGTTTTTTCAATTCGGTTCGGTTTTTTCGTTCGGTTCGGTTTTTTCGGTTTCGGTTCGGTTCGGTTTTCGGTTTTTTTTTGTTTTCGGTTTTTTGAACCCACCCCTAATGTTCACACATGCAATGAATGTGCTTTGAAGGAAATTATTACAGTAGTTTATATATGAAGAAAAAAGAAGGGAGTGAGAGAGTGTCAAAACAGATTTGAATCATTATAATGCCCTTGATTTTTTAAGCAAATATTACAGCTCTATAGCATTTAAAGGCTACAATAGTTATGCGACCCTATTTGGTTGACAAATAGAATTATCTTAATATATACTAGGATTTGCCTACACACTTTGTGTGTATGAACACATTTTTTAAGAAAATGAGAAGGAGAGAGGGAGAGAGAGAGAGAACGTGGGGGGGGGGGGGGAGTGAGAGGTTTTTGTTTTTGTTTTTTTAATAAATATTGGAGATATTTTAACATCACCTGTAGGTTAGGTTTCAATAAAAAACAGTAATATTTGAACCTATGAAATTGCATTATTGCCCATCATTTTTTTATGTAATAGAAGACTAAGTAGTATTTTCACCCTCTTTTGGTTGACAAAGAGAGTTTCATTAATTAATAGATATATATATATATACACACACACACACACATAACAGACACCCATACATATTGTGTGAATAATTTCATTTCATTTTGTTTTGTATTAGAAAGTGTTGATTATCCTCATTTTATATTTTTCATTATTTTATTTTAATGTAGGGCTAAAAACATTTTACACCCTTATATAAATTTGTGGTGGTTTTCAAAATAGGTAACAAGGTTTAACTTAAAGTTTTGAAATTGTACATAATTATACACCTTTTTTGTCTCTTTGAATAGACAATCGTCCACATTATTGATGAGATTTTTTCATTTTTTATTAAGGTAGTGCAAATATGACTTACATGTTAGACCATATATATAAGAGTTTGAAGCTCATCATGTCACATATATAATAAATTATTACACAATCAATCCGACCGAAAACACAAAAACAAATTCATACAAATTTAACACTTTAAAGTGCAATATGAAAAAAATTAAAACTTCATGGCGAATATTTAAAAACCTAGGCAAACTAAGAGACAGTAAAAATGTACTTAAACTCTTTTATACAAGTAGGGATAGTTCGAAACAAACTCAAACGCTGTTCCCGTCCTCACCTCACTGAATCTTTGAACCATTCAAACCCTAAAGTACGTAACACGTACATTCTTTCAACAAACCAGTAAAAACCAGATGAAACCCTAAAAATCATCATCACAATGGAAACAAGATCGGCTGCCAAGAAAAGAGAGCTTCTGATCTTGCACAACCAAAACGATCAAATTGATGACGACAATAGTAGCAGAAGCACAAGCATTAGCCGGATCACAATGGAAACAAGATCTGCTGCCAAGAAAAGAAAGCTTCTCATTTTCTACAATCAAAACGATCAAATCGACGATGACAAGAGCAGCAGATGCAGAAGCATTGACCGAATAAGTGACCTCCCGGACGCGGTTCTCCACCACATCCTCTTCCTCCTACCCATCAAAACCGTCGCCCAAACCAGCGTCTTATCAAAACGGTGGCGTGATATCTGGTCCTCATTCCCTGACCTAGACTTCACCACTTTAAACCCGAATATCATAATATCCTCCACCACCACCGGAAGATCGCATTCATTATCAAAGCCAAACTCTCAAAATTCTAAAGAAGCCGACTTCATAAGGCAAGTCCTAACCCTCCGCGACAAGCACTCTGGTATTCGGATCCTCAGATTTCGTTCTCGGTTGAGTTTCTCTCGCCTTAATGGCCTGATCCGCCTCGCCATCCGGCGCAATGTGCAGGAGCTGGACGTGGATGTAGCCACCGAGGATTACTTCAACTTCCCTCGATGTGTGATTGCCAGTGAGTCTTTACGAGTTTTCAAAATGAAATCTCTTGACCCTGGTTTCAGATTGCCCCCTTCATCTGTGATGACCAGTGGATTTAAATCCCTCCAATCACTGTCGCTTTCACGCATTATTTTAAACAACCAGCCTTCTCTCTCGGATATGTTCACCGACTCCTCTTTCCCTATGCTCAAGAAACTGAGCCTGGATGCCTGTTTCGGGTTGAAACACCTTCTGGTTGGGTGCCGGGCGATTGAGGATTTGACCTTGGAAAATTGTTTTCAGCTTCAAGGGTTGGATGTTTCGGGTGGGAAATTGGAGAGGTTGAAAATTGGGAGTTGTTTTGATGTTTATGTTGTTAAGAGTTGGGTGAAGATTAATGCACCGAGACTTAGAATTATGCTTTGGAAACATAATGCTATTACTGATAGTTGCTCTATAGAGAATTTGAGTTATCTGCAAGAGGCTTACGTTGGTTTCTTTCGTGTCCGGGAAGATATTAGTGTGGCAAAGCTTCATAGTGTGTCCAATCTTTTTATGGGACTCTCTCATGCCCATTGCTTGACACTTGAAAGCCAATGCATTGAGGTACTTTAATTTTAAGTAACATTCTTTTGCTAGATATTCCAACATTCTGTTGACAAGACCATTAAAGTTCAAATTGATAGTCCGACAACGAAAGTGGCAAGAAAGCTTTAAATATCTAACTGTTAATCATGTTAGCTTTTTTCTAAATGTGTGGTTTAAGATTCATAACTTGGTAACATCATTTGACAAGAGAATATTATCTTGTAAATGCGTGTGACATTGCTAACTTTATATGGTCATCAGTCTAGGTGGCATTTTCAGTGCGGGGCATTACTTATATGGTTAGTCTTTTGTTGTTTGCAGATTCTATCAAACAGTAATTATTTTGCAGTTTATCTAAATCCATTTCACAATCTCAAATCTTTGGAGTTGCATACGTGTTTCAACAAGAATAATGTCCCAGGATTGGCGTGCATATTCAAGAGTTCTCCCATGCTCCACACTCTGATTCTCAACATTATAAATGATTACAAGACTGTAAAGAGAGTAAGTATTACAAATGAGATTATTTCGTTTATGTTTTTCTATTTTGTTCTTAATTAATTTAATTTGGTTTCTC
Organism: Malus fusca; assembly: GCA_035220775.1. NCBI lineage: Eukaryota > Viridiplantae > Streptophyta > Magnoliopsida > Rosales > Rosaceae > Malus > Malus fusca. The sequence continues at coordinate 6,911,149 of CM069067.1, read as the reverse complement.
ATTTGTATGCATATCTAGCAATGGAATAAGGATATGTGGGAAATGTCCAACTCGGAGGAAGAAAAGTACTGGGAATCTCAAACCCAAATCTTGAAGCCCTTCCTACAAAACCTTAAGGTGGTAAAGATTCATGGGTTTTTAGAGTACGAGAATGAAGTTAGTCTAGCCAAGTTCTTGCTGAAGCATGGAAAGGCCTTGGAAGAAATGATTCTGTGCACTGGACACTGCAAAGCTAGATATTCTCTCCAGCGACAAAAGATTAGGTCACAGATGATGGGATTTTCTTGGGCGTCTTCTAGTGCTAAAATTGCCTTTCATTGAACTTAAATTTGTACTACCTTATTTAATTTTTAATTTTTTAATTTTTTTTATGAAATTGTACTACCTTATTTTGCATCTTCAGTTCCTTTCCTGAATACTAGAAGATGAGCACACAAATGTCGTTTTATTTTTTGTTTTTGATTAAGGAGTGTGATTAGTTTTTAAAATTAAAAAAAAAAAAGTATGAGACAATGATAATGAGACAGTTTCTCTTAATAAGGGCATATTTTTTTTCTTAATATAGGGTAAAATAGGCATATGATTGTTATTTTCTCAAAAGGTACATAATTGCTATTTTGTCATCCTTATGTAAACGATGTGTATCAAAAGTGAGGATAAAATAAAAAAAATAGGGATATGATTGTCATTTTTTCAAAAGGTTGACAAAGAGAGTTTTCTTAACAATAAAAATAATTAATGTTTTTTCTTATTTATGTAAATATTGTGTATAAAAAGTAAGGGTAAAATAGGAATATGATTGTTATTTAAAAAAAAAGGTAAAATAGGGATATGATTGTCATTTTCTTAAAAGATACAAAATTACTGTTTTGCCCTTCTCATGTCAATATCGTGTATCAAAAGTGAGGGCAAAATAAAAAAAAAGAGCAAAAAGTTGACGAGGAGAGTTCTCTTAATAGAATAGAATAGATATATATATAAGCACCTTTCCTTAATAATTAATGTCTTCTTTTTCACTTTATTAATTAGGATAAATTTGGATGGACCGTTAACCATTTTCTCTTGCTTCATTTTGAGGAGCAGTAAGCTGCATCCAAAATATCGTTGGTTATATCGTGTGTTTATTTCTCAGCTCATATTATAAGACCTGTGAAAAATATATCAAGTGACAAATGTTTTAAAGTGCACACAAAATTTCTCCATTTGATAAAAGTCTACAATAAAATATACATTAACCAGAACTATGGAATCGCAAGAAATGTTTAAAATTCAATGAGTACAGGAAGGGACACTTGTTTTTCTTGTGGATGGCTTCGACGTTCCTCCTAATTTCCTAAGCAGCCAGTACTAGTTCTTGGGGCATGTGATGTGGACAATATATCCAATTTGACATGTGACAACGGCTATAAATTTAAAGAACTGTTGTGAGATGTCATAAGAAGACTAAAATATTCACTAATTCTCTGTTTTTTTTTATTTTTTATTTTTTTTAAGATGACTAACTGGTTGCTTCGTATATATTCGATTCATTGAATAATACCATCGCTTTCAAAGGCCGAAAATACTCATAAAAATATTTCAATCTTTTTTTTAACCACCACTTAACGATTCACTAATTGAAGAGAGTTCAAATTTGAGGAGTGCCTTCATATATATTCGATTCACTGAATTATACCTTTTTTATGTTGGAACAACACTGAATGAAACTTTATATTATATTATTATGCCAGCGCTGGCCTACTTATATATATTAATTCCTTCGGATGTACAGCTGACAAAAAATATACTTTTTATATACGGAAGTTTCTTGGTCTTACTACTCATCGGTCATCACGTCTAGAGTTTTATTTTAAAGAATTTTGACGAAAAATTTCTAGTACTGTTCACTTTAACGAAAAATTATATTTTACATTAAAAAGTCAATCTTAGTACTATTCATTTGACCCTTTATTTTGTCTTTATCGTTAAAACTCAAAATTTTCATACATTTTTCATTAGTTTTCCATTTTTTTATCCAAAATATTGTCGCATAATATCATTGTCATTCAAATTATGATAAATGTATTTATTTTTTGTTATGTATGCCTGGAAATGTCATAAAAATAGAGAAAATTTACCATATACGCATATTATAACATATAAAATAATTTAGTATATAATAAGTTTTCGAGTACATATAAAAATTACTCCATTCGATCGTAGTGATTTGTGGGATAGCCACATCTAAAGTCAAAAGGCTTAATGAGAAAGAAAATGTCCCTTCGGAAATTTCTAGATCATCTTTTTCTATATACTTATTTTAAATAAACGAGAGAAAAATGTGGAACAAGAAAAATAATTTAAAATTCTTTAAAGAGTTGAGACAAATCTTTCGCCTAAGCTAAGAGTACTCTATGATCATCCAACGGACAGCCGTGGTATCTTACAATGACACGGCTGCGTGGCCATGGCACCTTCGTGAAATTCATTTTTAACGGGTACATACCATTACCCGACATAACCAAATACTTTAGTGATCTAATACAGTGATAGACAAGTTCTTAAACAAGAATCAGTAAACCCAAAGCAGCGGCAGCCTGCATTGTTTGCATGCTCCTCGTGCGACAGATACATTAAAATGCAGTCTTTAATTTAAAAAAATACCAGTTTTGATCCTTGTAATATAATATATATGGCTTTACATTTGCTTTCCTGCCGGTATAGCTCATGTGAAACGAAACTTTTTGTAGTAACGAGATCAAAGATCAGAATTCAGAAAATTGGTCCGTGGAGAGTGCACTTTTTTATTTATTTATTTTAGAAAACCTTGGCAGTACAAGGGGAATATAATCCGCTCTCTTATAGAGTACATTTGGCATTTATCATGACAAATTTCAATATAACATTTCAGCATACTTATAGGAAAATCAATATGACAACAACTAATTTAGGTCACAAATATAATTACTCATGTATTTGGTTATATGATTTTTCTAAGGAAGTTGTACTTTGGCTTAATTTTGATATGTATGATTTAAGAATCTGTAGAAATTCTTCTATGTAAAAAAAGAAAGAATTGATATGCAAATAAGAATATTTACCAAGTCCAAGAATTACAACTAAAAGAAGGTGTTATTTCTCTGTATTTTCCAAATTTGACTATTTCAGGACGAATGACGTTGAAAGTAAAACCATGAAATAAAAACCATGCACCTAACCCAAGGAAAAGTAAAACTTCTTCTTGATCAACTAACAAATCAAAATAAATGATCAAGAAAAACTTCTTATCCGCCATCACCGGCAGCAAGTCTTCAAAATCGTCAGCAGCCCTCTTTCCAACTCCTGCCATTGGTGATGATTGATAATCTTGTGGGATTAAATATGAGATAAGCTCTTTCTCTGATGTATTGGGTTTTGGAGAGAGAAATGAGATGTGGGGTTTTGGTTGTGTGAGGAAAACATGGAAGGGGAGTGGATGGATTTATATTATAAAAGGAAAGGGAAGGAGGGTGGAAATTGGAAAGGGGTACTTGGAAAGAGGAGGGTTGTGGTCTCCCTACGGATGACAGCAATGGACAGTGGATAAATTGCTGGTCGGCTTTGATTCTATGCAACCGCAAGGGCCAGCAGTTGCCTCCTCTATTTCTCAGAAACTTGTCAAGGGTAATTCTGTCATTGTACAAAGTTGGTGCCATTCTTTCTCGAAATTTTTTATTCAACCAGTTATCTTATCATCACACCCATCGTAAATATTTTCACCATTGAATTCTCCATTTGATCCTATATTAATTTGAAAAGTAAAAAGTATATTAAAAGAACATGAATCCATATATATGCCCCCACGTGACAATTTTTAGAATTTGATTTGGAGCCCGCACGCGCCCCCACGCGCCACCTATACGCGCTGCCCACGCGCGCGTCTTCTTCCTCGCGTCGCCGGACTGGTTTCGCCGGAGGTGGGTGTTTTGCCGGAATTTCTGGGTAAACTTCAAAGTGTCATAACTTCTTCATTTCTTAACCATTTTCGACGTACTTTATATCAAAATGAAGGTATTGAAGAGACGAACAAATCTATACCTGTCTCAACCCTTAACTCGCCGGGAATTCACCGGAAAAAGCCTCGAAAGCCGTCGGACTCGCCGGAAACTGGGTATTTTTCAAATGAGTATAACTTCTTTAATACTCAACGAAATTGGGCGAAACAAAAACAAAAGTTGTAGTTCTCGAAGAGACGAAGAGAATGGTACCTCGCACGACTTCTAACTCTCCGTGGTTTGGCCGGAAAACACCTCGAAAGCCACGGGTCAAACTTGAACTTTTCGATCTCCGTGTTCTTACGTCCAAAAACTTCCAACGAACTACTCCAAGCCTCCTAAGGACCTCAAGAAGCTTCCTACAAGCTTGAAAACTCCTAAAAATCAACCAATAAAAAGTTGATGAATAGTACCTAAATCGAGTTCGTAATTTTCAACGTGAAAACGTTATAGTTCTTACCTGAAATTGGTATGGTTGGACTCGTATCGTCGAAACGAAGAAGATGGTGATTTTTGTTTCGTCGATCTGTGAAGTTTTGATAAACTTGTTGTTTGGTCCGTGTGTTTTGAGAGAATGAGAGAGAGAGAGTTCGTCGAGGGATAGAGAGAGAGAGAGTGTTTCAGGTTCGTGTGAGGGAATGCTGATGAGTGAAGGTATTATTGAGGGAGGCAGTGGAGCACTTCACGGAAAGGAAATGGAAATGGAATCGGACGTGTGATCCATTCCTTAGCCTTTAATCATTCAACATATAAAATAGCCGTCCAAACCTTAAACAATTGTATAAGGATTTAGGGTATTTAACACACCGTATACATATGACACGTTAAATCGGGACGGGTTGTCACATTTTGGTTTTGATATTTAGGTACATACATTTTTGCTATTGACATTTTAGGTACATACATTTCGGTATTGACATTTAGGTACATTAATTCAATATATTACATTTCGGTACATACATTTATGTTCATTATAATATATTTCAGTACAATCATGTAGGTACAAATATTTCGGTACAAAAAAGTCAATTTTATATATTTTGGCACAATCATTTCTGAACACTTAAGTATTTATATATTTTTGTATCACAAATTTTTTTTAATATTTTCTCATTTACATTCATTTCTAATTAAAAAAAAAACTAAATATGTGCATATTAATAAAATTAAAATTTATTATGGAGAGATTAAATAAAAATACACATTAAATAACAAAAATTGAATGTAAATTTTGATAAAAGTACACTCAAGGGATTAAATTGAATATTTAAAATAGCACCAGGTCTTTTTTAAATTTTAATCTTTTGCAAGGATTAATGTTCAAAAACCCCCATTTTAAAGACTAGTGAAAACCGAATGGGGTGCCATGGAAGGCGGTTGTGATGGTAAAAGAATTGGATTTGAAGTTTCCATGGAGAATCACCGGTGAATCTTCCATTGGTTTGAGGTGGAAGAGAACTACTAGTGTGGAAAGAGATTTTGGTTTTGTTTCTTTATTTTTCAGTTTTAATCAAATGGTGAATTAGAAATTAAAAATAAAAATAAAAAATTTTGTGTTCGGGTAGAAACAGGTTATTGGGTTCCAGTAGAAAATTAGAAATTCCCTTCTCTCACTTCTCTCCCACCTATTAGGGGGCATTGTTTCAGTTTTTATACTTTTGAAGAAATTTTTGGGGCATTTTGTGCTTTCTAAAAAAAAAAAAATTAAGAATTTATGATTATTAAGGAATAAGAGGGTTCGAACCTATTACAATAACGTAGAGAAGGGGAATTTCGAACCGAGGATGTGTTGGTGGAAATTCAACACCCTATCTACTAGGATATTTGTATTTGGAATTTACTTACATCCACTCCATATAGGTGTATTTCTTTATACAATCAAGCGTGATTAGTATATTTTAACCTTACAAATTTCATAATCTATTCGTTTTATTAATAATTTAAAGATAAATCATCTCTGCAAAAAATAATCAAATAAAATATTAATTATTTGCTCATTCGTACGTATAAACAAATAGATGTTTCATCACAAAAATATTACATTGTTTGATGCATAAGCGCGCGCGCACACAGACACAGACACACACACACACATATATATATATATATGACTAAATGATGATCAATTTGATTGAAATTTTACAGAATGAAGTGTAAATAATAATTAAGATAATAAATTGTACTAACCATGAAATGGGGGCGGTTAAAATATGTTAATCCCATTTGCAACGGACAAGGAGGGGGCCGAGGGGCACATGCGATGGACATCAGTAGTTTCCCTTGGAATTTACCTCCAATTTTGACTTTCACCACTTGTTAGATGACTTAGACTTCAGATTATGAGCCTTTTGACTTTCACCACATCGGATGGAAGTTGATTTACATAACTTAACTAGTTTTGAACCTGTTCACATGCAAAGTTGGTCAAAGGCTGAAAAAAAACAAGCGTTAAAATAATTTGAATTTAAAATAATTGGATGCAAAGTTGGTCAAAGGCTGGATCAAACTGTGCAATCTGGGCAGTTCCTGATCTAGTTTGGACCATACAGTTTACAGAATCTGCAATAACACAAAAGCGTTAAAATAATTTGAATTTTTTTTTTGACAAAAAATAATCAGAAAAAGTTTAAACAAAAATTATCTAAAATAGTCCCCGGCAACGGCGCCAATTTCTTGATAGGATTTTTAACGTCTATGCAAATAGGGTCAAAATCATATGAAATACTTGCAAGAATACAAGGATGTTGTAGTATAGATGCTCATGCAAGGTCGTTTTCCTCCAGGACTATTTGGATAATTTGTGTAGAAACAATTCCTAATTAAATACTTAGAATTAAAACTTGAGAAAAGAGAGTTTGAGATTGGGTAATATTAAAAACGAATTTTAAACAAAAACTAATATAATCGAAGAAAAGATTTTTAAATACCAATTTATAAAGGCACTAGGGTTCCACCATCACCTAGCAATCCTATGAATTTATACCAATTACTTATGCCACTTCGAAGGTTAGGTTTTCCTAATATATATTCTCCTCATGATATTCAAGCAAGAACATATATCTAACATGCAATCCGTCTGTGATATTCAGATCAAATATGAACAAGCAAGACTCATTAAGATTTATGAAAACCTTTTGAAGAACCATGCAACCCCTAAGAACGTGATATTCGCCTTAGATGAAATTACAATTATCAATCACAAGAAGCAATACTCAATCCTCCGGTGATATTCCAACCGAATTGCATCCAATTACTTGTCTAAACATCCTAATGGTGACCAATCATCAAGACAATTAGATAGTTTAAAACAGTGATCAATAATTCAAAGTATGCATGCAATCAATCATAAGCAATTAAATAAAAATTACATATTCATGCTAAGGCTCAAGGTTTCGCCCTAGCAAGAGGAATTAGTTATGCATATTCATAATTGAAATCATAGAAAATATTATTAAAAATAAAAGGAATGAAAGCACTTTAAAGTAGAAAATCTCCAAGAACCCTAGCAAAGTTCTCTGTCTCTAAAATTGAATAATGATAAGCGTAGTCCAAAATTGTAGACGGCAAAAGCAATATATTTGCTCCACCCTCACAAACCCTAAGACATAGGTTTCTTATTCCAACTAGGAAACTAAGAAAAATAATAAAATATCTTAGAAAATAAAACCCTAATTAAACTAGGAGAATCTGTCAATTACTTGTCCAGCCACGTTTTAGCCTCAGATCTCCTCCAAACCCAGCCCTTTTAAAGATAAGGACGTTCCGAACACATCTCCAGAAGGCCACGAAACCATCCAAGGTCATCTTGGGCTCCAAAAAAGGAATTTAAGCCCATAAACGTCATTTTCCAGCACCGCGCATCGCTCATTTATTTTATCGCCAGAAAATAACCGTTTGATGGAAAAATCCCAATTTTTGATATGATCAAGATAAGTGACTCACGAACGTCTTCCAACTAGAATTACTCCAAAATTCGTCCATTTGACCACGTTTTGATCTAGAGGAAGTCGAAAGTCCTATATTGAAAATACAATTCAAATTATCAAAATTCTTCCAAAATATGAACCTAAATATACCAAGAATAGAGTTAAATATATAATATAAAATTCACTTATCAAGAACCTTCAAGTTCCATAGAGCATCCAAAGAATAGTCCTTGTTGGTCTAATCTCCTGGTGTACCATGTGTAGAGGACAATGTGAGTGGACATCGGTCCAAAGACTTCACAACAGGTATAAGTTCTTTACCTATTTGTGGACACACACTACAAGAAAAATAGGCTTTGGATACAAAACTAAGGACACAATTAAGAATTTTGTGTTTGTTTGAACATCAAGACGGTGGAAAAGTGCCAATTGAATAATGCACACCATGTATTGTGCCCAATATAAAATTTACACAAACACATTATTGGGCACGAAAGCCATGACTTTGGTGTCTGAAAATGACATTTTATTATCAATTTTAAAGGCACAATAAATATTTTCGTGCCCTTTAATTTAATATATTTAAATAAAAAGTAAGTTTTTATGTCATTTATTACTTCAACCTCAGCCTCTCACTCTTTTACTTGTTTCCCAAATTTTTCTGTTTCCTTCTTTCTTTCGCTCGATTCTTCTTTGGCTCCTCTGAGGATGTCTCTCGCCGCATCTCTTTTCCTGGTTATAGATCTCGACTTTCCTTCTCCAATAATCGATGGATCTTCCTTCTTCGTCTCAACACCGCATCCACCATCAGCTTCACCTCCGCTTGCTCGTACGCGATTCGAGAACTACTCGCCTAGACTGGCCGCCTACTCGTTCTTGCTTGACTAGCCGACGGCCAACGTCCATACCTGACTTGAGATTTTGTCGTTGTCTCTTGGAGAGCGATGGGTTGATTTTTTCCTTTTTGTTAATGGGTAATTTTTCGTATATATAGTTACAGCTTTTCGTAAGATTTATCACTGAATAATTTTTCAATTGTATTGAATGAAAAAAATGCTTACAGAACAATTACAAGTATATATAGTTACAGCTTTTCCTTACACACTAAGTAAACATTCCTAACTGTTTTACTTATTACTTAATCTTTTGACACGCAACAAACATGTAAATCACATAGCAGTTGCCTAATCCAAGCTAACTCAGCTGTAGCAATGGCAATAGCTCTGTACTCTGCCTCTGTGGATGACCTAGAGATGGTGTGTTACTTCTTAGAAGCCCAAGAAATGAGACTAGAACCAAGATAAACAATGTGACCGAGGTAGATTTCCTATCATTAGGATCACCAGCCCAATCAGCATCACTATAAGCTTGTAAGTGCAGTTTATCAGTTTGAAAATGAAGACCATAGTCCAAAATGCCACTAAGATATCTCAAAATCCTTTTAACAGCCACAACATGAGAATCCATAAGATTATGCATAAACTGACAACACTGATTCACTGAGAAAGCAATGTCCGGCCTAATGAATGTTAAATACTGCAAAATACCTACTATACTTCGATATTGATCAGGGTTATGATAGGGAGTACCTTCAGTTTTAAGTAGTCTATGATATGGTAAACAGGGAGTGGCACACGGTTTAGAATCTTGTAAATCAACATTTTGAAGTAACTCCCTGATATACTTGGTTTGAGAGACAAACAAACCTGTAGATACATAACTGATCTCCAAGCCCAAAAAATAGTGCAACTGCCCTAGATCCTTCATATCAAATGCCTTTGTTAAATCTGTAATAACTGCATTAATCAACTCAGAAGAACTCCCAGTAAGGATGATATCATCCACATATAATAAAAGCACCACAGTACCCAGAAAAGAATGTTGAACAAACAAGGAAGGATCTGCAAGTGACTGTTTAAAGCCCAATCCAAGCAAATAGCTTGTGAACTTCTCATTCCAAGCTCATGGAGCTTGTTTTAAACCATACAACGATTTGTTGAGTTTACAAACATAATGAGAAGGATGAGTAGTACTATGGAACCCTTGAGGCTGAGACATATAGACTTCCTCATGAAGATCACCATGCAAGAATGCATTTTTAACATCCAACTACCTTAAGGACCAGTTAAATTGTGCAGCCAAGGCTAAAATCAACCTCACTGTAGTAGGTTTCACAACAGGACTAAAAGTCTCAGTATAATCAATACCCTCCTCTTGACTATAGCCCTTAGCTACTAACCTAGCTTTGTATCTGGCTATAGAACCATCTGGATGCTTCTTGAGTCTATAAACCCATTTACAACCCACTAAATTCTTATCTGGAGGCATTGGATCCAAGGTCCAAGTATTTTGAGCATGGAGAGCATCCATTTCATCTTGCATAGCAACCTTCCATTCAGAAATTTTATTGGCTACCTTGAAAGGCGTAGGCTCTATAACATCAACTGAGGACTGAACAGTAGCAGAGAAAGCCTTCTTCTTACTGATCCCACTCTTGGATCGAGTTTGCATAAGATGCAAATTCATAAGAGGAATAAGATTGACAACTTGCAGATTTTCAGGTTGGGGTAGAACAAAACTCTGGAGTGGGTAATGGGGTAGAACAAAACTCTGGAGCTCTAGGAATATGTGTATTGGAACACTCTGAAGCATTAGGGGTTGTAATGAGGACACTATGGCTTGAGAGGGTGAAGAAACAGCTAGTAATGGAAGTGGTGAAACTGTGATGTTCTGTGAAGTAACCAAAGGTGAAGTGTGTAATGAATTTGATGGTGGTGTAAAATGTGATGAAGATGCACCAACAGAGCTAATGATGGAGGAATAAGGAAAACTCTCCTCATCAAACAAGACATGTCTAGAAACAAAAAATTTCCTAGAAACTGGGTTAAGACATAAGTAACCCTTATATTGGCCTGCATACCCTATAAAAACACATTGGGTTGTCTTAGGTTGTAACTTAGTTGAGTTGTAAGGTTTTAGGAGTGGGAAACATGCACAACCAAACATTTTAAGATGAGACAGAGGTGGTAAAGTACCAAACAAACAATAGAAATGAGATGACATTTTGAGAGTTTGACATGGCATCATATTGATCAAATAGACAGAGATGGCACAAGCATGAAACCAATATTTTGATGGTAAAGCAGTAGTTTGTAAAAGGGTAATGGCTGCAAGAACGTGTCTATGTTTTCGTTCAGCTAGACCATTTTGTTCTAGAGTATAGGGACATGATTTATGATGGATGACACCTTTATCAAGTAAAAATTGTTGAAATCTATGATTTGTGTACTCTCCACCACCATCACTTTGAAAAACTTTAATAGAGGCTGAAAATTGGGTGACTAAGAAGTTATAAAAGTGAACAAATACATTGTAAACTTCACTTTTATTTAGTAATGGGAAAATCCAGGTAAACCTGGTACATTCATCAACAAAGCTTACATAATACTTGTAGCCCTCAACTGAGACAGTAGAAGAAGGCCTCCAAACATCACTATGAAGAATCTCTAAAGGTTTTACAACCTTATTTGCAGGAAAAACAAATGGCAGTTTTGTTAACTTGCCTTCTAGACAATATGTACAAACAGAAGACACATTATCAACAGATGTAGGGATTTTAGATTGATTTAACATTGTAGAGACAACAATGTTAGATGGGTGCCTTAATCTTTTGTGCCACAAATTTATTTTGACATGATGTCCAAGATAGCATGCTTGATGCTGGAAAGATGCAGTGTACTTTTGTGCTTGAGAAAGTAGATATTGTGGAAATATGAAATGGGATAGGATAAAGGCCATCTCTACATAGTCCCTGAAGGAAGATTATCCCGGTAACCTTGTCCTGGATCCAAAAACAGAATTCATCACAAATGAATCTGCATTTGTTGTCTTTGCACAATCAATATATAAACAACAGACGCTGAGATAAACGAGGCACATGCAATATGTTCTTCAACTCAAATGCATATCTAGGAGTTTTCAAGATATTGAAGCCAATATGAGAAATTTTCAAACCTGAACCACTAGCTGTGGTTATTGTTTCATTGCTGGGAAATGATTTTTCCAAATTGAGATTGCCAAGATCTGAAGTCATATGTGAGGTAGCTCCTGTATCAGCCACCCAAAAAGACTCATGAGGTGCATAAGGCTAATAAGTGGTGTGCATGGCAGTGAGAATAGGTGATGATGGTCTCCCTTGATAAGAAAAATTAGCCTGGTGATAGCATTGAATTGCAGTGTGGCCAAACTTTCATCAAATCTGACACTGGGTTTTGAAATTCCTTGAGATTAGAGCTCGTGAAAGATCACAAGATTGGAATTTTAGATGTATGGAGGGAAGTGGTGGAAATGGTGGGCTACTGGCCGACATTGAGGGCTATGGGGATGACAGTCTGGTGAAGGTTGGTGAGGGAGAATAAGGATGTTTGGATGCAAGAATAGGAATGTTTGGCACTAGGAATAGGAATGTTTGGCAACTAGTTTTAGTTAGAGTGGGTGGGGTTTTAAATGACACGTGTCGTTACTTGATAGGATGGTCAGTATATTACATACTCCCCATTGAGTACACAAGTATTGTCCTTTACTAAGATTGCATTCGCACACATACCCAAGGGATTTGAGTAGTTCACCTACATCACTGACCATGTAATAGTGGGTCTTAGTGAGGAAAAATATGTGTAAACGGTTGAAATATCCAACATCGTCGATACCTGTGAGAAAATAGAGTTTAAATATTTTAATCACACTTCAACTAATATCGAGACATTTTATGACAAAATCCCACAACTGATGACTTGTGCAGGTGGAGACATTTTACCAAGTTGGAGACAATATCGGTGTTGTTAGAAGTGGGCCTTTTTGGGCTATCTCCTTGATAATTTCACAAATGGTATAGGCACAATCTTCCTTTCAAGATTTTCTGTCTATCAATGGTATAGACACAATCTTCATTTCAAGATTTTCTTTGACAAAGTGTTGATCAACCTTCACATACTTTTTTCGATCATGTTGTATCGGATTCTCAGCTACCTCATTTGCAGATTTATTGTCACAATATAACTCCATAGTTTCCTTTGGTTCAAAACGAAGACACCTCAAAAGTTTATGTAACTAAAGATGTTCACATATTTCGTGTGCCATATCTCTCTACTCAGCTTCTGCATATGACATTGACACCACTTTCTGCTTCTTACTACACCACGTAACTAAATTATGTCCAACAAATGTAAAATATCCAAATGTAGACCATCAATTAGTAACATTGTCAGCCCCCTTAACCTTTAAGTGCCCATGTTTTCCATAAATTATTTCTTACTGGGTGCATACTTGAGACAAGGGCGGAGCCATGAAGGGACCAGAATGGTCTTGGGCCTACCTAACATTTTTTTTTTCACTGGAAAATAAATTAGAGTGATCCTTCTGCTTTCCATATATTTTTCATGGGATTAGGGCCCCAACCAAAGGGAGAGAGAGGAAGTAGACGAGATACCTGGTTCTCCTAAATTTAAACCTTTTCACATGGTGCTGGTTCTCCTAGCTAGAGTTTAAACTTTTTCACTCCATTTCATCAGTACGTTACGGTCAGTTGCAGCGTTGTTGCAGAGTAGGGGTTGTTGGTGGTGTTGCAACGTTTTCTTTAGATCTGTAATAAGCCCCTCCTAGCTCGAAATTCTGGCTTTGCCATTAACTTCAGATATGCCAAAATTTGCATTACCGTAGCCATGTGATCTTCACTTAGTGAATGCATAAATAAACTAACTTACAACACTCGCATTATATACAATATCTGAACAAATATGAGATAAATAAATTTCTCTCTCCATAAGGACTGCACACAAGACCTAACTGCAACGATGACAACTAGCAGAGGAGCAAGACTGCCAAGACTGCAAACAGCAAACAGCAAACAGCTGCAATAGAACATGCTGTACCAAGTGTATAAAAAGAACTGTGCCCACGGTAGAAACTATAGCACATGCCGTACCAAGACAGCAAACAGATGGAATAGAATACGGCAAACCAGTAAAGCATGCAGCAGCAGTAAAGCACGTACAGCAACTAGACAAATTTACTGACTGCAACCTGTCAACTTGCCACTGACAGCAGGAATTCTTTCTTGGAGCTTCTGCAAATTCAGCAGCAGCAGCTTATATCTAATCCAGGCTAGACACGTGCCCAAGTTTTTATTAAAATAATCAAAATTCGGACACATGTTCAGCCGGAATTAGGTGTAAGCAGTAGCGAAGTTAAATCCTTCTTTCTTAAGCACAGCAAGAATTCACGGAAAAAAAAATCCAAAAAATTTAAAGCAAGAATTCAAGGCCATAATTGAAGGCAAGCAAGAATTAACGCTGCAATAGGCAAAAAACACACAATCCAAGATGCCGCAATCCAGGTAGCAGCAAAATATCCACACGGACAAGCCAATACACGGCACAACAAGATTGCTGTAGTTGTTAGATACCAATTACATAACAGCTGTAGTACAGCAAGTGAACGCGGTACACAAGCAGCACGGCGCAAAAAATGATACTGCTACTAACACGCACCAATTATATACGGAACGAAACCAAGTCTTGATGCCAAGAAAAAAATACGTTAATGACTCGTTTATTAATTCGTAATCAGAGTAGGAGGAATTGAATTGAGGAGGAAATAAAATGGGGTAGAATCAGAATTGGATTCATGTTGAAGCTGTTTACTAAATTATCTGAAATCAGAGTAAAAATGATATTGATTACATAAAAGTTGTTTACTAACTCACATGAATCGGAATTGAAACCTATTTGATTACTAAACTGCCCTTGTTATAAATAATATTTTTGTATGCTAGTTAATGGTTAATTTTGATAAGTACGCTCATAAAATCCAATTAGCTACATGAAAACAGAACTATTTAGCAAAATAAATAATTAACAAATTTATTAAAAATATAAAATAACAAAAAAAAAAAAACCCAAAAAACAAAAAGCTCCAGTGCCATCTTCTCCCCATCTATTTCCAAGAACTCAATTCCCACCTCCAAGTCACGATTCCAATTCCGAGAATTTAAGGAATTGTATTTCGGATTTTGGGTGGGTCCCATGTGAATGTTGATTCCCTACGGTTCGGTAAACGCTGGAATGACTTGGAATTCGTGCAATTCCGTTTCCTAGACTTTCATTCCGGTTTGGTAAACACGCCCTAAATACTTTGTTACTTTATTCTCTAGGATTTACAATATATATAGATACATGACATATTTTACAAGGAAAGTAATTACAAAAGATAAGGAAACTAAATCCTAAAAATTACAAATCATAATCCAACCTAAAATAGAACTACAGAAATATTTACAATTATGACTCAAATCAACGTAAACATGTAATGGCTAGACCTATAGTCATTTGGTCATTTGAATTGAGATTCTCTGTTGATCTCTGTGTTCAGAGTCAATAGACTTAGAAACCGAACCACTCAATTTAAATCATGCGACCTCCATTAGCTCATCTCACTGATCCACTTGGGCCACTTTACACAAAATCAAGCTTTTGAACGGCCCAGATCTCCCTAGCAACAACTCTCCAAAGCTGAAAACAACAAATTTCTCATAGAAATAGCAGAGAAGCAAGTAGTAGTAGCGATCACATATATACACGAAAGAAAACTTGTGTGGTACTATGTGCCAACAACCCTGTTGGTATATACTACAGTTTGAAAGTTTGATTCATCCCAAAAATCTTCCATCTTCGTTTAAAATGGTATTGTAGAGAACGCTGCCGGAATAGGCATGTCTAGGAGTCTAGAAGAAACAAAAATCAGGTACAGGTTCCATGATTGAATCTTCTTAAAATTGTTGGGAAAATTACAAGAAAATTGTAATATTCTTATAAGAAGCACGTAGACGATTATAATTTACTTAATATTAAAAATGAACCAACAAGTACTAATTTCCACATGGTGAAATGATACATTGATCAGGAAAGTAACTAACAGTACACTAAAGTTTTAACATTGACCAAAAGAAAAATATTACACTTAACAAGCAAGGAGAAATTCTGACACAGTTTTTAGTTCAGAGAAAAGGAAACAGTATGTATCGAACCTCTATCGAGCTTCTGGCAAACTAATGGTGACTAAATTATTGGAAAAAAATTTAGGTGTTCGAGAAGAAGAACCAACAGCGCTGTAATTCCTGTTTGCTGAAAAAAACAGGTTTATTGATAGGTGGAAGCGATGTAACTTCATTGGCCAGCATAAGAACTACAGAAGACATTGTTGGTCGATCAGTTGGAGTATCTTGGACACACAAAAACCTACATGGATACATCTCAAAGCTTCATCGGGCCGACATGTTTCCCTTATTGATTCATCAATCACCTCCATTATTCTACCTTCATTCCATAATTCCCATGTAGGTTTAGCATATAAACAAACCCATCAATATTGCAACGCTTAAAATATGAGGAATATGAAGTAGGGGTTCTATTACTTACCCATCTAGCAAGAGAAAATGGATCTTCAAAACAATAAAAAGCAGAATTCTTCCTTCCATTTACAATCTCTAAGAGCAACACTCCGAAGCTAAACACATCCAATTTGTTACACCCACCCCTAATTTAAATTGTATTTTCACTAAGTTTGAGATTATCTTGCTTTTAAAATGATTTTTGGGTCTTAAATGGTGTGCCCAAGGGGCCCACTCCCCTGTTTTGTTCCCCGGTTCCCTTTCTTTTTTCTTTTATTTTTCTGAAAAGTCTTCATCTTTCTCTCTTCTCCCTTACTCTCCCTTACACTCTCTCGGCTCTCTCTATCTCAACCCCTCCGAGCACTTTTCTTACCAACAAACATCACCATCATCTTTATCTCGTCGCTACGAACTCAACCATAGTCTTGGCATCTTGGAAGTCGAACCATGAAGCCCCGTACACGAGCTCCGAAGCAGACGGCCACTTTCGAGGCAATTTCCGGCCAAACCATGGCGAGTTGGCTGGTTTGCAAGTATCAATCTCTTCATCTCGCTGAGAACTACAACTTTCCTTCTTGTTTCACTCAACTTCGTTGAGTATTGAAGAAGTTATACTCATTTGAATTGTACCCAGTTTCCGGCGACCTCTGAGGCTTTCGAGGCATTTTCCGGCCAAACCACGGCGAGTTAGATATCGTGTGAGGTACCATTCTCTTCGTCTCTTCGAGGGATACAACTTTCGTTTTTAAATCACTCGATTTTGTGGAGTTTTGACAAAGTTATGGCCGTTTAAATTGGTGTGGATTTCTGGCCGAATTCTGGCCTTCTTCATCCTTGGGTCCAGCGACCCACCAAACCCAAGCCCTTTGGGCCTTTCCTGCCGAGCCCAACCCAAAACCCATTTCAGTTTTATTATTTATTTTATTAATTGTTTTAAGTTAAAGGCCTTTGGGCCAAATTAGCTAAATCCCTAAGCCTTTTTATCTAGAAATCCAAAACCATTAGGCTTAAGGCCTTTGGGCTTTTTTTTTAACCAGAGCCCTAAACCCTCTCATCTAAACCTAGCCCACCTAATTAGCTAAACTCAAACCCTTTATATGGAATATTCCGTCAGGAAATATTCTAAGGGTATTCTGTTGACATTTTACTAAATTTATCCAGAACCCTTCTTAGGGTAATTCGACGTTCTGAATCCATTTCCAATGTCCGTTTTCCCAAATTCAATTGCTATTATATAGTTTTATTTATTGGACTCTTTATGTGCTTAGGGGCAATTATAGTGGCGTTTCTGTCTTCGCTAGCTGCGTGACTTTTCGACGGCGAAGTACTATGAGTGGACCCCTTCTAAAATTACATGATTTTATAGTTCAATTGCATAAATGAATAGCATGCCTTACGAGTTTATGTTTTGATTTTATGTTAAGCATGTTTATTGAATATGTTGATTTTCGTCTCATGTTTTTTGTGAGGAAATAATTGTTAGCCTATATTGAGCTATATTTTAATATATCGTATTTTCTATAAAAATCATGAACTGGTAGACTATCTTATGGATGACGATAGGATGCTAGAACATGTTTTAGAAACCCCTCTTTATAGTATAGACGATGGATGACTTTATACTATGAAGTAGTTATTTTTTAAAGGGTAACTATTTGTGCGTACCTAGTGGACACTATGCCGCCTAGGGCAAGGATCTGGTGTTGGCAGATAGGCCGGGAGAAATAATCCCTAGCGAAAGACTGAGGGACACGGAGACAGGCATTGGGCCGGGAGGGAGTTATCTCTGGCTACGAGCATAGAGACTTAGGTGCAGGCATTGGGCCGAGAGTTATATTATTATTCAGTGATCTTACTAGCAGCACACCGCGCTTATGAGACGATCTACGAGATGATACACGCGATGATTTATATGATGTTTTCCGCGTTATACCTGTCGAGATATTTTATGGTATGCTAGAGTTTCAGAAAAACCTATCACTTATTATATTAGTAGTTTTCATTATATATAAACCTAGGGGTTAGTATGTTCATAACTGTTTTTGTATTATGTATATATTTGAACTTGGTCCACTCACCCTTGTTTTGTGCCCCCTTTCAGGATTTAGAATTGAGGCATACAATCCCGACGTCAACGTCTTCACTTTGGCATATTCGAGTCCTCTCGGTGTAGGACCCACATCCTTTTATTTATTCAATTTTATATTAATTCTTTTAGGGCTCTAGTTAGTTGTATGTTTTGAACACGTTCATAAATTTTTAATTCATTGTATTTCAAATTCATAACCCTTATTTATTTCTTATTCTTAGCTTTTGTATCAATTAATGGCTTTCGTCACCCTCGGGTGTCGGCCAGCACGTGTCTCTCTTGATATTCGGGGAATATTAGGGTCGGGGCATGTCACAATTTCTCTGAAAAATAGCCATACATTGCATACTCCGGTGACATGTAGCCGCTGCATGAATTAAAGGTAGACGAGTCAACAACAGTAAGGGATTGCATGAGGTCTACGCAAAGAAAGCATGCAACTTACTATGTGCCAACAACCTTTAAAAGTTGGAAAAGAGATCTTGCAGAAGGGTAATGAAATGTGATTCCCAAACAATATGAAAGAATTAATGTTAGAAGTGATGAGCATATACCAAACAAAAATTTGTCCAAACTTCGATTGGGCATGAACTCGTAGATCAATATCATTTCTTCATCTTCAGTACAGCAACCCGAGAGCCTAACGAGATCGGTATGCTGCAGCTTGGCTATAAGCTTCAACTCATTGAAGAACTCCTGATGTCCTTGCCCTGACTTTCTTGACAGCCTTTTTATCGCTACTTCATTTTCAATCAAAATCCCCTGTAGAGGATGAAAAGTACCACAAAAAGAGAACCAATAGACTCGTTTACAATGAAACCTAATTCAAACATTGTTAAACTTAATTCAAACATTGTTAAGGAATATGAAGAACAAATAGTGTACTAGCATTTAGTGCACACGTTGGAAGGGTCACCTTATAAACAGGGCCAAATCCTCCCTCTCCGAGTTTATTAGATTCAGAGAAGTTGTTTGTAGCCGCTAATATACTCCTTAAACTGAAGAATGGTAGTTCTGTTTCATTCCTTCCACCTCCAGCGCTAACATTTCTTACAACCTCACTCATACTTCCTCCGATGCTCCCTGTTTGAGACTTATGTTAGAGCACCGTTTGTTTGGATAGAATCGGGTTTGCTAATTGGTGACTGCACATGTACGAGAGAGAGAGAGAGAGAGAGAGAGAGAGAGAGATGTGTGTGTGTGGTATCAATACCCCCATTTCTCAAAGTTTTCTTCCACAAGAAAAAGCCAAAAATTATTGTCAGCGATCCAGCTATTGCCGAGACAATGGCTATTGCAAGCTGCTGAATATGCCCCTTACCACCTGCAACGAAGAGAAATGGATCCCATTAACAAATAAAATGATGGCCCCAAGTAATTTCCATTCTAGGGCAAAATACATACACACAGAAAATAGAAAAAGAAACCAAACATACCTTGATCAGAGCGGTGAACACAAATATACATGGTTTGCCCAAAACGATGATTCTCGACAAGATCCGTCAAGTTACCAAACCATGTCAAGCATCCTAGACTACCTTTTTCTGTCACCTTTGAATAGGCATAAGCTGTGCAAGAGCAGTTCTGAAGGCATTCAGATTCACATTCACTCATATTCCTATTTCCAAAAATTATAGCATGATCTGGTAGTTTCATCTTCTCAAACGTTGAAAACACTTCGCCTTTATCACATGCCAATGCCTTTTCCCGAACACAGCCACCGGGCCAGTCCTCCATAGCCCATTGTTTTTTAAATTCGGTCCTGAAACCCTTCAAACACTTGCATTGTGACGAGAATGGATCACCGTTTTTATCACAGGCACCATATGGACCGCGTCGAGCATAAAAGTCACACTTATTGGTAGGCTCTGCCCACTCTTCAAGCCGTGTCTTACTTTCATCAATCCAGCGCAGCAGATTAAGCTGTCCAGATGGACTCAAAACGGCCCTCAGTTTTACTGAGTTATCCGACGCACCATAAGTAAAATCAATATGATCAGCATCGAAATTGTAAGCAATGTAAAAAAAGCCTCCACTTTGATTTCTAAAGTATGTGTTTGCCTCCTTACCGAAGTAAACAGAACTTCTCCAATATGTAGCATTTCCCTTCCAGGCAATTAGCTGCCTGGGAAATTTTGGATCAACGTCTACGCTGAACATTTTAGGTTTTGGATCATCTAGTGTTGCCCATGATGTCAGACGCACTTGTTGGCCTGTTATTTTGTTCAGGCTAAGCCTCTGGCCGGGCAACAATGTGTCGGAAGGATGATCAAAGCTCCGCCACAAAACGTCTACTCCAAACATCACTTGAAGGTCACCATTATTCATTAACACTGCTTTCGTGGCATTCACTGCAGAACCATTATTAGAAGACCAGATAACTTTCCCATACATGATGGAATCCAACACAACGAGATTTCCATCACCACAGAACATGAAAACACCAGGAGAATCAAGTGGGTATTCTCTGTTAGCAACCCATACTATTGGTGCCTTTGGCATTCTGCTGTACCAGATACCAAGGAAGTGTTTGGTAGAATTTTCAGGACTGAAGAAGCCTAATGCGAAGTTCCCTGCGGGAGAAATCATCGTCTCGTTTGGACCGACAGATTGCCTTGGTACTAAAATTGCTTGGCTGGCACAGGACGGCATACTAAAGAATAAGAATGGTAATGTAACAAGACAAACTAAGAGCCACTCCATCTCCATCTCCAGTCAGGGACATAAAACAGAAGAAGCGGAATAAGAAGAAATTTGTTCAGAGAATGCCTCAGTTGCAAACTATTATTTATACTCACCGAAATGGTTTAAATTTCACATCAAATCGGAAACGTGGATCATGCCTCGTACTCACTGAAATTATTAAATTTCACAGCAAATCAGAAATGTGGGTCATTTAGCCATTTAAGTCAAAGGTAGTATATAAGTGTAAGCATATTAGTTAGAGTCTTAATTGACACGCCCCGACCCTGATATTCCCCGAATACCAGGATAGACACGTGCTGGCCGACACCCGAGGGTGACGAAAGCCATTAATTGATACAAAAGCTAAGAATAAGAAATAAATACGGGTTACGAATTTAAAAAACAATGAGTTAATAATTTAGGAACGTGTTCAGAACATACAACTAAACCTAATCACTAAAAAGAATTGAGATAAAATTGAATGAATAAAGAAGTGGGTCCTACATTCGAGATGATCCGAAGATGCTGCTGCAGAAATGTCTTGACGCCGGGATTATGTGCCTTGATTCTAAGTCCTGAATGGGGGCGCAAAACAAAGGTGAGTGGACCAAGTTTATATATATAATAATAATAAAATAGTTATCAAGATACTAACCCCCACAGTTTATATAATGAAAACTACTAGCATAATAAGTGATGGATTTAATAAAAATCCTAGAATGCCAAATATCTCAAAAATCACATCGCAGAAAAATCAAAACAGTAAACGCATCATAAATCGTCTCGTAAACGCGGTGTGCTGCTAGAAAGATCACTGAATAAATATAACTCACGGCCCAGTGCCTGCTCCGTGGTCTCTGCACCCGTAGCCAGAGATTACTAACTCCCGGCCCAATACCTGCTCCATGTCCCTCAGCCCGTAGCTAGGGATTATTTCTCCCGGCCTAAATGCCAACACCAGTTCCTCGCCCCAGGCGGCATAGTGTCTACTAGGTACGCACAAATAGTGACGCCTCTCATAAATAACCACTTTATAGTATAAAGTCATCCATCGTCTATACTATAAAGAGGGGTTTCGAAAACATATTCTAGCATCCTATCGTCATCCATCGGATAGTCTACCAGTTCATGGTTTTTATAGAAAATACGATATATTAAAAATATAGCTTAAAATAGGCTAACAATTATTTCCTCACCAAAACACGAGACGAAATCAATAAATTCAGTAAACATGATTGATATAAATTAATTCACAAATTTCGTAAGCATGCTAATCATTTATGCAATTACTATAAAATCATGTAATTTTAGAAATGGTCCACTCACAGTACTTAGCCGCCAAAAGCTGCGCCACTAGCGAAGACGGAAACGTCACAATAATTGCCCCTAAGCACATAAAGAGTCCAATAAATAAAACTATATAATAGAAATTGAATTTGGGAAAACGGACATTGGAAACGGATTTAGAACGTTGAATTACCCTAAGAAGGGTCCCGGACGAAAACCCGAAAAGTCAACCCTAAAGTCAACGTTGACCGGGGGTCAACGGTTAAATTAAGTCTAACCGGTTTTGGGCTTGAAATCCGGATTAGGATTTAGGTTTAAATAGGATTAGGATCTATTGAGTTTTCTAAGGTTTTTGGTTAAAAAAGGTTAGGATGAAAAATGGTGGTTTGGGCTTAAGCCCAAACACACACACATACACCACTAACACACACACATGCATGGGCTACACACACACAGCCCATACACACATACACACAGGCCCTAAGGCCTTATTAAAAGGGCTGGGCTTAGAGCCCCTTAACCAAAAACCGGCCCAAGACCATTCAAAATAAGGCCCGAGGCCTTTGGGTTTTAAAAACATATAATTAAAAATAAAAATCAAACGGGCTGGGGTTTTGGGCTAAGGCAAAACGGGCTTAAGGCCCGAGGGGGTTCTAATGGCCTGAAAGGCCTGGTTTTGCCGAAGAAGAAGGCCGGAAATTCGGCCGGAAAACTACCCGACTTTAAACGACCATAACTTTATCACTACTCAACGAAATCAAACGAGACAAAAACAAAAGTTGTAGCCCTTGAAGAGACGAAGAGAATGGTACCTCACACGACGTCTAACTCGCCGTGGTTTGGCCGGAAAATTCCTCGAAAGCCGTCGAACTCGCTGGAAACTGGGTAAGATTCAAATGAGTATAACTTCTTTAATACTCAACGAAATTGAGTGAAACAAAAAGGAAAGTTGTACTACTCGACGAGACGAAGAGATTGATACCTTACACACCTGCCAAATTGCCGTGGTTTGGCCGGAAATGGCCTCGAAAGGGGCGGTGCTCGCTAAAGCTCGTGTACGGGGCTTCGTGGTTCGACTTCCAAGATGCCAAGACTATGGTTGAGTTCGTAGCGACGAGATAAAGACGATGGTGATGTGTGTTGGTAAGAAAAACTCTCGGAGGGGTTGAGATAGAGAGAGCCGAGAGAGTGAGGGAGAGAGAGTTGCTGGAAAGGTGAGGGAGAAGAGAGAGAACTGAGAGAGGAGAGAGGGAGACCGGAAATAAATAAAATAAAACAAGGTGGGCTCAACGGGCTCACCAATTAAGGTTTTAAAACAATTTTTAAATAAAATAGGGTTGGGATGTTTCATTAGTTGTATTGATTCATAACTCATGACAACCGTAAGGATCTTACATGATGACATAGTTTGAAATTGAATGGCTAGATTTAGTTTGAAATGATTAAGGGAGAGAAGCTCCCTCCTTTCTCTCTAATGGCAACAAATACCACACTCTCATGTGTGCGTGAATGAATCAATTGATGACGCAGTTATGTTAGACACTCCTCTGCAGTATTCCCTTACTTCTTCTTCTTTCTCAGAAAAACCAAACACCGAGGTTGCATCGCTCAACACAGAAATCCATTCCAAAATTCAATCTAAAATCACCAAACTCTAACACTATGGCTTACATATTCATTCCCATTCCCAAACAGTAGAAGAAAAGACTCGACGTGCATTTTCTATTTCTAGGAAAAATTAAGACTAAGGATTAAGGCAAAGTTGCAAGCCAAGTCATAGCGGGACATGAATAGAGTAGGCATATGTGTGAGACTAGTACAAGCTAGGGTTTATATATATATGAGTTTAACTAGAATTTCTAAAACTTACCCGATCAGCAAGCGTTATTGAATCTTCAACTCTCTACGAACAATGCATCGTTCCACTAACATTCTCTAACAACAACTCTCCATAGATGAATATCCAATATCTCAAAGAAATGAAATTAAGCAGTAATGGTGATCACATAAGGTTTAGGACTTGAACGAAAACATTTGCAATATATACTTACTATTTTCCAACGACCTAGTTGGCATATTTATGAGACAAGAAGAACCAAAAAAAAGTACTGATTAAAGAAAAATATCAGAAAACTCTTCCTCTGTAGGCCTTCGGCTACCACATTTCCCATAGAAAAGAGCACAACCCAACATTATATTGAAATTGAGAAATTCTTACACGACTTTTAGTTTAGAGAAATGAAACACTAACGAGCTTCTGGCATACTAATGGTGACTGCATTATTGGAAAAAGTTGTCGAAATTTGAGAAAAAGAAGAAGAACCAACATGACTGGACTTCCTCGATGTTGAAAAAGCAGGTTCTTTGATGGGTGGAAGTGATGTAGCTTCATTGTTCAGCTTAAAAACTACAGAAGACAGTGTTGGTCGATCAGCTGGAGCTTCTTGGACACACATAATCCCTACATGGATACACTTCAGAGCTTCATCCGGACAGCATGTTTCCCTTACTGATTCATCAATCACCTCCATTCCTTTACCTTCTTTCCATAACTCCCATGCCTAATTTTGAACATATAAACAAACCCATCAATCATGCATGACCATTCACTTTCGTGAGATTGAATCAAATCTGAAAAACATTACTTACCCATCCAGCAAGACTAAGCGGCTGTTCAAGACGGTGAAAAGCAGAATTCCTCTTTCCACTTACAATCTCTAAGAGCAACACTCCAAAGCTAAACACATCCAGTTTCTCTGAAAAATGGTCATAAAGTGCATACTCAGGTGACATATAGCTGCTGCACGAATCAAAGGTAAAGAAGTCAGCAACAAGCAAGTAATTGCATAAGGTTTACATATGAAGCAAATCACTTACTATGTCCCAACAACCCTGATTGTATTTGCCTCTGTTTGGTCCATCCCGAAAATTTTTGCCATCCCAAAGTCTGAAATTTTGGGGTTCATTGTTCCATCCAATAGAACATTGCTTGCTTTTAGGTCCCTGTGAATGATTTTCAACTTGGAGTACTTGTGGATATAAAGTACTCCTTGAGCAACACCTTCTGTAATTCGAAAGCATGTACCCCAATCCAGTTTTGTATTTTCGGATGAATCTGATTGCACAAACCATGACGAAGAATGATTTTAATGTTGTAAAAAGGTAATTATATGTGATGCCATGGAAGTCAACAACATGAAAGAATTAATGGTAGTAGTGATGAGCATATACCAAACAAAATTTGCCCAAGCTTCTATTGGGCGTGAACTCGTAGATCAATATCATTTCCTCCTCTTCAATGCAGCAACCCAAGAGCCTAACGAGATTGGTATGTTGGAGTTTGGCTATAAGCTTTAACTCATTCATGAACTCCTGATGTCCTTGCTCTGACTTCCTTGACAGCCTTTTTATCACTACTTCTGTAACACCCGCCCCCTAGTTATAAAAATATATGTTTGTAATTACCCCTAAATGTTTTAAATCTATCAATATGGTCCCATTTTATCTACCCAATCTGAAAATTTAACTTGGATTCCTTTCTGTCTAAATTTGCCACGTGGCAGTACCCAAGCACTTCCCTCACGAACCAGGATCCTCGCCGGATCTTTCCCTAGGGATCCCGCAATCTTGTCCGTTCATTTTATATCGTGCGGTCAGTTTTCGTTAGGTATTATTCATATTTGAATTTTAAAATTTTAATTTTAAATAATTTCTGACCGCACGATATACGATGAACGGACAAGATTGTGGGATCCCTAGGATCCCTAGGGAATGGATCCGGCGAGGATCCTGGTTCTTCCCTCACTTCTCTCTCTGTCCCCCCCGTGAGCCCTCTTCTTTCTTCTTCTTCGTTTCTGTATGTCATGTCCCTCTCCTTCTCTGCTTTCACTCATCTCTCTCTTCTCTGCACTGCGAAACCACACGCGAGGAAGACCCATCACCCATCACCATCTCGTCCTGCTCTCTCTCTCTCTCTCCCTCTCGTTCCCGCAACCCCAGAAAACCGGAAAAGGGACTCCGGCGAGATTTTTCAATCTCCGGTTAGGTAAGCCCCTAATTATCTCTATTTCATCCTTGAATCTTGCTGGAATGACTTTTAAATGAGATTATTTCTTGATTTTGGAGGTTTTTAGGACGAAACCACCACGGGTGTAGGCACACCCATCTCCGGCGACTTTCGAGAGAATTTCCGGCCAAACCACGGCGATTTGGCCGGCGTGCAAGGTATCAATCTCTTCGTCTCGTTGAGTACTACAACTTTCCTTTTTGTTTCACCCAATTTCGTTGAGTATTGAAGAAGTTATTTTCATTTGAATCTTACCCAGTTTCCGGCGAGTCCGACGGCTTTCGAGGCGTTTTCTGGCCAAACCACGGGGAGTTAGACGTCATGTGAGGTACCATTTTCTTCGTCTCTTCAAGGGCTACGACTTTTGTTTTTGTCTCGCTTAATTTCGTTGAGTAGTGATAAAGTTATGGCCGTTTAAAGTGGGGTGGTTTTCCGGCCGATTTTCCGGCTTTCTCTCCCATTGGGTCCGGCGACCCACCAAACCCAAGCCCTTTGGGCTTTCTCTGCCGAGCCTAACCCTTTTGGTTGTGAGGCCTTTGGGCCTTTGTGTGTGTGTGTGTGTTGTGAGGGCTTGCTGTTTGTACTCAAAATATACCCATTTTTACTTATTTGGGCAATTTGGGTAAAATATGGCATTTGGAGGATTAATATGCAAGAAAGCTAACTTGGAAAGATATTTAGATGCAAGTGGATGGGTTTGGCACTATAATATTATTTTTCCCATTTGTTTGGATGGTGGAGGTTTGTCAAGCCTTTGTTTAATCAAGATACATGCATGTATTGCAAGTGGATGGGAGAGCCTTCGGATAAGGAACAAATGAAAGAAGCCAATTTGCTTCTTTTAATTGTTAGTTTATTACAAGTTGGGGAAACATGTGCTAAAAACATGTGGTGGAGATGCAAATTCCCCTTTTAATATTGTTTCTACATACAAGTTGGCAAAAGCAATGCAAGCTACCCAAGTAAGGAAATGCAAGCTGCCCAAGCTTCTTTCGGGCAAGTACAAAACCTCAGCAGGAGGGTTTCCTCCAGACCTCTATAAAAAGGAGCAGATGCACAAGGATTATGGACACTCAAACAAACAAACAAAAGCACAAACTCTGCTCAAACCAGATTTGCCAAAAGCCTTCTTTTATCTAGTTTATTAGCTTTGCTGCTCACTTGCGGTATCGATCTCATTTGTAGCTTTTATGTACTCATTTCCAGCCATATAAATTACAAGCAATCTGCAATTTTAGTCACTTTCCTTTGTCATTTATATTTCCAAGCAACCTTGTCATTTACATATTGTTCTATCTCTCCATATAAGTAAAGTCCTTATTTTTAAGGCAAACAAAGAACCATAATTTGAGCAACTCCCACTCAAATGGCACAATCTCTTGATTTGAAGTCAAAAGGCGCAACCTCAATCATTCAAATCCCGTCTACTAGCGGCATCTAGTAGTGGCACGCCTGCACCCACCAATCTCGTATGTGCAGTAAATCCCTGACTTGCCCGCAAGGCCCCATGGCGGATTTAGGGAGCGAACACTTGCCTTGTACAGCCCGTGTGTGTGTATGTATATTTAGTATGTGTGTGTGTAGTTGTGGTGCGTGTGTGTGTTTGGGCTTAGGCCCAAACCACATTTCTTCACCCTAAACCCTTTTAACCAAAAACCTTAGAATTCCAAAACCCAATAGATCCTAATCCTATTTAACCTAAACCTAAACCTTAATCCAGATTTCAAGCCTAAAACCCGTTAGACCTAATTTGACCGTTGACCCCGGTCAACGTTGACTTTAGGGTTGACTTTTCGGGTTTTCGTCCGGGACCCTTCTTAGGGTAATTCGGCGTTTTGAATCCGTTTCCAATGTCCGTTTTCCCAAAATCAATTGTTAAAATAGAGTTTTATTAATTGGACCCTTTATGTGCTTAGGGGCAATTATTGGTGATGTTTTCTTGTTCGTTAGTTTGCATGGCTCTTCGGCGGCTAAGTACTGTGAGTGGACCCCTTCTAAAAATGCATGTTTTAATAGTAGAAATGCATACATGAAAGGCATGATTTAATGATTACGTTTTATGAAACGCTTTGAGATAACATGCTTACTAAGGCTAGTTTGAATTATTACTATTTTTCCTATAACCCATGTTCTTATAGAATATCCGATGGATGACGATATGATATTTAGAACATGTTTCGAACACCTCTTTATAGTATAGATGATGGATGACTTTATACTATGAAGTTGTTTTTCAATATTGATATATTCAATGGTTTTGTACTTACCTAGTGGTCATTTCCACTACGGGACGTAGGGATAGATTCTGATCCGTCCCGGGCGACGGTTTGGTGTTGGCATAGGGACGGGGACGGGGAGCCGGCATGGGGCCTGAAGTGTATTTTCCTCTGACTGTCTGCTCAGAGACGGGGAGCTGGCATGGGGCCTGGGGGTTATAGGACAATTCACTAGTGATTATTATATATGAGTTATGATTTGAGACATTACACGGCATGCTAGGTTTCGGAAAATCTATGTTTATCATGATATATATGTGTTTTCATAAAACCTGGGGGTTAGTATGTTGATAACTGTTTTATTATATATATATATATCAACTTGGTCCACTCATGTTTGTTTTGCGCCCCCTTCAGGACTTAGAATCGAGGCATACAATCTCGGCATCCAGGCACTTCCGCATCGGTATCTTCGAGTCCTCTCGGTGTAGGACCCATTCCTTGTTCATTCAATTTTTATATTATTTCTTTTAGTATTCTAGTTAGTTGTATGCTCTGAACACGTTCCTGAAATGCATATTCATTAGTCTTTTACATTTATAAGTCTTATTTACTCCTTATTCTCAGCATGGCATTCAATAAATGGCTTTCGTCACCCTTGGGTGTCGGTCAGCACGTGCTTATCCTGGTATTTGGGGAATATTGGGATCGGGGCGTGTCAACTTCTTCATTTTCAGTCAAAATCCCCTGTAGAGGATGAAAAACTGTTGAACAAGAGAGCTGCTAGACTCCTTGAAGAAGAAACTTAATTTGGGACATTGTTAAGAAGTAAACAAAAGATATGATGAAGAACTATTAATGTACTAGCATTTAGAGCGCACAGTGAAAGGATCACCTTATAAACAGGGCCGAACCCTCCCTCTCCAAGTTTCTTAGCTTCAGAGAAGTTGTTTGTAGATGCTACTATGCTCCTTAAACTGAAGAGTGGTAGTTCGGTATCATTCTTTCCACCTCCAAGGCTAACATTGCTTATAGCCTCACTTGTACTTCCTCCTGCGCTCCCTGTTCGAGTCTTATTATTGAGCACCATTTGTTTGCGTGTTAATCGGTGCCTCTATGTGTGTGTGCGCGTGCATGTATGTGTGTGTGTGAAAGAGAGAGAAAGAGAGTAGGAGAGAGAGAGAGAGAGAGAGAGAGATGGTGTGGCGTGTGCACACATGGGGTACCTCTACCTTCATTTCTCAAAGTTTTCTTCCACAATAAATAGCCAAATAATATTGTAAGCAATCCTGCTGTTGCTGAGACCAGTGTTTCTACAAGGGACAGCTTATGAACATGACCCTTACCACCTGCAGTGAACAGAAAAGGTTCCAACTAATAATCGTTTTCTGACTAACTTATGCTGTATGCTAAGAATATTAATTGACACAGAAAACAGCGAAAGAAACCAAACTAACACACCTTGATCAGAGCGGTGAACACGAATATACATGGTTTGCCCAAGCCCATGATTTTCTACAAGATCCGTCAAGTCACCAAGCCATGTCAAGCATTTTACAGTACCTCCTTCTGTCACATTTGAATAGGCATAATCTGTGCAAGAGCAGTTCCAAACTTCCAATGGCATTCAAATTCACACTCACTCATACTCATATTTCCTAAAATAATAGCATGATCCGGTAGTTTCATCTTCTCAAACTTTGAAAACCCTTCCCCTTTATCGCATGTCAATGCTTTTTCCCGAACACAACCACCAGGCCAGTCCCCCGTAGCCCATTGTTTCTGAAAGTCGGTCCTAAAACCTTTCAAACACTTGCATTGTGAGGAAAGGGGATCACCATTTTTATCACAGGCACCATATGGACCGTATCTGGCATAATAGTCACATTTATTGATAGGCTCTCCCCATGCTTCAAACCATGTCTTACTTCTCTCTATCCACAACAGTAGGTTGAACTGCCCAGTTGGACTCAAAACAGCCCTCAGTTTTACTGAACTATCCGACACACCAAAAGTAAAATAAATCTCATTAGCATCAAAACTGTAAGCAACGTAAAAGAAGCCTCCGCTTTGATTTCTAAAGAATGTTTTTGACTCCTTGTCTAAGTATACAGCACTTCTCCAATAGGTAGCATTTCCTTCCAGGTAATTAGCTGCCTCTGAAAACTTTCTGATCAATGCCTAAGCTGAACATTCCGGGTTGTGGATCATCAAGTGCTGCCCATGATGTCAGAAGCGCTTGCTGACCTGTTATCTTGTTCAGGCTAAGCTTCACACTAGGCAACAATGTGTCGGAGGGCTGATCGAAGCTCTGCCACAAAAAGTCTTCTCCAAGTTTTAGTTGAAGGTTTCCACTATCCATCAGTACAGCAGTTGTGGGATTGACTGCAGAAGCTGGTACTGATTTCCATCACCGCCAAGCGTTAATACACCCGGAGAATCAAGTGGGAATTCTCTGTTGGCAACCCATACTTTCGGGGCCTTTGGGATTGTGTTGTAGCATAAACCAAGGAAGAATTTGTTAGAATTTTCGGGACTGAAGAAGCCTAATGCAAATGTTCCACTGGAAGAAATCAAGGTCTGGTCTGTGCTAATAGATTCTCCCGGCACTAAATTGTCTAGGCTTGTACAAACAGATAGGAGAAACATAAAAGCACAAATAAGGAGCCACCCCATTCAGATACAGAGAGGAAAGTGTCCAACAATAATTTGTCCCAACAGCTATTGCAAATGAGCATCATGAACAACCTTAAATTCATCAAATATTTAAGTCCAAATGTCGGTCGTGACAGCAATTTAATAGACAATGTGAGTCCACAATGTACTTTCTCATGGTCCTCTATTGGCCCAGCCAGCCACTTATTAGGTTCAAAGTGAGTATGATCACCTTCCACTGTGGCGCAAAAAAGCATCAAATATACCTATTACCTACCCACTCAGTCGAGAGATTCTCTCGTGCCACTGATTTATCATGTGTCAATCGTCTATTGAATGAACTGTGCCCTCTTTAAACATGTGCCACTGATGTACTAGTATGCTACCTTATTTTTGCCAATGTAAAAGGTATGATTGGCCTAGCATATCTCAACACAGCTCCATGCAAATTTTGGATTTTTTGAGAATTTGAGTGATGACTGCTGTCATAATATCAAATAGTTGGTCGGCAACCTTGTTACCACTGAATTTTGTTGAAAAATACTGCTAAAAATATGCAATGATCAGGAAAATTGGAAATTATGACCAAAAAAAGGGGAAATTGGATTTGTTTTCACCATTTTAATTTTTATTAGGTAACTTCGACATTACAAGAAATATTTTATTAAATTTTGAAAAGAAAAAAAAAAGGTTGCACCAAAAACCAAATCCGACCTGCCGGATTCGAACCAGCGACCTAAGGATGGCTGAGAGAATATTACCCACTACAGTCCTCCGCTCTACCAACTGAGCTAAGGTCGGATTGCTGGGGGGTTTTATTTCCAAATAATGATAGAAAACTTAACAGTGCAATTTGGCAGAAAATTAGCAAAATGAGATTAATGGAATAATGAGTTGATTATTACCACGAAAATTTGTTACATTCCGTTGTCTTATCGAAAAATTGTGTAGTTTTTCCGTTGTGTCATAGATAGATAACTAAATGATTGCAAATTTTTGTAATTCTTTTAAGGATGATCTAATAAAAATGAGGGGCCCAATTCTTGTGT
Organism: Malus fusca; assembly: GCA_035220775.1. Lineage (NCBI taxonomy): Eukaryota > Viridiplantae > Streptophyta > Magnoliopsida > Rosales > Rosaceae > Malus > Malus fusca. The sequence goes on along the minus strand of CM069067.1, from coordinate 6,878,717 downwards.
TGGTTGATAATACATGCATTCCTTTAAAGTGCATTTTTGTTCATCATCCTATTAATTTTCATTAGATGAGTTAGATTTAATTTATCTATTACACAAATCTTAAAATTTAAATATATTTAACGACAACCAATAAGGTAGCGAGCATCACCGCTCACTACCACTTAAGGGGGTGAGCAAAATTATTTCCATCACTTTGGATCAAGTTGTACACTAATCAATCTACAAAAACTTTTGCTTTCACATAAGTTGCATGTGACTTAATTTCGTAGAAATCAATGACTATAGAATTGTTTGTATTAGCAGCGTAGATTAATGTTCATGTTATTTTTTTAGCAACATGAAAGGAGATTCGAACTTGGACCTCTTCTCGCATTAAACCACTATCAGAGTTCTGGTAAAGTAATGGTGGTGTTTGCATTGGAGGAATAGCTAACGTCACCGAAATTCCTTTGAGTTGTTGGTCGATCAGATGGATCTTCTTGCACACACAAAAGCCCCACATAGATATACTTCAAAGCTTCATCATGCCGACATGCTTCCCTTATCGATTCATCAAACACCTCCATTCCTCTGTCTTATTTCCATAACTCACATGCCTAGTTAAGTTTCAACTTATAAGCCCATCAATTTTACATGACCATTCAGTTACTTGCCCTTGAAGCAAGAGTAAGAAAACTTTAGTACTTACCCATCCAGCAAGAGTTATTGAACGTCCAAAACGATAAAAAACAACATTCTTTTTTCCACATACAATCTCCAACAACAACAGTCCGAAGTTAAATACATCCAATTTCTCAGAGAAATGGTCCTAGAGTGCAATATTCGAGTGACATGTAGCCGCTACATGAATGGTGCCTGAGAAGTGAGCAACAGAGACAATGGCACAAACATGAAATGATGATATACCATGTGCTTCTTCATTTACTATGTGCCAACAACCCTTTTAGTATCTGCTTTAGTTTGGTTCATCCCGAAAATCCTCGCCATTCCAAAATCCGAAATCTTGGGATTCATTGCTTCATCCAAATAGTATATTACTTGCTTTTAGGTCCCTGTGAATGATCCTTAATCCAAAGAACTTGTGGACATAAAGTACTCATGGAGCAACATATTCTATAATTCGAAAGCGTTTCCCCAATCCAGTTTTGTTTTTACAGCTGGATTTGATTAGACAAAACATGAGGTAGAGTGAACAAAAGAAATCAAATGTGATGTCCTAAAAATCAACAATAATGATGAGCATATATACCAAACAAAAGTTTGCCTAAACTTTGATTGGGTTTACTCAGCAACCCAGGAACCTAACAAGATTGGAGTGTTGGAGCTCGGCTATAAGCTTTAACTCATTCATGAACTCCTCGTGCCATTGCTCTGACTTCTTCGATAGGCTTTTTATCGCCACTTCTTCATTTTCCGGCAAAATTCCCTCTTACACGAACCTGGAGGTCCCCACCGCTGTTATGCTCCTCCTAAAGATTGCTAACACCCTCTTACCAAATCTAGCATGAAGAGGAAGACATGGCACAAAAATGAATCTATACTTGATCACTGTCTCAAATCATTTCCATCTCATGAGATTAATCCAGATTACTCCTAAGACTTGATGTTCTTGGTCCAGTGTATTAGTTTGGATAAGCTAAATGGAATTGAAATGAGATTACCATCGATGATGTTTTCACTTATATGGTAGCTACCGACATAAATGAAAAGCGACGATATCGAACCATGTTCCGTTGATTAAGTGACAACGCAGAACTAATTGGACAACCGAAGTTACAATCCAGGTCAAATTCCTTACCAAAGTGTGTTTGGACCTATCGTTCCTACACTGCCCAAGGTAACCCTATTGTGTTACAAGTGAGAAAGGAAGCGTTATGAAATGAATGAAATAGTGTGATATGATGTACGCCTTACGATGCAAGATTTCTCTCAAACATTATGTGATTGATAGCAGCATTATGAAATGTGGTTAATGTTTTCTCCATGGGGATATAGATACAGAGATTTACATGTAAGTTCTTGAAGAATTACATGGACTGGTTCAAATAGTTCTAAACCACGGAACACCCTCTCAATTCGTTTGAGGGGTTCACTTACGGATTGAAACAATCTGACGGATGTGGTATACCTATCTAAGTGATTATTTGATCAGTCAGGGATTGAATGAATGCCCTTGCGTGTTAAACTATGAAGTCTTATTCTAAATTGCTAGAGTTACATTTTATGTCGTTAACATGAATCTCACTAAGACTCTAGAAGAGCTTGAGAAAACTGTCTTGCACTTAAAGACGGAATTTGAGATGAAGGATCTTAGGAAAAATTGTTTATGCCTTAACCTGAAGTTGAAGTATTGTTCTAATAGTATTTTGGTCTACCAGTCAAACTACACCCCAAATGTGTTACCTTAGAGTATACCTATGATCGTCCATACGTTATATGCAAATAAGACCCTTGAAAAGGTTATGGAATCTGAAATTCCATATCTGAGTTCAGCTTTGCGTTTCGTTGTACTTAGGTCATTGTATTAGACATGACATCTCCTTCGCTATTGATGCAGCACCGCGCCTACACGCAACCACTGAATTGGTATTAAAGATGAACCCTGAAGGTACTATGAATTTGTGCAAATCCCAACGCATCTCGAGTGGATCCAACCCCTTGATCCTCAGAATGATGCTTGCCTTGTTTGTTATACTGATGCAGGTTACTTATCAAACCCGCACAAGGCAAAATCCCTAAATGGTTATGTCTTTTGTCACATCCCAGACCGGTTCCACCGTAGCACGATATTGTTTGCTTTGGGTTTACCATTCTTTCATGGTTTTGTTTCTGGGAACTCACGAGCAACTTTCCAATGGGTCACCCATCATGGGATTGTTCTCGCCCAAACTCGCTTAACTTCAGAGTTCCGATGGAATCCGAAGCTAGTGAGTTCCCAAAAGGCCTCATGCCATATAAGGCACATCACCCATCTCCATTAGTTGATGTGGGATGTTACAATCCACCCCCTTTAGGGGCTCGACGTCCTCGTTGGCACACTCGCACCACACGGCAGAGTGACTCTGATACCATTAAGTCACATCCCAGTCTCGACTCCGCCGTAGCATAATATTGTCCGTTTTGGACCCCGGCCATGCCCTCACAATTTTGTTTCTGGGAACTCAAACGAGAACTTCCCATTAGGTCACCCATCCTAGGATTGCTCTCGCCCGAACTCGCTTAACTTCAAAGTTCCGATGGAATCCGAAGCCAGTGAGTTCCCAAAATGCCTCGTGCTATATGGAGGTGGGCATGTACATATAAGGCACATCACCCCTTCTCCGTTGGTCGATGTGGGATGTTACAATACGTGCTAACCCACAGGTTTTATTTAAACACATAACCGTGAGGACGTGGCCGGGACCTAAAGCGGACAATATAGTGCTACGGCGAAGTTGAAACTGGGATGTGAAAGAATGGTATCAGAGCCACTCTGCCCTGTGGGGGTGATGTGCCTTTTTATGTACATGCTCACCTCCATATAGCAGGCATTTTGGGAACTCACTGGCTTCGGATTCCATCGGAACTCTGAAGTTAAGCGAGTTCGGGCGAGAACAATCCTAGGATGGGTGATCCACTGGGAAGTTGTCATCTGAGTTCCCAGAAACAAAACTGTGAGGGCATGACTAGGGCCTAAAGCGGACAATATCGTGTTACGGCGGAGTCAAGACTGGGATGTGACATCTTTACCGTTAGGAATATTGCAATATCTTAGAGGTCCAAGATATGACCTTAGTTGCGAAATCTTCCAAGGCTCACCTTACTTCACTACGCCACAAGTGAGACATGGTTAAGAGTTCTTGTTGAGCATATTCGAAGTATTTGTTGTTTTTCATCCATCGTTGAGTCCCAACGACGATGTGATGGAATAGAACACACCTCACAATTACGCATCTCTCTCTTCTCTCTCTATGCCGCACCCCCTCTCTCTCTATATTATGCCTACAACATTTTTTATTAAATTAGGTCATAAATCAATATTTCCAAAACTTTGCTTTTAAATAATTAATTGAGATTAGGTTTAATACGAATTATTTAATTATTCTTAGGGAGAACAACTTTGCTAAAGTCATCTATACTACAATATCCTTGTTACTCTTGCAAGTATTTTATGTGTTTTTAACCCTTTTGTGATTGTGGTAAAAATCCTATCATGCATCTCTCCTTTGCAAACTAATTGTGGGGTTAATAACATCTAAAAGATATCTAAGTCATCTATAGCCTACGAAAAACCAAAATTTTTAATAAAAAAAAGCATTGAAAACTTCTCATTGGCATTGGAAATTCAAGTAACAAGGGCATTTTACTTGAATTGCGTAGGAACTCGATAAGTCACATTTTACTATTTTAGATTATCATTATGGTGAGAGTTGCATAAGAAATAACCCATTTATGTTTTTCATCTTTTATTTCCCCTAAGTATTGATGTATTAGAGGCTTTAGGGCAGACTTGACTCAATTGAAAATATATTTTCTTTGTGTAATTGAAGTAAGTTGTTTCACCTTTCTAAACAAGCATTTGACTTGGTTATAGAAGTGAATTCACGATTAGCAACGTCGAAAAAACTTCATTATCCCTATTGAGCAATTCCTAGGTTCATGCTACCCACGATGTCAGACACACTTGTTGACTTGTTATTTTGTACTAACTAAGGGCTGGTTTAGTATTGCTGTGTTTTGAAAAAAAAACTGTTTCTGCTGTGCTGTGAGAATAAGAAGCTGTGAAATAAAGCAGCAAAGTGTTTGGTAAACTTTTTTGTAAAAGTGGTTTTGAAAAAAAAAAAGCAGTATTATAGTGTTTGATAAACTTTTATGTAAAACATATGTTAAAAAAAGCTGGTTTTTCAAAGCTGAGTTTTGCAGCTTTGTGTTTTTGGCTTTTTTTCACCCAAAACTGTGAAAAAAGCTAAAGCTGAATGTTTACCAAACATAAAAAAGCTCCCAGTTTTTTTTTATGGCCATTTTTTTCAAAATCACCTCAGTACCAAACCAGGGCTAAGCTTCACGCTAGGCAACAATGTGTCAGAGGGATGTTCGAAGCTCTGCCACAAAATGTCCACTCCAAATATTAAGGTGAAGGATTCCACTTTCCAAGATTCAGCAGTTGTGGGAATCATTGTAGAATTTTTTTTAGTGAAACGATATCGTTAGTAAGTTAAATATTAGATTAGTTACCTACGGGGTTTGAATCCATGCCGTCATGCAAGGGCACAACACCTTTCCACCATTGTGGTAAATGGTCACTTGCCAATCATTGCAGAATTGATATTGATGCATTAGACGACCAGATAACTAGTTTTCTAGTCATCCTATCCAACACCACAAGATTTCCATCACCGCTAAGCTTTAAAACACCCGGAGAATCAAGTGGGAACTCTCTGTTGCCAACCCATACTAGTTCTTTGGGATTGTGTTATACCATATAACAAGGTGGAAATTTTTCATAATTTCCGAAATCTAGGGAAAGTACGTACCCTAATGAGCATCATGTGTTCTAAACTTGTAAAAATATTTTAGTCCAAAATTTCAGTAGTGACAGCAATTCAATTGACAATCTGAGTCCGCGAATCATTTTGAAGTAATGAGAAATTTTTTGTTGTGCCAGAAATACGAGTGGTACAATGAAAAATATACCTATTATCACCTCCCGCTGTCAGTAGTGATAGCAATTTAATAAGGACAATCCGAGTCAGCCAGCCTCATAAGTTCAAAGTGAGTTTGATCACCTTCCACTGTGGCACAAAAAACATCAAATATACCTATTATTACCGGCTCGTGTTTACATATACGGAAAGGAAAGAGAATGGCTGGAATGAGACTTATTCCCATCCGAATTACTCAAAATTTGTTTATCAACCAAATGAATAGTGGTGCGGGTCCCACATAAAATTAGGAGTCCAATTTATGATAGGGAAGTGTTATTGGCACTCCAAAAATCTCATTCTACACTCCTCACAAGTGCATTTTTCTTTCCAAATATAGAAAGTTTGGAGTGTAGAATTAGATTTTTGAAGTGCTAATAACAGTTTCCTTCTGATATTGAAGAAATTGAATTTCGAAGGGAGAAGGTCGGGTTGGACAAGGGTGAATCGATATCGAATTTTTCATACCCAAATTACCTACTTATATTTTCTGGAAACACCAAAATACCCCTAATCTCATAAGCTATTTGGACTGGAAATTGATTTTGGAGGTGGTTTTATGTGATTTTACAGTAAGAAGAATTTGAGAGATTGAAAGAAAGAAACCGACTTGAATTCTTATGTCTATTCTCACATACGCCACTTGACCAAAAAAAATTCTCACATATTTGACCAAAAAAAAAAAATTCTCACATACGCCACTTGACAAAAAAAATATATATATTCTCACGGCTTTTTATTCAAAATGGTCCCTGAGATTTGCATCATCCATAAGTTTGGCCTCTGAGATTTAAAATCAAAAGAAGTACTCCCTGAGATTGTCCAACATCCATGATTTTGGTCCTTCCGTTGAAGTTTTTGGCCGGAAGTTTGGGCAATTTTCAAAGCTTCGTAACTCAATCGTTTCTTAACCAAATTCGACCCGTAATATATCAAAATGAAGATAGGAAAGTATAGAATAAGATTGTATCTATTTGGAAGCCCAATGGTTGCCAAAGATGGTCGGAAAATAGCCTCAAAATTGACTGGTCTGAGGGAAAACTGGAAAACTCGCCGGAAACTGGGTAAACTTTAAATGTTCATGACTTCTTCAATACTCAAACTAAATTAAGTGATTCAAAAACAAAAATCACACTTCTTGACGAGAAGAAGAGAATGGTACCTTTTTCAATTGCTAAATTGTCATGGTTTGGCCGGAAAACGGCTTGAAAGTTGCTGACTCGTTTTTCAACAGCCACTTTCGAGCCGTTTTCCGGCCAAACCACGACGAGTTAGCCGTTGAAAAGGTACCATTCTATTCTTCTCGTTGAGAAGTATGATTTTCGTTTTTGAATCACTTGATTTCGTTGAGTATTGAAGAAGTTATGAACGTTTAAAATTTACCCAGTTTTCGGCGAGTTTCCGGCAAGTTTTTCAATTTTCCCTCGGACCAGTCAACTTTGAGGCTATTTTCTGACCATCTCCGACAATCATTGGGCTTCCAAATAGATATAATCTTATTCTACACTTTCCTATCTTCATTTTGATATATTATGGGTCGAATTTGGTTAAGAAACGATTGAGTTACGAAGCTTTGAAAATTGCCTAAACTTCCGGCCAAAAGCTTCAGCGGAATGACCAAAATCATGGATAGTGGACAATCTCAGGGACTACTTCTATTGATTTTAAATCTCAAAGACCAAACTTATGGATGATGCAAATCTCATGGACCATTTTGAATAAGAAGCTTATTCTCACATACTTGACCAAAAAAAAAAAATATTCTCGCATATGCCACTTGACAATAAAAAATAAAAAATAATTCTTACATACGCCACTTGACAATAAAAAATAAAAAATAAAATTCTCACATACGCCATCAAATGTTGACGTATGTTTTTAGCATGGTCAACGAAGGACTTCGACCGGGTCAAAGCCAAAGAGGTGCTTTTGTTGTGCCGGACTATCTCGGACTGGATTAGCTTCAAGGACTAAGCTGGACTGGCTTAGACTAGACTAAGCTGGACTAACTTAGTAAAGCGTTTGGTGCAGTATTGGACTAAGAAACTGGATAATAACAAATTCTAATATTATATTATTTAATATATAAATTATTAATATTCTATTATGATCTAGGTGACCGGAGATGACGAGGAGTCTATCGGGAGTGGTTGTTGAGCATGACAAGGACGAGAGAGGATAGTCTTAGCTAGTCTCATGGTTATTAGGGGGTCTCGCTAAGACCTCTTAGTGAAGGGTTTTGTCCATGCTAGTCCCCTTTAGTCTCATTAATGTTAGTCCCAACATAGAACAAACACAGTATTGGACTAACAGCTAGTCCAGTCCAGTCCAGTCCAGTCCCACTTAGTGAGGGCAAACAAACGCCCCTTAGGGTTTTAACTAAGATTGCATTCACACACATATCCAAGGGAATTGAGTAGTTCACCAACGAATCCAGATTCTCGCCAGATCTTCTTTGTGAGATTCTCATTCATCTGTCAATCATGTTTATTCATCGTATATTGTGCGATCATAAATTATTTTAAATATTTTTATTTAAAATTAAACACAAACAATACTTGACAAAAACTTACTGTAAAATATTCACACGTCATAGCCACAAGCCAATACACGGCACAACCAGATTGCTGTAGTTGTTAGATACCAATTACATAACAGCTGTAGTACAGCAACTGAACACTGTACACAAGCAGCACGGCACAAAAACATGATACTGCTACTCCTATTATATACGGAACGAAACAAAGTCTTGATGCCAAGAAGAAACACATTAAATACTTTGTTACTTTTATTGATTCTCTAGGATTTTCAATATATATAGATACATGGTGTATTTTACAAGGAAAGTAATTACAAAAGATAAGGAAACTAAATTCTAAAAATTAGAAATCATAATCCAACCTAAAATAGAACTCCATAAATATTTACAATTATGACTCAAATCAACATAAAAATGTAATGGCTAGACCTTATAGTCATTTGGTCATTTGAATAGAGATTCTCTGTGGATCTTTGTGTTCAGAGTCAACAGATTTAGAAACCGAACCATTCAATTTAATCATGCGACCTCCATTAGCTCATCTCACTGACTCACTTGAGCCACTTCACACAAAATCAAGTTTTTGAAGGGCCCAGATCTCTCTAGCAACAACTCTCCAAAGCTGAAAACACCAAATTTCTCATAGAAATAGCAGAGAAGTAAGCAGTAGTAGCGATCGCATATATACACCAAAGAAAACTTGTGTGATACTATGTGCCAACAACCCTGTTGGTGTATGCTGCAGTTTGATTCATCCCAAAAATCTTCCATCTTCATTTAAAATGGTTTTGAAACGAACGCTACCGGAATAGGCATGTCTAGGAGACTAGAAGAAACAAAAATCAGGTACAGGTTCCACGATTGGATCTCCTTAAAATTGTTGGGAAAATTACAAGAAAATTGTAATATTTTTCTAAGAAGCACGTAGACAATTATAATTAATTTTATTTATTTAATATTAAAAATGAACCAACAAGTACTAATTTCCACATGGTGAAATGATACATTGATTAGGAAAGTAACTAATAGTACACTAAAGTTTTAGGGAAGTGTTATTGGCACTTCAAAAATCTCATTCTACACTCCTCACAAGTGTATTTTTCTTTCTAAATATAGAAAGTTTGGAGTGTAGAATGAGATTTTTGGAGTGCCAATAACAATTCCCAAGTTTTAACATTGACCAAACGAAAATTTCTTACACAGTTTTTAGTTCAAAGAAAAGGAAACAGTATGTATCGAGCCTCTATCGAGCTTCTGGCAAACTAATGGTGACTACATTATTGGAAAAAAATTTAGGTGTTGGAGAAGAAGAACCAACAGCGATGTAATTCCTGTTTGCTGAAAAAACAGGTTTATTGATAGGTGGAAGCGATGTAGCTTCATTGGCCAACATAAGAACTACAGAAGACATTGTTGGTCGATCAGTTGGAGCATCTTGGACACATAAAAACCCTACATGGATACATCTCAAAGCTTCATCAGGCCGGCATGTTTCCCTTATGGATTCATCAATCACCTCCATTATTCTACCTTCATTACATAATTCCCATGCCTGTAGGTTTAGCATATAAACAAACCCATCAATCTTCCAACGCTTAAAATACAAGGAATATGAAGTAGGGGTTCTATTACTTACCCATCCAGCAAGAGAAAATGGATCTTCAAAACAATAAAAAGCAGAATTCTTTACAATCTCTAAGAGCAACACTCCAAAGCTAAACACATCCAATTTCTCTGAAAAATAACCATACATTGCATACTCCGGTGACATGTAACCACTGCATGAATTAAAGGTAGATGAGTCAACAACAGCAAGGGATTGCATGAGGTCTACGCAAAGGAAAGCATGCAACTTACTATGTGCCAACAACCCTGTTTGTATTTGCTTCCATTTGATCGATCCCAAAAATCCTTGCCATTCCAAAGTCTGAGATTTTGGGGTTCAATGTTCCATCCAACAGAACATTACTTGCTTTGTGATCCCGGTGGATGATTTTCAATCTGGAGTACTTGTGGAGATAAAGTACTCCTTGAGCAATGCCTTCTATAATTCGAAAACGTTTACCCCAATCCAGTTTTTCCTTTCAGATGGATCTGATTGCCAAAAACCATGAGGGAAAATGATTTTAGTGAAAATTCTTTAAAAGTTGGAAAGAGATCTTGCAGAAGGGTAATGAAATGTGATCCCCAAACAATATGAAAGAATTAATGTTAGAAGTGATGAGCATATACCAAACAAAAATTTGTCCAAACTTCGATTGGGCATGAACTCGTAGATCAATATCATTTCTTCATCTTCAATACAGCAACCCAAGAGCCTAACGAGATTGGTATGTTGCAGCTTGGCAATAAGCTTCAACTCATTCATAAACTCCTGATGTCCTTGTCCTGACTTTCGTGACAGCCTTTTTATCGCTACTTTATTTTCAGTCAAAATCCCCTGTAGAGGATGAAAAGTACCACAAAAAGAGAACCAATAGACTCGTTAACAATGAAACCTAATTCAAACATTGTTAAACTTAATTCTAACCTTATTGAGGAATATGAAGAACAAATAGTGTACTAGCAGTGCACACACTGGAAGGGTCACCTTATAAACAGGGCCAAATCCTCCCTCTCCGAGTTTATTAGATTCAGAGAAGTTGTTTGTAGCAGCTAATATACTCCTTAAACTGAAGAGTGGTAGTTCTGTTTCATTCCTTCCACCTCCAGCGTTAACATTTCTTACAACCTCACTCATACTTCCTCCGATGCTTCCTGTTTGAGACTTATTGTTAGAGCACCGTTTCTTTGGATAGAATCGGGTTTGCTAATTGGTGACTGCACATGTACAAGAGAGAGAGAGAGAGAGAGATGTCGTGTGTGTGGTATCAGTACCTCCATTTCTCAAAGTTTTCTTCTACAAGAAATAGCCAAAAATTATTGTCAGCGATCCTGCTATTGCCGAGACTATGGCTATTGCAAGCTGCTGAATATGACCCTTACCACCTGCAACGAAGAGAAATGGATCCCATTAACAAATAAAATGATGGTCCCAAGTAATTTCCATTCTAGGCAAAATACATACACAGAAAATAGAAAAAGAAACCAAACAAATATACCTTGATCAGAGCGGTGAACACGAATATACATGGTTTGCCCAAAACGATGATTCTCGACAAGATCCGTCAAGTTACCAGACCATGTCAAGCATCCTAGACCACCTTTTTCTGTCACCCTTGAATAGGCATAAGCTGTGCAAGAGCAGTTCTGAAGGCATTCAGATTCACATTCACTCATATTCCTATTTCCAAAAATTATAGCATCATCTGGTAGTTTCATCTTCTCAAACATTGAAAACACTTCGCCTTTATCACATGCCAATGCCTTTTCCCGAACACAACCACCGGGCCAGTCCTCCAGAGCCCATTGTTTCTTAAATTGGGACCTGAAACCCTTCAAACACTTGCATTGTGACGAGAATGGATCACCGGTTTTATCACAGGCACCATATGGACCGCATCGAGCATAAAAGTCACATTTATTGGTAGGCTCTGCCCACTCTTCAATCCATGTCTTATTTTCATCAATCCAGCGCAGCAGATTAAGCTTGCCTGATGGACTCAAAACGGCCCTCAGTTTTATGGATTTATCCGACGCACCAAAAGTAAAATAAATACCATCAGCATCGAAAGTATGTGTTTACATCCTTACTGAAGTAAACAGAACTTCTCCAATATGTAGCATTTCCCTTCCAGGTAATTAGCTGCCTGGGAACTTTTGGATCGATGCCTACGCTGAATATTCCAGGTTTTGGATCAGCTAGTGTTACCCACGATGTCAGACGCACTTGTTGGCCTGTTATTTTGTTCAGTTTAAGCCTCTGGCCGGGCAACAATGTGTCGGAAGGATGATCAAAGCTCCGCCACAAAATGTCTTCTCCAGACATCACTTGAAGGTCACCAGTATTCATTAACACTGCTTTCGTGGCATTCACTGCAGAAGCAGATAATAATACATCAGAAGACCAGATAACTTTCCCATACATGATGTAATCCAACACAACGAGTTTTCCATCACCACGGAACATGAAAACACCCGGAGGATCAAGTGGGGATTCTCTGTTAGCAACCCATACTACTACTGGTGCCTTTGGCATTCTGCTGTAACAGATACCAAGGAAGTGTTTGGTAGAATTTTCAGGACTGAAGAAGCCTAATGCGAAGTTCCCTGCGGGAGAAATCATCGTCTGGTTTGGACCGACAGATTGCCCTGGTGCTAAAGTTGCTTGGCTGGCACAGGACGGCATAGTAAAGAATAAGAATGGTAATGTAACAAGACAAACTAAGAGCCACTCCATCTCCATCTCCAGTCAGGGACATAAAACAGAAGAAGCGGAATAAGAAATTTGTTCAGAGAATGCCTCAGTTGCAAACTATTAGTTATACTCACCGAAATGGTTTAAATTTCACATCAAATCAGAAACGTGGATCATGCCTCGTACTCACTGAAATTATTAAATTTCACAGCAAATCAGAAATGTGGGTCATGTAGCCATTTAAGTCAAAGGTAGCATATAAGTGTAAGCATCTTACTTAGTCTTAGTCTTAGTTGTATTGATTCATAGCTTAGTCTTAGTCTTCGTTGTATTGATTCATAGCTTATGACAACTGTAAACATTTTACATGATGACTTAGCTGTACTTAAATATATGGCGGAAGATGTATTTTCTTATTCAATATCAACAATTACAACTTCCTTCTTACAGTTTTCCCTTTTTATAGTAGCCATGAAGCTTCTCCCCTAAGTAGACCTAGCATTTTTCACCCGACCCGTTAACCTGACCCAACCCGACCCATTAAAATTAGTATTCGGGTGAGTGATAAACGGGTCAGGTAGTTAACAGGTCAACCCGTTAATCACCCGTTAAATAACGGGTCATTTTGGGTAAACCCGCGAAACCCGTTAACCACCCGTTAAGACCCGTTATTGAGGACTTTTGTGTAATTTCAATAGTCCTAATAGAAAACCTCAGGTTCCTCACATCTCTCTCGCACCGTCGCATGCTCTCTGAGACATAACCTGTTTGCTATCTTTCTTAGTTATTCCAGAAGTTTCAGCAGCTTTTATTTATTCGATTATTGTTTGTTCAATTCAATTTATTTTCCTGTTCATAACATGTTTGCTGGTTTGTGCAAAGTCTAAATATTGCTATCTGTATATGGGTATTTTCTCAATTGCCCAATTGGGTCGAGTTCTTCATAACCTAGATTCCATTTTTCATTTCACTTTCAATTCTCCATAGAATCAATTCCATAATCTCACATCCCAGTTGGGTTTCTTGAAAATTTGAAAAATCTGACTTGGGATTGTTGAAAAGTTGAAACTTTATGGATACCTTTCTTGAAAGATGTAATGTTTCCATGGAATTTTATTAAAATTTGGCTACTGACTTTGTCAAACTTTTGAATTCAAACCTTCCCAGAAGTTTCATAAAAATAAAATAAAAAGGTTAACGGGTGAAACGGGTGACCTATTAGCTTAACGGGTTGGGTTCGGGTGATCCGTTAGCTTAACCAGTCGGGTTGAACCAGACCCAAACCCAATACACTCGACCCGTTTACAGGTCTATCCCTAAGTCACTCTTTCTAACCACCTTAACAGCTAACAATTTGTAACTAATTCTTGTTTGTCCTAGTCAGCAATTGCCAACTCACCACTACAATTCCCAGACCAAATGTCACAATACACAATCACCTATCAATACCCCCCTCCTTCAAAACAAGGCTTGTCATACAAGACTAAAACACAACAGTAACACAACTCAATATGAATGCAATACATCATAACTGGGACACCATAGGAAATCGAGGCCGGAGCATGATTCTTCCATTAAACTAATACCTCAGTTGCTGCAGTAGTCCCTTACTTTACTAACCTCCACTCCAATATTGCTACTAGAACTTATTGCAATATTCCGGCATTGGTGATGACCGGTAACTAGACAGTAGGTTGAATGTTAGGACCCAGGTGCTTCTTAAGGCAGGAAACATGAAAGACTGGGTGTAACTTCGAACTCTTTGGTAATCTGAGTTTATAAGCAACTGGTCTAACCTTAACCAACACTTCATATGGTCCATAGAATCGAGGCTAGAGCTTGTGAAATGGATGTGAAGCCAAGGATAAATGCTAATATGGAACCAGTCTCAAATACACCAAGTCAACCACTTGGAAGACCCTTTCAGTTCTGTGTTTGTTAGCTTGAACAATCATTCTATTCTGAGCATCCATCAAATTTTCCTTTAAAAGAGATAAGATTATGTTTCTATCATGCAAACACCTATCAACCAGATCAAGTTTTATAGTACCAGCCTCATAAACTGGAATTTCATGTGGTGGTTGCCCATAAACCACCTCATAGGGACAGAGCTTAGTGGCAGAGTGGAAGGCAGTGTAGTAACTATACTCTGCACACGGTAACCAAGTCAACCACTTCTTGGGCTGTAGGCTACAAAAGCACCTCAAATACAATTCCAAACACCTATTAACCACCTCCGTTTGCACATCAGTCTGTGGATGATAACCTGAGCTAAAACACAGATTGAACCTTGTAGTGCAAAAAATTCCTTCCAAAATTTTCTCATAAAGATGGGATCTCTATCTGGCATTATTGAAGTAGGCATGCCATGGAGATTAAAGATGTGCTCATTAAGATTTGCCACCGAAACAGCCAGGGACGGAGCTACCATGGGCCTAGGGGGGGCGGATGTCCCCACTGAGATTTTTCTGACGCTGGGTTTGCAGCAGCAGAGCCCCCACTGAAGATTTTTGGTTCTGCTCTCCGACCTGGTTCTGCAGAAGCAGAGCTGGGTCTTATATTTTTTTTTTTTTAAATCGACGTCGTTTTGATCACGGTACAAAAAAAAAATTAAACGAAACGGCGTCGTTTCATATATGTTAACAAAAAAAAAAAAAAGTATGTTAAAGGTGGACTGTGGGGACAAGCGGTCCCCCCTTTAATCCCTAACCCCATTCCCTGATTCCTTCCCATCTCTCTGTTCCTTTTTATTTCCCTTGCCAAACAGAGAGCAGCGTCTTTCCCCAAATTCCCAACATCTTGAAACTAAACGGAACAGGAGCAAGGTGCTGTTCCCAGCCACGCCAACAGCCAGCCACTCCAGCTAGCTACTCTCTAGCCGACATATATATATTTATGGTAAAATTCTTAATTCCTAAATCTATAATCCCTAACCCTAATTAATTATTTAAGACGAATTTTTGTTTAATTGGTATAGAAATATAGAATCATATGGTAATTGGTTATTGATTATTGATATGAATTCTATGATTATTGATGAATGAAATTATGAAATGGTATACATTTATTCATATGATTAGTTGAATTAAATGTTTATTTGTTGAAGAATTTGTATGCTTATTGGTATTGCCATATTGGTTAATTGAATTGTTGCCTAGGTTGGATATGGATTAGTTATTAGGCATATTAGCATAGTATACTCTAGGATTAAGAGTCTAAGAATTTTATTGAGATTTTTATTCTATAAATTCTACAAATTACGTATGAACCTTATATGTTATTGGTATCAATATGATTGACTTTGCAGACTAAAACATCATGGAGAGGTTTTTCAAAAAAATATCAGTGCCGCCATCCCCAGTTATTGAGAAAAATGATGATACTCGGGGACAAGATAGTACAGAATTTATTTTATCAAATCTTCCATCAGATTCTGGTAAGCGAATTCGAATTTTGGATTACAATCCTAATATTCGAGATCAAGTACGAAGAGCGTATGTGCTAGCTGGTCCTCAACAACCTAAAACCCATAATTTTCCTTACAAGAAATATGGAGACACGCAAAGACGATTCAACCATGCTTGGTTTGATGATTTTCCTACTTGGTTGGAATATAGTGTAGAAAAAGATGCTGCCTTTTGTCTGTGTTGCTACCTTTTTAAACCAAACATTGGAGAACAAGCAGGTGGTGATTTCTTTGTTGGAGAAGGATTTTCTAACTGGAAGAAGAAAGAAAGACTTCTAACTCATATTGGAGGCGTCAATAGTGCACACAATCAAGCATGGAGTAATTTTGAAGCTTTAAGGAGTCAAAAGCAACATATCCAATCTTTTTTCTCTAAAACTCATGATGAAGCTCGAATTCAATATAGAGCTCGGTTGAATGCATCAATTGATTGTTGTCGATTTCTTTTGAGACAAGGGCTTGCATTTCGTGGTAATAATGAATCTGAACATTCAATCAATCATGGAAACTTTCTTGAGCTTCTACAGTTTCATGCAACGCTTTCAGAACATTCAATCAATTGATTGTAAGGGACTGTTGTATGAAAAACTTTTTGGATTAATATATAAGTATTGTGTTTAGTAAATTCTTGAGCTTTTTAATTATGACTTTGTTGTTTGAGGATGCCCCCATTCACACAAAGTTCTGGCTTCGTCCCTGGAAACAGCCGTGTAAGGATGGGAAAGGGCAAGAAAGTGAGTATACTTAGACAGCCTATCTACAACTACCCAAATTACAGATTTACCTTTGCAAGGTGGTAACCCCACTATAA
Source organism: Malus fusca (assembly GCA_035220775.1). Classification (NCBI taxonomy): domain Eukaryota; kingdom Viridiplantae; phylum Streptophyta; class Magnoliopsida; order Rosales; family Rosaceae; genus Malus; species Malus fusca. Next base: position 6,861,923 of record CM069067.1, on the reverse strand, counting down.
AGTCCATTGAAATGTCTTTCCACACTCGAGAATGAATCGGCAAGAGCCAATGTCTCATATTTTTGTTGTTGACAAGTTGTACAATTGGATACAAACTCCTTGATATCCTGTTTCATGTCAATCCAATAAAAATACCGAGTTAGTCTTTTATAGGTTTTAAGGAATCCAGTATGGCCACAATGATGTTCTTCAAAAACCTTATGCCTCCATGCACAAGTGGGACTCAAAACTATTCTGCCTTTATATCTCAAGAATCTTTTGTCGAACTTGTACTTCAAGGTACTAATTAAAGTTGAATCAGTGCACTGCATTACTTCCTGAACTTTGGTTTGAATCCAAGTATCCTGCTCTAAATCCCTCCATAAGTTATCCATCCAACTGAGATAAGGATAGGAAATAGCATTCTGTTCCATTGCCCAGGTTTGGGTGGTACTGTCAATAGGTAAGCGAGAAAGGGCATCAGCCACTTGATTATCACAACCCTATTTGTATTGGATTTCATAATCGAAACCTAATAACTTGGACACTCATTTCTGTTGAACTTGAGTGTGAGCTCGATTTTGCAAAAAATATTTGAGGCTATGATGGTTCGTTTTAATCACAAAGTGTCTCCTCACCAAATAAGACTGCCACTTCTTCACGGCATGAATAATTGCCATCATCTCTCTCATGTACAGATAGGGACTGATTTCGTGGACTAAAGGCCTTACTAGTAAAAGCTATAGGTAGTCTGTTGTAGTACAGATTGAGTAAAATCTGGAAGTGCCAATATTTGTGGAGAAAGCATGGCTATTTTTAATTCATTGAATGCAATGGTAGCTGTTGGTGTCCAATGAAAGTTGTCCTTCTTTGTTAAAACTGTTAGGGGGCTGATAATCTTCCCAAACCCGGAATAAACATCCTATTGTCACATCCTGGCCTAGGCCCCTACCACATCCCGGGCTCGACTTCATCGTAGCACGATATTGTCCGCTTTGGGCCCTGACCACTCCCTTACGGTTTTGTTTCTAGGAACTCACGCGAGCAGAACTTCCCAATGGGTCACCCATCCTGGGAATGCTCTGGCCCCTTTCTAGCTTAACTTTGGAGTTCCTACGGAACCCGAAGCCAATGAACTCCCGAAAGGCCTTGTGTTAAGTAGAGAAGAGAATATACATATAAGGCTTACAAGATCCACTCCCCTAGGCGATGTGGGATGTTACAATCCACCCCCCCTTAAGGGCCCGACGTCCTCGTCGGCACACTTCCAGCCAGGAATTGGCTCTAATACCAAATTGTCACATCCCGGCCCATGCCCCCACCACATCTCGAGCTCGACTCCACCGTAGCACGATATTGTCTGATTTGGGCCTCAACCACGCCCTTAAGGTTTTGTTTCTGAGAACTCACGCGAGCAGAACTTCCCAATGGGTCACATATCCTGGTAATGCTCTAGCCCTTTTCTCGCTTAACTTCGAAGTTCCTACGGAACCCGAAACCAGTGAACTGCCAAAATAACTCGTGTTAGATAAAGATGAGAATATACATATAAGGCTTACATAATCCACTCCCCTAGGCAATGTGGGATGTTACAATCCAACTCCCTTAGAGGCCTGACGTCCTCGTCGACACAATTCTGGCCAGGAATTGGCTTTGATACCAAATTGTAACATCCCAGCCAGGGCCCCCATCACATCTCGAGCTCAACTCCACCGTAGCACAATATTGTTCGCTTTGGGCCCTAACCACGCCCTCACAGTTTTGTTTCTGGGAACTCACGCAAACAGAACTTCCCAATAGGTCACCTATCCTGGGAATGCTCTGGCCCATTTCTCGCTTAACTTCGAAGTTCCTACAGAATCCGAAGCCAGTAAGCACCCAAAAGGCCTCATGTTAGGTAGAGATGGGAATATACATATAAGGCTTACAGGATCCACTCCCCTGGGCGATGTAGGATGTTACACATATAGTATCCATTTAATCCAAGAAATCATCGAAGTACCTTCACTGATGTAAGTACGGGCCAGTTTGCAATAGCTTCCAACTTACAAGGATCAGCTGCTACTCCATTTTTTGAAACAATGTGACCGAGATACTCGATTGTAGATTGACCAAAAGTACACTTGGATTTCTTCACAAACAAGGTATGATCTTTTAGCAACTGAAACACCACTCGAAGATGAGCCAAGTGAGATTCCCAAGAGCTGCTATACACCAAAATATCGTCGAAGAAGACTAAAATAAACTAACGAAGATGTGATCGAAAAATCTCATTCATGAGACATTGAAATGTTGTTGGGGCATTGGTTAAGCCAAAAAGCATCACCATGAACTCGTAATGTCCATCGTGTGTTCGGAAAGCTATCTTCTCAATGTCATTTGGATGCATTCTGATTTGGTGATATCCAAATCGCAGATCAAGTTTGGAAAAGAACTGAGCCCCAAATAATTCATCAAGTAACTCCTCAATTAATGGAATAGGAAACTTATCTTTTATTGTAATCAAGTTAAGTCATCTATAATCCATACACATTCGCCACATACCCTCCTTTTTCTTGAATAAAATGACTGGGGAAGAATACGGGTTATTACTAACTCTGATATATCCAGCATCCAATAGTTCCTGCACATATTTCTCAACCTCTGTCTTCTGTAAGGGTCCATACCTGTATGGCCTCATACTCGATGGCTTACTACCTTCTAACAATGGAATTCATTGATCATGGGACCAATGAGGGCGTAAAGTGGTTGGAGTACTAAAAACCTCTTCAACCTCCTATAATAACTGATGCAACTCTTGAGATTGTTGAACTGTGAGTGAGTCATGATCTTGCACAGTATTCACAGTTTGGAGTTGAAACAGAAAAGCACCCATAAAAGATTCTTGCTGCAAAAGTTTCTGTCACATCCCGGCCCGGGGCGGACCACTTCCCGGGCCCGTTCCACCACCGTAGCACGATATTGTCCGCTTTGGGTTTACCATTCCCTCACGGTTTTTGTTTTTGGGAACTCACGAGCAACTTCCCAGTGGGTCACCCATCCTAGGAGTGTTATGGCCTCCTTCTCGCTTAACTTCGGAGTTCCTACGGAACCCGAAGCCAGTGAGCTCCCAAAAGGCCTCGTGCTAGGTAGGGATGAGAATATACATTTAAGGATCACTCCCCTGGGCGATGTGGGATGTTACAATCCACCCCCCTTAGGGGCCCGACGTCCTCGTCGGCACACCACGGCCAGGGTTAGGCTCTGATACCATTTGTCACATCCAGAGCCCGTTCCACCACCGTAGCACGATATTGTCCGCTTTGGGCTTACCATTCCCTCACGGTTTTGTTTTTGGGAACTCACGAGCAACTTCCCAGTGGGTCACCCATCCTGGGAGTGCTTTGGCCTCCTTCTCGCTTAACTTCGGAGTTCCTACGGAACCCGAAGCCAGTGAGCTCCCAAAAGGCCTCGTGCTAGGTAGGGATGGGAATATACATTTAAGGATCACTCCCCTGGGCGACGTGGGATGTTACAGTTTCTCTATTTAGAAGATAGAGACATCTTGAATGTGCTCACTAGGAGTTTGAGGACTAGAGAGACAATAGGTAGAATTACCTTGCTTGAACTTCATATACATTTTATCAAAGTCCACCAGTACGAGTCCAAGTGTTCGTAACCACTGAATTCCTAAAACAATATCACAACCCCCAATCACCATAGCATACAAATCAGTGCCACAATGGTAATCCTAAATTTTCAAAGAAACTGCACCTAATAATGTTTACTTTCCCACCATCAGCAATCTTAACACTAAAAGTGAAACACCCCAACCCCATTTTATTTTAAAAATAGTTTTAATTCTTAATTGGTGAGCCCGTGGGGCCCACCTTGTTTTATTTTATTTTTGTGTGTGTTTTCCCGGTCTCTCTCTCTCTCTCTTCTTTTCTCCATCTCTCCCGTGCTCTTTCTCAGCACTCTCTCCTTCTCCCCGTGAACCAAAACCACACACCCATAGCCCATATCCTAAAATCATCAAATCACAATTTCAACACCACCATCGTCTTTATCTCGTCGCTACGAACTCAACCATAGTATTAGCATCTTGAAAGTCGAACCACGAAGCCCCGTACACGAGCTCCGGCGAGCACAGCCCCTTTCGAGGCCATTTCCGACCAAACCACGGCGAGTTGGCCGGCGTGTAAGGTATCAATCTCTTTGTCTCCTTGAGTACTACAACTTTCCTTTTTGTTTCACTCAATTTCGTTGAGTATTGAAGAAGTTATACTCATTTGAATCTGACCCAGTTTCCGGCGACCTCAGTGGCTTTCAAGGCATTTTCCGGCCAAACCATGGCGAGTTAGACGTCGTGTGAGGTATCATTCTCTTCGTCTCTTCAAGGGCTACAACTTTAGTTTTTGTCTCGTTTGATTTCGTTGAGTAGTGACAAAGTTATAGCCGTTTAAAGTGGGGTGGTTGTCCGGCCGAATTTCCGGCCTTCTTCTTCGGTGAACCCAGGCCCTTCAGGCCGCTTAGGACACCCACGGGCTTTGGGCCCGTAGTCAAAACCCAGTCCATTTCTTTAATTGTTTTAAAGGCCTTAGAGTCTTGGGCCTTTATTAATTATTTGAGGGTTTGAAGCCCGGCCTGGGGTGTGAGGCCTTTGGGCTGTATGTGTGTGTTTAATTGGTGTGTGGGTGTGTGTGGGTTTAAAGTCCAAACCACCATTTTTCATCCTAACCCTTTTTACCAAAAACCTTAGAAAACCTAAAACCCCATTTCTTCACCCTAAAGCCTTTTCCACCCTAAACCCTTTTAACCCAAAAAGTAAAAACCTTAGAATTCCAAAACCCATTAGACCTAATTTAACCGTTGACCCCCGGTCAACGTTGACTTTAGGGTTGACTTTTCGGTGATCTTTCTGGCAGCACACCGCGTTATCTCTGGCTACGGGCACAGAGACTGAGGTGCAGGCATTGGGTCGGGAGATATATTTATTCAGTGATCTTTCTGGCAGCACACCGCGTTATACGAGACGATTTATGATGCGCTTACTGTTTTGATTTCCGCGATGTGACATTTGAGATATTGTGGCATGCTAGGATTTTTATTAAATCCATCACTTAATATGCTAGTAGTTTTCACTATTAAACTTTGGGGGTTAGTATGTTGATAACTGTTTTATTATTATTATTATATATATGAACTTGGTCCACTCACCTTTGTTTTGCGCCCTCATTCAGGACTTAGAATCAAGGCACCTAATCCCGACGTGAAGGCACTTCCGCAGCAGCATCTTCGGATCCTCTCGATGTAGGACCCACTTCTTTATTCATTCAATTTATCTCAATTCTTTTTAGTGATTAGGTTTAGTTGTATGTTCTGAACACGTTCCTAAATTATTATTATTTCATGGTATTTTAAATTCATAACCCTTATTTATTTCTTATTCTTAGCTTCTGTATCAATTAATGGCTTTCGTCACCCTTGGGTGTCGGCCAGCACATGTCTATCCTGGTATTCGGGGAATATCAGAGTCGGGGCGTGTCAGATTGGTATCAGAGCGTGGTTTGTTCATATCACACTTAGGATTCCCTTCTATTCTTGTAAAGTCTTGGTTTTGACATCATTTGGATGTCATGACTTCCGGATTTTGTGCCAGTCGGTGCATTTGTGCAAATCTCTCTCGGATTGAATTGTCACCTTTTGGTTGAAATTCGAGAATTCGTGTCGGGATTGTGCCTCAGCAGTGATGAAGTGGATTGTTGGACGACTTTCAACATCGGATTGATACTCTACAACGTGCATCCCTTGGGAATGAAGGGTAGAGTCAGTATTACTTGGAAGCGACGTGTTTTAGAAATCTCAATTTGAGGAATTCTGGTTAAGACCAGTCGTAGATTCGAAATGGCGATGCCACTCTGCAACATGCGTTCCCTAGGAATTGCGGGCGGAGTCGGCTCTACATCGAAATCTTTGGAAACTCCTCAGTAGCAGACGTTATTCTCATCAATTTCCTGAAGGAGTTGCCATTCTTGTCGTTGTTGTAGTTGGACTTAGATAATGAAGATTCAGCTTTGTTTGGATAAACAGATTCCTTGAACTTCATCTGGGTTTAGTAATTGGTGGTAAACCTTAGTTCCTCGTCTGCATACTTTTCGGTGAAGATGAACTTAGTCTCTTGCTTGCAGCCTAGCTGTTCAGCCTTGTAATTTTCAGTGTAATGGCTTGAGACTCTATCATATTCATCATTGTACGAAGATCGAACTTTACTCTAAACTTCTCTGGACTCATTGAGTTTTGGTTTGCTCAAGAGCATCACTTTAAGGTAGCCAATTGTGTCACTGCATGCATACGCAGGCTACTTTGTATTTTTCTTCTTCGTCATTCTGCTGATTTAGAGGTTCTATGTTTAATTCTTGAACTTTGAAACAGCTCTCACAAAGTATTGTGAATTTCAAATTGTCTTTGGCCTCGTCAAATTTTATTATTAGTTTTTAACTATTCTTGAGTTTAGACCTAATTCCTTTGTGGTTAAGAAACCAGTTGATCATACTGTGATGATTTGCAAAATAATCATAAACAGTGACTTCTATTTCTGCATCTTTACCTTCCTTCGCTTGTTTGTTTCTTAATGTGAACTGGATCATGCCGGAACATTATACGGAGGGGAAAAAAAAAAAACGTTTGTTCTCGGAATGGTTTCTAGTTCAAATCCTGATATCTTGTACTCTATATTTAATGGACTTGGTTTGATCCTCAAATTCTTAAGTGTTCTTTCAACCTTCTCGACATGGTTTCTCGCCTAATCAGTGAGAAATTCACAATCGATCGTTTCGGTGAAAGTGGGCACCCAATTCGTGTTGATTTGGACAGGAATGTTGGGAGCATACTCTTTTCACAAGCTTACCAGACTTACCAAAAAGAATTTCATCGTGGGTGTGAAGTTTGAGTTGTCTTTTGGTAAGAGACTGGTGAAGATTGTGGTACAGAAGGTCAGCATATTGTATCACCATCTTACTAGAATTCATAGGCATCACATCGGTTATTTTCGAACGATATGTGTTCGTCTCGACGCATATTTCCACTACTTCACTTCTGAACCTTATTGTTGTGAGTATGTGGTTGTTAAAACATTTCTAGCAGATCTGTTTGGTGCATTCTGGAATGGCACTACAGGACGGTCGAAGCGAGAATTGAATAATCTTTACACTTATCTCGAAAGGTGTGTACTCTCTTTTGTTTTTTTAGGTTGACCATTTGCGAGTCGTTCTTCTTTCCACCAGTATTGACCTTGTTTGACTTGAAATCTGCAACTAAGCAAAAATGGAGAGGTGGATTGAGCACTACAACAGTTCCCAAGAGATACTTCGTGTTGAGGAAGATGACTTCTCGTTTTCTACTTGCTTGGTTCGAGCTTTTGGGTCTACTACTAACATGGTAGCCACTTCTCTTAAATCCCAAAGTACCGTTTTCTAGTGGGTTCCTTGTTGGCAAAATTTTAAAGTAGTTGGTTACATTTGGAAGAACTGAGGAGAATATGATGCTTGGTGTTGGATAGAGTTTTACGATGGTAGTTTCTGTTTTATTTGGTTTGGGTATGACACTGTTGCGACATGGTACTAGAGTTTCTACAGGTAACATTGGTTGTTAGAGGAGTTGTGCGAGCTGGTATTCGGAGGATCGAATTTCGACGTGTGAAATTATTCATCCTCAGGAAATTACTGCTTGCTTATCGAGATAACAAATGTGTGATCGATATCACGGGCGGCCGACCAGTATATCGATAGCTTATTTGTTGGATTCGTTAAGCAAGTGGGCATGAAGATTCGTCTACAACAACTGATGCAGATTCAGAATTGTTATTCTTGGGACTCGACCCAAAGACACATATGTTTTCGGAGTACGTGACGTTTCGAATTCTTGGGCGAGACCCATTCTCATTCTTCAGTTTTGATTTTCAGTATAAGTATTTTAACTTCATTTACTCTAGTTAATTGTTTTGGCGTTACAAATGTTTTTTCGAAAAGTATTTCTGTTTTCATTTTTTTAAGTTGATTCGAGTTTTCGACCTATATGTTAGTACATATATATTTTGACGTTATCTGGCCTTAAGCTATTTTGGTGTTTTCTATATTTTTACACTGATGGGGAAAGAATGTATGAGCCTGGGGGCACGAGAGATGGAATCATTGCAGCCGATCGCGACGGCAGGGCATTTTCCCTTTTGTGTAACCGCTCTTACCTGATCTCTTCGTTACATATATGTATCTTATTCTTCTTACTATTTTCGAGTATTTTCAGTGTAGTATGTTATTTTAAATTTCGAGGACGAAATTTTTTTATAAGGGTGGTAGATTGAAACACCCCAACCCCATTTTATTTTAAAAATAGTTTTAATTCTTAATTGGTGAGCCCGTGGGGCCCACCTTGTTTTATTTTTTTTTTGTGTGTGCGTTTTCCCGGTCTCTCTCTCTCTCTCTCTTCTTTTCTCCATCTCTCCCGTGCTCTTTCTCAGCACTCTCTCCTTCTCCCAGTGAACCAAAACCACACACCCATAACCCATATCCTAAAATCATCAAATCACAATTTCAACACCACCATCGTCTTTATCTCGTCGCTACGAACTCAACCATAGTATTAGCATCTTGAAAGTCGAACCACGAAGCCCCGTACACGAGCTCCGGCGAGCACAGCCCCTTTCGAAGCCATTTCCGACCAAACCACGGCGAGTTGGCCGGCGTGTAAGGTATCAATCTCTTTGTCTCCTTGAGTACTACAACTTTCCTTTTTGTTTCACTCAATTTCGTTGAGTATTGAAGAAGTTATACTCATTTGAATCTGACCCAGTTTCCGGCGACCTCAGTGGCTTTCAAGGAATTTTCCGGCCAAACCATGGTGAGTTAGACGTCGTGTGAGATATCATTATCTTCTTCTCTTCAAGGGCTACAACTTTAGTTTTTGTCTCGTTTGATTTCGTTAAGTATTGACAAAGTTATAGCCGTTTAAAGTGGGGTGGTTGTCCGGCCGAATTTCCGGCCTTCTTCTTCGGTGAACCCAGGCCCTTCAGGCCGCTTAGGACACCCACGGGCTTTGGGCCCGTAGTCAAAACCCAGTCCATTTCTTTAATTGTTTTAAAGGCCTTAGAGTCTTGGGCCTTTATTAATTATTTGAGGGTTTGAAGCCCGGCCTGGGGTGTGAGGCCTTTGGGCTGTATGTGTGTGTTTAATTGGTGTGTGGGTGTGTGTGGGTTTAAAGTCCAAACCACCATTTTTCATCCTAACCCTTTTTACCAAAAACCTTAGAAAACCTAAAACCCCATTTCTTCACCCTAAAGCCTTTTCCACCCTAAACCCTTTTAACCCAAAAAGTAAAAACCTTAGAATTCCAAAACCCATTAGACCTAATTTAACCGTTGACCCCCGGTCAACGTTGACTTTAGGGTTGACTTTTCGGGTTTTCGTCCGGGACCCTTCTTAGGGTAATTCGACGTTCTGAATCCGTTTCCAATATCCGTTTTTCCAAATTCAATCATCTAAGTAGAGTTTGACTAAATGTGCTATTTATGTGCTTAGGGGCAATTATTGTGACGTTTCCGTCTTCGCTAGTGGCGCAGCTTTTGGCAACTAAGTACTGTGAGTGGACCCCTTCTAAAATTACATGATTTTATAATTTAATTGCATAAATGATTAGCATGCCTACGCATTTATGATTTGATTTATGTGAAGCCTGATGATTTAATATATTTATTATCGTCTCGTGTTTTGGTGAGGAATTCTTTGTTAGCCTATATTGAGCTATATTTTAATATATCGTATTTTCTATTAAAACCATGAACTGGTAGACTATCTGATAGATGACGATAGGATGCTAGAACATGTTTTTGAACCCCTCTTTATAGTGTAGACGATGATCGGTAACCTATGCTATGAAGTTGTTATTTAAGAGAGGCGTAACTATTTGTGCGTACCTAGTGGACACTATGCCGCCTGGGGCGAGGATCTGGTGTTGGCATGTAGGCCGGGAGAAATAATCCCTAGCGAAAGGCTGAGGGACACGGAGACAGGCACTCGCCCGGGAGGGAGTTATCTCTGGCTACGGGCACAGAGACTGAGGTGCAGGCATTGGGCCGGGAGATATATTTATTCAGTGATCTTTCTAGCAGCACACCGCGTTATACGAGACGATTTATGATGCGCTTACTGTTTTGATTTCCGCGATGTGACTTTTGAGATATTGTGGCATGCTAGGATTTTTATTAAATCCATCACTTACTATGCTAGTAGTTTTCACTATTAAACTTTGGGGGTTAGTATGTTGATAACTGTTTTATTATTATTATATATATGAACTTGGTCCACTCACCTTTGTTTTGCGCCCCCATTCAAGACTTAGAATCAAGGCACCTAATCCCGGCGTGAAGGCACTTCCACAGCAGCATCTTCGGATCCTCTCGATGTAGGACCCACTTCTTTTTTCATTCAATTTTATCTCAATTATTTTTAGTGATTAGGTTTAGTTGTATGTTCTGAACACGTTCCTAAATTATTATTATTTCATGGTATTTTAAATTCATAACCCTTATTTATTTCTTATTCTTAGCTTTTGTATCAATTAATGGCTTTCGTCACCCTCGGGTGTCGGCTAGCACGTGTCTATCCTGGTATTCGGGGAATATCAGGGTCGGGGCGTGTCAAAAAGAGTGAGATGTGTCCAAATGCCCCTTAATCTTTTTCACCAAAGAAGAATCAATAAAGTTGTGTGAACTCCCGAAATCGATGAGAATTACCACTAGGCAACTTTTAATAGAGCCTAACACTTTCATAGTCTTGATGGATTTAGGTGCATGAGTGCCAAAAATGGCACAAGAAGTGATTTTAGGCTCTAAGTTCTCATCCTCAAAAGTATCGGTATCACACAAAGGTTGCACATCAATGAGCAATAATTGTTTCTTCTCACAAGTATGCCCTTTAGAATACTTCTCCTTACAGTGAAAACATAACCCATTTTTCCTACAGTATTCAACTTCTTCAGGAGTTAATTTCCTAGCATTCTCATGTTTCAATTTGTTATCCTTATATGCACATTACCCACATTTTGTAAAGGAGGTCAAATTGCAGAAGTACCAAAAGAACGAGAGAAAGGCTTAACCTTTAAATCCAAAAGCTTGGCATAAATCTGCTGTGCATAAGCCTGGCTTCAAGAACGTTTATTGGCTTCAAGATCTTGACATCATGGCGTAATTCAGCTTTAAGGCCGCCAATGAAACAAGATTTTAGCAAGTAAGGAGAGATATCAGATGTTCGATTTTCCAAACGCCTGAATTCCAGAATGTAGTCCCGTAATGTCCTTGATTGTCTCAATTTGACCAGACTTTCTGCTGAATCTTCGAATTCTGATGATCCGAACTCTTGACACAAAGTTGCGAATTCCTCCCAGGTAGGGTAATTGACTACACAATTCGCCTATTGGAACCACTGAAGGGGTTCACCTTCCAAATGGAAAGAAACCATCTTGACTTTCTTAGAATTGTCGATGTGGAAAAAATCAAAATAGTGTTCGGGCTTATAGATACACGACAGGGGTTCATCACCATCACCAAAATGGGGAAAATCTATTTTGATAAATGAGGAACATTGATTTGAAGGTTGCGAATGCGGATCGGGGCGATCGAAAGTGGGTGGAAAATTAGGGTTCATACCCAGTGGAAAATTGGGATCGGAACGTGTTGTGTCAGAGGATTCGCCATTCGATCCACTACCTTTCACTGACAAGGATTGGATTTGTTGCAGGAGTAACTCATTTGCAGCTCAAGATTCCGATCACAATTCATGGACTTCCTGCTTGAATTCTTCAAACAAAGTTTCCAGCTTGTAGACGCGCGACTCCATTGGTCGTTTGGAAGCAGCATGAGGCATACACGAGAAAGATCGAGTAAGATCGAGGACACTGGCTGATACCAATGATACGGTCCTGCACTCTGCTCTACTCAAATGTATGGCGGAAGACGTATTTTCTTATTCAATATCAACAATTACAACAACTTCCTTCTTACAGTTTTCCCTTTTTAAAGTAGCCAGGAGGCTTCTCCCCTAAGTCACTCTTTCTAACCACCTTAACAGCTAACAATTTGTAACTAATTCTTGTTTGTCCTAGTCAGCAATTGCCAACTCATCGCTACAATTCCCGCCCAAATGTCACAATACACAATCACCTATCAGTGGCTAGATTTAGTTTGAAATGATGTAAGGGAGAGAAGCTCCCTCCTTTCTCTCAAATGGCAACAAATACCACACTCTCATGTGTGCGTGGATGAATCAATGTGATGACGCAGTTATGTTAGACATTCCTCTGCAATATTCCCCTTCTTCTTCTTCTTTCTCAGAAAAACTGAACACCGAGAAAGAAATCCATCCCAAAATTCAATCTAAAATCACCAAACTCGAACACTATGGCTTACATATTCATTCCCATTCCAGAACAGTAAAAGAAAAGACTCGGCGTGCATTTTCTGTTTCTAGGAAAAATCAAGACTAAGGACTAATGCAAAGTTGCGAACCAAGTCATAACGGGACGTGAATAGAGTAGGCATATGTGTGAGACTAGTACTAGCTAGGGTTTATATATATATATATATATATATATATGAGTTTAACTATAATTTCTAAAAACTTACCCGATCATCAAGCGTTACTGAATCTTCAACACTCTACGAACAATGCCTCTTTCCACTAACATTTTCTAACAACTCTCCAAAGATTAATATCCAATTTCTCATAGAAATTAAATTAAGCAGTAGTGGTGATCACATAAGGTTTAGTACTTGAACGAAAACATGTGCAATATATACTTACTATTTTCCAACGACCTTGTTGGCATATTTATGAGACAAAAAGAACCAAAAGTAAGGACTGATTAATGAAAAATATCAGAAAACTATTCCTCTGTAGGCCTTCGGCTCCCCCATTACCCATAGAAAAGAGCACAATCCAACATTATATTGAAATTGAGAAATTCTTACACGGTTTTTAGTTTAGAGAAAGGAAACACTAATGAACCATTATCGAGCTTCTAGCATACTAATGGTGACTGCATTATTGGAAAAACTTGTCGAATTTTGAGAAAAAGAAGAAGAGCCAACATGACTGGACTTCCTCGGCGTTGAAAAAGCAGGTTCCTTGATGGGTGGAAGTGATGTAGCTTCATTGTTCAGCATAAAAACTACGGAAGACATTGTTGGTCGATCAGCTGGAGCTTCTTGGACACACAAAATCCCTACATGGATACACTTCAGAGCTTCATCCAGACGACATATTTCCCTTACTGACTCATCAATCACCTCCATTCCTCTACCTTCTTTCCATAACTCCCATGCCTAATTTTAACATATAAACAAACCCATCAATCATGCATGACCATTCACTTTCTTGAGATTGAATCAAATCTGAAAAACATTACTTACCCATCCAGCAAGACTAAGCGGCTGTTCAAGACGATGAAAAGCAGAATTCCTCTTTCCACTTACAATCTCTAAGAGCAACACTCCAAAGCTAAACACATCCAGTTTCTCTGAAAAATGGCCGTAAAGTGCATACTCAGGTGACATGTAGCCGCTGCACGAATCAAAGGTAGAGAAGTCAGCAACAAGCAAGTAATTGCATAAGGGGTTTACATATGAAGGAAAGCACTTACTATGTTCCAACAACCCTGTTTGTATTTGCCTCAGTTTGATCCATTCCGAAAATTTTTGCCATCCCGAAGTCTGAAATTTTGGGGTTCATTGTTCCATCCAACAGAACATTGCTTGCTTTTAGGTCCCTGTGAATGATTTTCAACCTGGAGTACTTGTGGATATAAAGTACTCCTTGAGCAACACCTTCAATAATTCGAAAGCGTGTACCCCAATCCAGTTTTGTATTTTCGGATGAATCTGATTGCACAAACCATGAAGAAGAATGATTTTAATGTTGTAAAAAGGTAATAAAAATGTGATCCCATGGAAGTCAACAATATGAAAGAATTAATGGTAGTAGTGATGAGCATATACCAAACAAAATTTTGTCCAAACTTCTATTGGGCATGAACTCGTAGATCAATATCATTTCCTCCTCTTCAATGCAGCAACCCAAGAGCCTAACGAGATTGGTATGTTGGAGCTTGGCTATAAGCTTTAACTCATTCATGAACTCCTGATGTCCTTGCCCTGACTTCCTTGACAGCCTTTTTATCGCTACTTCTTCATTTTCAGTCAAAATCCCCTGTAGAGGATGACAAATTTCAGAATAAGAGAGCTGCTAGACTCCTTAACTAGGAAAATTTAGGACATTGTTAAGAAATATACAAAAGATATGATGAAGAACTATTAATGTACTAGAATTTAGAGAGCACAGTGGAAGGGTAACCTTATAAACAGGGCCAAACCCTCCCTCTCCAAGTTTATTAGCTTCAGAGAAGTTGTTTGTAGACGCTACTATACTCCTTAAACTCAAGAGTGGTAGTTCGGTATCATTCTTTCCTCCTCCAACGCTAACATTGCTTATAGCCTCACTTTTACTTCCTCCTGTGCTCCCTGTTTGAGTATTATTATAAGAGCACCATTTGTTTGTGTGTTAATGGGTGCATGCTTCTGTGTGTGGGTGTGTGTGTGTGTGTGAGAGAGAGAGAGAGAGATGGTGGCGGTGCGTGCAAACATGCAGTACCTCTGCCTTCATTTCTCAAAGTTTTCTTCCACAATAAATAGCCAAATAATATTGTAAGCAATCCTGCTGTTGCTGAGACTAGTGTTATTACAAGGGACAGCTTATGAACATGACCCTTACCACCTGCAGTGAACAGAAAAGGTACCAACTAATAATCGTTTTCTGACTAACTTTTGCTGTATGCTAAGAATATTAATTGACACAGAAAACAGCGAAAGAAGCCAAACTAACATACCTTGATCAGAGCGGTGAACACGAATATACATGGTTTGCCCAAGCCCATGATTCTCTACAAGATCCGTCAAGTCACCAAACCATGTCAAGCATTTTACAGTACCTTCTTCTGTCGCATTTGAATAGGCATAAGCTGTGCAAGAGCACTTCCGAAGGCATTCAAATTCACACTCACTCATACTCATATTTCCTAAGATAATAGCATGATCTGGTAGTTTCATCTTCTCAAACTTTGAAAACCCTTCCCCTTTATCACATGTCAATGCCTTCTCCCGAACACAACCACCGGGCCAGTCCCCCGTAGCCCATTGTTTCTGAAATTCAGTCCTAAAACCTTTCAAACACTTGCATTGTGAGGAAAGGGGATCACCATTTTTATCACAGGCACCATATGGACCACATCTAGCATAATAGTCGCATTTATTGACAGGCTCTCCCCATGCTTCAAACCATGTCTTACTTCTCTCCGTCCACAACAGTAGGTTGAACTGCCCAGTTGGACTCAAAACAGCCCTCAGTTTTACTGAACTATCCGACACACCAAAAGTAAAATAAATCTCATTAGCATCAAAACTGTAAGCAACGTAAAAGAAGCCTCCGCTTTGATTTCTAAAGAATGTTTTTGACTCCTTGTCGAAGTATACAGCACTTCTCCAATAGGTAGCATTTCCCCTCCAGGTAATTAGCTGCCTCTGAACTTTCGGATCAATGCCTAAGCTGAACATTCCGGGTTGTGGATCATCAAGTGCTGCCCACGATGTCAGAAGCGCTTGTTGACCTGTTAGCTTGTTCAGGCTAAGCTTCACGCTAGGCAACAATGTGTCAGAGGGATGATCGAAGCTCTGCCACAAAATGTCTTCTTCAAGTTTTAGTTGAAGGTTTCCACTATCCATCAGTACAGCAGTTGTGGCATTCATTGCAGAAGCTGGTACCGATGCATTAGACGACCAGATAACTAGTTTTTTAGTCATCCCATCTAACACCACAAGGTTTCCATCACTGCTAAGCGTTAATACACCTGGAGAATCAAGTGGGAATTCTCTGTTGGCAACCCATACTTTCGGGGTCTTTGGGATTGTGTTGTACCATATACCAAGGAAGAATTTCTTCGAATTTCCGGGACTGAAGAAGCCTAATGCAAATGTTCCACTGGAAGAAATCAAGGTCTGGTCTGTGCTGATAGATTCTCCCGGTACTAAATTGTCAAGGCTTGTACAAACAGATAGGAGAAACATAAAAGCACAAAGAAGAAGCCACCCCATTCAGATACAGAGAGACAAAGGAGGAGGAAGAACTGTTCAACAATAATTTGTCCCAATAATTTGTACAAACAGATAGGAGAAACATAAAAGCACAAATGCGCATCATGAACAATCCTAATTTCATCAAATATTTAAGTCCAAATGTCGGTAGTGACAGCAATTTAATACACAATGTGAGTCCACAATGTACTTTTTCATGGTCCCCTATTGGCCCAGCCAGCCACTTAATAGGTTCAAAGTGCGTATGATCACCTTCCACTATGGCGCAAAAAAGCATCAAATATACCAACCCACTAAGTTAAGAGAGTGTCTCAGTGCACTGATTATCACATGTCAATCGTCTATTGGATGAACATTGTCCTCTTTAAATACGTGACTAACATATATGGACGGTAACGCCATTAAAATTAAATCTTTGTTACATTAGAGAATCGCACTCAGTAAGCTACCTTATTTTTGCCAATGTAAAAGGTATGATTGGCCTGGCATATCTCAAGCAGCTCCATGCAAATTTTGGATTTTTTTTTGAGAATTTGAGTAGCGACTACTGTCATAATATCAAGCAGTTGGTGGGCAACCTTGTTACCATTGAATTTTGTTGAAAAATGCTGCTAAATATATGCAATGATCAGGAAAATTGGAAATTTTGACCCCAAATAAGGGAAATTGGATTTGTTTTCACCATTTTTTCAAGTAACTTCGACGGTACAAGAAATTTTTTTTATTAAATTAAAAAAATGAAAAAATAAGTTACACTAAAACTTAAATCCGACCTGCCGGATTCGAACCAGCGACCTAAGGATGGCTGAGAGAATATTACCCACTACAGTCCTCCGCTCTACCAACTGAGCTAAGGTCGGATTGCTGTAGTTTTGCGTGGGATTTTGTTTCCAAATAATAGAACTTCAATTGATTATTACCACGAAAATTTGTTACATTTCGTCATCTTATCGAAAATATTGTATAGTTTATCCGTTTGGGTCATAGACAGATAACTATATAATTGAAATTTTTTGTAATTCATTTTAGGTTCGTTTGAAAGTGAACCCCTTCAAAGGCTTCATTATCAGATATCTGTTTTCGATGTAATTGATTTCCACACTCGTTGTTTAACATTCCAATTAAGAAAATAATCTCTATTTGGTTGGTCGGAATGCGAGAGTGGAGTTAGAAATTGTATTCGTTTACTTATCTATTCAAGAATGGAACAGTTTTGAGGATTCCATTACAGCGTTTCGTAGAACAATGGAATACGTCATATCTATAATATGTGTTTGGGGATAATCATGTGGTTGTTTGAATGCTTAGTTTGGTGAAGTTGTGTGCTTATTCAAATTTTCTCTTGGTATTTATTTCATAAAATATTGTCAGAAATTACTAATGATTCCCCTAGGGTTTGGCGGTGTTCTGTCGGTGTTGTCCCAGGCCGCATCGTCCCAGCGCTGTTGTTGAATCTTCCACATCGCCATCCGTTAGTCTTGGTTCGCTATTTCGCTGCGTTGGTTACTCTTCGGTGTTGAAGATTGGCTGCTGTTTGCGAATTGCGATAGCCCGCAATTGGGGCTTTTAATCTCCAGCAATTCTTAGGGTCTTGCCGCACCTATACTGCACCAACAGACTCTGCTTTTGAAGGATTTTCAACAATTGGTTGCACCTACACACTTTTAAACAGGTTCAACTATCTAATTTTATATTTAATTTTTTATATTATTATTTTGGAATGCATTTTGTTCTAGGTTAATCTCTTGGTTTCCATGGACAAGTCACCCGTTGCCTTATGCCCATGGGGATTTCTTGACTTCTCTGCTACTTCTTCCAAATTGAATACTGCCACTGGTCAATTATCCGGACAACTTCCAAAAGCACGGACCTTTGCTGCCATTGTCACAAATGGTGTGGAAAGTTCAGTTAATTTAAGTCAACTTCCCTCTCCTACTGTTCGGGGAGATGTGACTTATGTCAAAATCAGTGAGGACCTTTATCAAGAACAATTACGTTCATATCGAACAAACCTCATTGGTAGGCTTTTGTTAAAAAAAGGAACGATGCCGATGAAGACTGAGTTTCTCAAGAGTGCTTTGGCTTCTTTATGGAAGCTTCACAATTCATGGAAACTGGTACCTCTTGGCAAGGGCTATTTTGATCTTCACTTTTCCAGCGAAGAAGATATGAGAAGTGTGTGGGGTGGTGGAACCTGTACACTTCAATTTGGTCTTTTTAGGTTGTCTCAATGGCAACTAGATTTCAAACCTGGTGATGTCCTTCCCCAAACACATGCTCAAGTATGGATCAAAATATATGGCCTAAGTCAAGAGTATTGGCACCCTCGCATTCTTTTGGAAATTGCTCGTGGAGTGGGTACCCCACTCCAGTTGGATCATGCTACACGTGAAAAGTTATATGGTTATTATGCTAGAATTCTGGTCGATGTGGATCTTTCTGCTGATTTGCCTTCGACTATTATGGTTGAGCGGGAACAACATGGTTTTTCTGTTGATATTATTTATGAGAATTTGCCACCAACCTGTGGACATTGTGGTGTAATTGGCCATAATACAAACCAATGCCGACATTTAAAGGGTAATCATTCCGATGGGATGCATCCGGATGTTGAGGCACATCGTCGTGGACGGTCACCAACTCGTCAAGTTTATCGTCCAAAACCGTCGACTAAGACTGTTTCTCCTTCAAGTGATACTATACACATGGAACGTTCCCCTTCAGTTGAAATTAGTCACAATAATCGTTCTACTGGACTTAATAATGATATAGGGGCCCCACTTTGTAGCTCTCTTGAGCAACGCCATACTGAACAAGTCAACGATTTTGCGAATCAAATACTAATGACTGTTGTGAATAATGAGCTAAGTGTGTTGGCTGACAAGGTCATTGCTGCATCAACAGATCCTCATGGTCACTTAGAGACAATTTCAGATAGACAGCTTCTAGAGGTACAACCAACCAATATTATTAATGATTCCCCTTCTTGCAACTTGAAGGATACTCTTTTAGAGGAGATGAGAGATGTGCCTACGGAAGAAATTAATATCGACCACAATGTTGATGTTGATGTCCCACCTGGTTTTGGTTTAAGGAATGAGATCAACGTTGTGGATGCAGGGAAGGATTCAAATGACTTTACTCTAGTTCTTAGTAAATCCCAGCAGAAGAAACAAAAGAAAAACCAAAAAGTTGATGCATGTAGGCAAGAAGAACCATATGTTACAAGGGCAGGAAGACAAGTTATTTCTACCTCCAAATGGAGCTAGTTTATTGGAATATTCGCGGTATTGGTAACTCTGATACACGTACGGAGCTTTCTAATGTTTGCCACTCTCATCATCCTGACTTGGTTTGCATCTCTGAACCTATGGTTACTTTTGATTCTATTCCTTCTGCTTATTGGAATTCATTAGGTCTCTCTTTACTTACTGTCAATAACATGGGTGATTTATTGCCTAATATTTGGGTTTTGTATTGTACGGACTATTGTTCTCCTACTGTGATTTCTTCTTCAGGGCAACAAGTTACTTTTCAGACTTCTTTTGAGGGTGTTCTTTCTCAGTTTACTATTGTTTATGCGGCTACTACCTCGACTCTTCGTCGTGTTTTATGGTGTGACCTCTTAAATATCCGTTCTAATACTACAATGTCGTGGATGGCAATTGGTGACTTTAATGCTATCTTTGGAACACATGAGCAAATGGGTGGTCACTTGCCTGCTCGAACTTCATGTGAGGACTTTCGCAGTACTACGGAGCTTTGTGACTTTACTCATATGGATACTACTGGTGCTTTTTACACTTGGACTAATGGTTGGAATGTCCGTGGTTACATGGAGAGGCGTCTTGACCGCTCTCTTTGTGACACACGTTGGTTACAGTCTTGGCCTTATACTAGTTGTTGTGCTTTACCCAGGGTCGTTTCTGATCATAATTGTCTAGTTTTCTCGGCTTCTGTTATTCGTCTTGGAGGTCCGCGGCCTTTTCGGTTTCAGTCCATGTGGACTTTACATTCATAATTTTCTGGTTTCGTTGCTAAGTGTTGGCAATCAACTGTTGTCTATAGGTGTCCCATGTTTGTTATGTTGGAAAAGCTTAAGGCCTTTAAGCGCTGTCTTCGAGTTTGGAACTCTAATGTTTTTGGCGATGTCCATAGAAATGTCAATTTTGCTAAGGAAATACTTCATAATATCCAAAATAGTATTTCTTCTGATGGGAATTCGCAAGAGAAGTTTAATGAGGAAGTTGTGGCTAAGACGGCTGTCCTCGATGCTCTTCAGATGCAAGAAGCTTTTTGGCATGACCGTGCTCGAGTTAAATGGCTCACTGAGGGTGATCGTAATACCGCTTTTTTCCATGCTTATGCTCAAGGTAGGCATTCTTCCTCCCGGATTGTAACTCTTTTATATGGTGATAATGTACTCTCTTCACATACTGCTATTGTTGATCATGTGGTAAACTTTTATCAGTCTTTATATAATTCTTCGTTCACCCCAACTGAAATTGAGGATGTTTGTGGTGTAATACCACATATGGTTAGTGAAGAGGAAAATCTTTCTTTTTCTTGTTTACCTTCAGCAGATGAAATTAGAAGTGTTGTCTTTTCTATGGATCCCTCGAGTGCTCCGGGACCCGATGGTTTTCCTGGTTCCTTTTATCAATCATGCTGGGATATTGTTGGTTTAGATGTGATTGCTTTTGTACAAGATTTTTTTAAGCGTGGATGGCTTTATCCCAATGCCAATTGCAATTTTGTGGTGCTTATCCCTAAAGTAGAAGGTGTTGCCACGATTGCTCAGTATCGGCCCATTGCTCTTGCTAACTTTTTGTTCAAAATTATCCCCAAGATTCTTGCTGATCGGCTCGGCCCAATTGCCACTCGCATTATTTCTCCTTAACAAACGGCATTTTTGAAAGGTAGACGTATTTCTGATTGCATTGGGCTAGTTTCAGAAGGGTTCAATTTTATGGACAAAAAGGCTTTTGGTGGTAACGTAGGCATAAAAATCGACATCGCTAAAGCTTTTGATACTTTGAACTGGGATTTTCTTCTCCATGTGCTTTCTAGTTTTGGCTTTTCTAGTATCTTTGTGGATTGGGTGCATGTTTTATTACAGTCAGCTCGCCTTTCAATTCTGGTAAATGGCACACCACATGGGTTTTTCTCTTGCTCCCGAGGGGTACGTCAGGGTGACCCTCTTTCTCCACTTCTTTTTTGTCTAGCAGAGGAAGCTTTGAGTAGAGGTTTATCTTCGCTTTTCTCTACTGGAAGGATTACTTCTATTTCAGCTCCACGAGGTTGTTGCCCTTCTACTCATGTGTTATATGCTGATGATCTTTTCATTTTTTGTCGTGGGAAAGTTCGATCTCTTCGTTCTCTTCGAAATTTCTTGGATAAGTATGGTTGTGCATCGGGGCAACTTGTTAATGCATCTAAGAGTACTTTTTATCTCGGCTCTTCCTCAGTCCATCGTAAAGCTCATGTTTCCAGGCATCTTGGCTTTCGTTTGGGTGTTGTTCCTTTCAGTTATCTTGAGGTACCCATTTTTCTCGGTAAGCCAAAGAGAATTCACTTTCAAGCTTTGGTAGACAAGGCTAAAGCTCGCCTCTTGGGTTGGAAAGGTAAACTTCTCTCAATGGATGGACGATTTCAATTGGTACAGTCTATTTATCAAAGCTTATTTCTCCATAACTTCTCAGTTTATCAATTGCCATCTTGCATTTTAAAGCATTTTTCTGCTTGCGCAAGGAATTTTATTTGGTCAGGGGATTTATCTTCCCGAAAATTGGTAACAGTTGATTGGAGTATGGTGTGTGGACCTAAAAAAGAAGGTGGGCTTGGTCTTCGTGATTTAGCTTCTTTGAATTTGACGGCTTTGCTTAGTTTTGGATGGGATGCTTTACAATCTTACTCTCTATGGGGCTCTTTTGCTCGTCAGCGTTTTCCTCTTTCGCCTTACAGAAATCAAAATATCTATTTACGGTCTTCTGTATGGCATGGTTTGAAGCGTGTTTTGCCTATTTTGAATAATAATAGTCGTTGGATTATTGGTGATGGGAGGTCAGTTTCCTTTTGGATTGACAAATGGTTGGATGAGCCTATTATTAGCCCTTCTTTATTTTCGGTCATTTCACCTAAGGTTCTTCCTCGGGTTTCAGATGTTATTGAAGCACAAAGTTGGTCTTTGCCAGATTATTTTTCAAATTTATTCCCTTCAATTGTGCAACAGATTTTACGTCTACCTTTGCCTTTAAATGCTAAGGATGACAAATTGATTTGGGAGCCCTCACCTACTGGGAAGTTTTCTTTTTCTTCTGGTTATCACCTTATTCGAAGGAGACATAGTGATTGTGCTTGGGCTAAGGTTATCTGGTGACATTTTATTCCGCCACGACTATCTATTTTGGCTTGGAGGCTTTTTCATGATAAACTTCCTACAGAAGATGCGCTACAACGACGTGGTATTTCTTTGGCATCCATTTGTTGTTTATGTCATAATTCTGAAGAATCTACTGCTTATCTTTTCTTTGGATGTCGGATATCTAGGCAACTTTGGAGGTGGTTAGCATGTCAATTTGGTACATCTTTACCTCTTCCAGATTCTTTGGTTGCTTTTTGGGATGTATATGTTCGTAAGCCATTTTCCAAACAATTGCACAATCTATGGATTTTTGCGGGTCTTTCTACTATTTTAGCTATTTGGAAGGCTCGAAATAAATTTATTTTTGAGGGTCGTCCAATCTATTTTCATCGTCTTTGCATGTCTATCAATTCGGCGATTGTTCATGGTGGGAAGTTTATTCCTGGTTATTCTCAAGGTTTTGACACTCGGATCATTTCTTCTTTGGGGATCCAACCTATCCCTCGCAAGGCACCTACTATTCTTCCTATCCTTTGGTCTCCTCCTTGGTTTCCTTGGGTTAAGCTTAATACAGATGGTTTGTCTAAAGGAAATCCCGGTCCTGCTGCATGTGGAGGTGTTTTCAAGAATTGCCATGGTCGTTTTCTCGGAGGTTTCTGTCAACGGATTGGTCATTGCAACTCTTTTTTTGCAGAGTTATCAGCAATTATTATTGGTATTGAGTTTGCTTATCAGCGGGGTTGGCACTGTCTTTGGTTGGAAAGTGATAGTTCTAGTGTTATTTCTGCTCTTCAATCATCTGATTTTGATCCTCCTTGGCCTCTTCATACGCAATGGTCTATTTGTTTAGATCGCATTCGGAAAATGACTTTCTACGCATCTCACATATATCGAGAAGGAAATCTTGTTGCGGACAATTTTGCTAACATGGGCTTGCCTTCTCCATCTTTAGCATGGCATGATTCTCCTCCGATGGCGGTTCGTGCTACTATGTTTTCTGACTATGTTGGCTTGCCTGGTTACCGCTTCTCAAATTAATGTGCATGTCGGCATCCAGGTTTAGACCTTCATGTTTGGTTCTAGAGGGGTTAGGTTTCATGTCCCCCCTCTTTTCTTTGTTTCATTCTCATTTTTTGTTTCTATAAGGGTAAGGTTTATGTCCCCCCCTTCTTTCTAGTGTATTCCTTTTTGTTGTCTCTGTTTTTTGGAGGGGTAAGGTTTATGTCTCCCCTGACTAGGTGTAACTTGTTTTTTCGTTATCAATAAAATTACCCTCGTACCGTCGAGGTTTTCCAAAAAAAAAAAAAAAAAGTTGTGTGCTTTTGTTTTGGATTTGTACACGATCTACTTCTGTGATTTTGTTACATTGCAACTGTATGGGTTTGAGTGTGATAAAGAGCGTGCAAAAATCACTTCCCTATCTGAATCTTCGTATATTAAACCTATCATTAATCATAAATCGCTTGTATAATTAAAATCCAGGCAATCGAATCCCCAAACCCATAAAAAGAAAAAAAAAGAAAAAAAAGAAAGAAAGAAAAAAACACTCATTCCAAGTTGATTTCATGATAAGTTAATCAAGAACTCGATCAAGGATTAATCTGACAAAAAGAAAGAAAATAATACATCACACTGCAAAGAGGTCAAACTCAAACTTTTCTCACCAGAAACATTAGAGACATGCTTTAACAATTTACCGCGATAAGCGTTAAATATTAAAAATTAAAAAAAAAGAGACGTGAAAAAAGAGTAAAAAACTAGAGTTTCAACCGTCCTCTAATTATCTACCTTCTACTATACTGGAGGTTAATTCAGATATAGTTTCTGGCTTACTAGAAGAAGCTGTGCTGGAGTTGCCTCTCCTTGTGAGAAACCCTGGTTGTTTAGGAGCCGGAGAGGTTGCAGTTTCACTGTCGAGCATGGTGATAACATTTGACATGGCGGGCCGATCGTTTGGATCTTCTTGTACGCATAAGAGGCCGACATTGACACACTTAAAAAACTGGTTTTTGTGGCAACTTTCGTCCAAAGTCTTGTCCATTAAATCCAGCACCTTGTTTTCTGTCCAGAGTCTCCATGCCTGGGAAAATGGTAAAATTCAAGAATGATGCAAGTGTAAATTGGGGTTAAAAATGGATATGAAATATTCGACGCGCTTGTTGTCTTACATAATTTATGAGGCTGAAAGTTTGTTCGGATTGGTAAAAGCCTGTGTTCTTTTTTCCGCTGATTATCTCAAGAAGAACCACGCCAAAGCTAAAGACATCTGATTTCACTGAGAAAGTTCCGTCCAATGCATACTCTGGAGCCATGTAACCACTGTATCAAAAAAAATACTTTGTAACTTATGCAGGCACAAAAGCACTTTCACCTAAAAGGGTCAAGAATTTGAAATCATAGACACAAAACTTAGTAACTCACTAAGTTCCAACTACAGTGTTTGTGTTTGCCTGAGTTTCCTTGCCTCCAACAATCCTCGCTAAACCGAAGTCAGATATTTTGGGGTTCATCTCCTCATCTAGGAGGATGTTGCTGGTTTTCAAATCTCTATGAATGATCCTCAATCTGGAATCTTGATGAAGATAAAGAAGCCCTCGAGCGATTCCCAAAATGATGCTAAAACGCATCTCCCAGTTGAGAAACATGCTTTTTGTATGATCTTGCAGAATTTCCATTTTCCATTTAGAGAAAAATTTAGTAGCTATCGTAGTTAAGTCAATCAAGAAACCATATATCATGCAGTGACAGATAATGAAAAGAGGAGTAGGAACGAACCGAATATAAAGTAGTCTAAACTTTTGTTAGGCATGTACTCATAGAGTAAGATCTTTTCTTCTCCTTTCATGCAATAGCCCTTAAGTCTAACAAGGTTTCGGTGTTGAAGTTTGGCGATCAGCACCACCTCATTTCTAAATTCCTGCAAGCCTTGTCCTGAAACCCTTGATAGCCTTTTCACCGCGATTTCTTGGCCTCCAATAAACATTCCCTGGCAACAAAATCCCTTACATATAAATTTACAACTAACCACAACAGATAAACATTAATGACAACAATTGTTGCTATATAAAGGTGATTCGAGTGCAAAGGAATGGTTAAAAAGTGTTCGATTACCTTGTAAACAGGCCCGTATCCCCCTTGTCCAAGCTTGTTTGCATTTGAGAAATTATCTGTAGCGTCTAGTATAGTTTGCATATCAAAAAAAGGTACATCTATACCTTCCTCTTCCTTGAACTCGCTTGTGTCTATCAACTCCTTGACTCTCCTTTCACTATCAAATTGTCCTCGTCTTATTTGATCTAATACAGGGAATTGAAGACATTTATTCTCATCAACTATGAACAACTCTGCAGATCTTTCATGACAATAACGCATATAGAAAAGCAGTTACCTCGTTTGTTGTTCATATTTCTTCGCCATATATAAATGGAAATGACGATGCACGCCAGAAAAATCACACTTAAAAGGACCGCTACAATTATCAGAGACAATGGCAATTTTCTTCTCGTATGCTCTTCTTTTGGTTGCCCTAGAAGATTACCTTCTGCAAGAAAGAAAAGAAAATATTTTTTATTGTCATATAATCATTTCTACTGTATTGTACAATGTAAAATGATTCTGCAGCACTGGTATCAACATAAAAATTTGATTTGCAAGAGGGCACATGCATGACCGAAATTTTATGCCTAACATGATATTTTCACCTTGAGTACATCTTAATATCAAGTCATTCCATCGAAAATTGGTTTCGCACAGGCATCTTTTCTTTCCATCTCGTGCACGCTTGCAAATTGAATGTGCCAAATCCCTGCAGTCTGCAGATGTTGTGCAGGTTGGTTCCATTGGTAGCTCCCAACCCATCTCCACTACTTTAGGACCTCCGGATGACAGTACTTCAGAACTAAAATTACCCAGGTCAGCATTACCTGGACTGATTACTTTAAATGGAAACGATGGATTGATCTGCTTAGCCGCTCTGTTTCTAGGATCACTGTTATGTACATTTTCGGTATGGAAGCCTTGGATGAAAAATCTCTGGGTACTTGAGTTTATGCTAATAACTCTAAACAAGGCGTCATTCGGTCCCACAAAGCTAACCTGACCTGTGAAGTAGTTGCACTTGAAACGGAAGTACAAAGGGTCACCGCAACCCAGTCTTGTGCTCAGGGGATAAGGGATGATGGTTGTGCCACAAGGCTTACAGTCTCTTACTGTTGATTCTGCACAAGGTGTAATTAATTGACTGTCATAACGAGCTAAGAAATTATCAGTACCTCATTTATGTTCACATCGAATAATCTCATGCTTTTGCAATTATGTTCAAAAAGGTTAACCCCGCTTATAATCAAAGGTAAATGGAATCATGCTAATTGAAACTATATACATGTAATGATGTAAGGAATAGCGTGAAACAACAGAAAGCATAAAGATAAAACTCATGTAACTGAAGTTCTTTGTCAGTTCTACTTTTTCGCTGGAAAATGGTTTGATCATCTAATTCACAAAAAACAAAAAAAAATAAAAAAAAAAAAAAATATATATATATATATATATATATCTGCCATCCACACATTCACTTAATAGTTTCTGCGAACTTCAGAGGAAGAATACCTAAATCAGACAACGCAACACGAACACAGAGGTCTTGGCCCATATTGGTATACTCTTCTTCAAGATTATTTAGATCTCCCACGTTCCATATTCTGCACAATGAAGTACTCGCTTCCCTTCGATAACTATTGTTTTCAGATTTAGCATATGAATAAGCCTTGCACCGGCACCTATTTAAGCACACGTTCCTGCATTCTGTTTCATTGTCAACGTTGATTGGTGAATATGGGTTTCCCACTTTCATCTTCTTCAAGCTCAAGAAGGTATCATTCTTGCTGCATAATGCGGACTTTCTTGCGCATCCATCTGAAAAGTCTCCAGAATTCCACTTCTCTAGATACAGGGGTTTGAAACCTGGCAAACATTTGCACAGAAACGGCATATTATTATCATTGCAGCTGCCAAAGTTTCCGCAAGCATTAAGCACACTGCATTCATCTCTTGGCGCTGACCAATTCAAATTCCACTGCTTTGTGTATTCAATCCACCTCAGAAACTGTATCTCTCCAGTAATGTTAATCACCAACCTTGTATATTTGTATTCTGATTGTGGCGGAATTGCTATATTTTTATAAGAGTTTTGACTCGGAGAATCGAAAATCTTGGGGTAATTTCTTTCAACATATTTCTTGCTGAAATTTGATAGTAAGTAAGTAACCGCAGGAAGCATTTGATCAAAGCTGTAAAATGCATCAGTTGCCCGTTCTCCGCCTTTCCAGTACAGAATCGATTCTAAATCTGATTTTGATTTTGTGATGACATACTGGTCCTCTCCAACTGGATCTTTTTTGAAGATGAATTGCCCGCTTTTCGGGTCATCTTCGCCTCTCCATGAAGTCAACACCAAGCTTTTATCCATTAACATCCCAGGAATGAATGTATCGGTTGGATTTTGAAAGCTCTGCCACAGAATATTCACTGCCAATTTATCATGGCCACTGCTTAGAACAAGGTTCCCGGAATCCATGAGCGTCACAGTCTGCGTCAAAGACTCGGATGTTTCAACCTCCGTTGACCAGTACCTGTTTCCAGCAGCATCCAACACATGGAGGTTACCATCTTGGAGTGCAAGACTTCCATTACTAGTGGAATTGTCAACTGGCTTTTCTCTGTTGGCAACCCATACCACTGTCCTCGGACTCAGTTGGTGATACCATATGCCAACATATCTTTGAGTCCCTTCAGGTGAAGGGCTAAAGAATCCGAGTTCAAATCTTCCACCAGATGAAACAAGAGTTTCCGATTCAACACCGTCGGTAATTGGAGTGTCGTATGTTACTGTATCTCTAGCACAGCAAAATGGGTGAGATGAGCACAACAAGACCGCTACTGCATAAGAAACGAAGATGGAAAACAGCATGCGATTCGCAAACCATGTAACGACGTAATTTGATCTTGTTAACCTCCCTCTGAGAAACATCATTAAGGAGGCTACTGCTACCAAGATCGTGTCGTGATCTTTTCCATCAGCATTTATCAAGAAGTACCTAAGACATCACCTACTTGCAAAAGCAAAGCTCTCTTAGACTGCAAATTTTGCCCCATAAGCCATTTTACTAAAACAGATTAACAGCAGATTGGCAACTTAATTAACAAATATCGTAGAGAATGATAAATTTACGTACCGGCCGGCGGCCAGAGCAGAAAATGTTGATCCTGTAGCAATCACCAATGCTGGGGTGAAGAGTAGTTGGCCCAATGTGGAGGGTCAAGGTCGTCGAGTTCTGTACATTTCATCTTTTCTTTGTGTCCCCATATACACATATATACATATATAGACATATATACATATATATATATATAGACAGAGCTCAATGATAGAAAAGTAGCCAATGCAAGTTATAGCACCCAAAAAGAAAGTACCTGGCGCAAAGTCAAGGTCGTATATTTCATCTGGGTCCACAACGTTACTTCTCGCTTTCCCTCTTATTTTGTACATGACTTTTTTTTCTGTTGTACAAGCACAGTAGACATTGAATTTTAGACCCCGAACAAAAAAAAATATTGACCACTTGAACTACAAGATCAAATTGTTTACGTTACAATGGGTGTACATCCAAAAACTTTGATTTTACTCATGAATGCAATTTGAAAGAAAATAAATTAACAATTAGATTTGAATTTTGGTTCTTCATCTTCTTTGGGGAGCATATGGCAATTATGCAGACCAAAGCAGTTTTATTTTGTGTTTTATTTTAAGTAAAATAAGCAAGATTACGGAGTAATGAGGAGCATACTATTCGGAAATGGAGAATCATGTGGTGGCCAGCAAGTATCTCCACCTCCGGCGCTCGGCCATTTGCACCACCTCGCTGCGGCGCCGTTGTTTAGAAGCCAAGCGTGAGGATGACGATCCGATCGGCCGGAGCCCCATTGTCGATGGTTGTTATTCCTTCTGAAAATTAAATCTCAGTGCGCGTTGAGGGGTAAAGGTGGGATTTTGGAAAATTTTGGCGGCAACGATTGTTATGTTGGGCTGGGCTTCAGCAGTGCAGGTTCGAACCCAACTGTTGGCAACATTAACCTTTGGGCTTTGGATTTGGCCCAACAGTTTTGTGGTAGTGAAGTCGCTTGTATAGCAGCCCACACACAATATTTGTGATTTGTAACCCCTTGGGGAGAAATCTTTGAAACGAGAAGAGAGAGAAATTGTATAATAACAAATCAATTGGTCATATAATTAACAGAGAAATGCTAAGAAGACATTTTCAAAGTAAGTTTATCTATACTCTCTGACACCTTACAGTTTAATGTCAATTCTCATGCATACATTATTAAATATTGTGCTGAAAATATGAGGCGGCAAAGATTCCAGTAGAGTTCCACTTTTGAGAGTTTCCTTAGTATTTCTCTAGTTAATATGATTTCTTACTTGTTTTAGGTATTGAATTATGAATTCTCACATTCTCTAAATAAATATGTCACTAGTTTAAAATTGTTCGTGTAATACATTATTAATTGTAATACGAG
The DNA here is from genome assembly GCA_035220775.1 of Malus fusca. Classification (NCBI taxonomy): domain Eukaryota; kingdom Viridiplantae; phylum Streptophyta; class Magnoliopsida; order Rosales; family Rosaceae; genus Malus; species Malus fusca. The sequence goes on along the minus strand of CM069067.1, from coordinate 6,831,828 downwards.
ACTCACATACTTCATAATTTTAGGAGTGTTACTAAATAAAGTGGAATATAAATTGAAAAAATCCTAAAAACCATGAAAACCCAAAATCAAAATGAACAAAATCCCTCTAAAAAATAAAATAAAATACAATCGTTCATGTTTCAACCCTCGCTGACCAGTAACTCTTGAAGGTTACAGTCTTGGAGTGCAAGAAATGTGGTTCTAGTTGAATTGAGAACTGGGGGTTCTCTGTTGGCAACTCATACCGCTGTCCTCAGACCCAATTGGGGATACCATATGCCAACATATCTTCTATCATCGAGGTCAGCTGACCTCCGCAAGCTCATAAATCCTTCATGGAAGAATTGGGTATCGCCTTTTGAAAATCTGAGATGTCATCGAAAGATGCCGTCTAACTACTCGTCGAATTACCTCTAAATGCGGGGTAGCTGCTAGTGTCGTGCCTTTGTATGCGTTACAATGGGCATCTGTCCATAGGCTCACTCAACATATGTTGGCATTTGTCGACATGCTCACACAAAAGCTATTCACATCAGTCGACATGCTCGCTCAGAAGTTGTTGGCATCTGTCAACATACGTGTAATGTGACTTGGCAAATGACTTCAAGCCTACCAAGGCTAGATGATATGCCAATTTGCATGCTATTCCGTTCCTAAAATTTTGCCCACTGCCACGCTGTTCTTACTGACCTTTCAAATAATATTTCATGAAATCTGCCACACTGCCCACGTTTATAATGTATATGCTTTAGCATAAAAATTTGTAGATTGCAAAGTAACATAAATGTGACAGACGTAGCTAAAAATAAATTTCGCGCACGCATAACCGCAAGTGGAGAGGTTAGTATGTAGGATCACCACATTTTGTTCCAGCGCTCAGGGGATAAGGGATCAGGTTTGTACCACAAGTATCGCAATTCCTCGATGTTGCTCTGCAAAAATATAATTCCTTGAAAATTTAAAAACAGTCGAGCAAATGTTTAGATTGCATGATTGTCTACCAAAAGAACATATGGAACTGCTACATGAACCTGTAGCGATTCCGGCATTTTTATATAAGAGAATCATACCTATATCCACAACTGCTACACGAACCTGGAAGTTCCGGCCGCTGACATACTCCTCCTGAAGATTGCTAACATCCTCTAACCAAATTCAGCATGTAGAACTACTACTTCCACCCCTTCGTGTGATATGAACCTCCTCGTATAAATAAGCTTGGCACTGGCAGTTGTTAAGGCACTCTATTTTGCATTCCATCTAACTTTTGGCATTAAATTGCGAATCAGGGCTTCCCACCTTCATCATCTTTAAACTCAAGAACTTGTCGCTCACAGCATTGTTAGTTGATTTCCTAACAAATCCAGCTGAATAATCCCCATTGTTCCAATTATCCGGCGAACAAGGCTTACAACCAGGTAAGCACTTGCAAACCAAACCATTTTCGCTATTGCAACTACCAAAATTATTATACACGCTGCAACCATCGATCTCTAGGATCTGACCAGATCAAGTTCCCTCTTGATCCTGCTGAAATGTGAAGTTCCCTTTCGATCAGCATAAGGATACAATTATCTAAGCTAGATCATTTGTCCTGATGCTGTTTTCCATATTCTCAAAAGTACCCCTATATGCCTTCATCTACTTGTTACCTTTGCAAGCTGTGAGCAATGTGCCAATAAATTATTGGTCGGTTTGAGTTGCTAGATTAATAGTTATCGTTATCTGAAGGTGACTAGGTCAAATTGGTCAAGAGTTAGATAAAGAAGTGGATCCACACAAATGGGGGTGAAGGCTATTCGTGAGAAGGTGAAGAATGCCAGAAAGTTAAAAAAATCTTACAACAGCTTATAAAGAGTTGGAATCGCCCTTGCTCCTACTCACCTCTTTTCGCTATCCATGATCATCTAAAATTAAGGAGACTTCCACGTATTGAATATCATTGTGGTTGTACTCGAGATAATTACACACTGCCATATGAGAAAATTAAATGCCTAATTATCAACAGGTAACTGATCAATCTAATTCTATTGAGATCGTACCTGAGTCAAGTCAAATTGAGTCCACTAATTATCAACTTCCCCCTCAAAAATCTCGAGGGATTCCTAAACAGTTATATGATCCTGATCCTAGAGCCAACGTTAAATACCCAATTGCTAACCATGTGTCCCTCCATAGGCTATCTACATCATGTGAGGCATTTGTAAATCAATTATCCATTGTATCTATTCCTTGTAGTGTAGAGGATGCTATGAAAGATCCTAGGTGGACTCATGCAATGAATGAAGGCACTTCAGAAAAATTCCACTTGGGAGTTAACTAACCTACCCAAGGGGAAGAAATCAGTTAGTTGCAGGTGGATATACACAGTAAAATTCAATGCAGATGGCACTATTGAGCGATACAAAGCAAGATTAGTGTCAAAAGGCTACACGCAGACATATGGCATTGACTACGGAGAGACTTTTACCCCTGTAGCTAAGATAAGCACTATTTGTGTACTCTTATCCCTAGCAGCAAACCTTGACTGGCATTTGCAACAATTCGATGTCAAAAATGTTTTCTTGCATGGAGATTTAGAAGAAGAAGTTTATATGGAGCTTCCCCCAAGATGCAAGCTAGATCCCAATTAGACCAACAACTTTTGAAAACTAAAAAAGTCGTTGTATGGTTTAAAGCAATCACCGAGAGCTTGGTTTGGGAGATTTACCAAATCGATGAAATTTTTCGGATACAAGCAAAGCAACTCAGATCATACTCTTTTCTTAAAGCATAATAAAGGTAAAATCATTGCTCTTATTGTATATGTGGATGACTCTTGGGCATTGAGGTGGCCCGCTCACAACAAGGAATATTTCAATCACAACGGAAATATGTTCTTGATATTTTGACGGAAACTGGGATACTAGCATGCAAACCAGCAGATACCCCAATTGAGCTGAATCACAAACTTGGTGAATATCCTGATCAGATACCTACCACCAAAGAGAGATATCAACGAATTGTTGGTAAGCTAATATATCTTGCACATACTAGACCAGATATAGCATATGCAGTCAACATGGTAAGCCAGTTTATGCATGCACCAAGTGAAACACACATGGATGCTGTAAAACGTATCTTGAGGTATTTAAAGTTAGCTCCTAGGAAAGGATTAATGTTTTCAAAACATGATCATCTAGATATTAAAGGCTACACTGATGCTGATTGGGCTGGTGATGTAACTAACAGACGATCAACATCAGGATACTTTGTTATTGTTGGAGGAAATCTAGTCTCTTGGCGTAGTAAGAAACAAAAGGTTGTTGCTAGATCAAGTGCTGAAGCAGAATATCGGAGCTTGGCACGTGGAGTATGTGAACTGCTTTGGGTGAAGAATTTACTGAGAGATTTGGGATTTAGGCCCAAGCATGCTATGCGTCTACATTGTGACAAGAAGGCTGCAATTGACATTGCTCACAATCCAGTTCAACATGATCGAACCAAACATGTGGTGGTGGATAGACATTTTATTAAAGAAAAAATTGAGGCAAGACTTATTGAAGTTCCATTCGTTAAATCTGAAGATCAATTAGCAGACATGCTCACCAAAGCAGCCACAAGTTCAGTATTTCACAACTCACTAAGCAACCTGGGCATTCATGACATATATGCACCAACTTGAGGGAGAGTGTCAACAATAGCTGCTAGACATTATTGGTATAGACAATAGACTTGTAATTACTTTACTTTATAGCTAGCCATCATTATTTTACTTTATAGCTAGCCATCATTACTTTGCTTTACTTTTCTCCTTATTTTCCTCTTCGGTGTTTTACTCATGTAATCATCATTTGGCTTGTCCACTTGTTAGGACTAGTTGTGTAGTTTTTTGCCCTCTATAAGAGAGGACTTCCCTCTTGTAAACAAATAATAATGAAGTGTATTACAATTTCTGAGAAATTCTAATTATGATATTATTACTAACTCAATAGATGTCAGCGAACAAACTCTGCAGAGGAATATGATCGATCTATGCCCGGAATCATCGAGCTTTTTAACGCAGAAATTCAATCTGTGTAGTTAACCAAATTCGATGACAAATCTTACTAACACAAAAAATTATGTCGAACCCGAATATGGATTCTTAGCTTTACTTAGGTCACAAGTTATGTAATTATTGTATAATAAGGAGCAAAGATCGATTTACTCTCGTTACCAACAATAAAAAAACATTCCAATTAGGAAAACATAAACGCAAGTGCAAATAGATTCCTTCAAATGAATAAACCTAAGGTTTCAGGTCCGTTGAAAGCGAACCCCTTCATAGGCTTCATTACCAGTCCGTTTTCGATGTAATTGATTTCCACAATCGCTGTTTAACATTCCAGATAAGAAAACGACATCTATTTGGTTGGTCGGAATGCGAGAGTGGAACTAGTAATTGCATTCATCTCCTTGTCTATTCAAGAATGGAACGGTTTTGAGGATTCCATTCCAGCGTTTTGTAGAACAGTGGAATGCTTTACATTTATAATCTGTGTTTGGTGATAATCATGGTGGTTTGAATGCTTAGTTTGGTGAAGCTGTGTGCTTTTGTTTTGGATTCGTACACGATCTACTTTTGTGATTTTGTTACGTTGCAACTGTATGAGTTTGAGTGTGATAAAGCGCGTACAAAAATCACTTCCCTATCTAAATCTCCGTATATTAAACCTATCATTAACCATAAATCGCTTATATAATTGAAATCCACATAATCGAATCCCTAAACCCATAAAAAGAAAGAAAGAAAGAAAAAACACTCATTCCAAGTTGATTTCATGATAAGTTAATCAAGAACTCGATCGAGGATTAATCTGAGAAAAAGAAAGAAAAGAATAGACGATGAAACCAAGTCACACTGCCAAGAGGTCAAACTCAAACTTTTCTGACCAGAAACATTAGAGACATGCTTTTATAATTACCGCGATAAGCGTTAAATATAAAAAAGGAAAAAACTGAGACGTGAAAAAAGAGTAAAAAACTAGAGTATCAACCGTCCTTTAATTATCTACCTTCTACTATACTGGTGGTTATTTCAGATATAGCTTCTGGCTTACTAGAAGAAGAAGCTGTGCTGGATTTGCCTCTCCTTGTGAGAAACCCTGGTTGTTTAGGAGATGGAGAGGTTGCAGTTTCATTGTCAAGCAGGGTGATAACGTTTGACATGGCAGGCCGATCGTTTGGATCTTCTTGTACGCATAAGAGGCCGACATTTACACACTGGATAAACTGGTTTTTGTTGCAACTTTCGTCCAAAGTCTTGTCCATTAAATCCAGCACCTTGTTTTCTGTCCAGAGTCTCCATGCCTGGGAAAATGGTAAAATTCAAGACTGATGCAAGTGTAAATTGGGGTTAAAAATGGATATGAAATATTCGACGCCCTTGCTGTCTTACATAATTTATGAGGCTGAAAGTTTGCTCGGATTGGTAAAAGCCTGTGTTCTTTTTTCCGCTGATTATCTCAAGAAGAACCACGCCAAAGCTAAAGACATCTGATTTCACTGAGAAAGTTCCGTCCAATGCATACTCCGGAGCCATGTAACCACTGTATCAAAAAAAAAAAAACTTTGTAACTTATGCAAGCACAAAAACACTGTCACCTAAAAGGGTCAAGAATATGAAATCATAGACACAAAACTTAGTAACTTACTAAGTTCCAACTACAGTGTTTGTGTTTGCCTGAGTTTCCTTGCCTCCAACAATCCTCGCTAAACCGAAGTCAGATATTTTGGGGTTCATCTCCTCATCTAGAAGAATGTTGCTGGTTTTCAAATCTCTATGAATGATCCTGATGCGGAAATTATAACGCACAAATTAAACCCTCTTTTTGACAATTGTAGTATAGATGTAAGTAGGGTATCGTTCTAGGCCGGGGATTAGGAGGGATTGCTAATCTATTCTAAATTAATTTAAACATATTTAAACAAGACTTAATGACACAAAACTAGACTCACCAAGCTATGTTCACACAAATTTTTGGGATTTTTGGAGTTGATTTGCTATTTAAATTAAATCGTACAAAAACCAATTTTAAATAATACCAATAGATTTTAATTCACAAGTTAAGAAAATGAGTTAGGGGACATGCTATCCACCACCAAATAATCATGCAAGTATGTTACGTTTCATTCAAATCCCTTTTATTTCCGGATGAAGATGCTCAAGTTGGCTCAATGTTAGAACACAACCTATTACTCTTTCTTACGTAGTATGTTAAGAGAATGGTGTTTTCAACTTAACTTAGTTCCTAGCATGCAATCTAGAATGGTGTGTTCATAGATTTAACAAGTAGAAATCATTAAGAATAAAAAGAGTTTGAGTCATCACAAGGCATCGTAAGTACTGACGCAGTCTTACTTATCCTAGAAATCGATTCACATGTTAACCACAATTAACAAGTGCTACTGTAGAACAGATGTAGGTCCTCATTCAACAAGGGCAGGCAGACATATATTCATAGCATTAAAATCCTAGATATGCTCACTATGTATGCATCCATAGAAACACATAAAGAATTTATCAATGAGATAAGTAGTGAAACAATTTTCATCCTTCCATAAAAGTAATTCAAACAAAATATCACAACAAACTTACAATCATATTCGGGGCTTCAAAACAGCCCCTAACTACTAAAAATTAATTACACATTATTCTTAAATTAAAACATAAAATAAAACATAAGTTTGAGGAAGAATTAACCGAGAGAGGAATTTCTTCCTCTGTCCCCGTGCTGCACAAGAACTGCCCAAAAGGGCAGCGCCCTTCTCTGTCTTTGCTGCACCGCAAGGCAAGCTGCAAAGCAGCTTGCTGCTCTCCTCTCGGTTTCAAGCTGCCAAGGGCAGCTCTCTGTTCTTCCCCCTTTATTATTTTTTATTTGTTTTCTGACTTCCTCTAACTCCTGCCCGAGGAGCTCCCCCAGGAGCTCCCCCTCCGTTCCCTGCCTTGCGTCTCCACTCGCAAGCTGCCAAAGGCAGCTTGCCCTTTCTTTTTACTCCCCCTTCTTCACGTCTCCGAGGCTTTCTTTTATTTCTTAAACCTCTGTGCTGTCCACTTCCTGCCTTGCTGCGCTAAGGCAGCTTTCCAAATGCCTTCCACGTCTGGCCATTATCTTCCACCCTCTATTATTTATTCTTTCTTATTTTCTTTAAGCTGCCAACACGTTAACCTTTCCTCTTTCCATCATGCACTCCCACCTTCTCCTTCTTTTATTATTTTGCTTTCCCTTTTCTTTTTCTGACTCCACATGCCGCTGCCCTTCATCATTCATCATCATTTTCTTTCTTATTTTATTTGCTGCACTCACTCAACATCATATATATATATATATATATATATATATATATATATATATATTTATAATACTATCTTATTTTTATTAACCAAAAATAGTGAGCAATGCAGTTTTGACGATTTTATTACTAAAAATATACACTTAAGCTATTATTAATTTATTTGCTAGACAAATCACATAAAACACGAAAATAAAGTAAATAGCTCAAAAATACAAGAAACTAACTAAGAAAAGACGAGTGAATTTGATGTAAAAATATATAAAAATATGAGCTTATCAAATACCCCCACACTTAGCTTTTGCTAGTCCTCGAGCAAAACAGAGAAAACAGAAAAAGTAATAACATGAAAATTATTAGTTTCCCCCTATATGACCCTCATAGAACTTCATTCGAGAACACAAAACATCAAGAACCATAGCTAACACCAATAAGCAATTCAAGTTCATTTTCCTTACTCAAATATTAGCAGTAATCTTTGAAACATCCTTGAAGTGTAGTGTGTGAGATAGCCATGCTAATGCAATTTAAAAATTTTTATTTTTAAAATCACCATATGCAAACTAGCGACCTTCTCACTGGATATACACTCAATCACACATGTGTTTAGTTTTAATGTGTTTCGCTCAAAGAAACAAATGTGAAAGTTCTACCATAAGCTTGCATAAATATCACTTCTCCACAATCATAATTACAAAACGTAAATCAAGAGGACTTTTATTGGACGTAATGCGGTTTAGGGCGAGGGTTATTGAAAAGAAAGAATAGGAAAACACAAGTTCCAAGCTACATTGCAAGCAATTTTTTTCTTTAGATTTATAAGAACTCAACATTTCCAACTATTCTACAAGTCACCTCCAACCACAACTTTAAACTGAAACTTTAAACACTTTTTTTTTTATTTTCTTTGTAAACAAACTTTCTTTCTCTTTTTTTTTCTTTTCTCTTTTTTTTTTTAAACACAAACATGAAATACCCCCACACTTATTCTTTTGCCAAACACCTTCAAAGTACTTCACAAACATTTCTCATAAGACAATCTTGCATTGCTCGCTTGGAAAGGGTAAGGAAAAATATTTATTTCAGGCATAAGGGTAGACATATCTGGTGATAAGAAATAAAAGGCTCACAAATACGGCTCAAATTGGCAATCTAATGATATCATTTTTCTTTGGGAAACAAGGTTATTTGGGCCATGGTGGTAAACCTAATGCCTCTATCATTTTCAAGTTCATGCAATCAATGACAAAAATTTCGAAAGATCGTTATGCAAGTTCTAGAGAAGTATCTCACATAAGTTCATCACACATGAAAGAATAGGAGTGTATGAAAAATGCACACACTTTCAATAGGCTCAAAAACTCACATAGGATGTATATGGTCACTAAATTCACATATGGAGCTTTAAATCATGCTTTAGTTTCACATCAACAAGGCTTTGTGCATTTGGTTTTTCAAAGATGAACAAATATGTACAAACTAACACGAGAATTAGGAATTTCACACAACACATGTTAACTAAGTTCTTGATAATCATGGTTCAAACTTTATCCGATTATATCATTGGGTCGGGGAACTAACAAAAATCTAATTCAAAACAATAAGGAAAACAAGGAAATATTTTTTATTTTTTTTAATTTTCCGTTTTTTTTTTTTTATTTTTTTAAAAACAACAACTTAATTAAGAAAACACAAAGCAATAACATGGAAACAAATGAAACCAGTTCAAAGTCGAAGGTACAAAATTTTTTTAATTTGGTCATTTTTATACTCTTTACCCCCATACTTAAACTAGACATTGTCCCCAATGTCAGAAAATATAATAAAATGCAAATAAACATAAAATAAATATAAAGAAACAAAATAAAGCAATAGGACTGAAAACTTCCCTAATTTGCAGAAAAATCAAGCGATGACCCCCAAGCTAAAATTCTGCAATCAACTTCAAGGGTGGAAATAACCAAAAGTTCCTGCAAAGAAGAGAAAAAAGTCAGTTAAGCACGCAAGAAAATATAAAAAAAACAAACAAACGAAAAATTGAAAATGAAAATAAAAGACAATGAATAGAACTAATAAGTGATCATTGGTCCTGATTGGTGACTTTCCACAGCTTTGAACTTGAACTGGCCTCAGGAACTTCTTAGCAAGGAAAATGAGACTTGATTGGTGGTGTTGTTGAAGCTTCTCGAGCTCTTGGTTTCAACTCGGACTCCTTCTGCCGGGTTGATTGAGTCTGCAGGCTACATTCTTCTCTTTTTGTTCTTCTGCATGGCAGGTAGGCACGAGGAAAAGGTGGTGGTCTGCTTCTTTGTTCAATCTGTCCAAGTGCCGACCGATTTCCTTTCTTTCACCCTGACTCGTAGCCAAGAGCAAAGGTAAAGGAAAAGCATGCCATGAGATATCTTTGCCTCTGACTCTGATGATATGGGATACTTTTGCTTTTGAAGAAGTATCGTTCCACAGGTGTATGCTTGAACTGGGCTGGGGAACTTCTTAGCAAGGAAAATGAGACTTGATCTTGAAGATGAAGCAGCACCTTGTCTCCACATGCTTCAAGTATCATTTTCACTGGCCATGTCTGTTCTCCAGGCAGATGTGGCGACTTCTTCGGAAGTACATCAGTGGTTGAAGAAGAGCACTCGAGAGCAATGCTAGGTAAGCAATCAGGAAGGATTTCCAGGCAGTCGGTTCTTAGATTGGAAGATTGACACCGATTGCTGGCTGATTGCATGCTTTCTCCTTATCACAAAGACAAGGACAAGGACAGGGAGAAAGCATGATATGAGATACTCTTGCTTTCAACCTTCATGATATGAAATACTCTAGCTCTTGATGACTTATTTGCAAAGGTATCCCAGGGAATGAGAAACACAGAGTAACTCGAGAGGGTTTGTTGGAAAGGCATTTTCGGAGATGAAAAATTTCGGAGATGAAGAAGTGTTGAGAGTGTGCCTTTGCTGTTGAAGGCGAAGGTAGACGTTTATAGAACTTTTCTTCACAACCGAAACTGTTCCTTTACCCCTGTCGGCAGCCGGTGGATGGATGAACAGTACAGGTTACGCGCTTTCTGAAAAAGCAACCCGTAATTTGCGCAAAGCTGACAGCGCGCGTGACGAGTGACGACAAATTTGGAAAAGCTGCTCGCCTCGTGATTCCTGACTGCTCCAGCTTTTGAGAGAGGCGCCCGACTTTTGAGAACGGCGTTCGACTTTTGAGACGGAGACGCCGCTTTTGAGAAAAGAATCCGGCTTTTGAGAAAGGAGCCCGGCTCTTCGATTTGCGAGAGGGCGCCTCTTCGACTGCTGAGTGATGCCTCAACGATTTCTTCTTCTTATAAGAACGCTCATTTTTGTTCCACAACACACTTAAGCTCCCTCCTGTAAACACTTCATCCTTGCTTTTCTTTTAATCTTGATCAGTTCGACTCTTCATTCTCAACACCTTCAAATATGTCTTGCCCCTCTGACCGTCGCCTTAACTTGAATGTTGGGGAAGATATTGATACGTCTTCTCCAACCAACATTTGGCAGCCGTCCTTCATATCCCCGAATGGTCCTCTTACAGTTGGGGATTCCATGATGATGAATGAAACAACCGCATCGGTGGTGGCCAGAAATCTGCTCACTCCTAGAGACACTAGGATACTTTCTAGGCGGTCCGACGAACTAGCTGTTCAAGACTCTTTGGCCTACAGCGTCCGATGCGCAGGCTCAGTATCAAACATGGGCCAGCGCCTTCTTGCACGAACTCGTCAGGTGGAGTCGTTGATGGCTGAAGTGGCTAGTCTTCGGCAGGAGGTCAGAGTGCTTAGGCATGAGAACAGGGATTTGCACATGCTCGCAACCAATTACTCCACAAGCATGAAGAGGAAACTTGATCAGCTGCAGGAGTCCGAAGTGCGGATTCATAGTGATCATCAACGGTTTATGACGTTACTCCCGAGGTTTGTGTTGCCTTCGTCCTCGGGAGCAGCACCAAGTATTGAGGCTCCGAATGATCCAGCTCTGGCGCTTCGTCTTTCAGGGGCTCCGTCGACCTCCGAGGCACCACCTACCAATGACCAATGAAAGCTATTAGTTCACAATGATTTAAAATATTTATGCATAAAAGTATTTTTTTTTTTTTAATTATATATATATATATATGTAAATATTTTTGTGTTTTATTTATATGAATGTTATTATGTTCTTTTTTAATCTTTTTATTTTTTTTTTTTATTTGTTTTTATCAAAGAAATAAAACTAAATCAAAAATCAAAAGTAAAAAAAAACAAAACACAAACAAAAACATAAAACACAAACAAAGGATTAGCAAATTTTCTAATCCCCGGCAACGGCGCCAAAAATTTGATGCGGAAATTATAACGCACAAATTAAACCCTCTTTTTGACAATTGTAGTATAGATGTAAGTAGGGTATCGTTCTAGGCCGGGGATTAGGAGGGATTGCTAATCTATTCTAAATTAATTTAAACATATTTAAACAAGACTTAATGACACAAAACTAGACTCACCAAGCTATGTTCACACAAATTTTTGGGATTTTTGGAGTTGATTTGCTATTTAAATTAAATCGTACAAAAACAGTACAAAAACCAATTTTAAATAATACCAATAGATTTTAATTCACAAGTTAAGAAAATGAGTTAGGGGACATGCTATCCACCACCAAATAATCATGCAAGTATGTTACGTTTCATTCAAATCCCTTTTATTTCCGGATGAAGATGCTCAAGTTGGCTCAATGTTAGAACACAACCTATTACTCTTTCTTACGTAGTATGTTAAGAGAATGGTGTTTTCAACTTAACTTAGTTCCTAGCATGCAATCTAGAATGGTGTGTTCATAGATTTAACAAGTAGAAATCATTAAGAATAAAAAGAGTTTGAGTCATCACAAGGCATCGTAAGTACTGACGCAGTCTTACTTATCCTAGAAATCGATTCACATGTTAACCACAATTAACAAGTGCTACTGTAGAACAGATGTAGGTCCTCATTCAACAAGGGCAGGCAGACATATATTCATAGCATTAAAATCCTAGATATGCTCACTATGTATGCATCCATAGAAACACATAAAGAATTTATCAATGAGATAAGTAGTGAAACAATTTTCATCCTTCCATAAAAGTAATTCAAACAAAATATCACAACAAACTTACAATCATATTCGGGGCTTCAAAACAGCCCCTAACTACTAAAAATTAATTACACATTATTCTTAAATTAAAACATAAAATAAAACATAAGTTTGAGGAAGAATTAACCGAGAGAGGAATTTCTTCCTCTGTCCCCGTGCTGCACAAGAACTGCCCAAAAGGGCAGCGCCCTTCTCTGTCTTTGCTGCACCGCAAGGCAAGCTGCAAAGCAGCTTGCTGCTCTCCTCTCGGTTTCAAGCTGCCAAGGGCAGCTCTCTGTTCTTCCCCCTTTATTATTTTTTATTTGTTTTCTGACTTCCTCTAACTCCTGCCCGAGGAGCTCCCCCAGGAGCTCCCCCTCCGTTCCCTGCCTTGCGTCTCCACTCGCAAGCTGCCAAAGGCAGCTTGCCCTTTCTTTTTACTCCCCCTTCTTCACGTCTCCGAGGCTTTCTTTTATTTCTTAAACCTCTGTGCTGTCCACTTCCTGCCTTGCTGCGCTAAGGCAGCTTTCCAAATGCCTTCCACGTCTGGCCATTATCTTCCACCCTCTATTATTTATTCTTTCTTATTTTCTTTAAGCTGCCAACACGTTAACCTTTCCTCTTTCCATCATGCACTCCCACCTTCTCCTTCTTTTATTATTTTGCTTTCCCTTTTCTTTTTCTGACTCCACATGCCGCTGCCCTTCATCATTCATCATCATTTTCTTTCTTATTTTATTTGCTGCACTCACTCAACATCATATATATATATATATATATATATATATATATATTTATAATACTATCTTATTTTTATTAACCAAAAATAGTGAGCAATGCAGTTTTGACGATTTTATTACTAAAAATATACACTTAAGCTATTATTAATTTATTTGCTAGACAAATCACATAAAACACGAAAATAAAGTAAATAGCTCAAAAATACAAGAAACTAACTAAGAAAAGACGAGTGAATTTGATGTAAAAATATATAAAAATATGAGCTTATCAGATCCTCAATCTGGAATCTTGATGAAGATAAAGAAGCCCTCGAGCGATTCCTAAAATGATGCTTAAACGCATATCCCAGTTGAGAAACATGCTTTTTGTATGATCTTGCAGAATTTCCATTTTCCATATAGAGACAAATTTAGAAGCTATTGTAGTTAAGTCAATCAAGAAATCATATCATGCAGTAAAAGATAATGAAAAGAGGAGTTGGAACGAACCGAATATAAAGAAGTCTAAACTTTTGTTAGGCATGTACTCATAGAGTAAGATCTTTTCTTCTCCTTTCATGCAATATCCCTTAAGTCTAACAAGGTTTCGGTGTTGAAGTTTGGCAATCAGCACCACCTCATTCCTAAATTCCTGCAAGCCTTGTCCTGAAACCCTTGATAGCCTTTTCACCGCGATTTCTTGGCCTCCAATAAACATTCCCTGGCAACAAAATCCCTTACATATAAATTTACAACTAACCACAACAGATAAACATTAATGACAACAAGTGTTGCTATATAAAGGTGATTCGAGTGCAAAGGAATGGTAAACAACTGTTCAATTACCTTGTAAACAGGCCCGTATCCCCCTTGTCCAAGCTTGTTTGCATTTGAGAAATTATCTGTAGCGTCTAGTATAGTTTGCATATCAAAAAAAGGTACATCTATACCTTCCTCTTCCTTGAACTCGCTTGTGTCTATCAACTCCTTGACTCGTCTTTCACTATCAAATTGTCCTCGTCTTATTTGATCTAATACAGGGAATCGAAGAGATTTATTCTCATCAACTGTGAACAACTCTGCAGATCTTTCATGACAATAACGCATATAGAAAAGCAGTTACCTCGTTTGTTGGTCATATTTCTTCTCCATATATAAATGGAAATGACGATGCACGCCAGAATAATCACACTTAAAAGCACCGCTACAATCATCAGAGACAATGGCAATTTTCTTCTCGTATGGTCTTGAAGATCAAGAAGGAAAAGAAAATATTATTGTCATATAATCATTTTTATTGTATTGTACAATCTAAAACGATTCTGCAGCACTGGTATCAACATAAAAATTTGATTTGCAAGAGGGCACATGCATGACCGAAATTTTGTGCCTAACTTGATATTCTCACCGTGAGTACATCTTAATTCCAAGTCATTCCATCGAAAATTGGTTTTGCACAGGCATCTTTTCTTTCCATCTCGTGCAGGATTGCAAATTGAATGTGCCCAATCCCTGCAGTCTGCAGATGTTGTACAGGTTGGTTCCATTGGTAGCTCCCAACCCATCTCCACTACATTAGGACCTCCGGATGACAGTACAGAACTAAACATACCCAGGTAAGCATTACACAAACTGATTACTTTAAATGGAAATGATGGATTGATCTGCCGATTAGCCTCTCTGTTTTTACGATCACATTCTTCTACAGTTTTGGGTTGGAAGCCTTGGATGAAAAATCTCTGTGTACTTGGGTTTATGCTAACAACTCGAAACAAGGTGTCATTCAGTCCAACAAAGTTAACCTGACCTGTGAAGTTGTTGCACTTGAAACGGGAGTACATGGGGTCACCACAATCCAGTCTTGTGCTCAGGGGATAAGGGATGATGGTTGTGCCGCAAGGCTTACAGTCTCTCACAGTTGATTCTGCACAAGGTGTAATTAATTGACTGTCATAACGAGCTAAGAAATTATCACTACCTCATTTATGTTCACATCGAATAATCTCAAGCTTTTGCAATTATGTTCACAAAGGTTTAACCCCGCGTTTAATCAAATATAAATAGAATCATGCTAATTGAAACGATATATACGTGTAAGGAATAGCGTGAAACAGCAGAAAGCATAAAGATAAAACTCATGTAACTGAAGTTTGGAAAATGGTTTGATCATCTAATTCACAAAGTAAATAGTTATGCCATCCATACATTCATTTGTTAGTTTCGAGAAGCTTCAGAGGAAGAATACCTAAATCAGACGACGCAACACGAACAGAGAGGTCCTGGCCCGCATTATACTCTTCTTCAAGATTATTTAGATTAACCAAGTCCCATATTCTGCACAATGGAGTAGGCGCATCCCCTCGTTTACTATAGTTTTCAGATTTAGCATATGAATAAGCCTTGCACTGGCAGCTATTTAAGCACCCGTTCCTACATTCTGTTTCATTGTCAACGTTGAGTTCTAAATCTGGTTTTCCCACCTTCATCTTCTTCAAGCTCAAGAAGGTATAGTTCTTGTTGTCGCCACATAATGCTGACTGTCCTGTGCATCCATCTGAAAAGTTTCCAGAATTCCACTGCTGTAGTTACAGGGGTTTGAAACCTGGCAAACATTTGCACAGAAACGGAATATTATTATCATTGCAGCTGCCAAAGTTGCCGCAAGCATTAAACACACTGCAGTTATCTCTTGGCGCCGACCAATACAAATTCCACTGCTTTGTGAAACCAATCCACGTCCAAAACTGTATCTCGCCAGTAGTATTAATCACAAACCTTGTATAATTGTATTCTGGTCGTGGACTAAGTCCTATGCCTTTATAAAAAGAGCTTCCAACAGCATATTTCCAGAAATTTGATAATAAGTAAGTAACCTCGGGACGCATTTGATCAAAGCTGTAAAATGTATCAGTTGCCCGTTCTCCGCCTTTCCAGTACAGAATCGATTCTGATTTATAGATGACATACTGGTTCTCTCCAACTGGATCTTGTTTGAAGATGAATTTCCCACTTCCCGGGTCATCTTCGCCTCTCCACGAAGTCAACTCCAAGCTTTTATTCATTACCATCCCAGGAATGAATGTATCAGTTGGACTTTGAAAGCTCTGCCACAGAATATTCACTGTCAACTTATCATCGCCGCTGCTTAGAACAAGGTTCCCGGAGTCCATGAGAGTCACAGTCTGCGTTAAAGACTTGGATGTTTCAGCCGTCGTTGACCAGTAACTCTTTCCAGTAATATCCAACACATGGAGGTTACCATCTTGGAGTGCAAGAATTCCAGTACTAGTGGAATTGAGAACTGGGGATTCTCTGTTGGCAACCCATACCACTGTCCTCGGACTCAGTTGGTGATACCATATGCCAACATATCTTTGAGTTCCTGTAGGTGAAGGGCTAAAGAATCCGAGTTCAAATCTTCCTCCAGATGAAACAAGAGTCCCTGATTCAACACCGTCGGTAATTGGAGTCTCGTATGTTATTGTATCTGTAGCATAGCGAAGGCAAACTGAGTGCGATGAGCACAACAAGACTGCCACTGCATATGAAACGAACATGGAAAACAGCATGCGATTCGCAAACCATGCATCCTCGTAATTTGATCTTGTTAACCTCCCTCTGAGAAACATCATTAATTAAGGAGAGGCCACTGCTACCAAAAGATTGGCAACTTAATTAACATATATCGTAGAGAACGTTGATCCTGTGGCAATCATTCAATGCTGGATGATTGAACAGTAGTTGGCCCAACGTGAAAGGTCAAGGTCCTCGAGTTCTGTAGATTTTTCAACTTTTCTTTGTTTCCATTAATGTCGATATGTCTATGGCCTACATGTATAGAGACTGAGCTCAATGATTGAAAAGTGGCAAATGCACGGTCACGGTCACGGTCGTCGAATTGTTGTAAATCATCTCTTCTTTGTGTCCACAACTTTATTTCTCGCCTTCCCTCTTATTTTGTAAATGGCTTTTTTTTTTTCCTGTTATACAAGAATAGTGAATAACGAGACAATGCATATACATTATCCAGCCTCCATAGTCCAAGCTAATTTATCCAAAAATTTCGATTTTACCGATGCATGCAATTTGAAAGAAAAATAAATAAGAATTTAATTTGGGTCTTCATCTTCTTTGGGGAGCATATGGCAGTTATGCAGGGCGAAGCAGTTTAATTTTGTGCTTTATAAGGAAGTAAAATAAGCAAGATTAAGGAGTAATGACTAATGAGGAGCAAACTATTAGGAAATCGCTGTGGCGGCCGGCGAGTGAGTATCTCCACCTCCGATGCTCGGCCATTTGCACCACCTCACTCCGAGGCTGTCGTTGAGAAGAGAACCGTGAGCACGAGGATGACGATCCTGTCAGCACGGGCGGAGCCACCCACAAGGCTAAGGTGGGTTGTAGGCTTGTAGCTTAGGGAGATTTTTTTCTAAGTGTAGTGCTGTTTACACATCCATTTTTATTTTTTACACATCCTTCTCAATTTTCGGCATTCGATGGAATAAGTTATAAGATTAATGGCAAAAAATTAATAAGGGTGTGTGAATAACACTATCTTTTTTTTAACTCATGCTTTAATGGCTTATGTTAATGCATGTAGCCTACATAGCCCACTCAATCCAAAACAGGTTAGTATTTCATGTATATTCAATAGAGGATAGGTAATAAATAGAACCTTTTATTAAAAATAATAAATTAGTTCTATCTACCCCCCTCTATCCTATTCCTTGAAGAAAAAGACTATTTACCCTATGCGATTTAGCCTCTATACTTCTTACTAAAAAAAAAACAAAGAATTTTCTTTTAGTTCACAATTAAATTCCTATATCCGCAATTCCTTACTTTTCATTACGATTTTTCAATGAATGTAACCTTTGGTATGTTCTTAATCGCTTTATTTACTTATTCTTGATTTATTTAGTAGGTTAATTATGTATATGGTCCTTGAAGTTGTCTGTTAGGGTTATGATTTCAAGAATTGTTTAAATTCTATTGTGGTTTTTATATTGATTATTATATAATTTTATATAAGAAAAAAATAAACATATGATTTTATGGTACTAATTTCAACTAACTCACCAAAAAAAAAATGAAACTTTAATGAAAAGCTCTCAGTACTGTTCACTTTAACGAAAAACCACATTTTTACACTAAAAAGTCAATCATGATATTATTCACTTTACCCTTTATTTTGTCCTTATCGTTAAAACTCAAAATTTTCAAACCATTTTCATTATTTTTCCTATAAAAAAAAAATCATGGCTCCTCTCTGCCTATCATCCGGGCCCCCATTGTCGATGGCTGTTATTCCTTGTGAAAATTAAATTTCCTTTCAATTCTCAGTGCACCTTGACGGGTACATATGGAGTTTTGGAAATTTTTAGGCGGCATCGATAGTTATGCTGGGCTTCAGCAGTGTAGGTTCGAACCCAACTGTCGGCCATATTAACCTTTGGGCTTGGGATTTGGCCCAACATTTTTTGTACTAGTGAAGTCGCTTATTTAGCCCAGTAACTATTTCTAGTAGTCTCCAACACGTGGGCGTTACAGTCTTGGACTGCAAGAAATCTGATTTTTCGTATTTCTTTTGGCGAAGGGGTAAAGAATTCGAGTTCAAATCTTCCTCCAGCACAACAAGACTACTATTGCATACGAAATGAGGATGGAAAACAGCAGGCAATTCACATACCTTGCTGCAATGACATAATTTGATCTTGCTACCCTCGTACCGGTAAATGTTAACCTTGTTGCAATCACTTTGTGAGAATGTGGGGACAAAGTTCCACTTTTGTGAGGTAGGTTGGACTACTTCTCATATTGGTAATTGATTTTATAATGAAACCTTAACTTTTTTCACACTCAATGCTGTCGAAAATCTTCGTGTCCACTCCTTCACTTTCTGTTAGGATATAACACCCCATATGCACTTCTCATTTTTCGATTCGACTACCATATCCCAATGCACTTAAGGTCAGATTTTTGCAAAGTTGTTAGTTATATAACAAGGTGGTATACAAAAAATTGGTACATATTACATTAAAAAAAAATTGTACTAATCCTATATTCAAGAAAATAAAAAATTAATTAATATATGTTTAGAATTTTGTAATATTAATCTTGGGAGGTACTTTGTTTACACTTTTAACTTTACACACACTACCTTTAATATCTAATCATGAAATTAAATAAATCAAACAAATTAACGAATAATATTTAACAAGAGTTTTCGAGAAGCTTAAAATGGCGCTAGTTATATTTCCCTATGTCTTCAATCTTGGTTACTTTTCCGAATTCGACGACTGGCTGTTGGTAGTTTCTATGTTGAGCGTGTCCCAGGAGTATCCTCGCCGAATTCTCTTTGTGAGGATCCTGGGGATTCTCCAGTCATATATGTTCATTGTACATCATTGACATGCTTGCTCGAAAGCTATTGGCATCTATCGACATGCGTGCAATATGGCTTGGCAATTGACTTCAGGCCAACTAAGGCTCGATGATATGTCAATTTGCATGCTATTCCGTTCAAAAAATTTTGCATTGCCCAAAAATTCTTATAGACCCTCCAAATAATATTTCTTGAACCTGCCACTGCCTCATTTATAATGTAATCTTAAGCATAAAAAATTGTAGATTGCGAAGTAACCTAAATGTGATAGATGTGTAAGTCACCCAAAGCTAAAAAAGGTATTTCGCACACACGTAACTGTGTGTGAAGAGGTTAGTTGTAAGAATTCTAAATTTATTTTAAGACCAAAATTTAAACAAATAAAAATAAAATTCTAATTTTTTTATTTTTATAAATATCTAAGTCATTTCTACACTATTTCTCACATCCTTTTTATAAAAACCCCTCCCTTACATCTTCCAATAATCTAAATTTAAAATTTTCAATATTTTTCAAATGGCAACATCTTCGGCCAAATGATAAGAAATCCAGAGGCCTATTCATTCAGTGACAAGTGACACTCAAAATATATCCAAAAATCTTATTTTAATATGATAATTTAATTTCCATTAACTAACAAAAAATAAAAAACAAACTTAAAAATAATAAATTATTGAGAAGGTTAAAAAATAGCTTATTTCGATTGGAGATGCTATATAAATATGGCATAACACTGTTTATTAAAAAAATAATTTTTTACAAAACTATAATTTAAATGGACTAAACATAACCGCTTCGATTGGAGATGACTTATATTTCCCTATATCTTCTATCTTCCTTACTTTTCCTAATTTGACGACGGAATTAACTTGGCTGCTCAGCCAAGTCTTGTTCTTTGACGACTGGCTATTGGCGGTTTCTATGTTGAGCGCGTCGGCTTGATTATTCTTATCTATTATAATATTTTTAATAAAAAAAAAGTAGGATAGGAATTCGGGGCCATGATTCGGAGCCGCGAAACGCAAGGCTGAAAATCGCGCTGGTCGGGATTCGGGACCCACAGTACACGTAATAAATAATCAAATCTTGCGGGTGCAGACCCACGTGGTCCGATGGCTCAAATTCCGCCACGTAAGCGAATAGAATCTCATTACATTGAAATACGCCACCTGGACGCCATGTCAGCCAGATTTTCGAAAATATCCTTGCGAGTCTGCACCCAACCAAAGGAGGGAAAAGACCGAAGGCCCCCCCCGCATGCATATACAGACCACACAAAGCTTTTGTTCCCCCACAAGCCGACACCTGGCGCCGCGGAGCACCACAGCCTCCGCCTTTGGTCCTCCTCCCTTTGAAACCTTTGGACTATTTTGAAATTCTGCAGCGTTTTGTACTTTGAAATGACCTCCGTGCCCTTTATCTAGTTGGTGGTATTCAACACTTTCTTTTCTATTTTTTTAAAAGAAATTGGTTAGAGATTTGACTGAATTTTATTTTATGACAAGTTCTTCTTTAATTAAAGAAATTAACTTTCTTCGATTTTCTCGTCTGATCGAGTAAATTTTAGATACATGCAATCATCTGAAAAAAAATACGCACTCAATGTATTTAAAGCTTCTTAAGCAAAAGTAATTCAAACGATCTATTATATTTATAATCCAGCCTATAATTTTTTCATCATTTAATTACCTGTACGATTATATGACATAACCTAAGACGAGAAGTTTATCAAGTAGGTAATGACAACCTCAACCACAGGTCCACAACCTCGTATAAAGCTTAAAGCTTAAAAATAAACGTTAAATACGTGCAATCATCTATAAACGAGGTAAGAATTTTGCATTAAGCTAATTCTTGAAATTAAATTATTTGAGTAGCTGATGTGTCAAAAACATGTTCCAAGAATGGTAAAATCGTAATTGAAATAAAAAGCAGGGTTGATGCTATTATTGTCTGCAAGTGGCCCTTTCCCTTCTTTTCTCTTCCATCATCTTACCCATCCCGAACTTGCAGAAGAGAGAGAATAAGATTTTCCGAGAAACGCACAGAGAAACTGCGAGAAAAGAAAATTCCCAAAAACTGAAGGCGGACTCTGCGTCCTTTGCAATCAAGAGAAAGATGAAGAATTGCGAGCTCTGCCGGCTTCCCGCGAGAATCTTCTGCGAATCGGACCAGGCGATTCTGTGCTGGGACTGCGACGCCAAGGTTCACGGCGCCAATTTCCTGGTGTCTCGCCACTCCCGGAGCCTCCTCTGCCACGGCTGCCAGTCTCCCACGCCGTGGAAGGCCTCCGGCGAAAAGCTCGGCCACACTTTTTCGGTGTGCGAGAGCTGCGTTCTCCCAGACGGAGGCAGAGACGACGACGGCGAGAGCGAGGGCGGCAATGATGAGGAATTCGATTCGGATAACGATGAGATTGACGACGACGATGACGACGACGATGATGAGGATGTTGATTTCGATGAGGACGGAGATAATCAGGTGGTGCCGTTGTCTTCGACGGCGACGCCGCCTCCGCCGACTTCAAGCGCATCGAGCAGCGAGCAGTCTGCGACTGCTTTCAACAATGGCGATGGAGGTGATTCCAAAACCGCCACCCCCGTTACGTTGAAGCGATTCAGAGAAACCGCGTCGGATCTTCGCTCCCAGGTACGTTATTCTCTGTTTCCGTTGATTTCAGAATCGTCTTTCATTTCAACGGCTAAGATTCCTTCCTTTATATCACAGATCGCCGATCTCGACCGTTCATGTCCTCACCAGAGGTGTGGCTCCGCTAAGGCTGCTCGAGCGGGTCCGTCGGAACGCAACGGCGGAGCCACTTCGGTTGACTCATCGAGACCTCTAAAAGACCGGAGAATCGACCTAAACCGGCCGGCTTCTCCGTCCTAGCCCGTTATTGAGCCCCCGAGGAGTTTTCTCCGGCAAGGCAATCCGTAACCTTTAATGAAGGATCTGAAGCCGTCGATCTTGACCGTAGCCGTCGTAGCCGTCGGATATGAGGTAGCTTATGATGGATAATTCTTTTTAATTACCTAACAACAGTTCGAACTCAACTGATCCTTATTAGAGCACTAGTGAAATTTGTATTAGTCAGACAATTTGTTTAATATTCTCCTTGTTTATGTCGTGCCATTATTTTATAAAACCACTACTTTGTAATTTGTAGGTGAGGTTGATTTTTTTCTTCTTTTGTTTTTTCTTGTATTAAAATGAAATTTTGGGTTTGTTTTTATTATTTTTACTTTTTATCCCGCCGTTAATATGAATTATCAATCAAGTTAAATCTTTATTTCTTGATGATTTAAAGAGTAAATTGTAGCGAAGGTCTTTCAACTTTAATCAAATTTGAGAAATTGTTCCTTAACTAAAAATTCATTACCATTGGTCTCTCAACTTATCAAAATGGGTAGCTATAGTCATTTTCATCAATTTTGTCAAAATTTTGTCAAAATAAGTTATGTTGAAATAACCATTTATATAATTAGAATCCCTCAACTCATAAAAGTTTAATTATGGTCTTTTTTGTCAACTATGTCAAATTTTTTGTCAAAACGAGTTATGTTGGAATGATCATTGCTACAATTGGGTTAAAGTTAAGAGACTATTTCTCCAGTTGAATTAAAGTTGAGGGACCAATGGTAATAAATTTTTAGTTTAGGGACCATAGCTTCACGTTTTGATGAGTTGAGGATCCAATGGTAATGAATTTTTAGTTGAGAGATCATTACTTTAATTGAGTTAAAGTGAAGGGATCATAACTATAATTTACTCTGATTTAAATTAACATGTCATAATATTTCAAAGTCAAATTTGTTAATGAAATTTGATACTAATATGTTACCTGTTTGAGTAAATTGTAGCTATGGTTCCTTAATTTTAACTCAATTAGAGCAATGGTCATTTAACTTTAACTCAATTAGAGCAATGATCCATCAACTAAAAATTCATTACCATTGGTCCCTCAACTTTAATTCAACTGGAGAAATTGTCCCTTAACTTTAACCCAATTGTAGCAATGATCATTCTAACATAACTTGTTTTAACAAAAATTTTGACGTAATTGACGAAAATGACCATAATTACACATTTTGATGAGTTGAGAGATCATAATTATATAAATGGTTATTCCAACATAACTTATTTTGACGAAATTGATGAAAATGACTATAACTACACATTTTGATAAGTTGAGGGACCAATGGTAATGAATTTTTAGTTGAGGGACCATTGCTCTAATTTAATTAAAATTGAGGGACCATTGCTACAATTTACTCTACCTGTTTTGCTTTGATTAGTCACGCTAGTGACACGTCTCCTGTACCTTAAATTTTGCTAAGCTTATTATATGATTTGATGAGAAAGTTTTAACTAAAAGCACTTACTGGATCCCTCTGGATCCAAAAAATATGAGTCTAAAGATCAAATAATTCAGATTGTTAATCCAACAATTACAAACAGGGAGTCTTTCTAAAAATTATAATAATTGTAACCGTTGAATTAAATTTCAACTGTCCAAATCATTTGATCTTTAAGTTCATATTTTTTTTATGCGAAGAAGATATGGATTCTACAATAAGTAGCCAAAAGATTTAGATTCCTTTTTTTAAAAAAAGGAAAATTAATGAAAATGGTTTGAAAACTTTGAGTTTTAACTATAAGGAAAAAATAAAAGGTAACGTGAAAAAGTATCGGAATTAATTTTTTAATGTAAAAATGTAGTTTTTCGTTAAAGTTTCATTTAAAAAAATCAGTTGATGATTTTGCAGCAATTTATTTTTCTAAAGATCAAGAAAAGAATATATACGTTTTTTAAAATAAATTAGTCGATGATTTCATCATAATAATTTATCTTTTCAAAGCTAAAAATGATTCATATAAATATTTCAGCATTTTTCTAACAATTATTGTCTATTCACAGGCTTCAAAAATCGAATTCAAATCCGTTCTATATACGGGATAGAATTTTCATCCCAACCACCACTCGAGGTGGCTGATTTAGATGCGGTCTTGGGAGGGAAAAGATTTGACTTTTGAGTGTGGTGGAGGTGAAAAGACCGAGT
This sequence comes from Malus fusca, assembly GCA_035220775.1. Lineage (NCBI taxonomy): Eukaryota > Viridiplantae > Streptophyta > Magnoliopsida > Rosales > Rosaceae > Malus > Malus fusca. The sequence continues at coordinate 6,807,230 of CM069067.1, read as the reverse complement.
CCTCGTGGAGGAGTGTAGATGATGGATGGAGGTGACGTGAATCGTGATGGCCTGCCTGCCTCTGTCTTTAGAATTATGGCAGTTGTCAGAAAACCCTAGTCCCATCCGGATTAAATTACGAGAATTCTAGAAATCTTTACATTTTAATCGTTTATCATAAATCATACTATTAGAAATTATTTTAAATTTATTCATTTAAAATTAAGCATAAATATTAATTAACGAAAATTAACCGTATAATGTATGTTGAACGATCATGATACGAGAATTCCTAAAATCCCTACAAAAAAAAATCCAAAGAGAATCCTCGTCGCATACATATCAACTCATTAGATTGGGACCTTTCTGAAGGTGTGCATAGTGCGTTTGTCCTTTGAACACACAATGTTGTGAACCAGCGATGTGCCTTGACCCTCACGAGTCACAACACAATTGGGAGCAGGCACCAACTCGTAGTGATCTTCTGGATTTAATCGCTCCTGCACGTGTGAGAGAATTCTGATCGTTGGTGGTACATTGTGGGTATTGAAACTCTACTAATGATCATTTTTTTTTTTTTACTGTTCATGTGTCGTGGGGTGTCTATCATATCACCTTCAAAGTCTAACCATTCTTGTGTGGTGAGTATCTTATCAACAACAGTCAGGTAAATGTTGTACCACTTATGTGTCGTACGTATCATATATTAGCTATTGTTCAAACTCTCAACCTTTGATTAATATCTTAAATATTTTTACTTACCTGATTTACGTCAAACATAAGACCAGCTTTTACAAAAAACTAAGACATGTCCTGTTTCAACCGACACGTTTATCTCACATGATTTGAAAACTACCCAAATAAAATGCTTCAACATATCGTAGTTTCTCTCCTCTTGATTTTTACAAGCTGGTGGGTTTTGTTAAGTACCTATAATTTGTTCTAATCTTAGTTGTTAACATTGTCCGGTTTGGATATCTTTGTGTGTTTGTTTATTATTTTCTCTCAACAAATATCTACTCAAGACCTTAAACAAAGTTGATTAACGAAGAACATGAAGATTAGTATATTTTCCGTAATCTTTATTAGTTGATTAATTTAAGGTCCATGGCCGGCCGTCACATCAAGTAGGCCAAACGTTTATGCAAGGATTCAATCACTTTACTAAACCGAGAAATTAAGTCTCTATTGTATGATTAATTAATCTGATTTATCATAAAATAATACGAGAAAAATCTCCCAAGTAACCAGATTGTGGTTGGAGAGGTTCTCAGCAGAACACCACAAGATCATCAACCAATCATATTTTTTAATACATTGTTTTGGTTCGTCTTCAAGGGTTGTTAATTATTAAAAAAAAAATTATAGTAATGGTAATTCAATCAAAATTCTTGTTCGTGGCTCCTTAAGTCATTAAAATGTGCAGTTATGATTCTCTTTGTCAACCTTGTTAGAACTTCGGTCAAAATGAGACGCTGAATCAAGGGGCAAATATGAAAAACCAAATGAGAAAATTGTAGCAATAGCCCATCAACTTTAAACCAATTGAAGAAATAGTCTCTCAACTTTAACCGAATTAGAACAATGGTCCATCAACCTTAATCCAATTGTACCAATGGTTCTTCCAACATAATTTATTTTAATGGATGTTTTGACGGAGTTGACGAAAATGACCATATACGTTTTGATGAGTTAAAGAATCAATGTTTATAAATTTTTAATTGAAGAACCATTGCTCCAATTAAGTTAAAATTTAAGAATCATTGTTACAATTTTCTCTATTGAGAAAGAATAATAACCTCTGCAAATTAGCATAAAGGATCTGAACTCGATCGAGAGGTTTGGTTCTTGTGGTGGATATTTGTTTTATGCTTTTAGGGTTCGAATGGTTATGTGGTGGTGGTGTTTGCAGTTTGTACTTATTTCTGAAAATTTCTAAACCACTGGGAAGGAAGGAAGGAAGATATTACTAGTAGCCAAAGCAAAAGTTTGGTAGGTGCTTTTATTTATCTTGGGATTCTATTGACCATAACTTGATGTAATATGACACCACGATGGTGACAAAAGAGGGAGTATGTTCCTAGCACTTGGAGTGACAAAAGGGAGGGTTGTTTCCATCCCATTCTTTTTAAAATGTTATTTAAATTAGAGGATAAGTGATACTAGCTTGGCTTAAACCATTAGGTTTTGGCGCTTTCTAGAGGTGGAATCTTCTTTGTCTCTATTTGACCCGAAACCGATCAATCTAGCCACGAGTAGGTTGAAGAGAGCTCTAACTAGTCTTGGAGGATTGAACCGACGTATGTGATTATTAGTTGTTGGCCGACGAAAATATTTAGTAGGAGAGCCTGATCAGTTGGTTGGTTAGGTCACACTTCAAAGAGCAGGCTTCTGGCCAATGAATGGTTGGATGGTATCTAATATTATGTGTGGGTTTGATTTTTTGAGAGTATCTAACTATCTAACTAGTCAAACAACCCTATTCAAGTTTTTTCTCGATTGATAGATGGAGGGGTTTACATCCATTAATGATTACCAATCAATAAACATGAGTTTGGACAATTGTACACTTCTTGGAGCCTCGTTAATGGTTCTTATAAACAATATTTCTACTCTAAACTCGACTAAGGAAAGGGACATAGGAAATATTTGAACCCTTGATGCAGTCGGTTGACGAGGACAATCCTATCCATCAAAACAATCGACCACTTGCAGATAAACTTTCTCAATTAGAATAAAAATAAAATTCTTAACCAATAATATCTAAAAAATGACTGTCACAAGGTTTACGGTGAAATGTTTGTATCCTTTCCCACCTAGAACGATGGAGGTTCATCTAAATTTTCACTTGGTTTTCTGGCCACAAAAATTGGTAAAGGGGATATTTTTGAGAGAATAAATAAACCAGCTGCAGAGAGTAGAGTCTGGATACTCGTCGGATTCTCTTTATAAAGATTCATAAGATTCATAAATTGTATCTGTTTATCGTACATCGTACGGTCATAAATCATTTTAAATATTTTTATTTAAAAATAAACATAAACATTATTTGACAAAAACTGATCGTACGATATATAATGAACGAATACTATTCACGAATCTTCAAGAACGTCACCAAACGAATCCGCAGAGTATCTTGGCAGAAAGTAATCTGTTTCACCGCCCCTTCTAATAGTAGGCTAGTTTTGAGATAGAATATTTGCATTATATTTACCCTTTTTAGCTTCCCGACATAAACTTAATAGTGCCATCGTTTCATACAAAGTACAAACCACTCAGTTGGTTTCCAAAATTAAATGAGTGTCACCTTTATTCCAAATTACTATAATATACACGTTTATCTTATACACTGATGCGTTGATCTAGTTTTCAATATATCCTCGACTTCTTGTAGGTGGTTATAATAGTACAGATTTACAAAACTTATAAAACACTTGTACTCAGAAGAACTTCAAATAAGTAATTTTTGATTAGAAACACATCGGAATTTTTAATAAAAATGCAAGTGCTTCTTTTTAACTTAAAAACGTTTTTTTATGATCTTAAAGCGTTTTTAGTTATTTAAAAAAGTTACTTTCATACGCGTTGTATGTTGGGTGAATAATTGAGAGGATCATACTTCTATGCCAGCCAAAATATTTTTACTAGTACTAATCCGAGGATTATTCTATCTTGATTTCAAATAAAAAGCTGCTTCTCCACTTACATTTGAAACTACTTTGTCTGCAAACGAAAGGGACAACGTACAAAAAGCAAGTTCTTAATTCTATCTTCAATTCTCTGCAAATCGGAAGAGACACTTCACAGCGATTTATTCTTGAGAATTTTAATTAAAATCTTTCGGTACTGTTTACTTTTAATAAAAAATCATATTTTTAGAGCAAGTCCACCGGGGTATTTGGCTCGATGGATAGGTGACAGAAATGAGGCAACAGCCCCATCAATCAGCTCAAGCCTATGCGGGCAATGGGGCTCCGGGGAGGCTCGATGGATAGACTAAGCGCGAATCCACGGCTCGAGAGCCTGAGGCCCAAGTGATGAATGGCTGACGTCAGGGTGACGTCAGTCATAATATAAAATTAATAAAAATTAAAAATATAATAAATTAATTAAAAATGTAAAAAAGTAACAAATTAATAAAAAAATCGGAAAAAAATTTAAAAAAAAATTGATTTAATTTTTCTATAAATATGTTATCATTATCTTCCAACTTACACCATAATTTTATATTTTCTCAAATACTTTGGGCTGTAATTTCTTATTTAATAATACGTGGCACAACGAGACCAATTGAAAATCATATCCGAAATTACAAATAAAATTATTTTGTATTATTTTATAAAATAAAAAATACTAATATTTTATTGCCTATTGCCAGAGCTATTCAGTGTAGGGGTGGAGATGCAAAATGTATTTACTGTTCATTAGGGCCTTTGCAACGGTGGAATTGCTCTTACACTAAAAAGTAAATCCAGGTACTATTCAATTTACCCTTTATTTTGTCCTTATCGTTAAAATTTAAAGTTTTCAAGCTCTTTTCATTAGTTTTCTTTTATTCTTCTGTAAAATATCCATGATTTGTTTAATGCATGAAACCAGGAGGTGCTCGTCATGCAGTATGCAGAAAAGTACGGTGAGGAAAAGCACTTATGCCTAGAAGTCAAATTACAGTTTTGTGGCTGTGATGGTAGGGTTGGGGTTTATAAAGTGCCCTGGTACCCCAGCCACATACAATACTTTTGAACCATGGCCATTGAACTTGGTATTACTGTCAAATTTGTCAAATTTTCAATCAAATAGAGGGTTATTTCGTCCGCTTAAGCGAGAAGGAAACTAAAACAAAATGTATACATTTTCGTCACAGTAGGTCATAAGCTGCGCTTCCAAATTTTCGGTTAACATTAATCAGCGAGATTAAAAAACTCGCAAGGGAAATTAAAAGATAATTGAATTGAAAGAAAATTGGAGAAATGAAATGAAGTTCTTGCCTGCCTCTTACGCATGTTGCTTGTTGAAATGCTCGAAATCTTGTATTTTATTTACACAAAAACAAATTTTCAGACAATATTACCAAACTTTTGAGGCAGTTTATGAAAGGCTGATGGGTTCACCACACAGTTCCTCCCACTCACTCTCTAGAATTTTCAATAAACAAGCTTTGGTCCTCCTATAAACCCACGCTTGAGCACTCCGATCCCAGTCAAATCTCTGAGGACCACTGCATCAAGAACATAAATCTTATAGCAAAACGAAAGATAAATTATTAAGAAGTTGAGCAAAATAGTAGGGATGGATTTCTAACACTGTACATGAGCAAGATGCAGGTAGGAGAATGGGCACGAAAATTTCTATCATGGGATTACGATATTAGTACAAGTACTTGTCAAGATGGTGATTACGGGAGACCATGTTTACATCACAATTGACATGGCAGTATAGTAAAGCATTCCGCTTCTGTATACACAAGGCCCGAAGCTACAATGAATGTAGTTAGCGTCCATAAAGACATGTCAATGGCCACCACATTGGAAACATGTTATTGATGAAATTGAGATTCCACCATAAAACCAATTGGCAATATAGGGAGTAGTCCAAGATGATATAAGCACATAGCAAACCTTGTCCCTCACTGATGTGGGACAACTCTCAACATTACATCAATGACGTGCCAAGAATAATGGGCACATGCATGATGGTAACTCGGTGAGTCACATCTCCACAGAATACTGAGCACATGGATTTCTGAGATTGACTACGTAAAAAAATGTGCTGCAATGGATGGGATTTCCCCATATAGAAGATGCGTAAACAATAAAGACCCTCCGCCCCATCAAACTCCATCCCTTTCATGAGTTTAAGGGCATCAAGACATTCTTCCACGTGAGAGGAAGGTCACAGGTTCCAGTTGAAGGGCTACCATTCAAGATTCTAGTCACTACTCACTAATCAGATAATATTTCCTCCAAATTAGTTTGAATTTCAATTTTTTAGCTTCCTTTCCAAAATCTTGTAGGAGACGTTTAATTCAAGCCTGCGCCATTTGATACCTGTTCTTGCTTCAGCTAAGAACCTAGACAGTATTAGAACATTGTAATATCGTATTCAAATTTCTGTAATTTATAATTCACTCATAAGTTTTAAGGCATTAATTTCTGATCACAAGCACGTGCAAAGGTGTGTACAAATTGCTCAAAAATAATGCCGCTATCAAGGAAATATGGAAGCCATGGACACAGAAGCAAACTCATGGACATGCAGTAATACATCATTTGAAGATAAAAAAAATATGTTCGTTCACACATGAAGGACTACGGTATAGAGTGACAGAACAGCTCGTATGTGTTGTCTGTTGAGGATACATCCAGTTTCATTCGTAAGTAGAAAATGGAAGAGTTTCCCACGTCACAGAACTGCTCATTCAGAGATTGTAAGTTTAGTTAACATGCAGTCCGAACAATGGCATGAAGCAAAGGTATCAAGAAGACTCGCAGACATTTTGAACGAACCTACATATAGACTCACAAAAGTGTAACTATATGAGACACAATCAGACAAGCAAACCTGAAACCAATAAGCGCGACAGAAGAAAACATACCTCACCGGGGAAGACAACCAAATTTGTCTGTTTGGTGTTTGTTTGTTCAAAACATAGGTACCACGATCCCCGAGTTTTAAGGTCAGCACCTCATTCTGCCCAATGCAAACCCAATTACTTACCAAAAGCTACATTGCTTTCCTATTTACTTAATAAATTTCAAACAACAACCAAATTTGCCTGTGAAATTCATCCTCCTGTAGTACAGAACTGTATGCGCATCAACTCATTAGCAACATTCATTTTACGCCGCGAACCAAACAGCAATTTCAGCTAAAATTCCAACCCCAACACAAAATCTGTATCTTTAGAATTCCCAATTTATGAATAACTTCAAAAAATAAAGAAAAATATGCGCAAATAGAACCGGTTACAATTTTTTAATAAAAAATAAAACTGGCGTGACACTAAACAGACAATAAAAGGCCGCTAAACCGCGACTAATGTACGGTTTATTATCACTAAAGTTCTATTTTTGTATTAAAACTGTGTACCTTGTACTATTTCTGCATATCTTAACTTAGTTGGAGCAACATTTCTGCTTCCTACAACTTCTTAGAGAAAAAAGATCAAAACTTTCTGTCCATATTTTCTCAGTAACCAAGCAGAATACAAAATTTTGACGGAAGATTGAGACTTACTGGTAATCGATGGCGGCGGGAATATTAGTATCGTCATCGAGATTCAAAGGGCTCGAACAGAAGCTTCTGGAAGCTATCCAACGACGAGGTCCGTCGTGGCTGTTCGAGGAGAGATGAGGAGATTTCTTTGCTTCTAGAATATGGAAGCACGACCTGGAGGCGGTGAAAGAAGAAGAAGGAGAAGATGGAGGTCTGAGAAGGCTCCTCGAGAGCCGTCGCAGCGGAAGCCGCTTTGAAGCCATAGCGGAAAGCCAACAGCTTCTTTCTCGAGCCAAAGCTTGAGGTAGAAGACGAGATGGGCCTACGGCCACGTCACCTACCCTCATTACGCGTGCCTAGTTTATTGGGCTTATTGCTGGCCTAAATCCTAGATATGTTGTATCTTTTATTTTGTACGGCCGTCAAATTAAATAAAATTTATTTGAAACAACAGAAAAATATTAAATAAGAGTGTGCGAAAAATTAATAATAATGTGCGGTTATTATTTTTCTGTTTATTTATGTTTTTAGAAAAGCTAAAATCACCTTTAGAATATACAATCAAAAGTTGTCACGCGTTATGTTTTTGGAATTAGAATAATGTGTTATGAACTTATGATTAATATATGTTTAGGTTCGATTCACAATGTGAAACAAACAACAAGATATGATGCGGTGAGAATTGCTAGGAAGATTTAAAGTGAGATATGTGTTGAAATTTGATTCTACGAAAGAAAAAAAATGAGAATATGTTTTCTTTGATTATGCGATATTCTAGCTAATTTATTCTAATTTATGTAAGAAAGGAATCATATTTCAGTTAAATGATAATATAATTTAGGAGATTGGTTAGAAAACTTATATGTGTTTAATATAATCATTTGGTGATATATTCATGGTGATATATGTAACTAATAAAATCACCATATGACCATCGAGATAGTAGTTGCATTAAACATGTAAGTATTGTAGCCAAATCCCTAACTTGGATGATATTCAACATTGCTTTAACGTGTTTTTTATCAATAAAATTATTTAGACATACAAACCGACAAACTTTTGACATATATTTAATTGGGCCACCAATATTAGAGAATGTATGAGCAAGTATGCTAGTTAGTGTATCTAAATAATGTCACTTTTTTTTAGACCTAACCTAAATATAACTAAATTGACTAGAATAATATGCTCTTCTTAAACACCATTACCCTTCTCAATAATTAAAATAAATTTAATATTTTTTTCCCACCCCAACCTGGGACATGCATAAAATAAATGAAATAAAAATACACATTTAATTAAAAATGAGAGATTTCAAATTAAAATCGAAAAGTACAAGCCACTCAGTACTACAATTTGTTGATATTATTTTTCATTTGGAAGTAAGAGATTTTAAGTTCGAATCTTTTGAATGGAAAATTCGATACCAAATTAGACTACCATTGTGTAGCTCAACCGAACTCTCCCTCCCTTTAATATAAAAATATTGATATACTAAAAAAAAAAAATCACTAAAGAAGAAAAAAAGGGTAAAAAAAGAGTGGCTTTGCGACCAAGGACCCTCCTCGCATATCGGTGCGTGTGTGGACGCAAATGCTCCCCATTTATTTAACAAACAAACAGCAAGCACAAATTCTTGGCAAAATCCTCGAACTTAACCAACACAAGCAAAATAACAACATACAGAATCTAATCCAATCTTCTCTCCAATTCCGTGTCCTTCTATTGTTTCTTCATTGTTCTCAGCTCGAAGTTTCCCTTAATTTTTGTGAGCCGTTGATTTTTTGGGGCGTATAAAAATCGGAGCCAGGAGGAGCTTTAGGGTTGGCATTTAGCTCTCACGCCGTTTATTTAAAACCATGGATTAATAATACATACAAACCAATAAATACAAAAAATAAAAAAGGTAAATAAAAATTGCAACTTTGTGGCTCTGCTGCAGAAGAAGAAGAAGAAAGGCAAGGTCTTTCTCTGTTTCACCGCTGCCTTCCATTACAATCTGGCAACGGGGAGGTCAGATCTCTGCTTCTGAAATTTATAATCTTTGCGTTTCTTTTGTGGGTTTCTGATTTTTTGATGTAAAAACGTCTTCTTGTTGTTTATTTTTGACTTCTGGGTTGTGTTTGATTGCCTTTCACAGAATCTTGATGTTGTTTTATCTTTCTGGAAATATTTTTGCGTTCCAACCCATTGAATACCGTTATGTGAATTTGATTTAATCTATTTATTGCACAAGTCTCAAAATTTAAACTAATTTAACGGTAATTAATATGATGGCACCATCATTTTAGGACGGTGAGCTAAAATACACTCAATTAATGATATAATAATGTTTGTCTACTGCAAAGTTTAACATAAACAATGAAAGTTGAGTTAAATATGATTAGAACATTACGGTTTTTGGGGTGATTTGCTGCCTCGGATTGGATTGGCTAATTCGCTAGATTTTAAGGCACGTTGAAGGAAAAAATTGAAGAAATTTGGTCCAAGGTACAATATGGATTACTCACGAAAGAAACTTATCGCTTCAAATCCTAGCAAAGTGGTTGGACATCAACACCTTATACTAAACAGAAAAAATTATCCATTCACCTCTACCTTGATTGTTTCTTACTTCAACATACCTTGGATCTTATGAGTTATTCCGTCTAATCCAATCCTATGCACCGAACGAGCCTATAATGTGTGCATAAGAGGAAATGGTGGGAGGTCATGAATTCAAGTACGAAGCACGGGATTTCTGTCTATTTTTTGGCATGGATTCGTAGAAAGTTGTATTTTGCTGTCCCTCGATTTGGAATTACTGAGCTATATATATATATATATGTATATATAGTATGTTTTGCGTTACTGCGTGGGGTGCTTGAGTCTTAGTATTTTGTTTTTCCTTCTTTTATCAGGCCAGCATTTCCGGCGCATGTTCTGGTCGGGGTTCTTCTCCATTTGACAGATATTTTCTTTCAGTCTGGCCGCTACTGCAAAATCAATTCCCTCTCGCACCTCTAAAAAGGTGTGGGGTAATAATGAGAGAGTGATTTTGCTTTGTGTTTTAAGGAGATCGAGATCATCACACATCTGGAGATTGTGCCGTGTTTCAGTGGGTTTGTCGCTTGATTATGGCTAATGACATTCGTGGCTGCCCCTTCGGAAGTTTGATGGTAGTTTTTCTGTGTACTTAGCAAGGTCAGTTTGTTCATACAGGCTTCCAGACAGTAATGAGCACAATAGTTTCTCGTTGATAGTTTCCGGCGTAGTCAAAGGTAGTTCGCGTGTTGATGTAGCTCACTAGCTCTTATATTTTTCCAGCAATGGTTAGGTTTTCATGTTTCCAAGCTCACGTCCATTGCCCCAAACCTAAGGTAAGCGGAACAATTATCACATCAGGTCGTTGGCACTTCTGATTTATTCTGATTGGTTTTATAGTCCATTCCTTATTTTGATTCCGAGTCTTCTTTTTCAAACAGAAAAGTATTCAACCTTCTGTTGATATAATGCATAAAACATTGCAAACTTCTTCTCCAAATCAAGTTTTGAAGGATTTGCCTGGAAAATCAAGCGTAAACCCATCAGAGTCTAAAGGAGTTTCTCAAGTTAACAGCAGTTTGAAGCATGTACCTTCCCTTGAGGCTGATTGGAAAGCAGGTGATAAGAAAAGCAGCTATATCAATGAAAGTAGCGGCAAGGTTACTCAGGCAGGACGGCTCATAAAATGTAGGTCTCTAGGAAGTGAATTATACCTTGAGGGGAGGGCTTCTGCTGACAATGATGCTGGGGACGAGACCGATCAAGGAGTTTCTTCTGACGGTTCTCTTCATCGGAATGGATTGGTGGTACCCGAGGGAAGTAGGGACCGAGGAGAAAGCCCACCTCAACCATCTAAGACAACTCCTGCTTCTGACCTTGGTCAAGTAAGTTCTGAAATTGTCAATAATGAATCAATTTTTTCGATTGGAGAACCATTACAATCAGAAAAGGACGGCCATGAAAACTGTGATACTCCAACATCTGGAGAGTTTGCTGATGACTCTGCTGACCTTACACCTCGTACTGCAAAAGGGCTTGTTAAATGTTGTTCTCTTGCAAACATTAGTGCTTCTACTCCGGCTGCTGAAGAGAGTTCTCTTGTTAATCCTTTAGCAGTGCATTCAAGATCTTCCGAGGACCTGCATGTCCTAGGGATGAGGCGGAAAGGGAATTCGGTACATGAGACCGAAATGCATGTAAAGCAAGAACAGGAAAGAGATGATATTGTAAGTAAAGCTGAGAACGATAATATTGAAAACTCCATCGATGATGGCTATGATTCCTGTAACTACTCTAGTTTTGCAAAGGACTGGATAGTGCCACCTGCAGATGAGGTAAGGGCAGACAAAAACCTCCAAGGTGAATCCTCAGTTCAAAGTTGGGATGAATTGCCGAACAAGGATTTTAAATATAAGCGTATCGAGGAGTGGGTTAATAATCTTGAGCATAGCAGCAGTCCGGTGGAAGAAACGAATGAATTGTCCCAATCTAATGATCAGGTGAAGAGAGAGTCCAATGATTCAAATGGTTTGACTGCTGCTAAGGTGGATGGTAAGGTCACTCCTGGCATGGAAGCTGCTAAGCGATATATATCTTCTCTGAGTGCAGCTGCCACCACAGCTCAGCTTGCAAATCATGGATTGGTAGTGATCCCATTCCTTAGTGCTTTTGTAAATCTCAGGGTGCTCAATTTATCAGGAAATTCCATAGGTTTGCCTATCTGACTCATCTGTTCCATTTTATTCGAATATTTTATTACTTACGGTATGCTTCTGCGTTATGGTGTTTGTGATGATTCTTTGCATTAATTGATTCTGCATTCTAATTAGCGTTCCATTTGCAAACTTGCTGCAGTAAGGATAACTGCTGGTGCTCTTCCTCGAGGACTCCATATGTTGAATCTTTCAAAAAACAGTATTTCTACTATCGAAGGTTTGCGTGAACTCACAAGACTTCGTGTACTGGACCTGAGCTATAACAGGATTTTGAGAATCGGACATGGTAGGTTGCATATATCGAATTACATATTAATAAATTTGCTGGCTTTCTTGCTGATTACTCATGAATAATTCCTGTCCTAACATTTTTTTCTTCTTCCATTTTTTCTAATTTCTTTTGAAGGCCTAGCTTCTTGTTCGTCTCTAAAGGAATTGTACTTGGCTGGAAACAAAATCAGTGAGGTGGAGGGTCTTCATCGCCTCCTAAAACTGACTGTTCTGGATCTGCGCTTCAACAAAATCTCAACGGCAAAATGTCTTGGTCAACTGGCGGCTAACTACAATTCCTTACAAGCCATCAGCCTGGAAGGAAACCCAGCTCAGAAGAATGTCGGCGATGACCAATTGAAGAAATACCTGCAAGGACTTCTTCCCCACATGGTTTACTACAACCGGCAGCAAATCAAGTCCAGCACTCTCAAGGACGCTGCAGATCGGTCAGTACGCTTAGGCATTAGCAACCACCAGTTTGATCGCAGCCTTAGACCCGATCACAAGGCTCCGAGGAAGGCTAGTCACGGTGTATCTTCTAAAAAGCCATCGACTTCATCAACTCACGGTCATGCAAGTCAATCTGTAGCGTCACTGAAAAATTCTCGGGGCAGGCACAGCCACCTCCCTCCGAGTGGAACAAAAGTAACAGCGCAGAGTCGGCAGCACTACTTTGACTTGGGCAGCAGAATTATGAACCTCAAGCAGGATCTCTCGATGCGCCGGAGTCGGAGTGAGGGAACTATGGCAGCCATGTGAGATTTTATTTCCAGCTTTGTATCGTATCATATACATTACTAGTGTTTCGGTGTGTGGATTTCTACATTTGCATTCTGTATAACTTTTGAAATTCTGTATTTTTTGTGTGCTTACCGAACACCCTATTAGTGAAAGGTTGAATTTTCTTTTGCAAGCATTGATGTCTTGTTTGTAGCTCAAGTGGTTAACCGTATTTGCGTGTATACCCTAGTCCTGTGTTTGCATGTATGCTTGACGGCGTATGCTTGTATACCCTAAGCGGTGAAGCCCTGGTCCGCCTCTAAGGTCAGCAACATTTGCCTACACCCGAAGTCCTATGTTTGATTCCTTTGTTTCCCGAGTAGCAAAATAAAAAACAGGCTGCCAAAATGGTCTCAGAGATGACATAACTTCTCCATTTGGTACCTAAGATTTAAAATTAATAGAACGGTGGACAAACTCAGGGATTACTTTTATTGATTTCAAATCTCAAGGACCAAAGTGAAGAAATATCGCAATCTACATGACCATTTTGACTAAAATGCGTAAAAGATAATTACCAATTAATAAAATCAAAAGATGCATTGCAATTATACAAACTGAGACAAACGGTCAAATTCACCACCACAATTTTTACAGTTTGACAATGAGAAAACGGAAAGTGAAAAACACTTGCAGAACCAATTAGAAATTACAAGAGTAGCCATAAATCCATTTAAATTTGCTATGTAAACCCTGCAACCTTCAATTTATTTGATTTCTGCAACATAACAAGAGAAAAAGGGGTCAATTTACAATTTACAATTTACGATTTACGATTATTTAGTGTAATTTATAGTTCAGGGCAAAAGGAATTTACCATGAGCCTCATTGTTATCGGAGGAGGAACCGTCGTTGAATTCCTCCGGGTCCTCTTCCGGCACCGGGTGGAGCTCCACCGGGCCATCGGGCTCACCGCCAGCGCCCGACCCGACCGAGTCGTCAGGATACCTCACAACAACAACTGGACAGACACAGTGTTGCACGCAGTAATCAGTGACGCTGCCGAGCCTGCCGACCTTTGCTGCACGCTTGGCGGCGCCGAAGCCGCGGCTGCCCATGATGACAACGCTGAGCCAGAGCCTCTCGACTTCCAAGCAGAGCCGCTCCTTCATGTCGTGGTCCTTCACTACGTGGATTTTGAACGGAAATTGCGCCTCCACTAACGGCTGCGCTAGGTCCGCTGCCTTGGTGGTGATGAAGGCGTCGAAGTCGTCCTCCAATTTCTGCTGCGACTCGGAGGAGGAGGAGACGGCGTCGTTGGGGTCGACGGAGCCCCAGTCGGCGCCGTAGAGGACGCTGGTGGGTCGCACGTGGAGGAGGACGACAGAGTCCCCAGGTCGAAGGTAGTTCTGGACGGCCCATCGGACGGCAAAGGCGCTCTCCTCGCTTAAATCGACGGCGATCGCGACCTTCCGGTGGGTTCCATCAGGTGTTGGGGTGATAGTGGTGGTTAGCCGCGGGGAGGATGGTTGGATGTGTACGGGCGGTGGCGGGTTCATTGTTTCGAAATTACGATCGAGTAGTTTGCGTACTTGGGACTTTGGTGGGAGTTTGATGGGTAGTTTCGGTGATTCGCAACTATAGTACTGTTAAGGAGGAGGTTCTATTTGAAGTATTGATAAATCAATCATACATATATATAGGATTAGGAGAGATACTACCGTGTAACTGTTGTATAATCTTTTTCATTTACTTTCTCGTCGCATGAATTATTTAGACGGTAAAACATAAAACATTAAGCGCACACATTTTATAGCCTCTCGTATATTTCTGTTTAGTGATGTTTGTTGTTTTCGTTTAATTTATTCAATCAGATAAACGACGCAAAATGAGCATAGAATTGTGTAGGCTTTAAGAGCTCACTAGAACCAAATTGTGAAGAGGAGGTCATTTTTGGCTGTGAGTGTGAGCCATGTGTTTGAACGGCCTTTACCATTCTATCTTATTCATATCAGACTATCAATTACAAATAGAAGCTGGAGATAGCTGGAAAGGCTCTCATGTCCAAGTCGAGGGAAACCCTACTCACTGATCATTCTTGGATGACACAACACCATTATGTTTGAAAGCGTTCTCGGAGAAAAGGTCTTGTGTACAGACATCCGCATAAAAGTATAAAGCAACAAACGCAAGAGAGTGAGACTGAAATACTGTGACTTACGAATTAGCAGTGCCCATGACTTAATTGTAAAATTGCGTAGTCACTAGGCATCACTTTTGATTCAATCTTAAACCAAGTCTCGTAAAGAAACTAAACTAAACCAAGGTTCATAAAAATAAAAAGAACCAAGTTTGATCGTCCCCTCATCATGTAACGCCTACTCCTCGCTCCACAAATTCTTCTTTTCCATCTTTGTCAAAACTCTATAAATTGAGGCCATGAATATGTGTTGACTTCGAGTGCAAGAACAAACGCTCATCAAGTTTCTTTGTCCCTATTGTGGTTAAAGTCTCTGGATGAAGCATCTTGTGTTCCTGAATTACTAGTCGTGCAACACTATTACTTCTGATGTTGACGACCCAGTTTCGTTTTGGTCCAAAGCCTGAGCCATTGATCAAACGTCCCTTGCAGGGAATTGTTGATCGCGCTGAGCGGCTCGGTCAATACGCCGTAGTTGCCCCTTGGACTTGTGGGTGATTGGGCCCTCTTGTGCCGCTGGGGCTCACTGCACTTACGGGCAGTTCGGCTCCCTTTTGAGGCTCTCTTTGGGCCTTGGTGTCGACTTTCCTAGTTGGTCTGAGGTGGGCTTGAAAAATTGAAGATTGAAAAAATTGGACCGAATATCGAACCGAAGTCGAAAATCCAAATCGATTGAAAGCCGAACTAAACCAAAATTTATTGGTTAGGTTTCAGTTTTGGTGGTTCAAAAACCGAACCGAGTGAGATACAAATCAATATATTTTCTATTTATGTTGGATATTCATTTTCTATGCCCAATTCAAAGTCAACTATTAGTCTAATTTCAATCAAAGGCTAGGTAAAAACTTAAACTTAAGCCCAATTATGTTGATAGTCTTATTCCCTAGAAAACATTTCTTCATTTTCTCTCCAATATCTAAGTTAAAAAGAAAAAGATTTTATTTTTTTGTTTTTGAAAAATTTCGAACTAAACGGAAAACCAATACGCCAAAAAAAAAAACAATTGCAAAACCGATCCAAATAATAATTTTGGTTTGATTTTCGGCTTTGGGAAGAAACTAAACCGAATGAAATCGAGCCCACCCTTAGTTTGTATAACAAAACTAACTTTATTCTTAAAAAGGAACCTCAACCTCTGAGATATAATGATCGACCAAAAATAGTCCACTTGGTATTAATCATGTATTCATGCAAGGAAAAAACAACCAATTGTCACGTCATAAAATAATAGTTAACTTGATAGTTAGATAGACCGATTGACTAATAATGTAACATCTTATAACTTTAAGGATTGTTCTTGTTAATTTTGAAAATACATGAACCAAACTTTTGCTGAATTCTAATCACAAGATTTCTATTATTATTCCATGTCTGTCCACAACTGAAAATAATAGGTTTGTGCCTTATTTGGAACGATTTCCTCACACATTTCATAACGTCACTGTTTCATGTAAGTCCTAAGTTTATTCGTGTTGGAGAGCTGAGCTCCCAAGCGAGCCAGCAACAAGCTATTTTCTAATAAAACATCGGCCAGCTCTAGTAATCTAGAAACCTTTGTGTAGCTTTGCTGGCTCCGTTGGGTGCTAAACTCCAACTTCAACAGAGCCAGCAAGGCTATAGTGCAGAAAAAAGCCTAGACCAGGTCAAGATGGATACCTGCAACCAAATCATACGCAATGCTTATGACCCTTCCATTATTAAGCCTTTAATATTTCGGACATTCCTCTGAAGTATAAGTAGTAAGGTAGGTTTGAACATTTATCAAATTATCATAAGCAAGCAACAAACTGAACGGCTGAGATTTCTTCCGTGTGAACCCAGTGATGTGATGATCCTGCTGAACCGCCAGCGTCAAAGTTACAAAGATGTTTAATTTGAATGGAAAAATAGTTGCCCTGGAAGAAGGGTTACAACAACAGAAATTAGCATTCAAACAAAAATTAATCAAAGGGGTTTGTGTTGCCTTTTCAACACGTCAGCACAATAAAAGGAAAATCTTGCAGTCGGGGTCCAATTTCTCAACTTTGTTCTCTTCCGTAGGTTATTTGGTGGAAATGGTCTTCACCGATGAATTGTTGTTGACGGTGTATAAAGTTTGTTCAAATGTGACGTAGTACAAAGCGATAAAAGAGTTAGGGCTGGTTTGGTATTGCTGTGCTTTGAAAAAAAGTTGCTGTGAGAATAAGCGGCTGTGCTGTGAGAATAAGCGGCTGTGAAAAAAATCAGCAGAGCGTTTGGTAAACTTTTTTGTAAAAGTGCTTTTGAAAAAAAAAGCAGTCTGATAACGGGTCTTTTCATTAAAGGAGCACTGTAGCTCCGTGTGCTTTGAAAAAAAACCAGTTTTCCAAAGCTACAAATAGCAGCTTCAGCTTTTTCCTTTGATTTCAGCTTATTCTCACAGCAGCTTCCAAAATAAGCCATTTTTTTTCAGTTTACCAAACACCTAAAACCCTCACAGCTTTTTTTCATGGGTGCTTTTTTTTTAAGCACCTCACTCCCAAACCACCCCTTACTAACGTAATTCCTTGTAGAATAAAGTTTGGAATCCATTAGAAAATTGAGATAAATTCCAAAGAGTTGTATTGATTAATTTTTGAATGATTACAATGTTTAATCCAAATGACTTGTATAAAAAGATTACAACCGCTTGAAAAACTCAATGCACTCTAAACGACATTAATTAAACATTAATCGGACGGAAACCGAAAGGTCCTACTTTTATTACAAAACTTAAAACTACGTTATGAAGAATGAAATGAATTTGGATGGCCAAAATTCACTGTACATCACAGCAAAGAGGTACGTTTGACTCGTGGCGCCGTTCCCTTTCCGAAAAGGTATAACGGATCCAATTCGGAGCTTTAACACCAAATCTGCAAATTCACACTGCATCCTTTTATCTTCTAATTATCCATTTCATTCTCAATCCATTATGCCATTTGTTTAAGAGAACCAGCTGCTGGTTTCATCACGACAATTCATTCTTTTGGGACCCAAAAAACACACATAGTAACATGGTTGATGTTGTCCAATTCTACTGTTTGGTTGGCTGACCACATGACAAAAATTTACTTGCAAACAGGCAATGGATTCTCAGTAGGATTTTTGGAAAGGAGAAGAAAAAAGCTCACCTTTGAATTTTAGCCGCTCGTGGACGTGACCATGACTTTGACCCTGTACGTAGCTGCCAAGTTCACCCTCCACCCAATGACCATAACTATATGGCCCAAAAATCTCTCTCTCTCTCTCTCTCTAAACTTTGTCTGCAAATTTGCTTTGAGCAGCCATGGATACCAAAACCAAGAAAAGATTGGTGCTTTCAGTTGTTTTCTTCTGCTTCCTCAAAACCCATGTCTCCCTTGCAGCCGACTCCATCACCGCCAACCAATCTCTCTCCGGTGATCAAACCATTGTCTCTGCCGGTGGGATTTTCGAGCTCGGTTTCTTCACACCAGGTAATTCTTCAAAGTTATACGTAGGCATATGGTACACCAAGCAACTAGTATCCGAGAGGACCATAGTTTGGGTGGCAAACAGAGAAAAACCTGTTTCCGATAAATTTTCTTCGGTTTTAAGGATTTCAGATGGTAATTTAGTTCTCTTCAACGAGTCCAAAACCCCCGTTTGGTCAACGAATTTAACCTCCTCCTCCGCCGCCACTGCACTTCTTTTGGATACCGGAAACCTGGTCTTGAGAGAGGGGTCTAGTAATAGTACGTCAGAGCCGTTATGGCAAAGCTTTGATCATCCGGCTCATACATGGCTGCCAGGAGCTAGAATTGGGTTTAACACTGTTACCAAACAAACCCAAATTCTTACTTCATGGAAGAGTTCGGAGGATCCTGCACCGGGTCTTTTCTCGCTCGAATTAGACCCGAACGGGAGCCATGCGTATTTCTCACGGTGGAATAGGTCTATGCAGTATTGGAGTAGTGGATCATGGGATTCAAAATCAAAGCTTTTCAGCTGGGTTCCGGAAATGAGGCTCAATTTTATATACAACTTCAGCTTTGTTACGAACGCAACCGAAAGTTACTTCACCTATTCTCTTTATGATCCAAAGATAATTTCTCGATTCGTGATGCATACTTCGGGGCAGATTCAACAGCTGACATGGTTGGAGCCTTCCAGGCAATGGAATATGTTTTGGTCTCAACCGAGACAACGATGCGAAGTTTATGATTTGTGCGGCGCCTTCGGAACTTGCAATGGGGTAAGCACCGTCTCCTGTAATTGCTTGAACGGTTTTGAGCCAAAGGCGAAGAGAGATTGGGATTTGCAGGACTACTCTGGTGGGTGTAAGAGAAAAACCGATCTGCATTGTGAAAATGCTACTAGTGCGAGCGGGAAGCCAGACCGGTTTCTTGAACTTCCTAGCATGTCATTGCCTGAAAATGAACAATCTGTGGAGGTTGGGAATATTGCGGAATGTGAATCATTCTGCCTTAGAAACTGCTCTTGCACTGCTTATTCTTATAACACAAGTGGATGTTCGATTTGGGAAGGAGAGCTCTTGAATTTGCAAAATCTAACATCAAGTGTCGACCAGGGAATAACCTTATACCTCAGACTTGCAGCTTCTGAGTTTAAGAATTCTAAAAGTAACAAGGGATTGATTGTTGGTGTTGCGGCAGGCTCAGCTGCCGGCGTAGCAGTCCTTTTATGCCTTATTGTGTTTGTAATCTTGGGACAGAGAAAGCGAGTGAATGGAATGGGAAAAGCAGTAGAGGGTTCGTTGATGGCATTCGGGTACAGAGAGATGCAAGATGCAACGAAGAACTTCTCCGAAAAATTGGGGGGAGGAGGTTTTGGTTCTGTTTTCAAAGGGACATTGCCTGATTCGTCTGTCATAGCAGTGAAGAAGCTTGAAAGTGTTAGCCAAGGGGAGAAGCAATTCAGAACAGAAGTGAGCACAATTGGGACAATCCAACATGTCAACCTTGTCCGCCTTCGTGGGTTCTGCTCTGAAGGTGCTAAAAGGATGTTGGTTTATGATTACATGCCGAATGGGTCTTTAGACTCTCACCTTTTCAACGATCAGCATCCGAATGTCTTGAATTGGAAAACAAGGTACCAAATTGCACTTGGGACAGCAAGAGGGTTGGCTTATCTTCACGAGAAATGCAGAGATTGCATCATACATTGTGACATAAAGCCGGAAAACATTCTCTTGGACGCTGAACTTTGCCCTAAAGTGGCAGACTTTGGCCTTGCAAAGCTTGTTGGAAGAGAGTTCAGCAGGGTCCTGACTACCATGAGAGGGACAAGAGGCTATCTTGCGCCGGAGTGGATTTCGGGCGTGGCGATCACAGTGAAAGCGGATGTGTACAGCTACGGAATGATGCTGTTTGAATTCGTGTCGGGGAGAAGAAACTCCGAGCAATCTGAAGATGGGAAAGTTAGATTCTTCCCAACTTATGCTGCTAGCAAGATTAGTACTCCAGAAAGCGATGTGCTGAGCCTATTAGACCCGAGGCTCGATGGCATTGCGGATGTAGAAGAGCTCACAAGGATTTGTAGAGTTGCTTGCTGGTGTGTCCAAGATGATGAGGCCCGTAGGCCGTCAATGGGGCAGGTGGTACAAATCCTTGAGGCGGTTTCCGATGTCAACTTGCCGCCAATTCCGAGAGCTCTTCAACTGTTAGGAGACGACCAGGAGCAGATAATCTTCTTCACTGAGTCATCCTCGAGCCAGAGTTCACGCCCACGGAGCAATAACACATCAAGGGCTTCCTCTCAAACCAAGAGCTCCCCATCTTCAACCATCACCAAGAGATCTGAAGAGCATCAGTGAGCATTTTGATGTGCCTTTTCTATCTGGTCATTAAGTTTGATCCTCAAGTAATTGTCTCTATGTGTTTGTGTAGATAGCTTCTGATGAGGTATGTTGTAATATTATTCAAATATCCCAATAAGCAATGGTTCATATCATAATGTACAAGTGATAGACCGTTAGTTTTGAAAACTTTATTTTTTCTTTCTCGAACTTGGAAAATTTTACTTGAATCATAGAATGGTACGTGATACCTTCGTCAATCCATCCCCAAGCAAAGACGTTAAGTGGCACCGTGATACATTCATATTGGGCATTTTCGTTGACCTAAACAAAAAGTGAAGGGTATTTTGGCCATCTTACCCAAACCTCCCGCCCAAATTTTCACCATCGTCAATTGGGCCCCACCATTTTCTTGACATAAATAGACATCTTGAATGCTGAGACGAAGATTGAAACCTTAATCACACTAATTAGCTCCAAATGATTCCCAAATCTGTTAGTGTATAAGCTATTGAGCTTACTTTGAAATTAGAAGTAAATAAGCCTTGTATTTAATTGTGTATTCACTTTGGTAATTTCACCAAGAGTAGGGCTCATATTGTAAAAGGGTCTTAGTAACAGGTGTAAGGATCTCTTTGTATCCATCTAGATGTGTGGCTGAGATCATCTTTTCTGATATACTTTGTAACCCATCCAGTGTGCACAGTGTGTGTGCGTGAAGGAATACATTTATAGATTTCTCTCTCTGCAAGTTAGTACAGAGAGCACCACCATCAAAATCTTCTCTCCATTGCTTTGATCTGTTTTCATTCCTATTCCTATTCCTCCTTCATCTACAAAATAACTAACAGAGCTTTAACATGGCCTCAGAGCCAAGTTCGATCATTTGAGATCTGGGCGTAAAACCAATCGAGCTACACTCGAGCTCGTTCCGGATTGGGTGACGTTGCCGAAATTTCATAAAACTCTATTTCGATTTATATTCGCATCATCAAAGCTCGAAGATGGCTGGATCTGGAAGTTATGAGGTGAGAACTCCAATCTTCTCCGGTGAGAACTACGAGTTCTGGAGAATCAAGATGGTGACGATTTTCAAATCTCATGGGTTATGGAAATTTGTAGAAAAAGGTGTTACGGTTTCAAACTCAAAAAAGGAAAAGACTGAAGGAAGCTTAGGAGAAGAAGACGATGAGAAAACTGTTGCTACATATATGCAGGATGCAAAAGCTCTGGGTATTATTCAGAACGCAATCTCAGATCAGATATTCCCTTGGATAGCTAATGCAGATTCTGCGAAGATGGCATGGGATCTGTTATATGGCGAGTATCATGGTGGTGATCAGGTAAGATCTGTGAAACTACAAAATCTGAGATGTGAATTTGAGTATGCTAGGATGCGTGATGATGAAACTCTGTCTGGGTATCTTACTAGGCTAAATGAATTGATTAATCAGATGAAAACATTTGGTGAGATTCTGTCTAATGAAAGGCTTGTACAAAAAATTCAGATTAGTCTTAGTAAACCATATGATCCCATATGTCCAGTTATCGAAAATACCAAGTGCTTAGAGACTGTAGAACTGCAGGAAGTTGTAGCAATTTTGAAGAGTCAAGAACAACGATTTGATTTGCATAGTGTTGATACCATTGAAAGGGCTTTTGCCTCACTCTATGTGACTCAAAAAGGGCAAACCAGTAGTAATGCTCAGTCTGGTACATTCAAATCATATAAGCACTTGAATTCGAAGGGAAAGAAATGGGAGTTTGAGTCTAAGTTTCAACAAAGGTCATTCACTAATCCTACACAGAATTCAACTTCTTCTGGGTATATGAAGCAAGATACAGCTAAACCACAGTGTAAAGTGTGTTCCAAATTTCTTTTTGGTGAATGTAGGTATAAGGGGAAGCCTAAATGTTATAATTGTGATAAGTTTGGACATTGGGCCAGGGAATGCACAGCAGGCAAGGTCATTCAAAAGGCAAACTGTGCCAATCAAACAGAAGTCACTGGAAATCTGTTCTATGGCAACAATGCAATTTCTGAAAACAAAATGAATGGAAATTGGTATATTGATAGTGGGTGCAACAATCATATGACAGGGAATGCATATATTCTTGTCAATATAAGAACTAATGTTGCTGGAAAGGTTCAAATGCCCACTGGTGAATTGGTAAATGTTGCAGGAATGGTTCTTTGGAAATTGATACACATAAAGGAAAGAAGTACATCAGGGAAGTCATGCATTTGCCCGGGTTGAAAGAAAACTTACTAAGTGTGGGGCAAATGGATGAGCATGGATACTACCTATTATTTGGAGGAAACATGTGCAATGTGTTTGATGGACCTTCACTGGAGAATCTTGTCATCAAAGTAAGGAAGAAGGAAAATAGGTGTTATCCTCTCTCCCTATTGAAAAATACTCAGCTTGCTCTGAATGCTAGTATTGGTCCAGATTCTACCTGGATTTGGCACAAGAGATTAGGGCATCTAAATCTCAGGAGCCTTAAACAACTTAGGGAGCATGAAATGGTGCATGGTTTTCCACAACTTAAAGATACTAAGGGTGTGTGTGAAGGGTGCCAGTTGGGAAAACTACATCGTGACTGGTTTCCAAAAGAGCAAGCTTGGAGAGCAAGTAACCCCCTGGAGCTGATACATACTGATCTGTGTGGCCCTATGCAAACTGAATCAGTTGCTGGAAATAAGTATTTCATGCTTCTAATTGATGATCATACCAGAATGTCGTGGGTCTATTTTCTGAGACAAAAATCTGAGGCTCTAACATGTTTCAAGAAATTTAGAGCTATGGTGGAATTACAAAAGGGTCTCAAAATAAAGTGCCTAAGGAGTGACAAAGGAGGAGAGTTTGTGTCAAATGAATTCAATGAATTCTTAGAGATTGAAGGGATTCAAAGACAACTATCTATGGCCTATACTCCACAGCAAAATGGAGTAGTGGAGAGGAATAATAGAACGGTTGTAGAAATGGCTAAGGCAATGCTTCATGATAAAAGCATGCCATACTTTATGTGGGCAGAAGTAGTACACACAGCTGTGTACATTTTGAACAGATCACCTACAAAAGCACTCAATAATTTAACACCATTTGAGGCTTACAGTGGCAGAAAACCAGGGGTTGGTCATCTAAAGGTGTTTGGATCAGTATGCTATGTACATGTACCATCTGAGACAAGACAAAAGCTGGATGCTAAAAGTGTTAAAGGTGTCTTTGTTGGATATGCTACATGTGAGAAGGGATATAGAGTACTTGATCCATGTACTAAGAAACTAATCCTGTCAAGGGATGTAGTTTTTGATGAGACAATGACATGGACTTGGAAGGAAAGTTCAGAGAAGGCTGTAGCTGTGACTTACATTCAGAATCATTCTGAAGATCAAACTACTATGAATGCAAATGAGTTGAGGGAAGCTGAAGAAAGTCCATCTGATTCTAGTCCACTATTCTATGTTGAGGAACCAGAATGTTGCACTCATGAATCTGTGCAGATTTCTCAGTCATTTGATCACACCCCAGTAAAATGGAGAAACATAAATGATATTATGGCACAGTGCAATCTCTGTATTGTGGAACCTGAAAAATTCGAAGAAGCTGCACAAGATCAGGCTTGGGTAAAAGCTATGGAAGAAGAATTGTCCATGATTGAGAAGAATAGGACTTGGGAATTGGTAGATAGACCAAGTGATAAACATGTTATTGGAGTGAAATGGGTATTCAAAACCAAGTTGAACTTGGATGGTTCAGTACAAAAGAACAAGGCAAGACTAGTTGCCAAGGGGTTGTGCAGAAACCAGGAATTGACAACAATGAGACTTTTGCCCCGGTTGCAAGATTGGACACAATCCGAACTTTGATAGCTCTTGCTGCACAGAGAAGCTGGAAATTATATCAACTTGATGTTAAATTTGCATTTTTGAATGGAAAATTGCAGGAAGAAGTCTATGTTGAACAACCTGAGGGATTTGTGATTGATGGCAAGGAGGATAAAGTCTACAGACTGTATAAGGCTTTGTATGGGTTAAAGCAGGCACCTAGAGCCTTGTATGGGTTAAAGCAGGCGGAGATTGATAGTTACTTCACTCAGTGTGGGTTCATAAAGAGCTTGAGTGAAGCAACTCTCTATACTAAGACAAGGGGAGATAAGGATATTCTAATTGTCTCTATCTATGTTGATGACATAGTATACACTGGGAATAATCAGGAGATGCTGAATGAGTTCAAAGAAGACATGAAAGTTAAATATGAAATGACAGACCTCGGGTTACTTTATCATTTTCTGGGGATGAGAGTAATACAAACATATACAAACATCTTTATTCACCAAAGGAAGTATGCTTCTTCCTTATTGGATAAATTTGGTCTAAAGGAGTGCAAACCTGTTTCCATACCTCTCATTGCTACTGAAAAATTAAGCAAGGATGATGGGAGTGGTGCAGCAAATGAGGAGCAGTATAGGAAAATTGTTGGAAGTCTGTTGTACCTTACTGCCACAAGGCCAGATGTAATGTATGCAACTAGTTTACTAGCCAGATATATGCACTGTCCTACAAATAAACACTATGGAACAGCTAAGAGAGTGCTCAAATATGTTAGAGGAACATTGGACTATGGCTTGAAGTATGAGAAAGGCAAGAAGGCAGTCTTGGTTGGTTTTTGCGATAGTGACTGGGGATGATCACTTGAAGACAGCAAAAGCACTTCAGGCTATGCCTTCTCATTTGGAAGTGGAGTGTTCTCATGGGCCTCTGTGAAACAAAACTGTGTTGCTCTTTCTACTGCAGAAGCCGAGTACATAAGTGCTTATGAAGCCACAGCTCAGGCCATATGACTCAGATTCGTCCTGGATGATTTTGGAGAGCTACAAGCAGATGCAACTCCCTTGCAGTGTGACAACACATCTGCAATCTCAATAGCTAAGAACCCCGTGTTTCATCAGAGGACAAAACACATTGACAGGCGATATCACTTCATCAAGGATGCCTTGCAACAAGGGATAGTTGATTTGGTCTACTGTCCTACCAAAGAACAGGTGGCAGACATCTTCACCAAAGCCTTGCCGAAGGAGAGATTCAACTATCTCAGGGACAAACTTGGAGTTATATCAGCTCAAAGCTTAAAGGGGAGTGTTAGTGTATAAGCTATTGAGCTTACTTTGAAATTAGAAGTAAATAAGCCTTGTATTTAATTGTGTATTCACTTTGGTAATTTCACCAAGTGTAGGGCTCATATTGTAAAAGGGTCTTAGTAACAGGTGTAAGGATCTCTTTGTATCCATCTAGATGTGTGGTTGAGATCATCTTTTCTGATACACTTTGTAACCCATCCGGTGTGCACAGTGTGTGCGCGTGAAGGAATACATTTATAGATTTCTCTCTCTGCAAGTTAGTACAGAGAGCACCACCATCAAAATCTTCTCTCCATTGCTTTGATCTGTTTTTCATTCCTATTCCTACTCCTCCTTCATCTACAAAATAACTAACAGAACTTTAACAAAATCACACCCAAATTCCCAAATTTCACAACCCTAAACTGCAAAGTCGACCCTAACCCTCCTTTTCCTTCCAAATACAAGGTTGTAAATGCAAGCTTGTGAGATGATACTGTTGACTGTCCAATATATAGCCAACAATTGCCTTCGGCGTCCTATGACTGCCCAACATTTCATAAGGCCTTTGCTGAAATAGGGAATCAGAACATTGAAGGTAACGGTTATGAAGCAAATGGTAGAAGACCAAAGGACACCGGCGAGTTCCCGATTGGCTCACAAATGGCAGTGGAAGCTCTAAATACTTGTTACAGAATGCAATTAGCATCC
This sequence comes from Malus fusca, assembly GCA_035220775.1. NCBI lineage: Eukaryota > Viridiplantae > Streptophyta > Magnoliopsida > Rosales > Rosaceae > Malus > Malus fusca. The sequence goes on along the minus strand of CM069067.1, from coordinate 6,780,493 downwards.
GAGCTTGTTCAGCTTACAATGGGGTGTCCACTTGCAGAGTTTGAAAGATTTATCCACTGCGCTGCTCCTGTTATTGCTTCTTCATATGTGCATAAAAAATGTGTTTGGAACTAGTACGAGAAACCAGGGAACGACGGATTGGAGGTCCAGGCAGATGATTCATAAAACTTCAATGGTTCAATGCCATTATGTGCCCATTTTGTTCCTTACTTTCTGCTGTTCAATTGTTTCGACCCCATAACCATGGTTCCAAGACATTATATTTCACACATTCTTCAAAAGCAGCAGAGTTGAACCATCTTCAGGCAAGGACAGAGAAACATGACGGAAGTGGCCCGTAGAGTCTAGAATGTTCACCTGATTCTGAGCTCATATTTGAAATTTTTAGAATCTGAGAAGCCATGTTAGCGAAAGCCCTTGTGCATTAAGTATGTTCTTGCTACTCTTACGATAAGATATTATCGTTCTATTCATCTTGCACTAGCAAAGTTTGTGTAGACAGTAATAAAATTGGATTTTGATGTTAACAATATTCATTTACTTCTCTAGCTGTTCAGTTTCTGTACACACATTATCAAATTATTGTGGAACCTGGTTATTGACCTGAGACTGAGGGATAGAAACTCAAAGATACAGAAATGAACCTTTAAAATATAAATATAATGATACAATATGGTTGTTTCATTTTTGAAACAACAATGGAAGGGCAAAAAGTAAGTTGATTAGGCTGTGAGAAATTGCCCGATGTCCTATACACAGGTTACATATAAGAATCTCGGCATGCGCTCAAAGAACTCAAAAAGTGTTCATAACAACTATGTTGGTTCCTAATTGAGTTTCATGCTTTGGTCTTCTGTATGTTCCTCACTTCTCTTATTTGCTTGTTTATCCTTTTGTTTCTGACATACAATGTCACTGGTTTAATACCTAGATATTCCTATTTGATTGCAGAATTCTGGAGCTAACCAACGTTGAAACTTCTATCATCACATGTTTGGTGATCCATCAAAGCTAGATTGTCTGAGTTTGCACGATTTACATCCTGAGTCTTGGTGAGAATCAGTTTTTCTACTCAATTTTCTCTATATATAACTAATTGTTTAGCGTAGTGAAGAAAGTTGGGTTAATTTGGCTTTCAGGTTTTTTCGGTGGCCTAGTATCCTTTGTATCGAATTCCAGAAGGGAACTTGCGTGCAACATTCTTAACTTACCATTCACTTGGACATTTTGTACGGAGACCTATTTCAGTAGATCTTGCCAATAAGTACACAAGTCACCGCCCTGTGTTAGGATTGCAAAGCCACAATGCACATGTAAGAAATCAATACCGTGTCTTTCATGCTCTAGATTTTGGTCAGTATCACTCTTTCTATGTAACAGTTAGTCACTGAAAGGGTTGGAAGCCATTAAAAGAGATCAACAATTAATACTGATGAGCATAAAACCACGCTTCGTGACAGTTCGCAAGTGCCGGGAAACACTAAAAGTTAAACTTTTCATGCATAGACTCTTCGCTCACTCTTGATACTTGTTGATATAGTCCCGCTTAGAAACTTGTTCTGGATATTCTTCTTGTAAGGTGACTGCTGGTTTGATCCCAAAACGCCTTTCTGACATTCTTCAAATGAATCTACTACTAACAGTGCAGAAATTCTCAAAGAAAGGCTCAGAACATTGGAGGATGATGCATTATGTTTTGCAAGAGGTTGCGTTTGCAAGGATCAAGTCATGGTCTCCAACAGGCAGCCAGATTACGAGTTCTTCATTTCTCGAAAAACACATCATAACTGGTTACATACAACTAATACCATCTCTTTCCGGTTTTGTGAATTTGAGTTTGCCTGCGTAGTGAACTGATGTTGAAATCTGAGTTGGCCTACATAGCGAAAATTGGAAAAGGGAAGAAGAATTGTAAATGGATAAGGATCTGTAAAGGGTAAAGGGAGAAGGAGATGGACTCTTCTGTTCTTCTGTTCTGTGTCTTAGTTTTTAGATAACAAATTGAAATTGATTTAGTGATGCTCCCTTTTCATCTTTGTTCTAGAATTCCATGAAAAGTGTACATGTCACAGGAGGAGAGAATCTCTTCGTGTCTCTGTCTCTTATCACGTAACTTGATGATTATTTGATAAAACAATTAGACAAAAGGAGATATGAAACCGAAGATAACTAAAAATCCCTTGCCACGAGAGGGTTGATCCCGTGGCTTGCTATTGATGCAAAAGCCTTTAACTAAATCTCAAGGAACATGTGAAACTCTAAGGCTGCAAAACAAAGAGTTGGGTTCCTTTTTGTATCCATTATTGTTCTTGTGCCCTCTTTTTATGGTTTGTACTTACATCCAGTCATCTCTTATGACTTGTATTGGTGTTAAGAAACTGCCATACGGCAGAGTTGCAGTGCCTGCCTTAATGCCTATTAAGTTTGAGAATGACTTGTATGTTATAGGTATATTGCCACACTGATATTTTGTGCTGACAATAAACTGACAATGTTGTTTTTCTCTACATATACTTGTTGTAATAGCAAGAATTCATCGTTTTCAGTCTTGACAAAATTGTACTTACAGGACAATTAAACAACTTTGATTAAAGACCAAAGCCACACGCACCTAATTTTTTTTGGGGGGGGGGGGTGTTTGGCTAATAGATCTTTGATAGCTAAATCAGTTTCTATGAAAAGATAGAGTTTAGCGCTTAATTGCATAGCACAAGCTTACCAGAAAATTGGTATAGAATGAGGTATTTATAGGAACTAGGGCCAACCATGGAGTGAGGGATCTCGCATCATATGTCACCATTTAATTGACCAAAGTGTGTCATCTGTTGAATGAAGCAGGAAATAATTTCAAAGATATTATCTTAGAATTATCTCGTAGAATACTTGATTGGATTTGACTATGCTTCCTTGAATAGAGGAATTAAGTATTTGCCGACAAAAAAATTAAAGGTAAGAATTAGTTATTGATTTTACTTTTAATTCTCTTGGCTTATCTCTTTGCCATGAACATATGAGCTTGGAGGAAAGTGTAGTCTGTGGCTTAGGTCTTCTTGTAGTTGAATTGCACGCGAAATGGATGTAGACCTCATTAATTTAATAAAGGTTATTCTCGTCAATTGTGAATAAACATTCAGATGTCAGCTCCATGATTTTTCTGAATTATTTTTTGTTCCACACTTGTATTATTGGTACAAAACATTATCATAACAATATACTCGTACCATAGAAGTTATTCTCCATTAATTGTTGAATGCCTAAAAAGGAATATGTGAGATTTTTTGGGGTTTTATTAAGTGAGTGACCTAACACTTATCTTTTTCTCTAGCTTTTGCAATAAATATCTAGATGAAAGCAGAGCACTCTGTCCCTTTCTTTCTGATCTTCCTTTTTCAATTGAAAGACATAAACACCTTAAATAAATCCCTGCCGAGCCACTTGATCTTTTATTAATCAAAGTAGAGAAAAAGAGCAAAAAGACAACCGTTTTATTTTGATTTGATTTAATTAAGGGTGTATTTTTTTTTTCGGTACTTTTAAATATTGGTAATGCTCGTTAGCTTATTTATTACAATTTGATGAGTTTAAATGTTAAGATTTATATCAATCTATTATACAAATCTAGAAATATAAACTCATCTCATGGTAATAAATAAAGTGATTAACATCACTATTACTTGAGAATGACGAGCACAAATATTCCCTTTAATTAAAGAAAGAGGGGGGAAGGAAAAAACTTCAAAGCTCAAACTTTGTAATAGCAGTCATTGGTCATTGAACCATATATGAATCTATGATACCTTGCACTCTTCTACCTTCTTGTCAAAAAATCTATTTATATCACATATTGTATATAATTATGTGTATTATCTTATCAAATAGTTCGTTTGTTGAGAGAAATAAGCACATATAAATATATAACTGATGACATTTAAGAATCTCTCATTCTCTACAATTGATAAGTTATATAATTCGGTTAGATCATAAACCAAATCAATACTTCTCTCATGCTTTGTTTGGAAAATATTAAAAAGACTACATGTGTGTATCACATTTGAGAATCACATGATGTGTCATGTGTACATGTAATATCAGCTAATAAAATTATTGTATCGAATGTATAATTGATCGCATGCATTACTTATCTCATCGCGTATAATAAAAATGTGATGTCCCATTTTACTTTAACATTACAACTTCACACGAAACGATTACTTCAACGACCTACAATCCACGTGGCAAACACCCATTTAATATACTGAGATTAATATTATGAATGGCCCAGTAATCTTTTGACAAAAGAAGTTTCCAAATCAAATCAAACCATCATTATGGATTTTGGTAGGGTAGTAAAGAATTGTATCCCTCTCTGGATCTTTAATGCTATTCAAATTTTGACGGGAAATATTTTAGTGTGCTGGAAATACACTTTAGACATTAAGTTTCTTAATATAAGTGGTTAAATACTTGAAGAAAAAAATTTACAACCATTTATATTATGACACTTTGTATACAAAATTATGTTCCTGACACATTGCAAAAATTTTCGATTTTGAGATCTTTCGATGTTGGCATAGGATCAATTGCGTGGTTAAAATCGAGGAGGCCATTTTTCCCTATTTAGGTACATTCATATGGCCAAAACACCAACCAAAATGGACAAAAACAGATAGTGTATTGATAGCTAAGTTGATCCTTCATGGGAGAGATGCTTTGGAACCTCCTCAATAAATAATGCTGAGAAATTAGAAAAAGAAAAGTATCTGTAATAAATATATAAAAATGTGCAATGTGCGCATCAGCATCAGTTGCCGTTTATGTACACGTTTTTATAAGATTTTACTGCTCAAATCCACCGCATTGTGGTATATGGTGTACCAAATATTATAAGCATCGAGTGTTTCTCAAATTTGTCTAGACAATGACCTCATATTGACACCATAAAGGGGTTGAAAGCACACTACTGATGAATAGAGATATCACGTAATGAATGAGACACTCGTATGTAGCAAGTAAGGGACACAAAGTACATGAGCGGAGTGAAAACAAAGCATGGGAAATCATTTGATTGCATATTGGATATAGATTCACGTCTTTGGATAAATATCCAATTACAACTGAGATTTTGATCACATTTTTTCACAATTAAATACACAGATCCACTTCTATTTTTTTAGGGTTTCGCGGAAGTGTAAAACCTTGTTCATTTTTGGGTGCGTTTGGTACGCAGACGGGACGGGACAGAACGGGACGGGACGGGACGAAGGTTCCATGCCCTCGGATGGAAGTGAGGAGGAAGAAGAAGGAGATAGAAAGGTTATAATTTTGTGTTCCACGGATGTGGAACGAGTTCGTTCCAGGGGGAGGTGGAACGAAAAATCATCCAAAACTTGTCCCGTGGAACAGCGCGTTCCACTCGTTTTAGGCGTACCAAACGTGGGACGGAACGCCTCGTCCCGTTCCGTCCCGTCCCGTCCCGCGTACCAAACGCACCCTTTGATGGCCCCATACTGACCTCACTTAATGTGAGAGAATTACTCTAGGCAGACATTATATAGAAATTTATCTCAATTTACAAGGTTATGCACAAGTTTTTATTAACGTTTTGACTTCTCAAATCAACATCGTGAAGATATGGTGTGCCAAATCTCCTAAGTATTGGATGTTTCTCAAATTTGCCTAAACAATAATTAGGAGTGATTTTACTTGTCACCCGTAAATCACATGATAAGTGAGGCGCTTTTATATTGTGATTGGGGAGTACCCGCCCAGAAGAGAGCGAAAGCAAAGCAAGAGATACTCATTGGTTGCGTACTAAATATAAAAATTGTAGCCTAAGAGATATCCCTGGTTTAGTTACAACCAAGATTTTCTTCACAATCAAACACAAATACGAAAAACCACTTCCAATTTTCTGTGGCATGGCTATAGAACTTAAACCACATAAAAGTCACAGGTCACAAGAAAGAAAGCAAAACAGAGGAGAAGTTAATGTAAATACAGATTGTTCTGTTTTTCTCCTCATGTACCACAAGGCACCTACACAATTAAAACCCTGATGTCCTTTCCAACCAGAAGCTGCATCAAACACGAAACAGATGATTTTCACGTCGAAATTTACTGCCCTCTCTCCCCCTGCTGCTGCTGGTAGTGGTGGTGGAGGTGGTTTTTCCTCTCAATCAACCCTTCCATTATTACCCTCTTGTTATTGTCCCTGCACTCCGCCTCCGACCACCTCCTCACATTTTCCGGCGATATTTTACATGAACTCCGCCACGGAAAAAAGTAGAGCCAAATCGATGAGACAAGGATTGCAATCGCCTTGCCCCAAAGCACCGTCACTGCAAGGCTGATGAGAAGAAAATATGTTCCGGAGTTGAAACCGGAGCACCCCACTTCCGTGTTCTTTGGTTTCGTCGCGGGGTTTTGAGGATTCCGGAGGCTCTGTTTCGTCGGGTCCGAGAAAGTTTTGGACGGCCTTTTGGATTCCGAAGCCGAACTCGAAGAAGATAATGCGGACGATGATGAACTGGAAGAACGAGAATGTAATGACATTTCAGAATTTGGTATTGTTTCTTCAAATTTCTTAACCGACTCTTCGCCTCCCAAATTCAGAGACGCCTCACTTCTGAGCGAAAAACACCGCTTTGATCCGAAAGAGTCCTGCCGGCAAACTTTCCGATCACGAGCTTTCTTCGCCTGCAAAATACAGAAAAGCATTGTTAAAATAAAAAATAAAAAAAAACCCAGAATCTATAATCCATCAAAGATTAAGGATTTCATAACACTGACCAAGATAGTTTCGAATACCACGGCTTTCACCGCCTTCGAAAAAGTTCGGCTCGGACGAGGAGGCATTTTCGAGTTCTCAGAATCCGCCGGAGAAGAAAACCCTCTGTCCAGAGACATGGTTTTCGTCACCAGAGCCGCCTTCTTGTCCTCCTTGTTTTCGACAGTCCGAACTTGTCTCCTCCGGACAGCTTTGGTCTCGAACACCATGTCCACGTCCACCGGTCGGAAACAGTGCAAAAACTTGGGTTTTGACTTCGAGACGTTTTTCTTCATTGCCTGTTAACAACAACAACAAAAAGAAACGCCTAAACGGGCTTGTTTAAGGTGGGATAATTATTGGGTTTTGAAGGTTACATATATCGGAGGAGGTAAATGGGTTAAGGTTTTGGTCAAAACGAGGAAAGAGCAAGAAGAGAGAGAGAGACTCTGTTTTCTTTTGGGAGTTTTGGGTGTTGGAGGCCGGCATTGGTGTCTTGTTCAATTACTAGACAACGAGTGATCGGTTGGAACTTTTGAGACTTTTGGGAGATATATACGAGGGGGTTCTCTCTCTTAACAAGAGTGTACCATATGGAGTTTATTTATCGAATCTTGGTAAAAGCCATCCAAAAAAATTAAAAGCTTTTGTCACATAGATGATTTATATGTTATGTTATCCAAGATTTTGTTTTTAAATTAGTTAGTTTTTTTACCATTAGTTTTGATTCTCGGTTAGATACTCATATTCTAATATAAAACTATAATATTTGGCCCAAGATATGGAGAAATTTTTTATTGTGATGGGAACACGGATGATAGACCAAGTGTTTTTATATAAGTAGTGGAAAATTTTATTTTTTAAGTTATTAACTTTTATTAACTTTTTAGCACACATATTCCACTATTTGTATAACGATACGTGGTGTACCACCTCTTGTGCTGGTCATACTGAAAAATCTTTCTAAGACATGCGCTTGTGGTTAATTTAGTATTTCGTCCAATTAAAACACACAATTGTACTAACCTTGATTAGGGCCATTTGGCTCCACGGATAAGTTGATCGGGCGATTTAGTTTTCGTGTTCTTGTTGCACAGAGTGGAAGACCATTTTCTACTGGTTTTTAGACCACTACAGTATTGATAGCCAAGCGGCCTAAGCCTGGGAATTACATTCCAATATTAGCTTACAAGGAATCCTCATGTATACAAGATCGAACCTCTTAACCTATTACCATTTAATAATTTCTAAGTGAATCATCACATTATAATCGTCTTTTAACTAATCACGTAGTTAACTATTGTGAGAGAAAGCCTTGTATGTACATTCGCTTTAGAACCTTTTTCTGCACGGGAGACAAGTTTAGGGTTACAAGTTATGTAGAACTCTTAGGCCAAATCGAATTAATGGTCTCCATGGTAATAGGGTACCAGGAAGATAGGCTTCATGGTAAAAGAACTTAGAATTAAAACCCTCGTGGAGAAGACCGTTAACAAATTTAATCTAAAAGTTAAACTTTTCGTCAAATATCAGTTAGATGCAAGCATAAAAAAATTTAGGTTCATGTACTCAAGTATCGGGTCCGCATATGAGCGGGTGCAAGGAAATCTACTTGACTTCATAACCTAATCATGTATTGTCACACTCTCATCAAAGATGTTGCCTCTCCATATAGGTTCTTCTTTGAGAAGTATTTTGCAGTCAACCAACGCCTATAGTCAGCTTCATATATCTTGAACTTCTCTATGTGGTTCGTGCTATGGAGGTCATCAAAATATGAAGAAATAATACCAGGCTTCTTCTCCTCCGCATCGAGATCTCCATTGTTGACTCCAGTTTCAACCTGTGGATTTGGAGGAGGGTGAGAGATGGGTTGAGTGGCGGAGACGGCAAGCTCACGGCCATTCCCACAATTTTGATGCTGCTGCTAACAGAGATTTGACTAAGCTACAATTACAAACAGGGGATAGATGAAGAAGAGAATAAGGTAAACAGAAAAAAGAGTGGTGATGGACATTTTTTTATCTCTGCATCTAACAAATATTTAAAGGAAATTCCACTTTCGGATTAAATTTGCTACCAGTCTTCACCAGGAGGATTTGAATTCTAATTTTTTTACCGCACGGACTCTCTTCCGAATACCTTATCACCACAAGTACCATTAATCCAATTTGGCCAAACTCTTATTTGTTTTTTGGGGGGAGGGGGAGGGGGAGGGGATTATGGGTTATCAATTTGTAATGAGTTGGTTGGTGTGGTTGAGACTTATGGTTTGAGTGTTTGAGATGGTGGCAATTAATTGGCCGTCCATTTGATTGTCTTTTAGCATAATATGCGATTAAGAACTTGAGTATTTCTTTTTCCTACTCTAATTATATTGTTGCAGAATATAGATATTGATATTGACATTGCATGACTCATTTTACTTACTTTAAAATGTTGTGCCTTGACCAAAATAGAAAAACAAAAACATATCCGATTTGACTTATAACATGTCGATACAAAGGAAAGCTAGCAAGAGTAATAACTATAGTCTCCAGTCCATAGTACATGCCAATATTATAATTTTGATGTCTCTAAATTGGTACAGGTACTTCTATGAATCTATATATTGAGAATTAACAAGTAAAATGGGAAGAAATTGGCCATAACGCATGAATCTAATGTCTTTCATGTCTTGTATATCATGGTAATTTTTTCTTAGTACACATGAGGTAGAAGATGAGTACTTTTACCAGTGTGGTGAGTACATCGGTGAGTTAAAGACAAGGGACAAAAAAAAGAAAAGGGGATTCAAACTCGAGAGCAAGAAGACATCCACACTATTATAGTCAACTGGGATAACTCAGGTTTGCATTATCATTCTTTCTCATGAAAGCCTAAAGCGGTTTTTGACTTACAATTAGTAAGTTAATACGGCGCTAACTACTTGTTTAGACATATTTTACAATATTTTTCATAATCTGAACCGACCCTTTTTAAGGTCATAACTAAAAGGTCATCTTACAAACTCTCACTAAAATCGAAAGACGTTTAGTTCTAATTGGGAGTTGAGAAATATATGAACATAATGTTGTTGATAAACCTTGAAATGTTCACAATAATGATTAAAGGCTAAAGATTTCCACTTTGGATGAATTTCTGCAGAATGATTTATGAATAAGAACCTAAAAAATGAACGGTTCAAATCAATGAGATTACTTTGTGGAGCAGACCGTAAAGAATTGTTAACTTCATATTAAGTTACTAACTAGTTAGCACTTGAGCGTTCTTTTCAATTAATTAATAAATTAGTTAACTAAGCAAATTTTGGGGTAGAGATCAATGGCCCAACAAATTGAGGAAAGAAGCAAGAAATGACCCTTGGGCCAAAAAACTCAAAGCCCTAATCGTCAGCTGGATCTTGTAGCCTGGAACCAGCATTTCCTAGTCCAACCCACCTGACAAGAAAATTAGGTTAGGACATTATGGATAAAAAAAGACTGGCTCAAAACTAAATTCCAGCGGTATTGACTGGTCTTCTTTCGAATTAGAAAGTTGGAGTCAAGTTCCCAACAATTAAACGCGCAAGGTATCACTATTGTTTAAACAAATTAATTAGTAAGTTAAATTGAATATACATGCATGCATTAAGCTTGGTGTAGCTTGGATTACTGAAGTCGTTTTTTTTTAACGAAGTACTGGAGTCAAGTCTGATCATCTGCAGAATTATTTCTTTCTGGCAAAAAAATAATTTAAAGCTTGACTGTGACTTAGTCCGATAATACTAAATAAAAATAATCAAACGCGTACTTAGGGTTGACCTTGATTTAGTGTCGAAATACCCAAAGGATTTTCTTACCATTCCAAATTAAGTTCCAGCAAATAAACAAATGGTTTGGTTAGATGCGGTTTGGTTAGATGCAGTGCACGTACAAGATAGAACAAGAGGAGAAGTTTCTGCCTCCCAGGTCAATCTTACATAAACTATATCATACATAGTCACAAGCATTCTTCATTAGGGCCGATTTGGATGGAGAGTGCTTTCAAATCTAATGATTTAAAGGGGTAACTTGTTTGCTTAATCCATATTAATATATGCTAGGGTTTGAATATGAAGGAATATGGATGAAACAACTGGATTTCAAACTATTCACATAGCTAGTTATTTAGATTTTTTTTGTCTAACAATAGATTTGTGAGATTAGATGTTAGATTAGCCATCGACGGAGTTCGAACCCACACCGTCATGTAAGGGTTCAACACATTTCCATCACTATGGTAAATGACCACTTGCATTTAGATTCACTAATTCCAAATGTACACCATCTAGTTATAACAAATACATTCAATCTAATATATTTTTTGGAAAATTTAATTAACCTTATTGTCAAATCCAAATACGTGTTCTCAAATATCCAAAGGGAGCCTTGCCCAATACACAGATAATTACATAATTCATAGTGGTTAATGAAATTATGTTTTAAGAAAATTATTTTATATCACCATGTTAATTAGTTAGCAGCCACTTGATTATGAGGGCTATCATAAATATAGGAAGATTCTATGGTACCTTATTAAAAAAAAAAAGTATTAGTACTATTTAAGATACACTATGATAGTTCAGAATTACACTCTAGGTTATATAATTATGATAAGGTTCAAGTTAATGACTAAAGGATGAAGCAATTATTACTATAACAAGGTTGGTGGTTACGTTGTGGACATTCTATTACATTATCAAGGCAGCTAGATTTGTGTACTTCAACATGATAGACTTACAAAATTAACATTTATTATTATACCAATGACGTACGATTAGAATATAGATGTATGATTGCTAGGGAACATTATGAACTTACACAATATTGTAACCGTGTTACAACATGATGTTAACATACAAGGTCTAAGGTTAGGTTACACTGTAATCATTCAAATTTACACTCCAAGGTTACATAATTTTCTGAACGTTATATTAATTACACCAAATGACACTAATATTACTATACCAAGGTTGCCTTTTACAGTGTGGACGTTAGATTACATTGTTAAGGTAGTATATTATAGTTGGACGTTATTGATTACAATTTAACATTCAAATTAAATGGTACTGATATCTTTTTTATTTTTTTTATTTTTTTAGGGTGGTGCTATTCACACACCATTTTTACCTTTCATACACCCCTCTTAATTTCCAGCCATCGGATCAAATGATTTAAAGAAGATCAATAGACAAAATTAACAAGGGTGTGTGGGAGGTAAAAAGAGGTGTGTGAATAGCACTACCCATTTTTTATTTAGGTATTGTAGACGGAACCTAAATACATATATACATTTTGTATCCATACATGAGTAATGTCTTGTTTTATAGATATTTATATAGGTAGACCGTATAATATGATTATGATATGGTTATATTAATACAAAAAATGAAGTTATTACTACAACAAGGTCGGTGACTACGTTGTGAACATCTTATTACATTGAAGTAGATAATTATACTTAAATGTGATTACATACATTACACCACCCAAAGTTCAAGAAATTTTTTAGTGTGACCGGTACACGGGATGGTACACCACGTGTCACTATACAAATGGTGGGATATATGTGTTAAAAAGTTAATAACTTAAAAAATAAAAAATTTCACCATTTCTATAAAAACATGTGATGTACCTCCCGTACAATGAAAAATTTCTCCAAAAGTTCAAATTAAATGACATGTATAGCTTTTCTTTTCTTTTTTAATTTTTATTAAAAATGGCACAATAGACTAACCCCATATTCACACATTTTATGTCCTTGCATCCAATGAAGCAACTAAATTGGTGTAAATAAATATGTGAACATAACAACAAAACAAGTTGTGTTTAATTAGCTTTAGGTGTAATCTTCCACGTACATATGACTTGGTGACGTTGAGGAAGAAGTGGGAAGGGGACATAGTGAGAAAACGTGAAAACATGAACCGCATATAAAGAGAACTCAATAATTCAAAGCACATGAGCATCTTGACTTTGACTTCAAAGTCAACACTCTTTCTTCGTACATGGAATTACAAAGTAGATGACGACGCATGAAATATGCTTAACCTTTTTATGTGCATGGATTTTCTTCTTTTTTTGTGTGGACAATATGCATGGAATTCAAGCCTGATGATGACTGCTATCCGCACTGTGGGCCTCTGTGTACTGCATAGAAAACGAGTTAGCGAGACGACGGTTCATACACGCACGCAATAACCTCCTTGAATTCTACATTTAGGAGGACAAAAATGCAAAATGCTTCAAGTTGTACGTGTTATGACCATTTTTTTTTTCTTTGGAAATAAGAAGTTGTAGTTTTAATTGTAATACTTAGGTTATACACAAAAGAATAATTGAGGAACTTTTATTGATAATTTGTGAGTTGAAATCCTTGTGTAAACTACTAATATCACTACTTTCTCTTTAGTGTTAAGTAGTTCTTTGATTTTATTTTTTTATTTCATCATGATATTAAAGTTCCTAATTGTATAAGGAGACGTGATTCACGACTCCGTATGGATAGATATGCAAATTAAAAACAAATTTACACAAGACTCTAAAAATATGAAAAGTAAACATAATTGTTAGTGCTCTATAGAAGTCTCAAAAAGTGAACTGAAGGCATGTTCAAACTCTCAAAGCTAGAGAGGAAGGATGTTCAAACTCTCAAAGCTAATTTGAGAATTTGAAAATAAAAATCACACAATATTATTATTCAAGAATATCTTACATACACTTGAAGAATTTTGGTTCGACACGTAGCTCTTGTGTGCATGTTGGCGTTACTTTATTTTTAGAAAGATGATAATACTAGATATTGTGCCGAGTATGCTACCAATCAATTTTTACCTCTTATTCTAGTGTGTGCTTCCGGAGCACTGGGATAGTTCTTAGTTTAATATACTTACCAAATTATGTTTGTAAGTGCTACGGCAATCCCTTGTCTGTTAAAAATATCTTTTATGTGCATGGAATTTATATTCTTTTATTTTTACAATAAGGAAAGCCAAAAGTGAGATTAGGGATTTGATTCTTGAACCTTGAGGTAAGCAAAAATTCTAATGTTTTTAACTAAAAAGCTACAGGCCTTTGCAATCTAAAGTGAGCTCAGGTATATAACAAATAAAACATCGCATCTTTGGATTAAAATTATTATTGAAATTGTTTTGATGCTTATAAAATTAATTTATAATCCGCTATGCTGGAGTGGGATTGATTTTGGATTCTACTGGGAAAAAAAAAATTTATAAAAAGGAAATTTCATGAAAATGGTTTGTGCTAAGTTTATTTTAATAAAAAAATCATGCTATAACTTTATTTAATGAAAAATACTTAAAAATTAATGAAAAAGACATAATTCTAATATTAAAAAAATTTAAAAAAAAATATGACGCGCGGACTTGCGCGGCCTCGTACAAACTGTTTATGAAACTTAACGGTACTACACTATTTATGAAACTTATTACATTGTTTATGAAACGTACGACACTATTTATAAAACTTACTATGTACTATTTATGAAACTTAACGGTATTACATTGTTTATGAAACTTAACGATGCTACACTGTTTATGAAATTTAATGGTACTACACTATTTATGAAACTTAACGGTACTACATTCTTCTCTCTCTTCTTCTTGAATTTTCTTGGCACATTCTAGCCTTCCAAACACATTTTCTTCTTCTATTTTTCTTCAATACTCATCAAATTTTCTCTGTATCTCTTCAATTTCTTAACTTTCTACACCAATTACTTAATTTTCTTCTATTGTCCGCCCATCTGCGGTTTCCTTGACATGCCCCAACCCTGATATCCCCAAATATTAGGGTAAGCACATGTTGGCCAACACCTGAGGGTGACGAAACCATTTTAAACATGCATATACCTAAAACATGTAATTAGAAAGAGATACGCAAATGCAAAATCATGTTCAGAGCATACAACTACTTAAGAATAATGGGAAGGAATTAAAATAAAAAGGTACAAACCGAGGAATAAGTCATACCCAAAGAAGACTCGAAGATGCCTAAGCTGAAGTGCCCTGACTCTGGGATTGTGTGCCTCGATTCTAACTCTTGAAGGGGGTGCAAAACAGAAAAGGTTAGTGGACCAAAGTTTATATTAATACTAATAATAGGAAAACCATTTTATTTAGGAACATACTAACCCCCTGTTTTGAAAACATATATATAGTACTACATAATAGATTTTTTGAAAACTCTAGCATGAAATGAAAACGTTCGTAAAACATGTATGTGTAAAACAATGCTCGATAAATATGCCATCTCCGTCTGAAGGTAAATCCGTAAACCTCATCATATTGTACTCTCTAAGGGTATCATAGTCGCCCGAAGGCAATACTTGTCCATCACCCGAAGGTGAAGTTGTACGACACTGGGTTACGTTAGTGAAGAAACAAGGTAGGCCCCATCACCCGAAGATGAAGTTGTACGACTCCGGGTTACGCCGGAGAAGAAACATATAACCATAAATATCCTCAAATGTGTCCTATGGCCATAGAAATCTACATACCCGTGTTGTGTGGATGTGTTGTATGATAACCCACTAGATAAGTACCGAAAACATATCTAAAAATCTCATATCCAAATCCAAGGTTCAAAACCTCATTTCATAAATCCAAGATAAACCATATTCATAAATCCGTAACATAAATCATATTTGAAAGCTATATATAATTTCATATATGAAAATCCCATAAGTCATAACCTTTACTAAAATGTTAATTCGATAAATCATAAATATTTTGTAAAAGTAATTCAAAAAAATCATAAATATAGAAATCCGTAAAAACATATTACAAAACATGCTTAATTCATGAAATATGCAGTGCATGCAAACCTAATATTTTATAAAAACATGCAGGTTTAGAAGGGGTCTACTCACAAGTATTCCATTGCTCGGGAGCCGCTAGAACTAGTGAGGATGGTGCCACTTCCCATAAACGCACCTAAACACATATAGAGGACATTTAGTAAAACTCTATTAAAACGGTCGAATTTTAGAAAACGGACAGCTGATTCGGATTCGGCACGTCAAAAAATCTAGAGAGGGACCTAGGGTACCCTCACACGTTGCCATAAGGCGGCGGCCTGGAAAGCCACGCGCCACCACACGCGCTGCCACGCACCGAGTTGGGTCACCGGAAAGTTGACTGGAAAAGTTGATGGCGGTGAAGCACAATACCTCCAGTGGAGGCGCGTGTACTCCACGCGCCGGCCATGATAACCCTCCACGCACGCCCATGCGCAGACCTACGTGCTGACATGGAACTTGGGTATAAGTTTGGGTCGAGTCAGGGCTTTAGGTAAATGGGTTGAGCCTGGGTTATATGGCCCAAGGGTTTGGGCCGGGTGTATAGGATTGGGCTTAGGCTAGGGTTAACAGATTAGGCTTGGGTTTGGGTCAGTAGATTAGGCCTGTACTGGGTTTGGGTTTGGACCTAGTTACTAAACTGGGACCGGTAGTGGGTTATGGACTTGGGCCCGAGTGTATGGCGCAAAAGGTTTGGGCCGATTCTTGGTTACGAGTCAGGTTTGACTTGCATAAGCTCGCAGGTCGCACCAGTATGACCTAATGAAGAAAAAGGCCGGGTTATTGGCCAAGAAAATCTCGAGCTCTAATCGAGCTTAAAACTCAACCAAACTTTGTAATCCAATACATCAAATTGAAGCCCGAGAGACAAGGAATCGAAATATACCTATCTCGTGGCTTGTCGTGGCTCGAAAACGGCCGGCAAATCTCGGTTCCCTCACCAAAATCTGGGCAAGTCTTCACAGCGTTATAACTGCGTCAAAAATCCACAACAACTCCTCAAAACATCTTGAACACACTCCTAAACTCGATCAAGATGATTCTAAGGACTTATCTACATCGACAACGTCGAAAACTCGTTGGAAAACTCTATGTATAATGTGCAATGAGAGAAAGGGAGGAAGATAAGTCTCAGCCGGTTTGGGGTCATGATGTGGTGGTCTAGGTGGTGGTGGGGTCGCCAGAGTGTAAGCCACGATGGTGGTGAGAGTGGTGTTGTCGCCGTGTTGTTGTGTGTGTGCATGAGTGTATATATGGGGGTCGAGAATGAGAAGAAAGAGTTGTAGAAGAGAGAGGTGAGGAAAGAAGGGTTCGAGAGTCCACGTGAAGAGAAGAGAGGGAAAATAAAGAAAGATAGAAAGTTCTAGAGAGAATGAGAACTTGAGGAGGGATGACACCCTAGAAATGAGGAGGAGATCTGCCACATGTTAGCACGGGAGTGGCCCAAAGTAGAAAATATCTCTATTTGGTTAAATTACCAAAATACCCTTATCATTTCGAGTTTCTTAAAATCTTCGTTCTAACTCCAAATTCGATTCCTCTTGCGCCCATGTGTTCGCGAAAATGAGTACTACGAGGAAATGCCACAAAAAAGAGCTTTACGCGACACAACATGACACAATGGTCAACAAAAATCAACGTTTTTACCTTGAAAGGTATTTTCATAATTTCACACTTTAAAATTTTCAAAATATTTGGGGACGGGTCATTACAATCTACCCCCCCTTAAGAAAATTTCATCCCCGAAATTTAAAATAACTCGCTAAATGGAAAATACTTGAAAATAAGGAGAAAATATGTATGTATATCTACAAGGAAGAAATCAAGTTAGAGCGGTTGCATAAAAGAGAATGTCATTCCGTCGTGATCAGATTGCAATGATTCCTCTTTTATGCCTTCAAGCTCATACCTTATTCCTTCCTCAATAGTATAATGCTTGTATAAAATTATAAAGTTGAAAATACAAATTACTTTGTAATAACATAAAGTCAAAAATATATACGTAGTATAAGATGATGACCAAAAATAGATATATATACTAACGTAGGATTCAAATACTTATATGGAGTTGAAAATTGAAAATGGAAATAACTCACCCAAAATTTGTAATGGAAAAAAATACATATATAAATAAAATAATGTAGTTCAAAAATATTTGCACGGAAAATCAAAACCAAAATGAAAATGGGCGTTGCCAAGCAGTCGTTGTGTCACGTACTTCGAGAATGACTCTCTGTGTCACAAGTCGAGTCTAAACCATAACTAGCAGTAACTGTTGCCGTATACGAGCCGACTTGCCCACTTTCTTAGCGAACCCAACAAATAAGCCATCAATATTATAGTCTGCAACTTGTAATGCCGATAACTCATCATTGTCTCGATAAGAAAATGAGAAGTTCCTGAGGATGCCACAATTACCATTTTGCTCCTCAATGTGAAAATGTGCTAAGATCGTCCGATTCATGCCTCAATTGTGCTCCCGCACTATTCCAAAGCATACTAATCAGAGCTGCCTGAAGTGCTTCGACATCCACATATATCCGAACAATAAGGCTTTGGGATGAAGTAGTTGCAAGATGCGTAGAGACGAACACATGTTGTGAAACAATTCTTTCGTGACTAATCACAATCGTTGCTCTCCGGATCAAAAAGTATAAAATTTGAAACCGATAATAGAGGAACAAAAAATCTGACTACTTCCCTCGAATAACGGTTACCCTTCAAACCATGTATAGAAATTGACGCCACAAATGCCACGCTCAGAGTTTACATTTTTATCTTCACCAAATCCATGCCAAAAGACTGCTTATTTCCCAAGGCCACTTGGAATTCTTCCTAGTAAGTCTAGTAAGCTGGTGAAATGGTTATGCTCCTAGTGTTCCCGTTAGAATCGATATGAAACTCACACATTTTAGCCGAGTCGATCCATCGTGAATTCCTCACGAATTTAGCGAGGAACCATGTCGAGAAAGCTAAAAGAACACTCAAGGAGTTTAGGGGTCAAAACAAATCCATTAACTCTAGAGTTCGAGATATCTGGTTTGAATATGCAACTCCGATGCTTGAATATGTATGAATACTTAACTAGATTAGAGGATAGAAATTGAAATGATCGAATGCTAACTTAGTATATTGATGATTGAGAGTCATGCTGCGAAAGTATTCGAAAGTTCCGCATAAGATGGAACTATGACTAATTGAAGAATATTCGAGTATCGATGTGTTTTCCTACTGAGGTGTTTAGCAACTACGCTTGCACAATCGGGGTGGTACGCGATGGTGCAAACATAGGCACTAATATATTCAATCAATCACCGCCACCAGAGACTTAGCTCATTGGGAGTGAAAATATAGCTAAGAAATTTACGAGGTTGAACGATAGTCTAATAAAAACTGATGAACGGAAATTTAAGTTTTTCTCACGACCCAAAATTCACAAAGATTCATTACAACGTAGGTCCAGGGATATTAAATCACCAGTAATGAAGATTCGCTCGATAGAGTGCTGATTGGGTAATTCAAGGGCTGACGTTCTCAACTAAAAACTTTGATTTTTAAATGGTCTTCCTGGATAGTCTGTCTACTTCTGAAATAAGATGAATAACCGTAGGGTAACCCAAGATTTGAGAATGAGGAATTCAGCCAGATGGTTCAAGGTATAGTCTTCACAGATTGATGGATAATATGCCAAGTAAGATGGTCGACAAACATCGAATCATTATCAAAATTTCCACGGAGTGGATGTGATGGTTCACTTCATGTTGTTCCAACATCGAAATGCCTAAGCATTACTCGATCATACGCCTTTAATGCACGGTTACACGTTCGATAGAACATCATCGTAGGATTCGAAATTGATTGACGTCATCGAATGGTGTAAGAAGGATGGTTGAATGAGACAACACCTCAAACAAAACTGACTTTTCTCCTAGCCAAAAGAAATGAAAGTAAGGGTATGGTCAAGGAATTGTTGTCAACTGTCGATAAAATTGACAAGACCAATGATATTTCGTAATTCACGACACTTGTGATGATTTTCGATTTCCAACTATCACAACATTGGATTTAGTAAGGATATCTTCTAGTACGCTTACTTCTCCCAAGAGAAGTACGAAATCTAAGCAAGGTTGACATTTGAGGAATTCGGTATGTAGCTGGTTGTTGATGTTTACCAAAATAACCTCGTGGTCGGAGTAGCCAAGGAATTTGATTATGTTTACCCTACATATATATGCTAAGTTCACATACAACTGGTGTTTCCTTGATTTTCTTCAACACCAACCTCCGATGTTGTGCGTAATCTCCCAACAACTATGCCTCTGCCCGTCATTCCTAAGGAACACATGTTACAGAGTACCATCATCGTCTCTGATCCTCAGTTGATACTAACTAGACTTCCTCCCACTAAGATTTCCACAATTTCATGTCATTCTAAGCAGAATCGACTATGCCTGCCATTCCATGGGAACGCATGTTGCAGAGTAACGGTCCGATATTGAAAGTCACTCATTAATCAATTACGTCGAACTTGAGGCACAATCTCGACACAAATTTCTTATATTTTAAACAGGATACGACTATTTAGGCAGAATGAGGGTTGCATAACCGTGCTGAAGGACATCAATAGAGAGAAGCCATGACATCCAAATGATATCAAGGTCGACACATTACTAAAGTAAGAGAAGATCCTAAGTATGCTCTGAACAAACCACGCCCTGATACCAAATTGACACGCCCCAACCCCGATATCCCAAAATATCAGGGTATACACATGTTGTCCGACACCCGAGGGTGACGAAGCCATTTTAAACACGCATATACGTAAAACATGTAATTAGAAAGAGATACGCAAATGAAAAATCGTGTTTAAAGCATACAACTACTTAAGAATAATGTGAAGGAATTAAAATAAAAAGGTACGAACCGAGGAATAAGTCCTACCCAAAGAAGACTCAAAGATGCCTAAGCGAAAGTGCCCTGACGCCGGGATCGTGTGCCTCAATTCTAACTCCTAAATGGGGCGCAAAACAGAAAAAGCCAGTGGACCAAAGTTTATATTAATACTAATAATAGGAAAACCATTTTATTTAGGAACATATTAACCCCCTGTTTTGAAAACATATATATAGTACTACATAATAGATTTTTTGAAAACTCTAGCATGA
This sequence comes from Malus fusca, assembly GCA_035220775.1. NCBI lineage: Eukaryota > Viridiplantae > Streptophyta > Magnoliopsida > Rosales > Rosaceae > Malus > Malus fusca. The sequence continues at coordinate 6,759,724 of CM069067.1, read as the reverse complement.
AATGAAAACGTTCGTAAAACATGTATGTGTAAAACAATGCTCGATACATATGCTATCTCCGCCCGAAGGTAAATCCATAAACCTCATCATATCGTACTCTCTAGGGGTATCATAGTCGTTCGAAGGTAGTATATGTCCATCACTCGAAGGTGAAGTTGTACGACACTAGGTTATGCTAGTGAAGAAACAAGGTAGGCCCCATCACCCGAAGGTGAAGCTGTACGACTCCGGGTTATGCTGGAGAAGAAACATATAACCATAAATATCCTCAACCGTGTCCTATGGCCATAGACATCTACATACCCGTGTTGTGTGGATGTGTTGTATGATAACCCACTAGATAAGTACCGAAAACATATCTAAAAATCTCATATCCAAATCCAGGGTTCAAAGCCTCATTTCATAAATCCAAGATAAACCATATTCATAAATCCGTAACATAAATCATATTCGAAAGCTATATAATTTCATATATGAAAATCCCATAAGTCATAACCTTTACTAAAATGTAAATTTGATAAATCATAAACATTTCGTAAAAGTAATTCAAATAAATCATAAATATAGAAATCCGTAAAAAAATGTTACAAAACATGCTCAATTCATGAAATATGCAATGCATGCAAACCTAATATTTTATAAAAACATGCAAGTTTAGAAAGGGTCCACTCACAAGTATTCCATTGCCCGGGAGCTGCTCGAACTAGCGAGGATAGTGTCACTTCCCACAAATGCACCTAAACACATATAGAGGCCATTTAGTAAAACTCTATTAAAACGGTCGAATTTCGGAAAACGGACAGCGGATTCGGCAGGTCGAAAAACCTAAGGAATGACCTCGGGTGCCCCCATGTGTCACCATAAGACGGCAACTCGGAAGACCACCCTCCGAATTGGATCGCCAAAAAGTTGGCCAAAAAAGTCTACGGCGGCAGAGCACAATACCTCTAGCGGAGGCGCCTGTGCTCCATGGCAGGGCTTTGGGTAAATGGGTTGGGCCTGTGTTACATGGCCTGGGTGTATAGGATTGGGCTTAGGCTAGGGTTAGCAGATTGGGCATGGGTTCGGGTCAGTGGATTAGGCCTGTACTGGTTTAGGTTTGGACTTGGTTACTAAACTGGGCCGGGTAGTGGGTTATGGACTTGGGCCCGAATGTATGGCCCAAAGGTTTGGGCCTATTCTTGGTTTCGAGTCGGGTTTGACTCGAATAAGCTTGAGGGGTCGCACCCGCCGGACTTAATGAAGAAGAAGGCCAGGTTTTTGGCCGGGAAAATCTCGAGCTTCGATCGAGCTCAAAACTCAACCAAACTTTGCAATCCAATATATCAAATTGCAGCTCAAGAGACAATGAATTGAAATATACCTATCTCGTGGATTGCCATGGCCAGAAAACGGCTGGCAAATCTCGGTTCCCTCGTCGAAAACTGGGCAAGTCTCCATAGCGTTATAAATGCGTCCAAAATCCACAATAACTCCTCAAATCAGGAGGATTCTAAGGACTAATCTATAACGTCGAGAACTCATTGGAAAACTCTGTGTACAGTGCAGTGTCACTATGCAATGGAAGAGAGGGAGGAAGAGAAGTCTCAGCCGGTCTGGGGCCATGATGGGTGGTCCAGGTGGTGGTAGGGTCGTCGGAGTGTAAGCCACAGTGGTGATGAGGGTGGTGTTGTCGTCGTGTTGTTGTGTGTGTGCATGAGTGTATATGTGAGGGCTCGGGAAGGAGAAGAGAGAGGTGAGGAGAGAAGGGAGAGAAGAGAAGGAAAATAAAGAAAGAGAGAGTTCTACAGAGAGAATGATAACTCGAGGAGGAAGGACACCCCAGAAATGGGGAGGGGATCTGCCACATGTCAGCACGGGAGTGGCCCAAAGTACCCTTATCATTATGAGTTTAGTAAAATCTTCGTTCTAGCTCCAAATTCGGTTCTGCTTACGCCCATGCGTTCGCGACAACGAGTACTACGAGGATATGCCACGAAAAAGGGCCTTACGCGACACGACATGACGGTCAACAAAAGTCAACATTTTTACCTCGAAGGGCATTTTCGTAATTTCACACTTTAAAATTATCAAAACACTTGGGGACGGGTCGTTACATTCCTCTTCTCTTCCACCTACAATCTCACCTTCTCCCTCTGCAAAATAAAAAAATAACGCAAATGAAATCACTAAATTAAATCGAATTCACCCACGGATATGAGCCCATATTGTACCCTCGCTTCATGTCCTTCAATTTCATAAGCATCTCAAGTCTTCGATCATTTCAATATCTATGTGGACTTAAAAACCTTGAATTTTGGTTAACATACAAGTTTGGTTACCATAAAGTTATTAGATGGCTTTTGGTTAAGATTCAAAGTTTTGAAGCAATTTTCATTAGTTTTCCTTTTTTTACATATCTACAGTAATTAAATGTAGCTCTCCATCCAATTTCTTTAGCTTGGGTGTCATCTTGGAGAAAATTTTCCTTATGCCCATAACACAAGTGGTATACCACGTGTTATTATGTAAGTGGTGAAATTTTTTATTTTTTAATGTTATTAATTTTTTAACACAAGAATATCACCACTTGTATAGAGACATGGTGTACCACCTCGTGTTCCGAGCACATTAAAAAATCTCTCGTCATCTTGACTACTATTGAGAAACAACACCACAAAAATAAAACAGGGAAATGTAAATTTGAAGTCTTTTTCTTATTCTAAGCAAAAAAAAAAAAAAAAAAAAGAAGTCTTAATGATAGCTGACAATGGGGGAGAAAAAAGACTGGAAAATGAGGGGTGGGGTGTGGTGTACGCGCGCCAGCATGTGGGTCTTTTATGTTTTTATTATTTTTTAATATTTTGTCCTTATCGTTAAATAGAGTTAGTAGATAATTTTTTATTAAAATGCAAAAATTTGAAGTCATTTTCATTAGTTTTTCCTTTATAAAATCCACTGATCGTATTTGAGAGAAAATAATCTTGACGAAAAGTTGAGGCCATGTTTCTTTGCAGTTTTCAGGTCTCAATCGCCTTTCCTGAAGTCATTCTCAGTTTGCCTTTCAAAATCCATGCCTTTATTCAATAATAGGGTGGGAAATCATTCTCAGTTTCTCAACAGGAGTCTTTAATTAAAGTACACTGCTATATAAAATCAATTAAGGGAGTAAAATACCTCTTGTATTTCCTATTTTTTAAGACCTGATGGAGTGAGGACCGTACATATGTTACCTAAAAGGGTCCCAATTCGCCCGATTAGGACACCCCAAATGGGCAGATGGTGTGTGTTGCTTCCATCGCATTTATTTTGGCGGTCTTGAAAGAGAAAGACTCTTCATTGACCATGAAAGCATTCAAACCATATAACAACAAATCCCTTTTCACACGTGGTGTGAAACCTCTTACTAACTATGTTGCTTCCATCGGCAGTTAAATTACTACGTGTTATTTAAAAAATAAGGCATTCATACATTGTATGATATGTAGCAATTACTTGATGAATTAATTATTATTTGAAAATTTGATAGAATAAATTACAACTTATATTGAATGGTTTCACTTGTAATCATACCAATTGTGATAAAATTTAACTTTTGTGAGACTGTAGGTGATTAAGTTGGGATAGCTTTGTGTGATTAGTAGTATGCCGTTGAATTGACTCTTAAATCTTCACATAGTATTAGAGCCCTGACATCATCATACGCGATACAATCCTATCTCGAAAATAGGACATAACAATATACCCAGGTTTCAGCCATAGAACATTAGTAGTTAGGGACAATATCCAAAGTCTCTCATTGAATTATTCCACTCCTAATTGCACTGAGACTTTTTGTGATAAAACTAACAAATGCCAAACTAACTGTGCATCTAGTTAAATTGGGACAACATCAGTGTGATTAGCAGTGATCTATCAGCTCGACTCTGAGTTCTTGACATTAATCATCCCAGTTCTTATACATAGATATTACCAGAGATAGACTATCAATCATGTAAACATATATATAAAAGAGTAATGTTGATAGAAATAGTAGTTTATTTTAAATCACTAAATCTAAGCTTCCTATTAATAAAACCCTGTTTGTCAACCAAAACTTTTTGAAATTACTATTCTAACATTCTCAACAAAGCTAAACAAAATTAAAAGACATGGCGATTTAGTAATTCCATAGCGAACAATACTTGGCTACTAAAAGATGAGTATGAATTCCTACTCAAAAGTCTTAGTGTTTTAATCACAGAGCTTTGTGCTTATGATCAAAACTGTTCATACTATGAATCACATTGTAAAGATCATTTCTGCAAAAAAAATAAATTAAAACTAAGGTAGTTTAGTCAATCTATTGTACCAAATACATAGACGATTCATAATGCTTTTACCGATTTCGTTCATTTGATTTTAAACAGTTTGATGACCAAACGACCTTAGTTTTAATTGATTTTTTGCAAAGATATTCTTTATAGGGTGATTTATAATATGAACGGTTCTAATTATAAACATGAAGTTCTATAAATTGACAACGAACAATTTTGAGTAAGAGTTTCTACTTATTTTTTAGTAGCCAAGTATTATTCTTCCATAGCACTCAAATTTTCTTTTTTTTTTTACAGGAACCTCACAGTCGGTAAACATAACATATCCTATTTAAAAAATAAAAAATCGAAGGAGATTATTTATTTATTTTTCTTTTTAAGCCCACATGTCCCACTTCAAAACCGCCCCCTAACCCCCTTCTTCAAAGTTCCACTTTAAAACTAAGGTAGTTTAGTCAATCTATTGTACCAAATACATAGACTATTCATAATGCTTTTACCGATTTCGTTCATTTGTTTTTAAACAGTTTGATGACTAAACGACCTTGGTTTTAATTGATTTTTTGCAAAGATATTATTTATAGGGTGATTTATAATATGAACGGTTCTAATTATAAACATGAAGTTCTATAAATTGACAACGAACAATTTTGAGTAAGAGTTTCTACTTATTTTTAGTAGCCAAGTATTATTCTTCCATAGCACTCAAATTTTCTGTTTTTTTACACAAACCTCACAGTCGGTAAACATAACATATCCTATTTAAAAAATAAAAAATCGAAGGAGATTATTTATTTATTTATTTTTCTTTTTAAGCCCACATGTCCCACTTCAAAACCGCCCCCTAACCCCCTTCTTCAAAGTTCCACGCCCATTTTTTTTTTTAAGTTTTTATTTTTTTATTTTTAAACAAGTGATATAAATAGTTTTATAACAAATAGTAGAGAAATTTAATTACACACGTATAACGCATATGATTAGTAGTTTTTATAATAGGATTTGATCAAAATCAACATTTTGATACTAACTTTGCCATTAATCTATACTTGAAATACAAATTAATTATTGACCCAAGCCAAACTTCTTATAATTTTTTTGAGGTAATCCAGACAATTAATCACTATTTAAGGTTTGTAGACAAATTAAACATTTTCATCAATTTCATTGACAAACATGCTAGCAAAAGTTTTAGGGTAAATTTTAATATTTCATAATCTCAAAACAAATTTCTCCTTGTTCTGGCCTTTTTTCTCTGAAGGAGAGAGAGGGTGTGACAAAGAGAGAGTTGAAGAATTTCTGAGATGTGTATTTCTCATTCATCGGCCTTTATTTATAGTAAACTAAAAAGGATTACTTGCCTTGCTGGTAATACAATCATAAGGGGATAACATATTCTAATATCCTAAATACAATCTACTAATGATTTACACAACTACACAATGTTAGATTTTATGTCACAATACACACTATTTTATTATAGGGCCTTTAAAGGAAGAGATCCCTATTTTTTTTTTAAATAAGGATTAGTTGTGGGCCCACAATACATTGAATTTCAACGATCCGAACCGTCTATTTTTTAAGTTTGTCCTCATAGATCATTCTTGCAAAATATTAGCCTAATTGGAAATATTTGAGACAACTAATTGAGTTCAAAGAAATTAACGAACACTTTGTTCTATAAGAAACAATGAAATTTCATCTGTGATAATTAAATAGGCAAATGGTTTGGATTAATATGAATTTTTGTTAGGATGATCTATGAATCAAGACTTACAAAATAAACGGTTCGGATCGTTGAAATTTGAAGTGGGCCCTACAACAAGTCTCCATTTTTACCCAAAAATGGGATCCCTTTGGATAAAGGGCTTCTCTATAAGGAGGTATTTCCAATAAAACAAGATACAAGACTAATTAAAGCAAAAATATATCAATCGTTATTGAACAAGCAAATCTAATTCACAAGGAAAAAAAAAACCTAGATCTTGTTTCCTTCAAATTAAAGCGTAACTTAAAAAATAACCACGAGCTGGTAACCCAATGATAAAGGACGGATTGCGAGGCTTACTTCAAATTAAAAACTGGAGGTCTCGGGTTTGAAACCCGCGCCGGACTTATGGCCAGAAAGAGGCTGAAATGCTTCTATGAGTCTCTAGCCCCTGGAAGAGGTGGATAACCATGGTTTGTCACAAGTTGTCATCTTAAAAAAAAAAATTATAAAACAAAAATGCTAATCAAACCATTTATTTGTACCATTCCTCTAATTAGATGAGACCCACACGTGTTGATGAGCCTACCTTTATTAAAGAGATGATGCAAATAATGGTACAAATAAATGATAAGTGTAGCACTACTCATAATAAAAACTCTAACATTCTCAATTCCATAATACTTTCCTATTTTCTTATGCTTCTACAAAATATTAAATGGTCTTATTATGAGAATATAAGTTTTTTGATGCAGGGTGAGAAATAAAATAAATATATAAGTATAAAAGGAAAATGATAGGTAGGATCTATTATCTCCTTGTACCAGAAGATAGTGAACCTTATCTTATATATCCCATCATATTCCTTTTATTTTCAATTATATTCTCCATCACGCTCCAACTGCATCGGTTGGTTTTAGGGTTTTTTATTTTATTTTATTTTCATTCATATTAAGATTTTTAGATCTCTCGTATTAAAATATACTTGATCTTACCTATTACTTCTCTTTTATACCGATCTATTTATTTTATTTCCTACCTGCATAATTTTTACTATTACAAAATATGATCGATAACCTGGTCTCTCTAACATTATATACTCCAAACACCACATCCTCGTATAATAGGATGATGATCTGTGGCCAGACAAACTTCTTGGACCCGTGACATTGTTGTCATAGTTTGCTCTAAGTAAGTAAATATGTTGTGTTTCCTTTGTCCAAACGCGCAATATTTTATTTTGCTATTCCTTTACCGGCGCCATCCGTGGCCATAGAGTTTTGTGCGCAGCAATAGTCAGGGGTTGACTCTAAACTTGTCCTTGATGCGGTGTGTGGTGCTTGTGAGGTGCCCTAGAATCTGAAACTCATTATTGAGGACATCAGATAGTGTGCCAAAAGCTTTCAAGCATTAGATGGAGCCATATTTTCAGAGAGGTAAACTTTATTGCGAATGTTATGGCGACTGTTGGGCTTAAAAGCTCAAATCTTTGTATTTGGGATGCTTGCCTCCCATTGGATGCGCTTTTAGCTTTTCGTTTTGATTGTAATGGCTCTAGCTGTGTAAAGGGTTTCTCTATCTAATATATGCGTCCTTTTATCAGGAAAAAAAAAGGTCAGGGGTTGATTTCAGATTAAGATTATCTCCACTCTAAATTATTCTTTTTTTTTATTTAAATGGTCACGATTAAGTTATGTTAGTAATTATATTAATTTTTTATACAGAAAGAGAAAAAAAAAAGTAAAAAAAAAAGAAAGGTGCAAGGAAAAAAATTTGAAGAGAAAGAATCCTACACCATCGACTTCATATACACCGTACGGATCAGGCCAATGAACCCATGCAAAAGAAGTCGTTCGTGGTGCAACACATGGTGTGATGCAAGTAGGAAGCATCATGGATCAGGCTGCCCTGTTTCCTTGAAGCTGGCTATTTTGCACTCGTGTTCAATAGTTTACTTGATGTAATTCCTCCTGACAACATAAAGTCAAAGTCACTCTTTATACATAAAAAAGAAAAGAAATATGTAGCTCCGAGAATCTTCGTCTTGGGGCCCACTTGTAGGAGAAAATGACCACATACTCCTATTTTAAGTCCTAGTGTCAGGAATATGGGACCCAAAAACAGAAAAACACATGTTGGGCAAGGTCGTCGATACAGTATTGTGTGGCACACGTTTATGGGAATGGTATAAATAAGTAGGGAGTTTCAACTTCCGGTAAGACCTGAAAAACAAGCACTGGATCTCTCACTCAAACTTCAGAAAAAGCAAGAGAGAAACCAGAGAGAAAGAGGAGAGAGAATTTGATCAGGAAAAATGGTTAGAACTCCTTGCCGTGATGAAAATGGAATGAAGAAAGGTACGTGGACACCTGAGGAAGACAGGAAGCTAATTGCTTATGTCACTAGGTATGGCTGCTGGAATTGGCGCCAACTTCCCAAATTTGCAGGTGAGACACTAAGTGATTGATTAAGTAGATGAACTTGTACTTAGAGATAATGATTCAATTGCGTTTTAGTTGTTGAAGTATTTAGCTAAAGCGTTAATTAGTTCTTAGCACTAATTAATCTTGTTTTGCTTGAATTAGGTCTGTCAAGGTGTGGGAAGAGTTGCAGACTGCGGTGGATGAATTATTTGAGGCCAAACATCAAGAGAGGAAACTACAGCAAAGAAGAAGAGGAAACTATCATCAAATTACACGAAAAATTGGGGAATAGGTATAAACCCTTCTTAATTTATGTACCCTATGAAGACCTAATTGTTTGATAACTTGGATCACATAAAATCATATGTTTTTAAGCCGCTGGGGTTAGCCCAGTAGTGAGGGTGGGCGTAGAGTGAGAGGTAGGGGTTTGCTATGTTCAGGGTCCGAAACCCTTTAATGTAACCAAAAAAAAAAAAAAAAAAAGCCTTTTGTAATCCAGAATGCAGTAATTGCAGGGTTGATCTAGTAGATCATTGCTTGTGTATTGGATTCAAACACCCTCCTCCTCCTCCTCCTAATTTAGCTTAGATCATTGCTTGTCATAAACAAGTTGAAAACAAAATCTAGTAATTTAGTTTACCATAAAAATATCCCCGATTCAACTTGTGTAATTGATCTAGTAATTTAGTTTAGATCATTCCTCTTCAACTTGTGTCCCGGATTCAATTCCCCGTCCTCTTAATTCAGCTTAGATCATTGCTTGTCATAAACAAAATCTAGAATTCAGTAATTATTTAAGTGCAAAATATCTCATGATATATATATGAATCTTGTTTTCCTTGATTTGCAGATGGTCTGCTATAGCAGCTCAGCTACCAGGAAGAACGGACAATGAGATCAAAAATCACTGGCATACAAACCTCAAGAAACGCACGAATGAAAAACAGTGCAACTCATCATTTTCATCATCAGCCACAAATACTGAAGAAACTCCCAGTTCCTCAAACCTAGAAGCAGCAGTGGATCAACCAATTAAGAAAGCTATTTTTCCAAATGCAGAAAGTACCACTGCCCTCCAAGTAACCCAAAAAAGTGATGATCGTGTTGATAATAGCTCCCAACTTTCGTCGTCTCCACAACCGTCATCAAGTGAAGTCTCGTCCATGAGTGCAGATGATAATTGGGTTAATTTTGTGGAAGACTTTAATCTTAGTTCCATGGAAGCATATGCAGACAATCAGTTCATCGATGATTTCTGGACCAAGCCATTTTTGGCTGATAATTCCTACATTCCAAGTGGGTTTTACACGCCCTTGATGGATTCCGAGTTTTTGTATCCACTATTTTGATGGAGATTTCTTGTAATGTGAGATCGTCTTTTGTAATAAAAACCCAACACCGAACAATAGGTAGTTAAGTTGGGACAATATCAGTGGCTAGGAGTGGGTCAATGACCCTTCTATCTCTCTGAATATCTGACAGTCTTATCTAATCAAAATATCAATTTCATGCTTGGAGATACAATGTAATTCCAGCATTTTGTGTTTTTTTTGTTAATTGTGTTTTAACTTTGTGATTATAAAAGTTCATAATGTAAACCCAGCAACATCCCTTTGATAAAGGATTATGTGTGTGTTCCCTATATATACATCTGAACAAGAACTCTTCTATTAAAAATTAAAACATGATGAAATTACAATACTTTCTCCTATTTATCCAATTAGTACTATACATGCTGGCGACTACCTTATTAACTTGATGAATGGTACATTAACTGAATTATAACCAAGCTTGATAACCAAAAACTAAACCATTATTCACGTGGACAAATGTAAACGTATTTGTACTTGGTATATTTCTATAGACTACAAATCTGCGATAAAAGACATGACACGAGTATGGAAAAGAATTGTGTTGTGCGGCTTGTGCCCAACTCAACACGATGTACGAAGGACTTAATCAGTAATGCTCAGCTAAGGTCCTCATTTGAGGACATGTAAGATCCTCTTTCATTTAAACCCTTAGATTAATTTGACAATGGATTAATCAATAACCTTATATTATTCCTGTTACAGCCTAACAAAATAATAATCTCAATATAAGGCTCATGCTTGAACCCTTCCATCTTCTTCCCCTACCCGTCTCTCTCTCCTTCATCCCATCTCTCCCCCTCCCCCTTCCCCTGAGCATTTTTGTGTGAGCAGCAGTACAAATGGAATCTATGTTTACAATGGAAGTCTCTTTTGAAATGATTGATTGCAGATTTTATGGAAGAAGATTTGAAACAGAACTTGTAGCCTAGAATGACCCAGGGAAAGTACATAACCTTCCATTCGTTTCTAAAGAGAAGGATCTGGATGGTGAAGAATTAAAAAAAAAATGATGGAAGAACGATAGGGTGATTCTAGCTATGTAACCTATGCTGCAGATAATTATTAGAACAAAAGGCCAATTGATGGAAATGTTTTGCCTACTGTTAAAAATCCAATCATCTTGAAAGTGAAATGCATGGTATGACATTAAATGTGATGTTACATATTTTTTCTTGGTAAAAAAATTCAGACAGTGAAGGGAGGGGGAGGGAGAGAGAGGGACAAGGATTGTCTGCCCTCTACTTCCGGTGCCCTTCCCGTGCCTTCCTGTTTTGTGTGGTCACGGTTAGGCCATGTTAATATTTTATATTGTTTTTATAGATATAATAAGATAAAAATGAATAGTAATATAAAATGTTGACGTGGCTTAACCGTGACCACATAAACAGGAGGGCACGGGGAGGGCACCGGAAGTGGAGGGCAGACAATCCTTGTCCGAGAGAGGGGGTGGAGGGGAGAGAGACGGGTAGGAAAAGAAGATGAGAGAGTTTGACATGTAAACCATTTTTTCTTTTATGTATTTAATTCAAATTATTATTTTGTTAGAGCGTAACAAGAATAATATAAAGTTATTAATTAATTCATAATCAAATTAATCTAAAGATTTAAATAAAAGAAGACCTTCCAAGTCCATGCTCCCGATGTTATTTGAAAACCCATAATTTGCTAATTCTTGTAGGTTTAGTCATAGGTTTTAGTCATAGGTTCCATGCTTTGTGGCCCCCATATAAATAGAAAATTAGAAATTTTCTCTCTACATCCTTGTTAGTTGTTCGTTTTTATTTCTACCACCCCCTATATATATCCATCGGCATAGTCATTATCTTAGAAATTATTATTTTGACTATTACGTTAACTTATGTGCCGCCGCCATAATTGATTATTCAACATGATTAATTGCACAATATGTTGTATCCGTTTTATATATATGCATGTGATTCACACAACACAATCTTAATTATTAGTTAAGCTTATTCATTAGAAAAAAGTAACTAGCTAGAAGCTTGAAAATTATTCCCATGGTTTCTTCGAAATTCTTCTAGAGATCTATACTTCTTTTTTCAAAGCGAATTTTAGTGAAAACATTTTGAGTGTTGTGAGCAAGTCTGAGAGAGATTAATTAAGACTTAGGGTTTCAACAAACAAGGTTTTTCATGCACTCTAAAACACGATCAACAAATAGACCTAAGTACTATTATAAATCCTGTGTTCTGTGTGTGTGTTTTGGTTTGTGGTTTGTGGTTTGTTCTGGTGTTTTCTTTAAGTAGTTGATTTTATTGTTTGCATATATGGCAGTCTTTGACAAGACCAATACAGACATCTATACAAGATTAATAGAGTGTGAAACCGAATGTTCAAATAGTGTGAAGCCCCCTACTAAATTGTTGTTGTCTTCTATCGGGGAGACTTGTCTGTGTAATTAATGGAGAAAGAGTTCTTTTTCTTAATCTATTCTTAGTCAACCATTGATGACATCGCAACTTTACGTCATTTTCTGTGGAGATATATACTATCGTTTCACTGAATCATCATTTCATCATTTCATCACTACATGTGATGTCAGCTTCATCAAATTAATATTTACTCACTCTTAGGTTCTATGATTAATCGATTAATCGATTAAATAAGTGCGGATCCTCTATCCAAATTTGCGTGTGACATGATAAGATAAAGATGTGTGTCCACATGCGGTTATCTAAGTTAAAATATTAATTTGGTCGAGATCAAAACGATATGTGTGATCTCCTCTACTTGATTGTTTCTTTGTTGCGGGTACGATATCATGGTTGCGTGATGTGGCCTTGCCAAATTACTATAGATTGCCATCTGCCAATGCCATGGCCTCCTTTAAATATATGCAAAAACATAAAATAGAATTGCTATACATAAAAAGAATAAGTTGGTTAATGCTAGGGAGACTAAAGTTGTAGATAAAATTTTGCAAACTAAATTATGTGTCACCAATAGAAATGAGCACGTTTATCATCACTTAAATGATAATTCAATCATCAACTTATTAAATTGTATTAATTTATGTCTTTTGTTAAATGGGTTTTTATCACAAATGGTCTTTGAAATTGAGCCTCATCATCAAGATGATCATTGAAATTGAAAATCAATTAAGGTAGTTCCTGAAAATAGGTTTCGCAAATCAGTGTGGTCATTATGTCACAATTATGTTAAAAATTCTGTTAAGTGCTGATATGACACATAAATAAGTTTTATAAGTCATTTTTTCTCACAAATGGTCCTTGAAATTGACCTACGACATCAAAATGGTCCCTGAAATTGACCCACGACATTAAAATGGTCCTTGAAATTGAAAATCGATCAATGTAGTCCCCCAAGTAAGTGTCCTAAATCAATGTAGTCATTCCGTCAAAATTATGTTATGTGTTGGTGTGACACATAACTGGGTCACACAAGTCTAAGTAAATTTAAAAAAATTACAAATAGGTTTAATAATTTAATAGTTAATAAAAAGTTGTCAACCCAAAAACTCACTCCTGCAATCACCTCCGATCGCAGTCCACATTCCTCTACCTACTTCGCTGTCTATTCTCTAAAAAAAATATCTCAATACACCCATCTTTACACACTTCACCGAATTGAACATGGATCGGCATCACCTTTGATGACAGCTTGGCTAATTGGCAACGACTTCTGAGATATAACCGTTAACATTTAAGCGATCAACATCCTCATAACCTTAATCTTGGAGAGCTTGTTCAGCGCTTCCTAGGTGGTCTGGTGACTCAAAGAATGGCGAGGTCTGCCTTGTGATAATGAGGTTATAACCGAGGTGCATCTATTGTTGGTTGAAAACTATTTTCAAACCCCCTCTTAGGCCTTGGTTAAGCCTTGTGCATTTGAGAATTTATAGAAGGGATCTCTCTTCGGAGTAGGCCCTATTATAAGAAAAAAAAATTCATTGTGACGGAAGGATTATATTGATTTGCGACACCTATTTTGAAGGACTACATTCAACGATTTTCAATTTCAGGGACCATCTTGATGGTGTGGGTCAATTTCAGGGACCATTTGTGTTACACCCACCCTTACTTATAAAAAATAATTCTGTAATTATCCCCAAAATATTAATGGAACTATCAATTTAGTCCTTAGTTTTCTTACCCAAACAAGATCTGAAAATTTGATTATCTTCATTCTCAAGCTGCCACGTGGCAGCACCCCAACAATCCTCATTTTTTTCTCTTTTTCTGTCCCCTACCCTGTGAACCTTCTTTCTCTCTCTCTCTCTCTCTCTCTCTCTCTCTCTCTCTCTCTCTCTTTCTCTCTTTCTCTCTCTTTCTTTCTCTGCACTCACTCATTCTCTCTCTCGAAACCCTCATATCTCTCCCTCTCTTCACCGAGATACGCACATCCACAGCTGCACCACATGTTCGAGGAAAACACCACTTTCATCACTGTCAAAACCTCATCATTCTGCTATCTCTCTCTCTCTCTCTCTCTCTCTCTCTCCGTTGCAGCTTGGACGACGAAACCCAGAAAAATGAACTTCGGCGAGGTTCTCTTTTTCTTTTGAAATCAAGGTAAGCCTTGGATCTTCCTCGCTCCATTTTAGTGTGATGCTTGGATGTGATTTTTGAGCGATATCTCATTATTTCCAAGGTTGGAGAGCTAGATCGACTCGGGGAAAGGCACTCCCAACTCCGGCGAGGCCGTGGGTGTCGAGGAACTTTTCAAACACCTCCGACCGTTTCACGGCAAACGGAAGGTATAAAAACACTCATCTCATCTTGTGCTTCATTTTGATACCTAGATCGGAGCCTAAGATGTACATTTGCAGTCGGCCGGAGCTGTAGAAGCTCCGTCGTTCTTCTCCGTTCGCACTAGGCCATTCAGGTCGTTCCTCAACCAATGGGCCTTAAGCCCGTTTTGTTTCAGCCCAAAACCCTTTCCCTTTCAGTTTTTATTTTTATTTTTATTTCAAATTCCTTAAGACCCAAAAGGCCTTCGGGCCATTTCATTTAGGGCCCTTGGCCCGTTGACTAAACCCTAAACCCTTTTAATTAGGCCTTCGGGCCGTGTAGGTTTGGGCCTGAGCCTAGAGACCTCCTAAACCCCTAAGAACCAGCCCACCTAATTATATAAAACCTTAACCCTAAAGACCAAACCAACCCATTTGACCCAAATCCCTAAGGCCCAAACCGGACCCAATACCCAAACCCTAAACCGGGTTGACTCTGACCGTTGACTTTGACTTTGACCATTGACTTTGACGGGTCAATGATCAACGTTGACTTTTCGGGATTTTGTCCGGGACCTCTCCCAGGCTAATTTCGATGTCCTGGACCCGTTTTTGAAGTCTTTTTTTTTTTTTCCAAATTCAATTGTTTGAGTAGAGTTTGACTAAATGTACTCCTTTATGTGAATATGTGTGATTATTAGCGGTATTTCCGTTATTCCTTTTTGGTACGGCTTTGCACCAACGGTGTACGGTGAGTGGATCCCTTCTAAAAATGCATGTTTACTTAGGCTAGTTTGAATTATTACTATTTTTCCTATAGCCCATGTTCTTATAGAATATCTGATGGATGACGATATGATATTTAGAACATGTTTCGAACACCTCTTTATAGTATAGATGATGGATGACTTTATATATATGTTCAATGGTTTTGTACTTACCTAGTGGTCTTATCCGCTACGGGACGTAAGGATAGATTCTGATCCGTCCCGAGCGACAGTTTGGTGTTGGCATAGGGCCTGGAGTGTGTTTCCTTTGGCTATTTAGCACAGGGACGGGGAGCTGGCATGGGGCCTGGGGGTTATCGGACAATTCACTAGTGATTATTATATATACAAGTTATGATTTGAGACATTGCACGGCATGCTAGGTTTCGGAAAACCTATGTTTATCATTATATATGTGTTTTCATAAAACCTAGGGGTTAGTATGTTGAAAACTGTTTTATTATATATATATATATATATCAACTTGGTCCACTCACGTTTGTTTTGCGCCCCCTTCAGGACCTTATAACAAGGAATACGATATGAGCTACGAGGAATTTCCCTACTAGTGATTTCGTGCTATATCTTCTCTGTTTCGGCACCTATTGTAATAGCACTTCTCTATCTTAAATTCCGCTTGTACTCTGTATTAGACGTATGCTCTGAACATATGGTGTTATCTTAATATTTATTAATTAGCAGTTGAACTTTAATATTGTGTTATTAGTCCCTATTGCCTGTTTTAGCATATTTCTTAGCTTTTACTTAAATTAAATGGCTTTCGTCACCCTTCGAGTGTCAGCCAGCACGTGACCATCCCGATGTCCCGAGGACATCGGGGTCGGGGCGTGTCAATTTGTGATAAAAACCCGTGAATCTTGTGGGGCCTATTTATGTACCACATCAGCACTTAATGTAATTTTTAAAAGACTTGTGACAGAATGACCACATTCAATGGCGTAGCCACCCACAAGGCTAAGGTGGGCTGTAGCCCAGGGAGGTTTTCTGTAAGGGTAGTGTTATTCATGTACTTATTTTTACTTCTTACACACTTCTTTTAATTGTCGGTTCTTTAGATCGAATGAATTGAAAATGATCACTGACAAAATATTAATAAGGCTGTGTTGGAAGTAAAAATGGGTTTGTGAATAGATCTATTCTTTTGTAAACTCATGCTTATAGCCTACTCAATTTCAATGCATATTATTATTTAATGTATATTTAGTAGAGGAGAGGTAGTAAATAATAGTTTTATGCTAAAAATTATAAATTAGTTTTATCTCCAGTCCCCCTTTATTCTATTCTTTAAAGAAAACGACCATTTACCCTATGTAATTTAGCCTCTGTGCTTCTTACTCAAGAAAAGATTAATAAGTTCTTTAAATACACAATTAAATCCCTATCTCCGCAATTCTTGACTTTTAGTTGCAATTTTTCAATGAATGTCACATTTGGTACGTTCTTAATCTCTTTATTTACTTATTCTTGATTTAATTAGTAGGTTAATTATTTATATGGTCCTTGAATTTATCGGTTAGGGTTATAATTTTGAGAATAGTTTATATTATATTGTTGTTCTTTTATATTGATTATTATATATTTTATATAAGTAAAAAAATAAACATATGATTTTATGGTACTATTTTCAACTAGCCCACCCAAGAAAAAAATCCTGGCTCTGCCTTTGACCACATTAATTTGCGACACCTATTTTCAGGGACTACATTGATTGATTTTCAATTTTAAGAACCATCTTGATGGTGAGGGTCAATTTCAAGGACCATTTGTGATAAAAACCCTTGTTAGATTGATTGTTTGATCCTTCATTAAATTAGTGGGAGCCTTATATGAGCACTAACATGCATGCAACATTTGCCCAATATTGACAAATAAAACTCATCAATTTACAGGAGGATTAGATATTCTAAGAGATAAAAAGTGTAAATTAATATATAATTTCAAAATTATAGAATGTACGTAATGTGAGAAAATTAGAATTTTATGGCCCATTTTGAAGTTTTGCTTAAACTTATAGAGTGTAAAATGTAGGTAGCTCAAAATAATGATATAAGTGAGGAGATTTTTTTTGTGTGCAAAGAGAAGTACCATTAGCCTATAAAGTTCATTGTGAAATTAAACCTTATTGTTAAAAAGCCATCATGTTGCCAAGGAAGCACATTGTGGCGCTATGCATAATCATCAAAAAGTTCTTAAAAAATTCACCAATAAAAGCACTTATAATCTTCAGTAAAATTAGCACACTTCTAACAACTAATGATAAAAAGATTGCTCTGTAGCTATTGTGACCTCTTCTTCCCGTTTCCACATGTTCACTCTAATCATGTGTGTGTGTGTGTAAACTATAAATACTGCTAGAGTGTTATTTTGATCACCTAGGAAAAAAAAAAACTTGATTTCAGAGATGGCGAGCGAGAGAGGAGTCTACAGGATGGTGACACTACTACAAATTTTTACATACATGACGCAGTTTATGGGTCATATTAAAAGTTTAATGACGCAAGGGTTTAGCATCATCTTTGTAGGTGTCATTAAAGATATTTTTAATGACATTGAAAGAGTGTCATGTATTACTTTTAAAGACGCCTAACAAGCGTCATTGAATTAAGAACTTGTGTTATCTACTACCATTTAAGACGCGGAATAAGTGTCATAAACAGAGGAATGAGTGTCATAGTATACTAATTATGACATACGCATAGTGTCATGTATAGCTTTTAGAGACACCTAACAAGTGTCATTGAATTAAAAATGCGTGTCATCTATTTTAATTTGAGACGCGGAATATGTGTCATAAACTGAGGAATGAGCGTCATGATATATTAAACATGACATATGTATAGCGTCATGTCTATATGACTACAGTGTCATTGAATATTAGCAATGACACACAAAGCTTGTCATAAACCATTCAATGCATGTCCTGAAATATATTTGATGACATATGTAATGTATTTTTAATTTGAAAACAAGACTTACATAATTCATCCAAGAAGTAAGATATTTACCTCAAATAATATAATATTGCTTCATAAATTTGTAATTCACCCACCACCAAAGTATTACAAAAGACAATATAATGTGTAGAGCTTTCCTACTAAAATAAAACTATAAGTTCACTTAATTTAAAATTTCACAAACTAGCTAATCTAGTGTTTCATCTATTGGGATGTATTCATGAACATACTCAGCCCACTTTATTCTTAATGCATCAATTTCCTGTTAAGTGTATGTAGCTTTTATCCTTCAAACTGCTCCTGCAAAAAATAAATAAATTGAATGCGAGGATCCTTACCATAAGACAACAGAAAAACAAAAAGAAAAACTCTTTGTTGATCACCGTGGATCTTCCTGTCTCCCTTGTCCTCGTTCTTCTTGATTTGTGCACAACTAAATAGAAACCGTAAATTAGTGGTTCAATTTGCAGTTTAAATTAGAGGTTAAATAAAAATAGAATAAACACATATTTATCCAAGACTTGAAAGCAAAGCCTAAACCTAATGCAATTTTTATGAGGTCTGGGTGGAGGGCAAGTCTGTAGCATACTAGCTGAGATCGAACTTGTGGTGCTACAACTTATCATCTCAATAATTGAACTAAAAAAATAAACATAAAATTTATAAGATTATAGATTGAATGAGCAGGATACGAAATTATTCCTATGACCAAATTGAAGATGAGTGACAGAAAAAAGCAACACACATGCAGAGAGAGGGAGGGAGAGTGTACCTTTGGAGTGATGTTTGTCATCATCACTGAACAAAATTTTGATTTTGAAAAACCTTTCATGATTCATATAAAAAAAATCCAAGAACAATTTTCAAAAGCATATAAAAATCCTCTAGACAAACCTACTCTCTTAAATACCAATCCATAAGATTGCCTCTGCTTGCTTTACGAATCCTGCAAATATCAGTCTATTAAATATGAATAATGAAGACAAACCTACTCTCTTAAGCATAAACCAGATGCGTCACCACCGACTATCCAGAACCCAATTCTGGGATCGGACACTCGAGAATGAAGACATCAGACCAGAATTGAAACAACTACAAACTAAACTGACTAAACCAATTAAAACCACACAACTAAGATAAGAGTTTGTATCATAAAAGCATAAGTTTGCGTGAGTGAAAATTTGAGTACTGACAATGGTTCACTTCTTCTTGGCAGCAGACTTGGTGACCTTGGCACCGCTGGGATCCTTCTTCTCAACACTCTTGATAACACCAATAGCAACAGTCTGGTGCATGCCACGAACAACAAAGTGACCTAATGGAGGGTACTCAGAAAATGTCTCCACAACCATGGGCTTGGTCTAAAGCATCTTCACCATAACTACATCTCCGTTCTTCAAGAACTTTGTCTCCTTCTCAATCTCCTTGCCAGACCTCCTGTCAAACTTGGTAAAGATCTCACCGAACTTCCCAACCTTGCGCAGTTGATAAACAACGTGCTTCTCAAGCGTAGTGGCGTTAAAAAGAAATAATCTATAACTGCTTGAGAGATTTAAGGGATAAATCTTCCACTTTTCCTTTTAAAATCTTCCGCATATTGAACAAAAAAACAAAAAAAACCTCCGCACATTTTTTTTCATTGCGTCATAATATTACTTTAATAACATTTTTAATAAAAGAATCTCATTAAAATTTTTACCAAGTGTCATGAAAATCCTATTTTGTAGTAGTGTGAGAGCGCCCTTCTGTGGCAAAAATGGACAAAAGAAAGGAGCATGGAGTCCTGAAGAAGACAATTAAAAGGAAAACTAAGGATGGTCATATGAACTGGCGTGCACTTCCGAAACTTGCTGGCAAGTACATAAAATAACATACTTAATTGTGTCTTCAAAGAAATTTCTTAAGCTTAATCTCATAAATCATAGGTTAGCTACAACGTTCTGGGCTTATTTGTGACTTCCTTTTTCATCCCCATTCAACTATTATGAGAGTATGTGTGACTAATTTGACTATAATTTCCAAAAATCGTCATTTAGCTTTGGTTTGGATCACATGCTTAAGGACCCTTCAAGCAATAAGCATGCATGATATATCAGACAATTCGAGTGAGGTATAATGATCAAATATACTGGTTTGTTTTGCATATAATCTCACTGCAAGTTTAGTAAGGTGTGGCAAAAGTTGCAAACTAAGATGGACGAACTAGCTTCAACCGGGTGTAAAAGGGGAAACTACTCTCGAAGAAGAAGACAATTTGATCATCGAATTACATGAAGAATTGGGAATAAGTATGATTGCTTCTTCAGTTATGAGATAATTATATATTCAAAGTAACTAATTATATATAAGTTTACAAAGAAAAAGCCCATAACACTTTTATAACTATACTTATCTACAAGGAACATAAAATGTTAAGACAAAGGGAATAACATATTTAAGGGCTGATGTTATCAGTTCTAACACTATTAAGGAGACATATCTCTTTCAAGTTTTTAGGCTCACAAGTCGGGCTTAAACATGTGTGCACTAGAATTGCAGGCTTCTCGTTTGGCCATTATCAAGGGTCTTCCAATTGTATTGGCCTCTCTTCAAATTTACTTAGGCGCTATGTATGCTCTGCCGCCAAGCACATCTTTTTTTTTTTTTTTTTTTTTTTTTTTTTTGGAGAACCTCGGCGGTACGAGGGAATTTTATTGATAGGAAAAAAGAAGTTACACCTAGACAGGGGGGGACATAAACCTAACCCCTCATAGAACAAGAGAAAAGAAATACAAAAGAAAAAGGGGGGGACATGCACCTTACCCCTTTCGAGAAAGGAAATGCCGGAAAAAAGAGGGGGGGACATAGACCGTACCCCTCTTGGAAAAGAAAATACAAGGAAAAGACTAGGCGGACATAAGCCCAAACCCCTCTATAAACCTTAAAAGGTAATAACCTGCAAAACAAACTGCAAAACAAAAGGGAATCCAAAAAGGTTAGGAAAAGAAAGGAGAAGACACATCAAGAAGAGGAGACAAACCTGTAGGTTGGCATGCCCAAGAAATCTGAGTGCAGAGGAGGGAGGATCTCAATTGGGGGAGTGGAATGCCAGACAAGTGAAGATGATAGAAGCCCTAAATTGGCTAATTTGTCAGCAACAGCATTCCCTTCTCGAAAGATATGAGAGCAACGAAAAACCATGTTCTGCAAAAGGAGAGTACAATTGTTCCAGCGTGTCTGGAGCAACCAAGGGGGAGAGAAAGATCCAGAAGCAAAACATGATATTACACTCGAAGAGTCGCTTTCAAGCCATAAATTTTGCCAGCCTCGCGCGTGGGCCAATTCGACAGCAAGGATGACAGCATGGAGCTCCGCATAGAAAGAAGTACGATGGCCCAAGCTTAGGGAGAAACCACCAAGAAAATAACCCGCAGAATCTCGAAAAACCCCGCCACATGCCGCAGGACCCGGATTACCTTTAGCAAGGCCATCAGTATTCACTTTGACCGAAGAAGAAGGAGGGGGGTGCCAAAGAACAGGGACAATAGAAGGAGCTTTACAGGGGTTAGGCGAAATTCCAAGAGATACTAAAAGTTGTCGGTCCAAAGTGCCTCGTACATGGCCAGGGGTGAGAGCTCCAACCTGCCTAATCCAGGCCGAGGTGGAGCGGCAGAGACGTGAGAATGAGGGAGGTTTGCCTTCAAACTTCACTTTATTACGCATCTTCCAAATAGCCATGAGTAAGAAAAACCCTGAAGCTAGCCAGACATTGCGAAGATGTGGAGAGAACCGCTTTGACAGAAAATCAAGCCATAGATCAGAGAGGGAGCCCGTAGGTTGAATAATAGTGCCAAATTGGGTAGCTAGCCAACGCCAAGCACATTGTGCAAAGTCACAGCTAGAAAATAAGTGGTCAATAGATTCAGAATTCTTGTGACATAGTTGGCATATTGGAGCCAGCGGGATGCCTCGGCGCTGAAGTTGATCCTCCGTTGGGAGCTTGTTGAATAGAATCTTCCAAACTAAAATAGAGTAACGAGGTGGGATGAAAGGACGCCAGATAATGGAAGCCCAACTCTTGACAGGAAACCGATGACGAACAATTTCATAGCCATCGGAAAACGAAAAACCACCAGAAGTAGAAGCTTCCCAAATTAAAACGTCCTTATCCTCATCAATTGGAAGAGGCATTTCTAAAATCTCTTTAGTTAGGTCTGGGAAAGTAGAAGAAAAGATAGAAGGAATAACCCATTGTCCCATACGAATAATATTGGAGACCTTAGTACGAGATAGAGAAGGGGCAATCTCTGTTGCACCAACGACGTCCACAATAGGCTTATCCAGCCATTTATCAACCCAAAGGGAAGTAGTAGAACCATTTCCAATCACCCAACGACAATTCTGAAACAAGATATGAAGAATGGATTTAATACCAGGCCATATAGAAGATCGCATATAACTACAAGAGTATAGGCGACCATGTAGCTTGAAACGTGTCCGAGTATAAATACTCCAAGGGGAATCAGTAGTAATAATAAGCCATCCAAGCTTTAAGAGAGCTGTAGTGTTAAGAGAGCCAAGATCACGCAACCCCAAACCACCTTCATTCTTCGGAGCACATATCTGATGCCAAGAAACGGTAACCAACTTCTTGGAGGTTACGTCACCAGACCATATAAAATTGCGAGCACAACGTGAAAGAGACCTTAGCAAGGAAGAAGGCCACTTATAAACAGAAAAGCTATGCAAGAGCATACTTTGAAAAACTGATTGAGTGAGTTGAACTCTTCCTGCCATAGATAAAAGCTTCCCCTTCCAACCAGTTAACTTAGCTTTAGCTTTGTCTGCCAAGGCTTGAAGATGACTCCTTTTAGGCTTGCCACAAAAGATTGGAACTCCAAGGTAGACAAAAGGTGTTTTGCCTTCTTTGAAACCCAAGTAGAAAGTACTTTTTGCCTTATTGATAAATTGACCAGAGGCTCTACTATATCTATCGAAGAAACCTTGCAAGTTACGCAGGGTGACACCATCACTTCTACAGAATATGAATAAGTCATCTGCATAGAGAACGTGAGAAGGAGATATACAACCTCTTGGAGCAAAAGTTGGCTTAGTAAGCCCATCAAGTTGAAGACGACTCAAGCCCCTTGATAAAGCCTCCTCAGCTAGACAGAAAAGTAACGGAGAGAGAGGATCCCCTTGGCGCACTCCTCGTGAACAAGAGAAAAAACCATGCGGGGAACCATTGATTAGGATGGACAATTTAGCAGATCGTAAGATGGTAGAAACCCAGTCTATAAAACAAGTGGAGAACCCAAAGTTAGTAAGCACCCGCAATAGAAATGACCAATCAAAAGTATAAAAAGCCTTAGCTATATCAACTTTGACTCCCATATTGCCACCACGAGTTTTTTTGTCAAGCACATTGAGACATTCTGAAACTAGGCCAATACAATCAGTGATACGTCGGCCAGGTATGAAAGCAGCTTGATGTGGAGAAATAATGCGTTGAACCTCTGCCGCCAAGCACATGTAACACATAAGACTTACACAATCATTTTCCTCTAAATCGTGGGACTTTTATTTCAGACAGCCAACTTAGGGGAACTTCAGGTACTTGATATACAAACCCTTGTAGTTCATCCAACAAGCGTTGCAAAATGGGCAAACCAAAAGCAAGTTTCTTTCCAGACCCTGTTTTGGCAACACCAAGGTCCTGTCATATAAACCAATTTACTGAGTACCAAACAAGAATGATCATTGCCAATTAAAGATAATGAAAATAGATATAAAATTAATCTAGATTCTACTGAATCCATCTCAACCACTCACAAGAGGTTCAAAATTATTCTAGATTCTACTGAATTCATCTCAACCACTCACCTGAGCATCGAAGTGCCTTTTGCAAGTACATGGTACACCCCTTTATTGAGAGCAAACGAAGATGGCGTCTATAACTTCTCAACAGGGTCACAAGATTACTTGTTGGAGAAGTGAAGGATCAGAATTTTGTATCTGTGAGGAACACTTGTCATTCCATGTGATATTGCAATTCAAGTTTAGTTTACCAGATTGTAACTTAAAGTTGATGCAACGGGATATAAAAAGGAGAACTGAACAATAATATATGGGTAGAAACAACTAGCAAAATTTAGAATTAACCAGGAAGAAAGAGAGATCATAAACTTGTGTGTGATTGAGAATAAACAAAAGATAACCAAAACAGCGTTCTAAGTTTTAAGGATACTTTTGAAACTTTGTTAATTGTCTGTTTTATTTCCTATTTGACCGTTAAGTCCTATTAGGGTTTGAGCAAGATGACCAAGCCCATCTCAATTAACAGACTCTGCTTCTATTGTTCAAAGACCAGAGACATATTTCAGATTGGATTTTTTTTAAAGAGAAATTATTTCCACAAAATTTGTTTACACATTCATATTCATTTTTGGCCGTCAAATTATAAATAAATAAATCAAAGAAAAAAAAAGAGGCATAAATAAATAGATCAAGGTGCGTGAAAATTAAATACAAAATATGTACTTTGGATTAGAATGTTTAGGCATACTTGATTTAAGGCTTTACTTTTTGCTTTCGATTCAATGATAAAATGAATGACCTAGCAAACAGCAAGTAGAAAAAATCACATTGTTATGAATTTTTCAATGTTATCTATATAAAGAGAGAAACTTGTATCCAACAAACTAACAGAGTGCATGCAACCCTCATCAAAACCAAATTGTATACCACGATAAGCTAATTTTGAAAATAAATATAATAGAAAACAGGTTAATTAACTCAAAGAAACTGAATAAATGTTGTACTTGTATGTAGTCTGTTGTAGGTAAGTTATGGTCCCAAATCATATTCAATGCAATGCAATTATACAAATCCAAATCCAAATCTAATATTGTGTGCATGTCTACATACAATATTACTGTAGCTAGTAACTGGTAACAAGAAACCATAAAGAAAAGGTGGAAGGCAGTTGTGGTCTTCTCTCCATTAGCAAATGCCTAGGACTATTATAGGAGAGACAATGTGCCACCTTCGCTGGCATGCGAGAAATTGTAAGTACGTGGCATTTAGTATTCAAAGCTATCTTGCTCTGGTACTTGCTGTTATTACCCGAAGAGGAGACAATGAGCCACCCTCACATTAATGAAGTTTTGGATGCTTATCATTGTCACCTTCATAAGAAACCTCTCGGAATCCATGTGACTTTCCTTTACTTCTGTATTGTCACAGATAAAACCCAGAAATTACTGAACCAAGAGAAGCTTCTCTCAACCCTATAACACTTCTGCAGTTTTTTCTGATGTTTATTTCTATGTGTGGTTGGCTACCCAGAACTTTTATAATCCGCGGTCCTACATGAATATTTCAACGTAAAAGTTAATGAGTGTGCGGTTGTACTCCGAAGTTCATCCAACAAAATTAAGACCAAGTACCGCATGACAAACCAATCGAGGCAAAACTAATTAAGCAATTAGTTTTTTTACGCTACGAGGAATTTTTGTTGATAAATAAAAAAAAAGTTACACATAGTCAGGGGACATAAATCTACCCCGTATAAAAGAAGAAAAAAAGTAAACAAGCAAAGAGTGGGAGCCTAAATCTAACTGGTTCTAAAAGACAATATATAATAAAGATATAAGGAAAATAGGGGTGACATGCAAGTTCTTTATGTTACAATAGAATATATCATAATAGAAATATGAATGGGATACTTTGGATGCGGTCCCTAATCCTTAACATTCTTTGACTAAACCTTAATGGTATTCAAAGTTTGATCAAAGTCCCTTGACTTTGTACACCTCATTATATTACAATTAATATTTATATTTTTATAGTTTTGGCATTAATTGTTTGATATTTTATGAGATTTATAATCCTATAAATTTAAAATCCCTCATTATAATACTATTAGAAACAGTTACAATAAAAAAATTCAAACATTTTGATTGAATAAATGGATAAAAACTATGTAAAACTAAGAAATAATAAATGGCAAAAGAATGTATCCATAGTGTTAAAAAAATGGTACATTTTACAAAAAAATTGGTACATTTCACATATAACAAAGTGGTACATTAATAAAGAAGAATGAGTACATTATAAATAAATTAGGGTACATATAAAGATTAAAAAATTATGAGTACAAATGAATTTTAAAAAATATAGGCGTTAAAAAGAAATTAATACATGGGTACAAAATAAAACTAAAAAGAAAATACTACAAATTTAAAAAAATGTTTCAAATTAAAAGTGGGTACAAACTAAAAATATAAATATATGATACAAAGTTTAGGCATAAAACATAAATATACCATATGTGATTTTTCTATCATTGATTAAATATATAATGTCACGTGATTGTATACACATGGGTACAAATACAAATAAAACTTTAAAAAATATGGGCACAAAAAAAAAACTAATATATGGGTACAAATTAAAAATGAAAAGAAAATTGGTACAAATTAAAAATAGGTACAAACTAAAAATAAAAATATATGATAAAAAATTTAGCCATAAATATAAATATACTAATTTTAACATTTTTAACACTAAAAGAATATATTTAAAAATAAAAATATTTTATTATTCAAATAATTAATGATGTTATTAATACCCAAGGATCTTGATCAAAAATTGAAAATGAATAGGATTTTAATCAATGAAGTAGCAAAAAAAAAAGAATATGAACCTAATTTCTCCAATATGAATATTGTAATTGATAGTACCGATAATTCCCTTCCTTTACAGTTTTCGTAGATTTATTGTGATTAGGGTTGTTCAACTATACATATTTCTTCCTAGTGAGAAGAATAATATTGAATCATTCACGAATTCTAACTTGGTAGCCTAGGTTGGAAAACAATGATAAAAAAATTCCAAAGAATGCCGCCGAATCTGTTGACGCTCTGCACCAAAGAATTGCTGCCGTCGCGACCGCCCGAAGAAGAACCTGTTGCTCAGCCGGCTTCCATCGAACGATTCATACTGAATCAACCATCTCCTACCGAAAACCTAGAATCTTATTCTGGGCACCAAATTGCCAAATCGAAGTCATGGCCCGCCTTGTGTACCACCGTTGCTCTCGAAGTCCCAAGAATCTTATTCGAACAAAAATTTGTCATCATGGATGATGAGAAGAAATTCGTCTAAACGAAACCCGACGCTGTTGCACTGGTACCTCGAAGGCGTCATCACTGAACATGTGATCGTTGTGGACAACCTAGCCACTCCAATTCTCGTTGCTATGAGATTGTGGGCTATCCGGGATGGTGGGATCATAACAGGGATCACAAAATTGAAATTCTGATGTTGTTAAGGAACCTTCGAAAAATACCGATCTAGCCTCTGTTTTAGAAGACAGAACATGTAATATTGGTAAAACCTTTCCGAATTCAGCACTTGTTTCAAGTAATACATGGATAATTGATTAAAGTGGTACATATCATATGACTTTCAATTGCATTCACTGATAACCGTAATTTGAATTTTATTCAAGTCGTCACACCCCTGAATTATAATTTATTATATGTTGTTTGTATAACCTTTGTCTTACATTGTATTGTGATTTTCTGGCCTGACTATTTTGTGTTTAAGGGTTAGACGAGGGGAACGTTACGACCTGGATTTGGTGTTTGATAGCACAAGGTAGTTGACTCAAGCTCTTTCCGTGTGTTGCATCCAAGGGAGAGAAGAAAAAATCTGAAATTTGGCTATGGCGTCATGTCTGGGACAATGCTTCCTTTGGGTATTTGTAGAATTTATTTCCAATTTTGTACTCGAAGTCTGACGTGTCCAGTTTTCAATGTGGTACTTGTGAATTAGCTAAAAGCCACAGTATTCCGTATTCTCCACGTTCGAACAAAGTTCAATTCCTTTATGATCATTCTAATGTATGAGCACACCCTGGGAAGTGCTTGTAGGTTTGTTTCATTTATTGATAATTGTACCCGAATGACCTGAATTTGTCTTATGACTAAAGGTAAAATGAATGTATAGATACAACGACTCCATAAGTTGATTTAGTGTCCTCAATGAAGTAGTCTACGAGACCCCTAAACCAATTGTCATTCGATAATACCCCGAAGAAAATTCCTCCTTGTAGCTCGAGAGGTATCCTAAAGCTACATATTGTTGAATTGTGGCCAAGTGGCCATCACCTTTTAGTATTAAACAAATAAAAAGAAAAAAAAGGGGAGACAACATGATGATGTTTCTTCCTTGTTTTGGGGAAAAGAAACTTTGTCTAAAGTTTTATTTGGTCCATGTGGAAGTCACGGGGTGACTTGGGTTTTATTTGGTAGCAATTGTTGCTTTGGAAATCATAGAAGAAAAGGCAGCCGCATAGCAGCTGAAATAGAGTGCAGCACAAAGAAGAAAAAAATCACTGTCGCAGCCCCATTTTCAGATAAGGAGAAGTTGTTTCTTCTTTTTGGTTAGCAATCATCCATCATAGTTATTGTTGTAATAGTTTTGAGCTACATGTATAGAGAAGAAATTATTCATTATATTTCTTTCTCTATTTGTTTATGTGGTGTGTGAGAGCTATTGGGTGTATTGGGTTATTTGGGTTGTGAGATTGCCAATACTTTGTAAACTCCCATTTGGTTGATAGTAGATTATTGGGTGAGCTCCTACTGCTCCAAGGACGTACTCCAGTTACACTGACTGTTGAGGAACCTCGTTAAAATCTTGGTGTCTTTAATATTTTGTTCTTGCATTTTCATTTGATATATTATCTGTGGGTTAGCTTGAGTTGGTTCCAACGGGTTTGGTGCTGTCCTAGCACAACAATTGGTATCAGAGCACTGGTTGCTCTTGGGTACTGTCTAGTTGCCAAAGATGTCAGACGGGCAAGATGAAAATCCTTTTGGAAGCAGCTCCGGGTTTGCAAGAACTACGGTGCAAAATGCAAAGTTCGAAGTGGAAAAGTTTGATGGCACAAACAACTTCGGGATGTGGCAATGTGAGGTCAAAGATGTGTTGGCTCAACAAGATCTACTTGCCGCTTTGGGAGAGAAGCCGGAAGCTATGTCGAAGCCGGAATGGGAGAAATTAAATTTGTGGGCTTGCTCTTCAATTCGGTTGTGCCTTGCAAAAACTCAGAAGTATTTTGTGATGCGGGAGACATTAGCAAGTGTGTTGTGGCAAAAATTGGAAGACAAGTATATGACAAAGAGTGCAGAGAACCGGCTACACTTGAAGAAAAAGTTATACCGCTTCCAATACAAAGAAGGTACAAAAATGATTAGACACCTTGATGCTTTTAATAAGTTGATTGCCGACTTGTTAAATTTAGATGAGGATATTAAGGATGAAGATAAGGCCTTAATATTGTTGAATTCTTTGCCGGACTCTTATGAGTATTTTGTTACCACTATTATGCATGGTAAAGAAACTGTGAAATTTGAAGATGTGTCAAATGCCTTGATGAATTATGAAATGAGGCATAGAGATAAAAATCATGATAGTACCTCTGAAGCTTTATTTGTTAGAGGTAGATCATCGGAGAGAAGATCATCTTCTAGTAGGAAAAAATCACAGTCTCGACCTAGAGGAAACTCTAAAGGTAGAAAACCTTTGGAAAGGGATGAATGTGCCTTTTGTCGTAATAAGGGCCATTGGAAGAAAGATTGTCCTAGATTGAAGACCAAAGGCAAAGAAAGTTCTGAAGCTAATGTTGCTGAGGTTGAAACAGATTTTTCTGATTTTGCTTTAACCATTTCCTCTTCATTTGATTGTGCTACTAAGTGGGTGTTGGATACGGGTTGTACTCATCATATGACTCTTCACAATGATTGGTTTTCAAGCTTGAAAGAGTTTGATGGTGGCGTTGTGTTCATGGGAGATGACAATCCTTGCACAACAAAAGGGATTGGTACAGTTCGTTTGAAGTTGCATGATGGCATGGTTAAAGAGTTGACAGGTGTTCGGTATGTACCGAATTTGAAGAAAAATCTTATTTCTTTGGGTACTTTGGAATCCAAGGGCTTCAGGTTTCATTCAGATGGACAGACATTGAAAGTTACTTATGGTGCACTTGTTGTGATGAAAGCTCCTCGATGTGGCCATTTGTATTTATTACAGGGAAGCACTGTGACAGGTGAAGCATCTGTAGTCTCTGAAAATATGGGCACATCTGATTCAGATACTACTAGACTGTGGCATATGAGATTAGGTCATGCCGGTGAGAAAGCTATACAAGGGCTTGTGAAACAAGGCATTCTAAAAGGTGCCACGACTTGTAAGCTTGATTTCTGCAAGCATTGTGTCTTGGGGAAGCAAACTAGAGTGAAGTTTGGTACTGCTGTACATCAGACGAAGGGCATTCTTGATTATGTGCATTCAGATGTTTGGGGTCCTACAAAGACTCCCTCTTTGAGTGGTAGACATTGGTTTGTGACCTTTGTTGATGATTATTCAAGAAGGTCTTGGGTCTACACTATGAAGCACAAGAGTGAGGTGTTAAGCATTTTCTTGGGTTGGAAGAAAATGGTTGAGAACCAGACTGGGAGAAAGATTAAGATTTTGAGATCGGATAATGGTGGTGAATACACATCCGATCCTTTCTTTAAAGTTTGCAAAGATGAAGGAATTGTGAGACATTTCAGTGTTCGGGGAACTCCACAACAAAATGGAGTTGCAGAAAGATTGAATTGAACCTTGCTTGAGAAGGTTAGATGTATGTTGTCTCAATCGGCTTTAAGCAAGTCATTTTGGGCAGAGGCAGTTAATTATGCATGTCACATCATCAACCGGTTACCCTCAGCTGCTGTTCAGGGTAAGACACCAATGGAGGTATGGACTGGAAAACCTTCTTCTGATTATGACTATATCCGTATTTTTGGTTCACCTGCTTATTTTCATGTGACTGAAAATAAACTTGATCCTAGAGCCAAAAAGGCTATCTTTCTTGGTTTTAGTAGTGGTGTCAAAGGTTACAGGTTGTGGTGCCCAGAGATGAAGAAACTTGTAATCAGCAGAGATGTGACATTTGATGAAGAAAGTATGTACAAAGTCTCTGAGAAGAATGTGAAAGATGTCCAACAGGTGGAGCTTGAGAAAGTTGCCTCTGGTACTTCAAATCCTATTTCCGCTGATGTCGAAGCCACTACAAGTGAAGAAGTTGGAGACCATGAGGATGTTGAAGAAGTTGAACTTGAAGATTTTATTCAAGTTGAAGAGCAAGTTTCACCTCAAGAGTCTATTGCAAAGAACAGAGGAAAGAGACAAATTACCAAGCCAGCTCGGTATAGTGACTATGTTGCTTTTGCTCTTCCTATTATCACTGAAGAGATTCCATCCAATTTCGAGGAAGCCATTGAGAGTGAAGAAAAGAAGAGGTGGTGCAATGCCATGGGTGATGAGATGAATTCTCTCTTGAAGAACAAGACTTGGGAGTTAGCTAAATTGCCTAAGGGCAAGAAAGCTATCAGTTGCAAATGGGTGTATGCCAAGAAGGAAGATGCTGATGAGAAAAGCAATGTGAGATTTAAAGCAAGATTAGTTGCTAAAGGGTATGCACAAAAGGAGGGCATTGACTACAATGAAATCTTTTCTCCGGTTGTGAAACACTCCTCAATTCGCATTATGTTAGCTCTTGTTGCACAGTATGATCTTGAGCTTGTGCAACTTGATGTGAAGACGGCTTTCCTACATGGTGATTTGAATGAAGAGATTTATATGTGTCAACCGGATGGGTATATAGTGAAAGGGAAGGAGAATTTGTTTTGCAAATTGAAGAAATCACTTTATGGCTTGAAGCAATCTCCAAGGCAATGGTATTTGAGGTTTGATAAATTTATGAGAGGCCAAAATTATTCTAGAAGTCAATATGATCATTGTGTGTACTTCAAGAAGTTGCAAGATGGGTCTTTCATTTATTTATTGATATATGTTGATGATATGTTGATTGCCTCAAAGAATGTTGAAGAGATTGAGAAATTGAAGAAACAAATGAAGAATGAGTTTGAGATGAAGGATCTTGGTGAAGCAAAGAA
This sequence comes from Malus fusca, assembly GCA_035220775.1. NCBI lineage: Eukaryota > Viridiplantae > Streptophyta > Magnoliopsida > Rosales > Rosaceae > Malus > Malus fusca. The sequence goes on along the minus strand of CM069067.1, from coordinate 6,727,481 downwards.
GATCCTTGGCATGGAGATCACTAGAGATAGAGCGAAGGGTTTGGTCAGTTTGAATCAAAGACAATACCTTGAGAAGTTGATTCGGAAGTTTGGAGTTCATGATTCAACCAAACCGGTTAGTACCCATTTGGCTCCTCATTTTAAATTGAGTTCTCTACAGTGTCCTAAAACTGATAAAGAGAAGCTGCAAATGAAAAATATACCATATGCAAAGTTGGTTGGTAGTTTGATGTATGCAATGGTATGCTCTAGACCGGATATTGCTCATGCAGTTGGCATGGTGACTCGATATATGCATAATCCAGGTAAAGAGCATTGGCAAGCAGCTAAGTGGATATTAAGGTATATCCATGGTACTCGAGATGTTGGTTTATGCTTTAAGAGAGATGACTCTGGTATTGGTCATTTTGCAGTTGGTTATGTTGATTCAGATTATGCAGGTGATCTGGATGGAAGGAAGTCTACTACAGGCTATGTGTTTACTATGGCTAAAGGGCCAGTTTGTTGGAGGTCTATTTTGCAGTCGTCTGTTGCCTTATCTACTACAGAGGCTGAATATATGGCAGTTGCTAAAGCTATAAATGAGGCCATTTGGATACATGGGCTGATTAGAGATTTGGGGGTTGATCAGAAGCAGGTGGAGGTACATTGTGATAGTCAGAGTGCCATTTATTTGGCTAAGTATCAGGTTCATCATGCGAGGACCAAGCACATAGATGTGCGTTATCACTTTGTTCGTGAAATTGTTGGTGAAGGGGAAATCATTCTCCAGAAGATTCCAACTAAAGACAACCTCGCTGATATGTTGACTAAGGTTGTTGGTGTAGCCAAGTTTGTTCATTGTTTGAACTTGGCTCACATTATGCCTATATAAAGAAGGCGTTGAGCAGTAGGAGTTTTGGAGCATTTGGCTCGGCATGAGTTGTTCTCTTGCTAATGTTTGGGAGTGATTTTTTGGGTCAATTGTGTTGGTTGGCTTATCATGGCGTTTTCGGAACTTGGCCAAGGTGGAGATTGTTGAATTGTGGCCAAGTGGCCATCACCTTTTAGTATTAAACAAATAAAAAGAAAAAAAAAAGGAGACAACATGATGATGTTTCTTCCTTGTTTTGGGGAAAAGAAACTTTGTCTAAAGTTTTCTTTGGTCCATGTGGAAGTCACGGGGTGACTTGGGTCTTATTTGGTAGCAATTGTTGCTTTGGAAATCATAGAAGAAAAGGCAGCCGCATAGCAGCTGAAATAGAGTGCAACACAAAGAAGAAAAAAATCACTGCCGCAGCCCCATTTTCAGATAAGGAGAAGTTGTTTCTTCTTTTTGGTTAGCAATCATCCATCATAGTTATTGTTGTAATAGTTTTGAGCTACATGTATAGAGAAGAAATTATTCATTATATTTCTTTCTCTATTTGTTTATGTGGTGTGTGAGAGCTATTGGGTGTATTGGGTTATTTGGGTTGTGAGATTGCCAATACTTTGTAAACTCCCATTTGGTTGATAGTAGATTATTGGGTGAGCTCATACTGCTCCGAGGACGTACTCCAGTTACACTGACTGTTGAGGAACCTCGTTAAAATCTTGGTGTCTTTAATATTTTGTTCTTGCATTTTCATTTGATATATTATCTGTGGGTTAGCTTGAGTTGGTTTCAACGGGTTTGGTGCTGTCCTAGCACAACACATATGAGCTGGACCTTACCAGTAAAGTCAAACATTCGATGAGCAATTATGTGTCAACCCATGTGTAAGAAGTCTTTGCCCATCCACGATGGATATCAGCAATGAACAAAGAGATGAAGTCCTTAAAGAAGAATGAGACTGTAAACACGAAAGACATCGGAGATCGTTGAATTACCACCGAATAAAAAACATGTAGGGTGCCGATAGGTTTACACAATCAAATATAATTTTGATGGATAAATCGAAAGATACAAAGCAAGATTCGTGGTGAAGGGATACACTCAGACATATGAAATTGATTATGATGAGACATTTGCTTCAGTAGCAAAACTCAACGACGTTAGATTTCTTCTATCATTGGCAACAAATCTCGACATTTACACCAATTTGATGTGAAGAATGTAATTCTGCATAGAGAATTAACTAAAGATATATACATGGAGCTCCTGCATGGTTCAAACAAGTCGACCGAACATAGAATAAAGTATATTGATTGAAGAAATCATTGTATGGCCTTAGATAAAGTAATTCTAATCATACTTTGTTCCCGAAGAAGAAGAAAGACAATATTACGAACATATTGTCTATGTAGATGATATGATAGTAATTGGTGATGATCCTAAGGAGTGACAAACATTGCAAAGGTATTTGGCACGCAAATTTGGGGTGAAGATCTTGGTCCATTGAAGTATTTTTTAGCTTTTGCCGTTTCTCGTATGAAGGATGGTATCTTTCTGTCACAAAGGAAATATGCTCATGATTTATTATATAAGACCAGAATGTCAACTTGTCATCTAGTTGATATGTGACATATGTCATTGGAAGAAGGGTTGAAGTTGTGGTTTGATCTAGATCAACCACCGCTTGATAAGAAGAGACATCAACTGTCAGTAAGAACATTGATGTATTTGGCTCATATACGGATAGACTTGGCTTATGCTTTAAGTGTGGTAAGTCAATTTATACATAACCCTAGAAAGCAACATATGGATTCATTGATGTAAATTTTATGATGTATGAAGTTAGCTCTAGGAAAAGGAATATTGTTCTCAAAGAATGGTCATTTGAAGGTTTTAGCGTATACTGATGCCAATTGGGCAGGATCAATTGATGATAGCTTCAACATCAAGTTCCTTTACGTTTTTAAAGGTAATTTGGGGACATGGAGAAGCAAGAAACTGAATGTTGTTGCTCGCTTAATTGCCAAAGCAAAGTATAGGGGAGTTGCTTTGGGATATGGTCCGAAAGAAGCCATGAAGTTGTATTGTGACACTAAAGCAGCATGTGAAATTGCAACTAATCTTGTTCATCATGGTCGAACAAAACATGTGAGAGTAGACTTGTTCGTTATCAAGGAAAAGTTGGACAGGAGGGTTATTGAAATACCAAGAGTCAATCTAAAGATCAGCTTGCATGTCTTAACAAGAGCAGTATCAAATAGACTATTTGTAAGACTTGTGACCAAGTTGGACATATTCGATATCTATACATTAACTTGGGGAAGGGGGGGGTTACAATATATTAGAATAAGAATGTAAATATTGTAATATATTGAGGATTCCAATCTTTAAAGGTTTTCTTATAATTAAAGTTGTACAACTAACTATAAATATTTTCTCCTAATAAAAAGAATATTACTGAAACATTCACTAACTCTAACTTTTTATGACCATATACTATCTGATAGTTCATCACTTGGCATTCCATGCGTATATCATTATTTCCAGCTCAATGAATTTGGCACAGTCGAAGTGGAAAATACTTCCAGAACAGGAAAGAAAATGTCTTGGCATGTAGTGACCACCAAAGAAATGATGGCATTATTCTGCCATGGTTCATGCATGGATCCAGAGGATGTGAATGAGGCCCAGTACTCTCTCCCTGTCTATTCTAAATGAGCTCTTAAAAATTTAGGGAGAAGTAAAGAAAATCAACTCCTCATTTAACTAGAGATATAAATAAGTCGAGACAAAGCGAGTACCAAAGTGCTCTTCTTCGAGCTCAAGATCAGCTTGAGTGCAAATAAAGCTAGTTGTGCTCAAGCTCTGTTCGAAGGATTTTTTTTTTAACCTTGAACTTAGCTTTGCTCGACTTGTACGTGGATTTGGTTGGAGCTTATGGTTGCTAGCTCATATCGTTTTTGAAACAAGCTTGAACATAAGTTTGGTCCGACTTAATAAAATTTGAAATTACTAATGAGATACGTACATACGTTCAGGGGCGGATCCACAGTGGGGTCGTCGGGGTCGCACGACCCCTTGGAAACCATGGAAACAACCTTGAAGCTCCCATACGCGACCTCTTGGAGCTGGGGTCGTCGGGGTCGGAGTCGCACGCCAAGTGTTCGACAAAAATCCTGAACGAAGCTCGGCACTGCAGGAAAGTCTTCGGGGTGGTGGTGATGTAGAGACGAGAGAGAGAGAGAGGGAAGGAAAGTCCTCGGGTGGTGGTGATGTAGACCTTCGTCGGGGTAGTGGTGTGGGTGTGGATTCTTTCGTCGGGATAGAGGTAGGAAGATTTCTTTCGTATCAACTTGTTTTGCGTGGGTGTGGATTAAGACATGTCTGATATCTTCGACTTTTTGGTGCTTTGCTTGTCATATTGGGAGGGGTTTTACAGAAACCCTTCTCAACACTTAAAAGCATCCTACCAAGACCCGATGAAATGACGATATGCATGCTGTTTCTGTTAAAAAAAAATTTCGCGCTGCGCGCGCTATGACCCCCCAAACATCATTTCCTGGATCCGCCACTGCATACGTTGATTGAGAGATTTGTAATCAATATGAAGAAAGGATAATGAAGTGATGAACATGAATAATACTTTAGATTTAAGTAAGTTAATATTGTTGTAGGTATAAGTTACTGAACAATTATGGAGGCCAGAGAGAAAGGGAAGGTGTGGCATAGAGAGAGAAAGAGAAAGATGTGTAATTGTGGGTGTGTTCTATTCCACCCCATTGTGCCTTTATTTATAGTAGTAGGATAGGTAAAATCCTTACCCTTTTAGGATTACAACTCTTAATAGGTAATCAACTCCTAATAAGAATATAAGAGATATTCCTAGATTCACTAGGATTTACACAATCACATTCCTAATCTAATAGGACTGCAACACTCCCCCTTGAGTGTGTAAACACTCAAGTAAATGGCGCATCAGATCTTCAGCGATGAAGTAAGTACAGTTGATGAAGTTGTCGACACAATAAGTGAATGCGAGTATAAAATTAACGGAAGAATGCATAAAAAAGGTAAAACTCACAAAACCTCGCTATGGTAAAACCCAAGGTGGGAGAAAACCCATAGACTAAGAAGAAAAGTGAGAAGTTGTATTAAGTCAAAACTATACGTCTTCTGGACGCAAGTAGAAGAGCTCACAAGGGTATGATCATCCCATGATGGGTGCCCCGTTAAAACCTAGTTAGGTAGCAAAAACCCAGTGGAAAAAATGCTCCTAATCGTAGGGAAAAAGAGTACATTACGATCAAGTGAGTATACTTCTGGATACTCCCTTTGAGTTTGACAGAACTTCCAAATGAGAACTACAAGCATTGCATATAAATAGTTAGACATACCAATTCCTTAGACAAACTTCTGGAAGGTTGACTTCGGCAGTGACGTCGTGTAGAGGTGGGCAAGGTTGTCTGGGATCGACTTGCATGACTTCAATCTCCTAATGCTTTGCTGATGTAGATGTAGACACAATATGTCGTGGTGTTGACTTCGTTGATGTATCATGGCTTGGTCGGGTGGATACATGCGGCATAGTCTTCATGGATCGTTGTTGGGACTCAACGATGGATGAAAACACAGTAAATACTTCGAATATGCTAAAAAAGAACTCCAACCATGTCTCACTTGTGGCGTAGTGAAGTGAGGTGAGTCTTGGAACGATTCGAAGATTTCGCAACTAAGGTCATATCGTGGACGTCTAAGATATTACGATATCTCTAACGATAAAGACATAACCATTCAGGGATTTTGCCTTGTCCGGGTTTGATAAGTAACCATCGTCAGCATAACAAACAAGGCAAACATCATTCCGAGGAACATGGGGTTGGATCCGCTCGAGATGCGATGGGATTTTCCCTCGTAGTTCCTTCAGGGTACCTTTTTAATACCAATTCAGTGGTTGCGTATAGGCGCGGTGTTGCATCTCAATAGCGAAAGAAATGTCATGTCTAATACAATGAACTAAGTACAACGAAGCACAAAGTTGAACATAGATATGGAATTTCAAATTCCATAACCTCTTCAAGGGTCTCATTTGCATATAACGTACAGACGATCATAGGTATACTCAAAGGTAACATATTTGGGGTGTAGTTCGACTGGTAGACCAAGGTACCGTCAGAACAACGCTTGAACTTCAGGTTAAGGCATAAACGAGTTTTCCTAAGATCCTTCATCTCAAATTCCATCTTCAGGTGCAAGGCAGTTTTCTCAAGCTCTTCTAGAGTCTTAGTGAGATTCGTGTCAACGACATAAACTGTAACTTTAGCAATTCGGAATAAGACTTCATAGTTTAACATGTAAATGCATAATTCATATCCCTAACTGATCAAATAATCACTTACACGGGTATACCACATTCGTCGGATTGTAAGTGAACGCCTCAAACAAGTTAAGAGGATGTTCCGTGGTTTGGAACTATTTGAACCAGTCCATGTTATTCTTCGAGAACTTACATGTAAATCTCCTTATCAATATCCCCATGGAGAAACACTAACCACATTTCATAATGATGCTATCAATCACATGATGTTTTGAGAGAAACCTTGCACGGTAAGGCGTGCATCATATCGCACTATTTCATTCATCTCATAACGCTTCTTTTCCCACTTGTAACACAACAAGGTTACATTGGGCAGTGTAGGAACTACGGGTCCAAAACACACTTTGGTAAGGAATTTAACTTGGATAGTAATTTCAGTTATCCAATCAGTTCTGCGTTGTCACTTAATCAACGGAACACAGTTCAATATCATCGCTTTTCATTTATGTCGGTAGCTACCATATAAGTGAAAACATCATCGATGGTAATCTCATTTCAATTCCATTTTCTCATTCAAACTAGTATACTGGACCAAGAACTTCAAGTCTCGGGAGTAATCCGGATTAATCTCATGAGATGGAAATGATTTGAGACAGCGATTAAGTATGGATTCATTGTTGTGACGTGTCTTCCGTTTCTAGGGAAGTGAATCCTACGAACTGAGTGATCTATCGTGCTCCAGGCTTAGACAGATTGATTGGTTATCCGCCAGTGTACCAGACCATCCAACAGCGACGGCACACCCTACAGAGATGTTGACTCGACGTCCGTTAAATACATTTATCCATGCAGGCATGTTTGCAGCTGGTATATGATCTCGTCACTTTAGCTAGATCAGAGGAATGTGTATGGAGCAACATTCTGAAAGCTAGAATTTATCGCACTTGCTTATCACATTTGTGCGGTATAAAGATTGAGATGAGACATAGTGGGAAACATCCACGCAAATTCGCGCCATTCTCCAGGAATGTTGACGTTCTTATCTCCCCATAATGGTGGGAAAATTGTCTCATTAAAGTGACAACCCGCAAATGAGCGGTAAAGAGATCGCAAGCAAAGGCTTGAAGAGAGCTAGTGTGAAAGAGAATCATAATCGACAAAGATTCACATCCTTCTTTGATGACCCATATTGGTACGTTGCGGCGGCACAACTTGGCACATGGAATGCACACCCAAATGTGTAAGTACGAAAATTGTTAGGTTCCTACCTAGTAACCAACTGTAACGTTAAATAGGTTGGGTGGCAATGTGCCTCAAGACGAACCAACATAGCAGCATACAAGATTTCATAGCCTAGGTAGAAACCAAAAACTTGGTACGTTCACCAAAATCCGGGCGACCATTTAAATTGCGCTTTATGATCACTAGGCGAGGCTATTTAGGGTGAACATAGGAATTTGATGTTCAATTATAAACTCAAAATACATACAATACTTTATCGAAAATCGTCGATATAAACTCTCTAGCATTATTCAGTTTCCCGAACTTTCAGGGATAAGTAAGGTATTGAGCCCTTAATCGGCCAGAAGGTTTAACAGTAATATGTGTGGGCAAACATGTGACCAGTTTGTCGATTCATCAACCAAAACCATAAGTATTTATATGGTCCAAATTTTGGTTGGATTAGTCCACATATATTCCCTTGAATCCACTGTGAAAAGAGAGTCGTTTCATATCTTTGCTAAGAATGATTTAGAAAATCAAATTTCCAAACGAGCTGGTTTTGGCAAAGTGTGCTTGTAGGCACAAGATCCTTACTTAGGGTAAGGAGATGCATCATAGCATCATTGTTTGACCTAAGTGTCCCAAAAGGTCATGAAAAAACAAGTAAACTGCTTGAATCACCCGGCTCCAGGCCGGCTACATGTGGTGTGTTTCCAGTTGGGAGACAACCCATTGGCCCCAAATCAAAGCTTTAGGCTCATTTTTGGAGGTGGTGCAAATATATTTCACTCTATTTTCTTCAGTGGTGTCATTGATGATCATTATTCTCTCTAATATCCTTAAAAACTCAATAACAGGGAGAATTTAAGGTCCCTTAAAAGGTAATTCAGTACCATTCATACAACGAGGAGCGTGCCAATGCTCTTTATCAGGTTGAATAGACCTAAAGTCGTTGTTAGATATGTGATTTAGGAGTAAAGTCAGTGTGTGTAGTATCGCATTCATCCAGATAAGTAACTTTCCCACATTCCTACCTAATCACGTGTTTAATTAAATTGGGTCACATGTATTAAGAAACATGATTCAATTAACTTATATTCGAGGACAATATCAATAAGATTATCCATAAGTAAAACAATCACCAAATGTGAATCCAAGAACATGAAAAAATGTTCACAAAGTAAATGGTTTACTAAGGGGATTCGGCTAACAAGGCCATCCATATCAAAATTCTGCTCTTCCAACGATGCTCGGTGGAGCAAAATTAGTCTCACATATTAACTACTAGAATGGTACTCCTTAACAACATTGGTAGGGGCATGAACATGTGCATAACCAATGATCTATTCCATCAAGACGGAAGTAGATTCTGCAGGGTTAACGTTTGGGAATTCTATCCCTTATTCTTGAAGTTTTAGGTCTTAAGTGCCAAGGATCACGTTTCGAGCATAATGCCACACATTGCCAAGCCCTGATTCTACCATATGTTGTAAAAACAAACTCGAAATTAGATTGTGAGAGAGACAGACCCGAATTGGGTTCGGTAGGCTCCAGCCGAAGCTGGAGGGGTTTGTTTGGTAGGTCTCTACTGAAGCAGAGCAATATCGTTCAGTCCATCCCTACCGAAGTAGGGCACCACCATTCGGTAGGCTTTGACCGAACTGGGTTAAACCATTTGGTAGACTCCAGCCGAACTGGGTCTATACCGTTCGGTAGACTTCAGCCGAAGCTGGGTCTATACCTTTCTCTCATGTTTATGGTAGTAATCAGATCCGAGAATTTGATAAACTTCCGCTTTCTACACTGTTGCTTCAGGAGTGAGTTATAAATATGGAATGACGAGAAAAATTATTCTCTAATCAAAATTCGATCGGATTTATAAACTTCAGAATTGTACTAATTCATGGACGTAATCATGGTGTGCTTCATGGACGAAAAATTATTCTTGTACCCCACATAAAGTGGTATCTATTAGAAACGTCCAAATAAGGGAAATTGAACTTGCGATGGTTCGACAATCCATTGATTTGGAGGGAACAAGATTGTGATTAGTGTTATGAGAATGAATCATCCATAAGTATCAAAGTTAGAACATTCGAGTTCTAAGACATGGTTTTCATGAAAAACGTCTAGTTTTCATGGGTGTATTGTTTTATGAAAACTTCGGGTTTCAAAGGCACGAAATTTGAAACTACAGGTTCAATTTAGTTTATGAACGTTTAGTTCATAAAAGAGAGGTTCCTGCAAGAACACATAATGCAATGTGCTTAATTAAGTGTAGTGGATTTGAGTTGCTTCAGGAACTCAAGTGTGAATGCTTCGAGACCACGAAAGTGAGTCAACGGTTCAAAGAAGAGAAACAAATTATTGAATTGATGATGTCCAAAAGTGATCTTCAGGTCAATAATTTTGGATTAATTATCAGATTAATGTGATGCATGTCACTTTTAATTAATTCAATAGATCGGGACCAAATGGGGTCGAGCGTCGAAGCAAAATAATGACAAACAGGTCATATTAGCTTCAGTTGGTGATTAACCAAGTGATAATTAAATTATAGCTTAATTAGCATTAATAAAAAACGTCCCAAAAATATTTGGGTATGGTTAAGAAGCAGGGGATGCCAAAATATGGCATTGGGTCAAAAAAGGAACACATCCCAGCATGTAATTGTTGACTGTAATGGGTCACGGCCTTTCATCAGCAATTGCAGGCCTTTGGGCTCCATTATATGGCTACACAGCAACCCAACTTGACTAAAAGTCAACGGGCCAAGGAAGGAGGTCAATGCCCAGCAGCGATGGGCTTGCTGGTTTTGGGCAGTTGGGCGAGAGGAGGCCCAGCTTTCATTGGCTTCTTGGTTGACGCAATGCAAGCCCAACAAGCAAAGGCTTGCTGGCTAATTAGGCCGAGTGCGCGGATAAGCCTAGCATGGGCTGGCTTGGTCTGGCGTAGGCTAGACCAGGAGAAAACCCCAGGCCGTGGCTCAGCGCGGGCTGGTATGTTGCTTTATAAGTCTGCAGGCCCAACAACATTCTAAAGCCCTAGGCCAAAGTGTTCCCATAAATTTTAAATTCTTTTTCGAAATTTATAGGGTTTGAAAAACCCTAATTGCTTCTAATTTTTTTTTTTCGATTCTTTACCTCACATATTCCACATAGCAAAAATTGTGTAATGCATGAAACATGTGTGTGTGTGTATATATATATATATATATAACAAATATAAGAAACATATACAATATATATCAGAAGGTAAATATAAATGTAGGGGGTTCCTGCATCATGGGGAATGTTTTTATGTTTCACGGTCATTTCAAATATCGTACTTTATTTTAAGCGTACCTGATTGACAGAAAACAATAAAAGCCTTTGAATTTGTAAAAGATCCTTCTCGGAAAGTCGGAATTGCATCTCCTATGCGTTGTATCACGTTCAACACAGAAAAATTAAATTGAATCAATAGCATGTAGATCAATTCAAAATAATAAATTAATCATAAAAAGAATGATTAAAACGTAATACTCCCATAATTGAAGATCAAACTCTCTTTAGCGCAGAGTCAATAGCGTGTTGATAACGTGTTGTAGGCATAATTTACTAAACAATTATGGAGGCCAGAGAGGGAGGGAAGGTGCGGCATAAAGAGAGAAAGATAGAGATGTGTAATTGTGGGTGTGTTCTATTTCACCCCATTGTGCCTTTATTTATAGTAGTAGGATAGGTAAAATCTTTACCCTTTTAGAATTACAACTCTTAATAGGCAATCAACTCCTAATAGGAATATAAGAGATATTCGTAGATTCACTAGGATTTACACAATCACATTCCTAATATAATAAGACTGCAACAAATATAATAGTTGAACTTAGTTTGGTATTACATCTTTTATTTTAATTATAAGATTAAAATGCCGTATACAGTCATGGGTAAAACTTAAAGAACAAACCAAACTTGAGCTAAACTCGAGTTAATTCATTAAATAAAATAAAAAAAATAAAAAAACCACCAATGGTCAAGCTCCACTCATTTTTCGGACAAGTCTATTTTGAGCTCAACTTATTTCTTTCACGACAAAGCCCGAGCCCTAATTAGCCAAACACAAACCGAATATGAGTCAAACTCAAAGTGTATCAAGTCATGGATAGCCCGATATCCAACTTATGAGCATTCACTCTTGCACTTGAAGTATCGTGTTCAAATCCTCATCCCGTAGTTTAATATAGATGTTCTATTGAAAAATCTAAGAAGAGAGAAAGAGGAGTGGTCTAATATCCTAATGAATAGGGTGTTGAGTTTTCACCCATAAACTAACCTACTGCCACACGCGTATGCGTGTGGTAATTGGCATTTTTAATTCAAAAATTAAGTTTTATTTCTGTTTTAGATCTAATTACGTATTTTTTAATAAAAAAATTCAAAAACAAACGAAAAATAGTTAACCACCAACAACATTGGTTTGAAGATTCATTTAACACAATAAAATTACCATTTTGTCCGTATTTTGTTTGGGTAGTTGCTCATTATTCTTCTCTGTTAAAGTGAGAGCATTGTAGGAATATTCAAATTTTCATCATTTTTCTTTGTATGTAGATAAAAAAATTAAAAAAAAATGTAACGTAATAATACTAGGATTTTTTTTTTTTTTTATCATTGTGAAATGAAAGAATTGAACTCAAAACTATAAAACTATAATTATTTAAAGAAAATTGTTATTAACATTTCAAAATTCTCATTATGCACTTCTGTAACATCCCACATCGCCCATGGGAGTGGATCTTGTAAGTCTTATATGTATATTCTCATCTCTACCTAGCACGAGACCTTTTGGGAGCTCACTGGCTTCGGGTTCCATCGGAACTCCGAAGTTAAGTGAGTTCGTGCGAGAGCAATCCCATGATGGGTGACTCACTGAGAAGTTCTCGTGTGAGTTCCCAGAAACAAAACTGTGAGGATATGGTCGGGGCCCAAAGCGAACAATATCGTGCTACGGTGGAGTCGAGCCCGGGATGTGGTGGGGGCCTAGGCCGGGATGTCACAATTTATTATCAGAGCCAATCCCTGGCCGGAAGTGTGCCGACGAGGACGTCGGGCCCCTAAGGGGGGTGGATTGTAACATTCCACATCGCCTAGGGGAGTGGATCTTGTAAGTCTTATATGTATATTCTCATCTCTACCTAGCACGAGACCTTTTGCGAGCTCACTGGCTTCGGGTTCCATCGGAACTTCGAAGTTAAGCGAGTTCGTACGAGAGCAATCCCATGATGGGTGACCCACTGGGAAGTTCTCGTGTGAGTTCCCAGAAACAAAACCGTGAGGGCATGGTCGGGGCCCAAAGCGGACAATATCGTACTACGGTGGAGTCGAGCCCGGGATGTGGTGGGGGCCCGGGCTGGGATGTGACAACTTCAAACTTTCTATTTTTTTTAGAAAAAAACAATACATTTGTAAGGTGTGCATAATAAAAATTTTAAAGTGCTAATAATATTTCCTTATTTAAATCACTCAAAAGTCAAATTTACAGAAGATAACAAAAACTTTTCTTATAAAATTTCTCTTATTCGATGTCACAACAAGCATTCCACATGTTTATAAACATTATTAAAACGGTTCAATGACAGGGTAATAATATAATTTTCTTTTCATATTAACAAAACCAAGAAACCAAGTCCAAATATTTCGGGTCTTTTTTAATGTTTTTGTTTGTGTTTTTTCCTTTGAGGTCTAGCGCAACGACCATGCTCCCAAGTACAAACAATGATTATGATTCATTTGTGTCATAATCTAGTATTTTAGTCTTCCAAAATGCTTATACAAATCTCATACAAGAAGTCAAGACTGTAATTTATCAAATAACACAAATATTTTAGTTGGTAGCATAATATTAATTTGATTATATTCAATGTCGAGTCTAATAATTTCCGGGAAATTCAATGCACAAATATTTTTATTTATTTTTATTTTGAGGTATGATGTAGTGAGTAATATTTATTCATTGGTACATATTGGATACATCCCTCCCGGTGGTCCAATTTTCTCCCGTGTAGTTGACATCATCTTCCAGGTACAGAAACAGAGATCTCCAAAACTTGGTCCAGATATCTTTGATTAAGAAATCTCATTAGAGGGGGACCATCAATGGGCTCCCATCCATCCATGAGATCACATGATTAAGTTTTTTTACTGCCACTAATTATGCTTCAATAACCACATAATCGCAAAACAAAAATGAACACAAAACTGTTTAAACTTAACAAACCACCATCAATTTATACTTTTTACTTTCCAAAAAGGTCAGGGGTAAATGATGCATGGTTAGGATGTACTAACATCACGAGTTCATAATCAATTTATTTCTCCAATATACATCTCCCTCATTAGAGCATAACTCTTATTTATTTGTCCTGAAGATGTAAATGAGATGTAAATGTAGTTTTTTTTTTTTACATTTCAAATTTGGATCTCTTCATTAAGGATGTTCTTAAGATATGTCGTTATGTTCTTACAGTTTTCCATGTCGGAATAACATAGTTGTGGATATATTGTTATGTTCTTACAGTTGTTGATATGCAAACAACATAGTTGTGAATATGGTCGATAAACTTAAATGCGTATGTAGTGGATGAACTTCACTGCATATACACTCTTTATAAATACCAGAAACTAACAAAGCTAAACCAAAACATAGAGAACTGAAAGACAAATTCAATTCAAACCCTACAATTCAAAGTTATTATTATATATGTCTTGTCTTCGTTTGATTCCTAAAGAAAACAAAAGGAGAAATAGCTTAAAAAATACAAGAGAACAAAAAGAAACAAGACCCCTCCATTCTTTGTCAATTTCTTCTCCAACCCAATATAATGTAACGGACAGTGTTTCTGTTTGGCTTGGTTCATGAGATATAAACTTCATCTCTCTCTCTCATCGGTTTTTTTCTCATCTTTTTTCTATTTGTTTTCTCGCTCATTTTCTCTTTTTTGTTTATTGGAGCAGCTAAAAGCTAGTGTCCCTCTCAAAGAAGAGAGGGTCTCAGCAGCGCTTGTGACTTTGGAAATGCTCGTGAGAAATCTGGAGCCTGTGATCTTTACAGTATTCACTATTTTTTCTCCTCTTCAAGTCCCTCTCCAGTCTCAACGTGGTAATGCTTGTGACTGTGGTTTTTCCACTTTCTGCAGAGCTTGAAAAAGTATGGTCTAGCACATTGGCTGGTGTGACGAACGAGCTGCACACCCTCTCTAGCACTGAATCGAACCCATCAACCACAATGTCCTGCATTGCACTATAGCATTGCAACATGTTTTCCTGCACAAAGTTTGAAGAAGAAAAAAACATCATTTTTTGTATGTGAAGATGAATACTTTCATATAAAAGTGAACCCCATTTCTTTTGTTACACGAAGATGTCATCCTTTGTTACATGCAAATTACAGTCCAACATTTGCAAATAACTAACTAAAATAAAAAAATGAAAATTTTGATACAAATGGCAAACTCTGGTTTATTTGCAAAGAGAAGTGACTCTTTACATCCATGAAGCAAAGTATTTTCCTACGAAAATTACCTCATAATGGTAACTATAAAGAATATTTTTAATTTTTACCTTATTTACGTATGAACAGTTGGATAGTGCTTTTTTAAAGCAGGGGAATTGCATAGGGAGTAACTTGTCAGAAGCAGAGAGGACAGCAGAGGCAGCAATTATTGATGGCTTGAACACCAAAAGCTCAACATCTGCAAACAACATAATGATTTGGTAAAAACTGTTCATTAAGTCATTAACAGAAATTGAATTTATTTCCATGTCAAAATTTATCTTGTGGAAGTAAAGTACCCTTTTGAGATTTGAAGATGATTTGGGTGGCTCTAGCTTTGAGAGCATGCAGCAATGGCGTGTCTTCTAGTTTGAACAAAGAAATGACAAATGACATAAATGAGAAGGGTGTAATGGAACGCATTCTCCATTTTAGAGCTCCCAAAATCAGTAATTCCATCCTTTGAATCGTTTGTGTGTCGAAAATGATGCCTCCATCACCCTATAAAATACCAAAAGACACTTATCAAACTAACACCTTTTTTAAATTAGCAGATGTGAATGCGGACACATTGACTATAATTTCATCACCCGAGTTTGAATCTCCCTCCCTGCAATTTAGGTTAACTTAAAGTGGAATATGAGAATAAAAAAACACCATCTAAGTGAAAATTACAGATTAATCACCAAATTAATTAAAATGTTTATTTTCATTTACCTGAACATCAAGGAGAGAGAATTCTGATTTCTTCATCTTGGAAGCTAAAGAAATGCAGGAGATTGCAAGAAGCTTTATGAGCCATGGCTTTGGTTGCTGTTAGACCAAACATGATTGAGATCTTATAAAAAATTTGAACCCAGTAAACAATTTCTATATACTATTTTGTTGGCACCAATTGTTGATTAATAATTAATCCAATTTTTGGTTTTTAAAAGAAAGAATAGTGGTTCCAAATTGTTAATCTTTGAAGAAGCAAAACACCATGTTGTCCGTTTCTTTACCAGCACTCCTTGGCAGGACAAGAACCGATCGAGATAATTTACAGCAAGGTACAGTAAAAGGTCATCAGAGCTGCAACAAAGCTGCAATGACATAAAAAAAAAAAAAAAAAAGTAAGGATAAAATAGAGTTTCTGGGGTTTTTTATTTTTATTTTTTTATTTTACAAGATGAAACTTCAAACTGCTATAATACCTGTGAGATGGTAGCTATGGCTTCCCTTCGAATGGAGATGTCAAAGTTGCGGGCTTTCAGGCTTTGCAAGTAAGTCTCTGATGGCATGTGATCAGATTCAATGGCAAACAAAGAAGTGATTGTTTCAGGCTGGAAGTCATGGGAAATTGTAAGTGGGTTTTCGAGGTCGAAATCCATGGGTGAGTCTGGTTAAGTTTTCAGTGAGTTTGAGGACAGAGCACGCAAGGCATTGTAGAAAGGGAAGAAGCAGCAAAGTGGTGGGATAAAGAAAAGGCGGAGAATTTGAGTGTTTTATTTTTGGGTTGTTAAAAGAAAAGGAAGTGGAGTGAGAGAATGAGTGTGTGGGTGAAGACTTGGACTTCACTCCTTTACAGCTCTCTATGACTCTCACTCTATCTTATAGTGTTTTGCCATTTGCATTGACATGTTGGGAAAGAAAAATTGGGATGCGAGAGGGTTATGATCACATGGGTTGGAGCTCACTGGAGTTTGCAATGTACCACAACCACATGATAAGTAAAAACTGGCTTTTTTTTTTTTTTTTTTTTTTTTTTTTTTTGTGGTGCTATCCACATACTTCTCAATTTTTGGCCGTCGGATCGAATGAATTTAAGAGAATCAATAGACAAAAAATTAATAAGGGGTGTGAATAGCGCTACCATTTTTTTGCCAATACTTGTGCACTCTACGAGTGCATTTTATTGTCCACACGATTGCTATTAACATATTTTAATCGTATAGTCAGAATTGGAATAATTTATTTTCTTAATTATTAGTTAAAAATCAATTCTTCAAAAGATTAATCAATTTGGCGACCACTTTTATCATTCATACAAGCAAATGGACTATTTATCATGAGAAAGTTTTTTTTTTTTTTTTGTTGAAATCTTGAGAAAGTTAATTGTTACAAAATTATTGATTTGTTTTATAGGCCTAATCAGATAAATGGTCTCTGTGATCATAAAGTATTTGGATGATAGCCCCTGTAGTAAAAAAATTCGGATTTAAACCCATGTGGTCACAGTCTGTTAGGATTTAAATCCATGTGGTCTAAGTCTGTTAGGATTTATGCCCTTCTGTCATTCCTCCATTAGGTTTAGGTTGGCAAAATCGGATAAATGGTCCCCGTGGTCATAAGGTATTCGGAAGATAGTCCTTGTGGTAAAAAAAATTCGGATTTAAACCCCTGTGGTCTAAGTTTGTTAGGATTTATGCCCGAAACTAGAGGTTCTGTCATTTCTCCGCTAAGCTTACAGGTGGAGCAGAGTTTCTCTGAGGAGACGCAACAGAACGAGGTGGAACTAATAAATCACATAATTCATTAAAATTCAAGATCTAATAAATCAAATAATTCAAAATGCCTTTATAAAATTAACGAGTTTTTGACTCCCGAATATCCAACCGATTAATTAATTCTTTATAACATATTCTATTTTTCTTTGACAAATAAGACAGTAATCGTTGGCGTTTTCCCAGAATTTTACGTAAACCTCTCTGAGATAAATAGTTTTTTTGTGTAATTGTAAATGTGAAGTAAGTCTTCGTATCCTATTGGTGAAACTAACTATTTGAAATTCAACAGATCCTCTGTTTTCATCTTTTTCTTCTTGTGAAATAACTGAGATGAATGAATTTTTTTACCATAAACTGAAATCTTCTCCCCCCCCCTCTTTTTATTGTAAGATATTTTTTATTGATAGATACTCAGAGAAACTCTGCTCCACCTGTAAGCTTAACGAAGGAATGATAGAACCTCTAATTTCAGGCATAAATCCTAATAGACTTAGACCATAGGGGTTTAAATCCGATTTTTTTCTACCACAAGGGCTATCTTCCGAATTCCTTATGACCACAGGGACCATTTATCCGATTTGGCCAACCTAAACCTAATGGAGGAATGACAGAAGAGCATAAATTATAACAGACTTAGACCACATAGGTTTAAATCCTAACAGACTGTGACCACATGGGTTTAAATCCGAATTTTTTTACCACAGGGGCTATCATCCGAATACCTTATGACCACGAGGACCATTTATCCGATTAGACCTTGTTTTATATGGATCACTAATGTTAATTTGATTTATTTTTTTTCCCGAAATAATCTTTTAAATGATGTTTAAAAAATTAAATGTTTAGAATTATGACATTTGCAATATTATAACACATCAACCAGAATTAGATAGACGAGTAGATATACTCACAAGTGAATGCAAGTAGTTCCCTTTTCTTTTTCTTGTTATGGTTTAATTTTCTTTAACCTTTTTGTTATTCGAGCCAATCCAACCTTCCACTCAAGTTTATGCATTTTGAAAATGTGAGTAATTTCTTTTGTTTATGTATACTAAAACAAACAATCTGATATATGGATTGAGATTCAAACTGATTGAGATGCTTGATATCTATTTGTTTTAGCTTAATTGGATGTTCTCGAAAGAACTAATTGTCCATAACTCATCTACAAATTGATAAAGGTACTTTTATCTAAAGATCATTTCAAGAACCTTATTGCTGAAATTATTTAATTCATTTCCTCCTGCATTGTGCAAAAACATAACTGCAAAAGATGACAACAATGGGAAATTAATAATTAAAATTGTGTGTAAATGGTAAGTGTAGACATATAGTTGGCATTTACTACTACTTTATGATAATCCTATGAACGACAATTGTTAGAATCTCGTTTAACTTTATCCATAACATGCAAGGTTGTCTTTATACAAAAATGCCACAAGCAACCAAGTAAGGTATGCACACATATCTTGATCGACGGGGAGAATGAGGAGAGTTAGTCCATCAGAAAATCAAAAGAGCTGATCCAAGTATGATTAACACATTCGTGAATGGTTTCTAAGCATCAAAAGCCCCGAAATCATTATCCTTTTTTGACTTAGGTTCTAACAATAATTCATTTCAATTTCTTCCATGTTATTATAATCTAAACAAGATATCCTGATAAAAATAATATAATATTATATGAGTGTATCGTTCAAATTTACCCTATTGATAGACAGAAAGGCAAACTTGGAAGAAGGAAGAATAATGTTTATGAAATTTTGTATCATCTCAGCTAGCTCGTTGAATCCTAGAAACGAAACAAATGGGTCTTAAGTTCACCACCCACACCACAATTCTTGGTATAAATTATTCAACAAAAGAAACAACAAGGTGTGAAACGTTGCCGCTTTACACCAAACTATGTAACCACTCCAGTGAGAAGTCTTTATAAGATCGATCCATTTCCTCTCCCATATTTTCTATAAATTAATTAAATGGCCCCAAATACAAACAATACAATTCAGTCTTTTCATGTCCATGGCAGAGCGACAGCTCGAGCATATGTCCTGAATTGAATGTCTCCATTCTTCCTTACAAGCAGAAGAGACTAGTGAAAGGATAAAATTTTAGCACTTATATGTAGTTGTATCAATTTTTTCAATACTATATAACATTGAATGATACAGAAAATGAATGACTGAAATTAAACATAAAAGATCGAAATAACATACATGATGATCACAAAGTGAAAATAATAACATATAAGTTATATAACATTGTTTGATTAAACTGAAGTCAATGAATAATATGTCATAAGTTGATTAAACTAATTAAAGTTCTATGATATTAGATATACATATCCACACAATAATTATCATTAAGTAGTCATTTATGAAACCTTGAGGTTAGCTTTGGCAATGAAAACAGGTATACTTTTCTCTTTTGTATATGTGCATATATATGCATATGCATCTAAACCATATAATGTAGCTAGTGCATATATATGCATATGCATCTAAACCATAATGTGTCTAGTATTCTCTTTTAAAACAGTTTTAACGCAAAATGTCAAATTGTCATGCTATAAATTTAAACTGCATATTTAATGCATCTAATAAACAAAGAGTTTGTTTGGTAAGTGCTTTTAAATGACTGAAAACGCTTTTAGAAAAAAATATTTTTGGATTTCAAAAGCACTTAAGGTGCTTCCTGCAAAAAACACCAATTATGTGCTTCTTGCATGAAGCATTTCAAGTGTTTTTTCCAAGATTAACTTGCATTTTTACTAATGATTGGTATCAAAAATATTTTCTCTAAAAATTCTTTCAGTCATTTAAAAATATTTCTCAAACAAGTGCATCTAGCAAAATTATGCAGTATACATTAATGCACATATCCTAATCAAGTCTGTACATATAATATATTTACTTATATATTCACATAAACCACATGCATGTCGATATATGTGCTTGCTTGATATTTCTTAACAATACCAAATAATTAATTAGTATACTTTTTTTTGTCGAACTTGTTAGCATAATTAGAGCTAGCTTAAGGTGAGAGTAAATACTAAAATATTGATTTTATTCACTATATTTTTTTTTTACTGTATGACAGTAAGAACTTTCTAAATAAAAGTCTGGTTTTATATAATTAAGGTGTTATGTCTCCTACAGCAGAAGCCGAAATCGTGGTCCTCTTTACTGCATGTGATGGACTGTAGCTTAAAGTGCTCTATTCCCCGATAAATCATCAACCAAAACCCTAATAAGAGTCTCTCAAAAGCCACACATTCATATATACGACTGGTCTTGTTGAGTGAAAAGGGCCCCCACATTCTCAAATGCACCGACTTTTGAAATTATTCACCAATCCAAATTAATACTTTGACCCATCACTTTTGATCCTGAAATCCACATGGAGCTACCTCTAGTTAGTGATGGCAACGGTTTGGTTTGGAGACGGAAATGTTATATCCATCTCCATAACCGCGAAAATTAACCATATCCATAACCGGAAATTAACCATCGGGGATTATCCATAATCATATCCACCAGTTAACGGATTTTCAATCGGTTATCGGTTATATCCATCTTCGTCAAAAAATCAAAAAAAAATTATATTCATCCAATTGATGCACTATAAATTTTAGTAGATACTAATTCGATTATTAAATAGCAACATCCAATTACAAAAAACATAACAATATATTTGAAACTGTTTATGATAAGCCAATATGATAAATTGGTCCAATAAAAAAAAAGATGACAAAAGCAAATACGAAAGGACGACAAAACAAATTGATTCAATGAATTAATTTCTTGACATTGAGACTCTTGAAGAGAGATGAATCTGATAAACTTGGAACATTTGATAATTGATATATAAAATGATTCAATGAATTAATTTGGTTGAGTATAACAATAAGAGTATTGAATTGATGAGGTTGTTGGTATGCCCCATGCATGATGTTTGGTGCATAATAAAGATAGTATAGGGTTTGATGCATGCATAATGAATTAGTATAGGGACGGTTCGATAAATTGAATAAAATTATATTATATATCAAATATATATATATACAATATATTCGGGTCGGATTCGGGGATGGATATGGATTGTGGACCCTTATAACCATATTTAAAACCATAACCGAATAAAGTTCACAGTTTTTCCCCATATCCATACCATACCCGAATTTTCATATTCAAATCCAATCCATTCGGGCGGTTATCCACGGTTATCGGGTTTAACGGTTAGAATTGCCAGTCCTACCTCTAGTTCCTTTCAATATATAATTAACGAAAAAGTCATCAAATTAAAGTGATAAATTTAATTAAATAACCTCAACTATATATTGCATATATAGAATATTAACGAAAAAGTCATCAGTTTGAATTAGGTCTTGACATTGTTGAAGATCACCAATACTTCATATAGTCTTGGAATCGTATATAATTAATAAATTTTGAAAATGACCAAATCAAAATAAAGATTGTTTGGCATGTGTCATTAGCAATGTGCCAACCAGATCAAAATAAAGATTGTTTGGCATGTGCCATTCTAGGATAAGTGGAAAGAGTAAATGAATAGGGTAATGTTAGTGAGACTAAATTTTGTAAATTAAATGACATTAAAGTTGATGCTTAGACTATTACTTAAGTGTTGATTAACGTATTGATTTATTATTGGTGACATATTATTTGGTTTGCAAATTTGATCTATAAATTTGGTCTACCCAGTATTACTAAAAAATAATAGAAAAAGAAACAATGTGTGTGCCCGGAAAACGAGCATCGCACTGGATAGGTATCATATGCATGGAATACGATTCACTTTCAAGATGCCTTGATGGTAAAAGGTTGATTTATTTCTTAAGTATTAATTAGCGTGCTTATTTCTTATTGTTAACACATTATTTGGTTTGCAAATGAACAATAGAAAAAGAAACAATGTCCCGTTCAAAGAGAGATTTTCTAATATGCCTGAAAAACAAGCACATATAACGCCCCATGTTGCAAGCACGATAAAAATTCTCTACTATTTTAAGAAGATGCAACCCAGCTGCATTATTAGTACATAATAATAGATTGTCATCATGTCACGCAATTGTTTTACGGAACGTCCTTTGAAAATTTTCTTTTGGTTACAAGTATGTTTGAAATTTGATTACCCTGTTTTCCTCTGGTCATCTTCCTTGGATTTGGGTCATCGACCATTGCCTTTATGTACTTGTATTAGTTTTTTATAGCGGTGAAATAGATTGTTGCCTAATCTCTATAAATTGTTGATAATTAGTAATAAATTGTTGCCTAATCACTATAAAATATCGACATAATAAACAGTAGGACGTCCATATGTGGAGAAATTTTCATTATGATGGGAATACGGATTGAACATCACGTGTTTTTATATAAGTGGTGGGAAATTGTATTTTTTAAGTTATTAACTTTTTAGCATACATATTCCACTATTGATATAATGACACGTGGTGTACCATTTCGTGTTCCAGTCACACTGAAAAATCTCTCTCATATGTGAACTCTTAACTAACTGCCTTCATGTTAAAGTTCCAATGTACTATTGTACCATTTTAAAAGTTACCACGTAATAGCTCATGTAAGTATTTCAATTGACTAAAATGAAAATGCTCAAGAACTAAAATGCTCGACGAAGTAGTATTTAACTTCATCTACTTCGACCGTGACGTAGAAAACGACCATAGTTGCACCAGTACACTTGTAAGGCACGACCACATTTGTGCCAAATATTGTTCAATATCTACGATATAATAAACAAAATTGAGAATTAAATATAGAAAAATGCTAAGCAACTCTCAATGTTTTTTCATGAACTATTTGCTACCTCACAGTTTCACATCAATTTTGACGGCAACATTATAAAACATTGTGCAAAAAATATAGGACGATGGAGAGTTTATAGAGAATTCCACCTTTGAGAGAATCTCTTTGCATTACTAAAAAATTATAATGCGATAACATCAACCATAGGGATTGTGCCTACAATAGTAAATTTCAACTTCTAAGAATCCAAGTTATCGTGTACCACCGTTAGATTGCATGAAAAAAGGATCTCAACTTCACATGATCTACAGATACCATCCACATTTCAACTTCTGAGTAATGACCTTACCATAGGATTCTACTTGTGATCCATTCCGCAAGTCATTCATAAGTAATTGTAAACTAAAATCGATCTTAATTTCGTGTTAGTTGGGGGAGACAAAAAAGTTTGGGATACCAGAAGAAGCCAAATAACTTTTAATTTTGTGTTTGTTTTATCACTTGAATCGAAATGCCTCCCTAATTGCCTTGAAGAACGTTCCATTTTTTTTTTGGGTTGCTTCAAGCTTGCTCCATCTCGAAACCCTACTTTTAATCATTGATACGGGTACCTTATATATATTTTTTCTTTTCTTCCTGCTTTGTTTTACTTTCTTTGTTGGGTGTCTTCATCTTTGACGAAAACAATGGATTCTCTTTAGTTCTCAACAATATTGGTGCAAGAGAAAGCAAAAGAAAACACAAACAACTATTCTTTCTTACTCTTTGGAAGACCAAATATACATAGAATATATAAGGTCCCTTTTAGTACTTTTCAAAGCCACATATGTTGAAGCATATCTCACACTAGACACTTAATTAAAACAACTTAATTGAATTGAATGGTTTACCATCAAGGGTTTTTCTTTTGAATAATAAAATAATTTATACTGATTGAATCAAGACTTTTTGCATAAAAGCTTATTGAATTGTACAAATTAAAATAAGAGCAATATCAATGTTGATTAAGTAGTGACCGTGGACTGTCCAAATAAGCTTGAAAGAAAGATTGATAGATTATTATTAAGTATGTTGTTAATGGAGGAGTTTTGTAAAAAGAACGAGAGTGGTAGAGAGTGAACAGGTGAAGAATGCACGCTTGGAGTGATATTGAGAAGGCAGAGAGAGAGAGAGAGAGAGAGAGAGAGAGAGAGAGAGAGAGAGAGAGAGAGAGAGAGAGAGATGGAAGCACATGATGAGTGTATGTTTCACGCCATACACCCATGCAGAAAACATCATCATTAATAATATTTTTTTTGCGTTTGCAAATTCATGGTGGAGACAGGCAAGGTGGACCTTGTTCTACTTTGGGACAAAAGTGAAAACCTAGCTATACTCAATTATTTATCTTCTTCGGAGAATTCATTGGCAGTATACTGCATGCGAACCTACCACAAAAACAGCTCGGAAGAGATAAAAGACTCTTTTATCTCACACTTACACAGACATATATAGTATTTAAGGGGAAATATTAAGAAAAATAGGCGTGCATTTTTTTGAGCAAATTAAACACCATAGATTACAGTTAATCGAAATTCAATGGTAGATTTTAAATGAAATGTCAATCATTGAATTTTTGACATAACGATACCTATGTTGTATACGTACATCCTTAGTTGCCCCACTAGAATTCAATCCATATGGTCCATACTTCATAGTGACCAAGAGAAGAACACTCTTGTTAATATATACTCTTTCCTTTATTATCTATTTTCTACATGCTAACAGCTATAGTCAATACAAGTTCATACTCATAGCCTAAGGATTGGCTTAATTAGCTTCTGGATCAGTGCACCAAAGGCTTTTCCCTACGGTGCTCGCCTGTAGACTGGGGAAAAAATCATGATAAAAGTAGCAGTACTATGGATATTTATGTGTGTGTGTGTGTATATATAGCATATGGTAAGAATTGCCTTATAACCATATGATAAAAGAAACTGGAAGCAAAAGCAGAGATTGTCTATAAGATTATGATTAGTTGTATTTATGCTTTTGAGTGATGATACAGAGACCATCTACTTGAACCGTATTTTGTAGAGCACATAATATAGCGGTTGAAGGTATAATTTTAACCATGATCTCCCTAACATTTTCTTATATGTTTACCGTTTTGCATGGGGAGTATATGAGTGGGTGAAAGAGGGACAGAGGGCGAGTGTCAAAACTTGGGTGCAATAAGCTATTAAACTAGGATAAAGGGAGAGCATGCAAGCCCATCATTTGAAGTGGAAGTTGAAGACAATTGATCATTTCTCTACTTTATTGTCAAAGACTCGGGGTTGGTTTGCAATTGAGGGAAGAAAAAAAAGTTGTGCTGAATTGTCTATTTGGTGTTTGACTTTTGGTTTATGTGAATCATGAAATAGTGATAGCGATCAAACATTGCCACTTGTTACCAAATTAATTCAACAATTTATATTTTTCATAAATACTCCTAGTATGTTGAACAAGTCACAAAGGTGTAGCAATATTGGTCACAACACAACTCAAAATTCACAAGATAATAAGACATGATGTGTATATGATTAACTACATCAATGTTCAATATAATATTATAAAAGTTATGGTATATATTGGTATGATAACTTTCCTCAACTTTCTCCTAAATAATATGAGTTATTGTATGGGAGGTGCTTTTCACTTACTCTTTTTAGCTTTTAAGTTCCAAAACAATCCTTTTAATTTTTGGTCATCAATTGAATAAATCAAACGAAAACAACAATCATTATTAAACAAGGATGTGTGAAAGGCTAAAAGTGGTGTGTTTTTATCATTTCGCTTATTGTATTAGTAGTATAATTTTACTTTTGTATCATTTTACATGTTGATCAACATGCTGGTGAGACAATCCATACACCTATATAAAGGGATAAACCCTAAACACGACTCATTGCTAATAAGATGAAAATCCCAATTCTCATATAGAAAGTTTAGGCAAAGCCCAATAGCGAACCCACAGCTTGTTAGTGAAGATCACAATGGCCCAACAGTACAATTCAGAAGCTTTGTTATATTTCTATACCCTCCCAATCTTGGGTTAGTCAGCCCATCAATGTTGTTCTTTTTGTAAAATGCAAATGAATAATCTTGGGTTAGTCAGCCCGCCCATAAATATTATTTGTATATATTTTTTCCTTCAAGGTAGCTAGAAAAATCTTGATCATGAACATGTGGTAATGTGGCGCCCTTTTACCATGCGCCTTATCCACTAGTGGCTGTGGTCGTTACAAAACCATATTTCACACAAAAAATGAAGCAGCTAACAGTTGATCTCCAAGCAATCTCCTTACAATGGCTTCCTCTACTCTATGTCCTGCTACCACTTCCCAGGTAATTAAAACCAAAACCCAACTCTCTTATTGCTTACTTAAGTATTGATTAGTACTAATTAATCTCTTGTACGTGAACTGCCTGATGTGGGGTTGGAGGGTTAAAGCTAGAGTTAATGAGAAATAATCTTTTGTTATGTGTTTGATTGCTTTTCAGCTATGTTCCAGCAAGAGTGCAATGTTCTCATCAGCAAAGGGCTTTGCTGTGAAGAGCAAGAGGACACAGATGATGGGAAAGGGAAAGGGAATGAGAGTCACTTGCCAGGCAGGCAGTATTGCTGCTGATAGAGTGCCAGACATGGAGAAGAGGAAGCTTATGAATCTGCTTCTTCTGGGTGCTATCTCACTCCCCAGTGGCTTCATGTTGGTTCCCTATGCCACTTTCTTTGCTCCACCTGGGTGAGTTTTCTTCCTTCCCACATTACCCCTTTCCATATTTACAGGTTATTAGGAAATGACCTCCGCAAGCTCATTTTCTCTTTCTGCACACTTCGAATTATTTTGTCACTTAATTCTGTTTTAGTTTATTCAATTCAAATACTGAAAATAAACATGTGTACTTGGGGAGACGAAAAAGGTGTGCAAAAATCACTCTCCTTTTTTTAACCTTTTACATCTTGTACACATATGTAATGTGTGCTGATTGGTGGTGATATTTAGTGCTTAATATTGTAATTAGATTACTTACTATCTTGTATATCATAGTGAAGTGTTTTACATCCATTAAGAAGTTTGTACCAAATAGAAAACAATAATGCTATTTACTATTTAGATACACAAAACTAACGTCATTTTCTGAGACTCTCTAAATAGCATTACTCGAGAGTACCCCCTTTCTCCTCACACTCTGAATTTTTTCTTCACCACTAAAAGGTTCAACAAGAACTCTTGATCTCTAATATTGAGTGTTTGTCGGGATGTGAGTGAACAGTCATGTTGTATCCCAACTGCCATCATACTCACAATGATATTTTGGCATCTATAATTTATCCATAGCTCTTTGACATGGTTATTTTGATTGATTGGAAAAACATTATAGCTCCGGTGCCGGCTCTGGTGGTCAAGTTGCAAAGGATGCTCTTGGAAACGACGTGCTTGCAGCTGAATGGCTTAAGACTCATGGCCCTGGTGACAGGACTCTCACACAAGGATTGAAGGTACTGATACATGTTACAGATGAAGCTCAATATCTTAAGACTATCATATCCTTATTGTAATTTGTATGAAAAGTTCAAGTCTGACTTCCAATTCAAGCAGCAGAATTATGGGACCATGAATTAATGATACTCTTATTTTGTGATCAACCATTCCCAAAATCAGATTGAGAAATTTGGGATGTATATCTTTAGGAGGTAAATTAATTTTGATTGTTTGCTGTGCTTGTCAGGGTGATCCTACATACCTTGTTGTGGAGAAAGATAAAACTCTTGCCACATATGCAATCAATGCCGTCTGCACTCACCTTGGCTGTGTCGTGCCATTTAACAGGGCGGAGAACAAGTTCATATGCCCCTGCCATGGATCCCAGTACAATGACCAAGGAAGGGTTGTCAGAGGACCTGCTCCTTTGGTGAGTTTATTTACACTTTTATCGACTCTTGCTAGTTCAAATTCTTCTTGATGATATATTAACCAAGTATGTGCCGAGTTTGGTAGCGTAAGGTTGTAACTAAGGTGTTAAACTGATTGGTTTTATGATGAAGGCTAACCAATCATACAAAATTGACATGTCCACAACAGTTTTCATACTGCAATTTGCATATATCTATGCCGCATGCTACATATGAT
This sequence comes from Malus fusca, assembly GCA_035220775.1. Classification (NCBI taxonomy): domain Eukaryota; kingdom Viridiplantae; phylum Streptophyta; class Magnoliopsida; order Rosales; family Rosaceae; genus Malus; species Malus fusca. The sequence continues at coordinate 6,699,123 of CM069067.1, read as the reverse complement.
AAAAGTTTGTTTCTTTACCTTCTTTCTGTTGGAACAGTCTCTGGCGTTGGCTCATTGTGATATTGATGATGGGAAGGTCGTGTTTGTTCCATGGGTTGAAACCGATTTCAGAACCGGCGAAGATCCATGGTGGGCTTAAAATCATAAAGCAACTCCTATGAAAATATGCAATTTGAAATGTTTCGCTATATCGTTGCTTCGTTCATAAACAACTTGTATCATAAGGTTCATGTTGGTTGAATTTGAAGCATATATGTATATATGTGTGTGTGCGCGCGCGCGACCTAATTATTTGCCATCTTCTGATCTTCTCTTTATGTATAATATTGGCTTTTGCAAAGTCTATTGGATTGTACTGTCTAGTAGTTGAAGGGTTCCTCTGCGCTGTTCCATTGGGATGAGATAGTTTAGTTGCGTCCCTGGTCCCTAACTGTTATAGACTCAAACTTTATATATTTTAGATTTTTTATTGAAGTCCCTCTCCTGCTATCTAATTGACATAATAATAAAATAGATGCAATAATACCAATAAAGACAAAACCGTTTTTTGTTTTTTGTTTTTTGTTTTTTTTGCTTTCATTTACACTACCAATTTAATTATTCAAAATTGCTTATGGGTTTTGATAAAAAAATAATAATAATAATAATTTCTTATGGGTGCATTCTAGATTATAAAAAAAAGGGGATTTTATTTTATTTTTAATTTTTATAAAATGAGTACATTTATATAATAAAATTTGGCTACATTTTTATATAAAAAATTGGTACATTTACATAAAAACGTGGGTACATTTTATATAGAAAACAATGGGTACATTTTATATTTAAAAAAAAAGATTTTAGATTAAACAATGGGTACCTTCGACATAAAAAAATGGTACTTACAAAAAAAATAGGGATGCATTTTACATATAACAAAGTGGTACATTTGTAAAAAAAAATGGGTACATTATAAATAAATTATGTGTAACATCTCACATCGCTCAAGGGGGTGGATCCTATAAGCCTTATATGTATATTCTCATCTATTTGGTATCAGAGCCAATTCATGGCCGGAAGTGTGTCGACGAGGACGTCGGGCCCCTAAGGGGGGTGGATTGTAACATCCCACATCGCCCAGAGGAGTGGATCATGTAAGCCTTATATGTATATTTCCATCTTTACCTAGCACGAGGCCTTTTGGGAGCTCACTGGCTTCGGATTTCGTAGGAACTCCGAAGTTAAGCGAGAAAGGGCCAGAACATTCCCATGATAGGTGATCTACTGGGAAGTTCTCGTGTGAGTTCCCAAAAACAAAACCGCGAGGGCGTGGCCGAGACCCAAAGCAAACAATATCGTGCTACAGCGGAGTCGAGCCCGGGATGTGGTGGGGGCCTGGGCCGGGATGTGACATTATGGGTACAAATAAAAGGTTAAAAAAATTATGAGTACAAATAAAAGTTTAAAAAATAAGGGACAAAAAGAAATTAATATTTGGGTTCAAATTAAATTTAAAACAAAATTGGTATAATTTAAAAAATGGTTGCAAATTAAAAATGGGTACAAACTAGAAATAGAAATATATGATAAAAAGTTTAGCCATAAATATATAATGTAACGTTTCTAACACTAAATAAATATATTTAAAAATAAAACTTAATTATCTTGACATGTAAATATTTTGTTTTTTAATAATTAATGGCGTTTATTAAAACCGAAGGACTTTGATCAAAATTTGAAAAGGAATAAGGTTTTAATCAATGGAGTAGAAAAAATAAGGATGAGAACCTAATTTCTCCTTTTACAAAATTTAGAATTTATACCAATTAAATGAAGCAGCAGGATTTTGTAAATATCCACGAGAAGCATTCCTTATGATACTAAAACAAGTTCTTACTAATGGTAAAAAAATGAGCTTTGAATTAGCCATTCCTGATCGTATTTCACCCAAAATTATAGAAAAGATAGGAAATCTGTCTTTTCAGAGCTATCGTCCCACCAGAAAACATATTATTGTGATAGGTCCAATTCCTGGTAAAAAATATAGTGAAATTACATTTTCTATTCTTTTCTCAGACCTGCTACTAAGAAATATGTGCACTTATTAAAATATCCCATGTATGTACCCAAGAATAGGAGAATGGATCAGATTTATCTCGACGGGAGCAAAAAATTATAATGCTATAGCAGCAGATATAGTAAGCAAAATAATACGAAAAGGGAAAAAAGGGGGGGGGGGTGTTGTTACGAAGTAATCATAACGGATGCATCGTATACGGTGGCGAAGCCAGGAATTCTTGAGGGGAGGAGCGAACTTATATGCGTGCAAGGTTAAAGAAAAATGGCAACAATCGAATCCTTTTATATAGTAATGTCTTCCATAATTAATCAATACAAATAAATTACAGTTGTTGTCGGCGATGTTTCATGTCATGAAAACGTCGCATAATAGGCTCATTATCAGTAAAAGCAAATACATCTCTCTCAATATAGACGTCAAATGGCTAATATTATCCCTCCAGAACCGGAACTTCTTGTTTAGGTCTTTTTTTCTTCTTTGCATTTGTTATTTTGGCACAAATCTTTTTAGTTCTTAAAAAAAAAAACAGTTTGAGAAAAATCAATTGTCCAAAATGAATTTTTTAGATCTGTGAATTTATCAACATCAAGCTCTAAAAAATAAACAAATTTTTGTGAGAATTATGTATGATAAAAACTATGATTTGTTTTTTCTTATGATCAACAAGTAGAAGATGATAGATAGTATATAACTTAAGACTACCCGTCTGTGTATTTTGATGACCCTTATCTGTCATTGGCTTTCTAGCTTATGCATCTCTCTTTAAATACGTAGTTATCTCCTGGATGCAACTAATGCATGTATTAGATACACTTCACATGTCTCTGAGATTCATAGAGGCATACCAATATTTTCTGGCGATCTACGTTCTTATTCAACTAATACTTCACTGAGGAGCTGTTAAAACTTACATCCGTATACTTAAAAAGGAAAAATATTACATGATAGGAGCATTATCTTTCAAACTTAATTTGCCTCTAAAACTAGTTTACAAAAGTCATATATAAATAAGCCTTGTAGTTACAACCAAGGTCTGAAATGCCGATATTATCAGCGATATTTCGCCGATAATATCGGTTTTGTGAGAGAGGGATATTTTAACACTTATCCACTGAAATTTCGTCAAAATATCGCGATATTACCGATAATATCGCGACATTTTAGAAATCAACCCCAATCTTGTTCCAATTGCAGATCAAGAAACAATCAAAACAGATTCAACCCCAATCTTGACAAACCCTAGAAATCAACCCAGAAAAAAAAATCGAAATAAAACCTTATATTTTGAAATCAACCCAGAAATCTCATCGTTCATTCCGGCAGCTGCTTTTTCTACGACTGCTTCGTTCCTTCCACTCCCTAGAGCTCCGCCGGAGAGGAGTTGCGACTATCGAAACCATTGGACTCAGTATACGATGCAGAATCGTTGTCAAATCTTCTGCGGCAACTCTTGGATAACAACAACGTCGACAACTCTTGGATGACGACGACGGTGCCTCCTTCATACTTCTACAGAAGGAGAGGCAAGAGTCTCGACGACGGCGCCTCCTTACTTCTGACGACAACGGCGCCCCTTTTTCTGCGGTGACTCTTGGATGACGACGATGGCGTCTCGACGACTGTGGAGTCGAGACTGAGAGAGATGAGATTGGGAAATCGAGACTGAGAGAGATGAGATTGGGTTCAGACTTGAGAGAGTTCGAGAATGTGTGTGCGTGTCCGTGAATCTGAGATTCAAAATGAGAGACAGAGAGGAGAGGACTGAAAAACTTAAGTTGGATTGGACGGTTGAGATTAAATCTCAACCAATCCGACGGTCCACATAATTCTTAAACCTATTTAAATTAAACATATATTTTATAAATGTCTCTGTGTGCGTGTGTGGTGGCGTGTGAGAGTCTCTGACTCTTGTGTATGTGTGTGGTGGCTTGTGAGAAAAAAAAAAAGCATTCAAATAATTCATAACCTTGTCTCTGACTCTCTGTCTCTGACTCTTGACAACTTTTACAACTTTTGACAAGATAAAAAGTAATGGTGGTTCATCAAGATTCTAAATCACTCATGTATTTTACCCTGCAATGTATAAAATGTAAAATATTGTAGTAAATCATTATATATAAATGATTATAGTGTGTTTAATTTTTTTTTCATTAATTACTACATATTTTCTACATTCACAATGTTTGCCAGCTCGTTGTATAATCAACTTAAATCAGTTAAATCCATTATGCAATGCATTTCCTTCCAATTTTTTGTGATAAACTAATAGATAATTGACTAAATAAACATCCTGCAAAGTTTCAATAAAAATTTCCAAGTTTTTCTTACAATTTCCGTGGTTTCCATATTATTTTTATCGATATTGATATTATCCCGATATTTCCATCGATATTTCCATGTTTTCGGACTACCGATATTTCCGATATCATCGATATTTAATACCTTGGTTACAACAAAGCTCACTCTAAAGATCCTACGTTACTCGGTATTGAAATATCTGTTGATATATCTGTAAATTCGATCGTCAATATTTCTCTGAAGATCAAATACTTAAAACCTTGTGCGTGACATGTTTTTCTTTTTGTTCACAACCAATGACATGTTTGCATCATGAAAAATGCTATAGATACTATATAACTCGACCGTTTTAAGAATCCCATGAAGTATTAAATAGAGTATTATCAATGTGAATGTGGAAGTGGATGAGAGAGAAACAGGCGCCGTGACGGCAAAGTCAACGCCCTCTAAATTGTGAACGCAGAAACATCCCTTTTCATGGACTTTCACTCCTTTCTGTCTTTTTATGGAAACCCAAATAACTGGCCATAAACGTCCACTCCTCTTCAAATTCGAGCTTTTAAATTATTCTTCTTTAATTTTTCAAATTTTTATTTTAATTTTCTGTTGCGATTATTGAGATGTTTTCCCGGGAAACTAAAAGCGGTTGACATTTGATTTTGGTTATTGAATTGTATTGGATTGGATTATTATCTCATTGCGATTCCTGAATCCTAACGACTTTGATGAATGAATGAATGCATGCATGCAACGCCGGATGCCACAATGCCAGAAAAAGTTAAACGCAAACATAGGATTTGAGTTTTACACGTGCAACCAAACACCCGCGAGTTCTTATTTCTGGGTTTGCACAGCTGACGGCTCATAGGATTCCAGTCTTGATAGAAAAGGGCCTTTTTTCCTCATTGGATATGTAAGATACTACAGAATCAAATTGCACGTAAATTTCAGATTCTGATAAAACAATCCACAGAGTCACAGTCCATTCCATACATATCAAATCCCACCCACCTTCTTCCAAGAGTAAGCTTCTATCTCTCTCTCTCTCTCTCTCTCTCTCTCCCCTTTTGTGGATAAAGCTATGGTTTTACACGATTATGAAGGATAATGGTGAAAGAAAGTGAAAGGTGAGTGCTTGATTTTTTGTTGCATCCACTAACCTGTAATGGGTTTGTTTAGATTACAACTTTTGTTGCTTCTTGCATCATAGAATTAAAATTTAAGATGTTGGGAATACATATATTGTTTGTTTTCACCAAGAGATATCCTAAATTAGTCTAGTTCACGGTGGAGGGGAATCCAAACATGAGTGTTTAAGAATGATGTCTCATTGTCATATTTAACTGACCTAACTTGCATATGCGTACATTGTTGTTCTATCTTATAATGAAACTTGTAGCGAAAAGTCTACAAATTCAATTTTGATGTTCGAAATAATTTATAGATAAAGATGGACCAATACTTAGTTAAATGTCTAATGCCTTCTCGACAAGATTGAGCAGAAACTTTGTTGCCAGAGCAGCAAATTTAAGATGAATAGCTGGAGATAATCATTGTAAACTAGCCATTGATGAATAATTTCCAAAAAAAGGACTTCTAATCATGTGGGCTATTATATATTGCTGTGCTAATTTGCCATGGGCATTCGCTATGTAGGGAAAGCTGGTTGAAAGGAAGCAGTAATGGCAAGCCCTGATGTAAATGCACCCCCACCAAAGCTTGAGGTTTGCTGCCCTTTCTTTTGTTTCCTTTACGCTACAACGAATTTGTTGCACCCAAGTTTGAATCCGCCTCCCGATTAGTGTAGAATCAATTCCTTATAAGGATTTGTTCTCTAATTGTAGGGGAAGTATGCTGCAATGGTAGTGTGTTGGTTTCTTGGAAATGGATGCCTCTTTTCATGGAACAGCATGATCACAATTGTAGATTACTATGTTTACTTGTTCCCGGTAACTGCCCGAATTAATCAATTTTTGTTTTCACTATTTCTGTTGGTTCATAATCTCCTGTATTTGCTTTTGAATCATGTGAAAGCAGGCAGTGTGTTTGGACAGTTTGTTACATTTGAAGTTAGATTAAATGCCTCATCACTTGAGTTTTGTTTCCTTTTTTCCCGGGTGCAGTGGTACCATCCCTCGAGGGTACTTACAGTGGTATACCAGCCATTCGCAGTTTTAACGATCATTGTACTGTCATACCATGAGGCGAAGATCAATACGAGGAAGCGAAACCTATTAGGATACATTCTGTTTTTCCTAAGTTCTCTGTTGGTGCTAGTTGTAAGTTCCCTTCAAATCTCCAAAGACTATATTTTCAGTATACTTTTTAAGTTCACAAAATGTTAGCATTGGTTAAGCCTTTTAAATTTTCTTGATTCTGGCACAGTTGGATTTAGCCACATCAGGGAAAGGAGGTCTTGGAACTTTTATCGGAATTTGTGCAATTAGCGCTGCCTTTGGAATTGCAGATGCTCATGTGCTAGGAGGAATGGTTGGAGACCTCTCTTTCATGCCAGGAGAGCTCATCCAAGTCAGTATTGTTTCTTTCCACAATTTCACGTTCGGTGCTTAATATTTGTTTTCCTTCGTGTTTACGAAGTCGTTATAAATTTATGAGTTTCTCTTATTTCAAACTTTTCAGTCTTTCCTTGCTGGTTTGGCTGCCTCAGGAGCTCTAACCTCTGCTTTGAGGTTGATTACAAAGGCGGCATTTGAGAATTCCCAAAATGGTCTTAGAAAGGGAGCCAGTAGGTTTTTTAGTTCTCAGTTTTTCATATTTTGTTGAACATTTTACTGTTTTCTTTTGGACCTCTAACTAAAGACTGTTTATTTTTCACTGTCCACTGTAGTTTTGTTCTTTGCCATCACTTCATTCTTCGAGCTTCTCTGCATTCTCCTCTACGCTTTTTCTTTTCCGAAACTGCCAATTGTTAAGTACTATCGTTCTAAGGCAGCTTCCGAAGGATCTAAAACTGTTTCAGCTGACCTTGCCGCTGGTGGCATCCAAACATTGGCTGAAGCAACAGTATGTAATTTTGTCCAATATTTGCTTACAAAGTTTTCCAAGAATTCATGTTCTAATGTTCTGCAAAAAAACACCGCAATTTGAAGCAGGATGAGGAGAATCCTAGAGAACCTAATCGACTTGGAAACAAACAGTTGTTGCTTCAAAACATTGATTATGCACTTGACATATTTCTAATCTACACGCTCACTTTGTCAATTTCCCCCGGATTCTTATCAGAAGACACTGGATCTCACAGTTTGGGAACATGGTACGTAGTGAACATAATCTATCAAATGTTTGCGTCTCAGATCTTACCAGTGCCCCTTGAACTTATGTCTTGCTTTCGGTTTTCCATCTCGACTTTCAATTTGGTCTTCTGATCCCCATATCTTTTAAGGAGTTTTAACAAAACACTTCTGGTACTGTTCATTTTTAACGAAAAACCACATTTATACTTTTTCCTGGTACTATTCACTATACCTTTAAAAAGAGTTTTTCATTAAAAGGGAAGTTTTTTTAGACTTTTCGTTAGTTTTCCTTATCTTTTAAGATGTGCTAATAATTTCACTCACCATCAAATTTATCGCAATTTTCGTTAGTTTTCCCCTCCTTGAATGGACGAAAGTGACACTCAATTTACAGAAAAATTGACAGATTTGAAGGTATGGGGGCATATCCGATCCTAGTAAATGATTAATTAGTGATCCTCCGAATGAAGTTGAAAGTTCAAGAGGCAAATCGGAATAGGGAACTAATCTTAAGAGGCATTGTCAAAATTTTACCTTTCCCTTATGTTCCATTCAGTTCTATGCTTATATGAATGCACATGCTTTTTCTTCGTCAGGTATGCACTTGTTTTGATTGCACTGTACAATGTGTGTGATCTCATCGGAAGATACATTCCGCTAGTGAAATTCCTGAAGTTGGAATCGCGGAGAGGGCTCATGACCGTGATTCTTTCGCGCTTCTTACTTGTCCCGTGTTTCTACTTCACAGCCAAGTATGGTGAACAAGGCTGGATGATCATGCTCACATCCTTCTTAGGTTTAACCAATGGTTACCTCACCGTCTGCGTCCTTACTTCAGCACCTAAGGGCTACAGGGTTTGTGAACTTCATTTTTCTAAAACCTAACAGTTTTTTTCGAGTTGAAAGTAAAGACTTGTCGGATTTTTTCGGGTTTGCAGGGGCCGGAGCAAAATGCTTTGGGAAATCTTCTGGTGTTGTTCTTGCTTGGAGGTATACTAGCAGGGGTGCTACTTGACTGGTTGTGGCTTATAGGCAAGGGCTGGTAAACGAGAGATTTTTCAGTATGACCGTCACACGAAGTGGTACACCAAGTGTCCTTATAGAAATGGTGAGTTATGTGTGTTAAAAGGTTAATAACTTAAAAATTAAAAAATTTCACCACTTACATAAAAACACGTGATGTACCATCCGTGTTCGCGTCACAACTAAAAATTTCTTCTGGTAAAGGATGGATATGGTATTAGCTCACTTTGAAGATTGTGATTTTTTCAATGGTCATGATTTCCAGGAGAAAATATGCTGGATTTATGATTCTTTTTTTATTGGTGATAGTAAGAAAACGATGGAGATTTTTTTTTTTTTTTCCTTCTTCTCACAAGACATTTTTAGGAAGGATGGAAGTAAGTCATTGCTTTTGTATTGTATTTTGGGACTAGTGAACTGCAATACATGTACAGTAACAATGTTTTTTGAGGAAATGGGAATAAAAGGGTTTGGTTCCCACTTCACACTTCCCAATTTTGTGACATAAAATTGAACTTGATTGGTTATATAATAATCTTTTGGTATGTTTCTGCATGTCTATTATTAGTCCTTCTATACAAATGATAAATGCAGTTGCGCCAGTAAGGGTTGGTTAAGTTGGTAATAATTGTTTTCTTCGCTAGACCAAGGTTTAAGTTTGAATTCGATTGCCGGCAATTCCTCTTGGTAAGCGATGAAAACCAAAAAATGGCTAAAACTCTCTTTATAAATCGTTGAAGAGATTTGTGGTATGCTCTATCTCTGGATAGGTCAGCCTTCCCTGCGTCTAAACTTTTTGTTAGCAAAAAAAAAAACATAAAACGTATCTGTTTTCCGCTCTTTTCTCCTCTCTCTCTCTCTCCATTCGCCACTTTTTCTCTTCCGTGTCCGGCTCTCAATCTCTTCTCTGAGTTCTCTCTCTCGAAAAGTTGTGACGGTAACACAAGTGGTACACCACGTGTTTTAATAAGAGTGGTGAGAAATTTTATTTTTTAAGTTATTAACTTTTTAGCACACATATCCTACTATTTGTATAATGACACGTGATATACCGGTCGCACGGTAAAATCTCTCCTCTCTTTCCCCTTCTTCCTCTATATTTCCTATCCGGCTCTCTCTCTTCCCCTCATTTCCAAGTTGAAGAAAAATGATTCGACCAAGTCAAAACCGATCAAACCGACCATATTATCCAGTGCCAACACATTCACTTTTAGTCATGCGGAGCAATGGAGATGTCAACAGATAAAAATCAAATGTTATTTGATGAATGAAGTGGGAATGTCAGGTTTTTTTGTTCATCCAACCATAATGTTTTTTGTTATAATAATATTTGTAGGATTCACTTTTAAAATAAAATCAATTAAAATAAATTTTCATGATTTATAATTGGTGCATTAATGAGACCCACACAACAAAATATTTATAAAAAAAAATTAAATAACAGCATCTTTCCTCATATCTCAAAATTTGGCAGCAAAGAATTCTTTGGTTAATCGACGTAAGGTTGGTATATCCGTTAGAGCTCCTTTTACATTCAAATTTGATTGTGTAGCATTCAACTTAATATTTTTCATCTACACTACCATTCCACGAGACTAAACCCTTTCAAAATCATTTTTCCATTTCAATAGAAGAGTGGATGGATTTGCCATTGTCACATAATCTGAAGTTTGCTGTGGTTAACTAAGAAATGTTGGGTGCGTGGTAGTAAAAGTCCCTGAACTTTGTCCCATGTTTAGTTTTCGTCCCTGAACTCTTATATTAGTTTCTTGCGTCCTCCAACTTAACTCCGTGTTGCACAATTAGTCCTTCTGTCAAATATGTTATCTTTTCCGTTAAATTTAAGGTTATAATGGTCTTTTTAAGTTATGAATTATAAGATTCCCAATATGTGAATGATATCCCTTTCTAGATTAATTTTCCCGCCAAAAAAAGGCTTATTGTATGCCTTTGCCCAAAAAAAAAGAAAAAAAGTCTAATTGTGATATGCAGTTTTCCTATTTATTCCAATTGTTTATCATATGGGTTAACAACTTAGTGGAGGTGTTGCCTTAAGGACTCGTCTTTTATTGATGTATAAACTAATTTTTTATCTTATGCAATTTTTCGGCATAACTCAAGAGTTATCTAAGTTTAATAATAATAATAATAATAATAATAGGTTAATACTAAAACAACAAATTGTGCTAAAGATCACCAAAAGTACCAACATTACCAAAATAAAAATACCAGCCTTACCAAAATACAAAGTTTACTACACAAAATATGTACCAATTCTACAACCACAAGTAAGATTCCTTTGGGCTAGCAAAATGTCATATTTGCCCACCACAAAAAGGTCATGTGCAAGGCATGTGATCATATTTAACGGAAAATGTAACAAACTTGACGGAAAGGACTATTCGTGCAACACAAACTTAAGTTGGAGGATGAGAGAAACTAATATAAGAGTTGAGGGATGAAAACTAAACTTATAATACAGTTCAGGGACTTTTTCTATTATTTACCCAAGAAATGTTTAATGAAAGTGGAGATTGCACAAAGATGAAATAGTTTATAGTATTTGTCCAATCAAACCAAATCAAACCAAACCAAAATTGAATCCCAAACACGATACTCAATGTAAACACAAAAACATTTATCCAATGGAGGACAAAGACAATCATCCATCCGCAATTCGCTCCCTATAACATGTGAAACTGCATTTTCATCCTCCAGATTCCAAAAACAATTTATAAATTAATCCATTTCTAGTTCTTCCTCAATTTACAATGTCCTGGGTTTTATAATCCAAAATTATTGGGTCCAAAATTTTGCATTTACTATACGACCAACATACTCAGTTTTGGGGAGTTTCTATGTTATAAATGAGCATTGGGCACCCCCTCTTTCTTTATTTCTCTTGCCCCTTTCCCTTTGGGTTCTTAAATCCCAAATGATTTACCATTAATGCAACTCCAGAAATTCCCAGTACCATGAACAAAATCAATCAAAATAATATTTAATGCAAATGATTTACCATTATAGCCATTACTCTTGCTCCCATTCACTCAACATCTTTCACGTAAAAACCCCAAGTCCCAAACAATGTTTACCATACTTTCCCTCCATTCACAAATTCCCTTGAGAAACTTCAGAATGTCTGCGTGACGATATTTTAAAACAATCATGCACTTAGGAGTGGGAGCTCCACTTCTTGTAGTTCTGCTGTACGATTCTAGATTTAGAGGGCAATTCAAAGACGATCTTGGCGGAATTTTGGAACTCAATTGACAGGACCTCTGCTTTTGGAACTTTTCATGTGACGTCATATGATTAACTTAAGACACTGTTACTTTAGGGTCCCAAATTCACATAAGTTCGTCTTTCGTGATTAACTTGAAATACCAACAAAACCCCACTAGCATCCCATGTGAGGAACTACTTTAAGCATCTCCAAAGCAGTTATCAAATTTTCTCTCTAAAAGTGTCCTTTCCGAACCTATATACTAAATAGCACTCATATGTTACTAAAAAAAAATTCACTTCAACCAACCCCTTATTAGGTAAATTCTGGATTTTGGCAGAAAGAAGAGGTTACAAATCGCAGCGGTAAATAAAGAAATGTGGGTAAGACCTTCCCTGCTGTACTACTACAATTTTGACTACAATTTGGAAACCGAGCTGAAATTTTTACAGTGGGCAAAATGACAAAAACCACCCAACAGCCCCGTATTGTCCACTAGCATCACGTGACCCGACGCGACAAGGACAACCAAAAAATTGGGCAAAACCACACCCCCGGATTCCCTTAGACAAACAGAGACGCCCAAATGATCAGGGGCAGAATCGGAAATAACAAAATGGACGGTGATGATGCGGCGAACCCTTGCCCCTTCTCGATCTGCAGCGAATCGACGGCAAGCGGCATGTTCTCCTGGTCCGGGCTACACATGTTCTCGTGCGGCGGGTGCGCACTGTACATAATGGCGCGCAGCACGGCGGAAACGGTCGGAATGTACGCCGTTTTGTTCCGGGCGAGGAGCCACGTCAGCCCCATGAGCTGGCAGTCACGGTTGAACATCTTGTTCGCTCTCTCGCTCGTGCTCCTGTCCCCCGCCGTTCCGTTCTTGCTCCCTCCCTTGAGCTGTAATTAAATGGCAAGTCAGAGGGCATTCTGATAGTTTAAAAAAAGAACCATTTTTTATACCTTCTGGACAGCGCCAAGGCACCTGGTGCAGCCGGAGTACGAAGAGTTGCGGCAGTTCTTCTCGAGATTCCTGAGGGCGGCGGTGGGGGTGGCGTTGTGGAACCCTTGCGACAAGTTGAAGGCGGCGGGGCAGCTGAGGGATCCGATCTGGTGGAGCCGGATTCCGCAGAAGCACAGAACGGCGTCGCAGCTGGCGTTGGGTTGAGGAATCCGGATGTTCCGGCTGACGAGCGAGGACTGCAGCGAGTTGACGCACTTCTGCGAGTCGTCCGGCATCATCGGCTGGTCGGGCACCGCCGACGGAGCCGGAGCCGAGGAGGGGAGCTCAAGGGCTGATCTGGCGTGGGCGGCGAAGAGCCAGGCGGCTAGAACAGGGCAGCATCGGCTCCGGTCGAGGTTTCGGCCGCATGCTTGGCTGACGCCACCGAAGAGCTCAGCGGAGAGGTCAAGGTGGCAGGTCTGGGTTGGGTTCTGGGTTGGGAGGGCCGGGACAGTGTTGGGAGTGGAGTTTTCCCCAGGTTTGAGCGGCTGGGGGTTACCGGTCACAGGTTCGGCGAGTAGAGCGGCGAAGGAAATGTGGAAGCTGGATGTTAATAAGAGGAGGAGGAAGAATGTGAGAGAGGAGGTGGGAAGAAATGCTGACATTTCGGAGTAAAGTTGTTTGTTTTGGAGAAAAATGATTAAAGGTAAGGACTTTGAAATCTGGTTTTGTTTTTTGTTTGAGAAAAGTGACAACTTTATGGTTTGTTTTTCGAAATTATGAAATGGGAAAAGTTGGAAAAAGAACAAAAAAACAAGGAAAGGAAGAGAGCCTGAAAATATTCAGAGGCGAAGAAAGGCTGCACTTTCTCTCTCCTCCTCGAACCTAAACAGAAGTAAAGCCACAAACTTTGAACAGAGATTAGAGTGAGAAGTGGAATTAGTAGAAACCCAGATGACAAGACTAGTTTTCTTCTTCTTCGGTTTCTTTATCTCTCTCTAGAAGAGGGAGTTTCTCTATCTAGAAATGGTGTGGTGTGATACTGATGGGGGATTATGATCCAGATGAAAAGGGAACCGTGAGCTCTCGATTTATGCAGAGAGACGCTCTGTGTACTGTACTGTGAGTGTGGCGTTCGCGCAGCAAAGTGGGCTCTCAAAATTTTGGATTATACAATATTATAAAAGAGTACTCCTTTTGGGTTCAATAATTTTATAAGATTAGAGAACAGGGAGGGGGGGGGTCCATGAAAAATAGAAGATATTCGTTTGGTGGAACCCTAGAGAGAGAGAGAGAGATGGTAGTAGCACTGGGTTTTTGCATGATAGAAAAGGCTGTATAAAGATTTGGAAGGATGTGGTGTCTTTTTCCTTTTCATTCTCTATCCTCCTCAAACAACTGACAAGTGCTCTCACTCTTTTTTCATAATTTTGAGTGATTGACGAAATGGCTAATTGGCTATATAGTATTTTTTTTTTTAATATTACTCTTCAGTTTTCGATCTTCATTCTCATCTTCTAATGTTGTGTAATGATGAAAATCGTTAACTTTTAGTTCACTATTTAATGATTAACTCTTCAAAAAATTAATCAAATTAAAAATCGTCTAACCGTTACATAAATGTTATCAAATTTTTAGTATTTAACTAAATAACATAATTAATTTATTAATTGAATAACCGTTAGATGACTAAACGATTAAACATGAGTTTTATTCACACTCCAAGTATGAAAAATATTTACCATCCTAAAAGAGGAAAAAACAAAGTCTTTGTCTAAAGAAATGCCTTGAGAAATGATGGATGTATAGAACATTTTAATGAGATAGTGCTTTTTTCAAATTTGGTTAATTTTAAGTAGAGCTATTCTTTAAAGGATGTCATGTATAGAAAACAAATGGGTTGAATCATAATGCTGCAAGATGAGAAAAGTCAAGTAGGTAATATGAGGATTTTCAAATGAGAAGGTTAGCACTCTTCCATCTTAAAATTGGTACTCTCACCTTAACTCAAGTAGAGAAAATTATATAGCACGTAAATGTATATGTATATTGATGAATTAACGACTGGTTATGCATTGAAGAATTTTGAGAAATTTAATGAGTGAATTAATTTGAGCCACTATATAGATGTATAGTAGCATAACTCCTGAAGCAAAGATTTCCTTTGTTGCTACCAAAGGTCATGAGAACGTATATCAACCAAGCAACGAAGGACTGAGCCAAGTGAATCACATTTTGAGCTAATGAAATCTTATTTAGTGTTATAAAATATAAACCAAGCAACGAAGGACTGAGCCAATTTAGTCATTCTTCCTATTCATATGGGTAATGCTAGGGCCGGAGATCAAATTTGTAGACAAAATTTGTAAACTGATTTGTCATCAATAGAAATGAGCATATATATCAACGTTAAATAATAACTCAATCATCAACTTTCATACCATTTAGTTTACAAAAAATTTTCTACAAAATTTTTTTTTCATTCTTATTAGTGACACATTATTTAGTTTGTAAAATTTATTTACAAATTTAGTTTTTCTAATATTACCCAAATGTAAAATTAAGATTGCCATAGTTAATAATATGCAGCTAAAAAGGGATAAAAGTGAAATAAGAGAGAGAAAAGAGGGAAAGAGAGTTTTGTATATTGAAACTTGTGCATGAAAAAGGAAAGCAAATTGAGCAGTTTCAGTTTTGGAATGGGAGGGCATCGTTCTAGGGATTTGACCGTTTCTGTGATGAACTCTTTCAACCAAGCAGCGTATGCGTGACCTTGAGCGTGTGATAGAAACTGGTTAATTTACTGGGTAACAGCTGTGTGCCTGCGGGTCGGCCAAAAGCACACAACTTTTTCCACATACATTATTTTTCTAAAGATAACATAAAGTAATATAGTTGCTCAGAGAGTAAGAGAAGACATTACATTGCAGTTCACATGGAAATGGAATGCCCACTCTCCAAATTTCCAAAGAGCGTCTGTATCAAATTTCAATGAGTTCCTACATGTACTTGAATTGAAATACATTTTATCATTTCATAAAGTCCAATGATCAGTAGTCACTTAGTTTCAGTTGGTGGATTAACGGTCAAATATGAATCGAAGTTGAGTGCTTGTACTCAAGATAAATAATTTTTGTATAAGCATAAAGCAAAATTGTAATGTCTTAAAATGGTGTCCATTAGATTAACATATAATACTTGGCTTCCTTCGTATGTATGAAGTTATCGTTGCTAATTTAATATATGTGTATAAAAGCTATTTCCATTTTTTTTTTACTAACTACTTATATATATATATATATATATATATATATATATATATATATCAGACCGTGAGTTGCATATGATAGTGTTCATTCAGCCTTACTAGGGTTAATTAACCTAAAAAAAGCTTTGCTTGGGTTAATAGTGAAATTCCTTTTCTACAAATGGACAAATTAGCACAAACCCAAGTAGGTTCCTACTCACAGAAAAGATAAAGAGTGTGGATATCATATATATACGCTGGTAAACAACAGTCCAAAGCACAAATGAAAAATATAACTTGTTATTAAGACAAGACAAACATAAAGGACGAATCAAGCAAAAATTATTCCAACCAAAAGTTCCTTTGGGAAAAGCTAATCCTCTCTCGTTTGCCCCACAGACTTTCTTTACCTGCATTTTAAAACTTTGATTTGTTAAAGCTTTAAGCTTTTTTTCTCCTTTGGGTGTTGGGATGCTTCTTTGGGTCCTCCCATTAGAATATTATTGTCTATGTAACTGCACAACGTAGGGTTTGAGTAACAAACCACTTCGTCTTAAAAAATAAAAAAGCTAATGCATGGACTTAGCTTTTTCTTTGAGTCAAGATTATTGTACAACGAGATTAGGTTCAAAAGCAAAAAGAAGATCCTTGCAAAGTTAACTTATTGGTAATGGAGATTGAAAAGTAGGAGAGGAAAAGCTTAAAAGGTTTAATCATGGTGTTGCAAATCTAGACAATGGGGTCAAATATTTGTATAGTATACTCCTAGTAATAGCACGGTTGTTGTCCGGTATTGGCATGCTGTACGAAAATGAAAGGCATGGTGTCTTGTATTTTCTGGAGAGGCAGTGCTGGCCCTTGTTGATTGCAAGGTTAAGAATTAGACCGTCGACGACTAAAGTGTGTATAATGAAGTGATTTTAACACATTTTCTTCTTCTTCTTGCACACTCTTGCGTACTTCAAACTTTTGAATTGAATGAAAGCAACCTCACCAACAAGGCTCCGTTTTGCAAGGTTCGGGAAAAGAACTTTTATCGTATGCAGTCTTACTTTGCAAAGAGACTGTCTCCACAACTCGAACTTGCGACATTTGGAAAGGAGCAACATTTTCGTTGTGCCAAGGCACGCCCTCATACTTTTGAATTGAATAAAAAATAATAATTAAAGAAAAAAAATAAATAAGAGTGTGCAGAAAGAAAAAAAATGATATGTAAATATAATTACTCATTGTATTGAATACGAGATAGCTGATTGTACACTAAATCATCAATCGAAATTATACGGTTGGATGAGGAATTGTATGATAACATTTCATATTACACATGACAAGAAAAAAGCATTTCTTTTATAATTGATTTAAGGATTCATTTCAGTTTAGTACCTGAATTTCATTCGATAGGACATGTTAATACTTGCATTTTTTAATTTAAAATTTTAGTATCCGTTGTGAAATTTAACAAGTCGACTCCGTCGTTAGATTGATCGTAAATAATTCTGTTAAGTAATGATGTGTCAAACAAAATGAATAAAGGAATATGAACTGATTAACATTTAAGCAAGTTCAGAATGGGGCTCTACAAGCTAAGATTGGGGTGTAATGAACACGTCAACACACAATTATAAACAGAAGGCCTTGATCATGTTTAACACGGCGTCCACTCAATCAACTACAAATTTGGGAAGGAGGCCCATTCACGACTCTGTCAATGTCATCAAATACATTATAACTTCTGTTTTTTATTTTCTAGCCACCAAGAAAAAGTTTTCTTGACCTAAATGTGCATTTCTTCTATACAAAAGTGAAACATGTGAAAAATAAAATTAAGAATCGATCAATCAAACCGCCAATACTCTTTTTTGCTTTATGGGGTAATAAATATGTCATGCTTTGCTTGATTCTTGATTAAATCATGTGATGAAAAATTTGAACTAAGAAGTTTGAGTTCATACCCAATATAAAAGATATTAAATGTGTCGGATGTCCATTATTTTTTACCCCACTTCAAGTGGAAGAAAACTCTAGGTTTGAAATATATCACAATAAGTATAGCGACCGGTAGCATTGCATGATTGGAACAAAGTAAATGTACCTTTTCTATTGTCGTGAAGAAAATGAAAAGACGACCGCCAACGTTTTAAAGTCAACAGTTCCCCTTTGTTTTTGTGAAATAAGAAGATAATAAGTGCAAGGTGATATGAGGTTACACTAACTAATCCCATAGCCTACTTCTCGGACCCTAAAACAATGTAATCATTTTGGGGCATGCTTATTTTGTACATACGAATTTGTAAAGAATGAGTTTCATCACGTCATCATGTGTTTACTAACAACTAAGGAATAAAAAAGTAAGCGATCGAGTCTCATGATTTTGAGTATGACATAACTTTTAGGTATGGGATAATCAAGGGAAGAATTATTAATTAATCTCATACGTACTCATGTTAGTGGTACATTTACTATCTATTTGTACCATTATTTGTACAATCTCTCTTATAGAGGTAAGGCCCACCAACATATGTGAATCTCATTTTTATTAGAAAGATGGTAAAAATGATAGTACAAATAGATGGTAACACCATTTTTGTTTGTCCTCCTATTCTCCTACCGATGTCATGATTTATCCGACTCCAAATAATTAAACTTGCCATACATTTATATGCTGTCATCGGCAATTATTAAACACTCGAATTATGTTTTCTTTTGACAAGGATATGATGATCATGAAGATATAAAAGGTTGGGAGGCATTGGCATGTGAAGACAATAAAACACTTTTTGAGTTGTTTTTTTGAACTTTGAAATCGAAATTATATTTTGGCTTGAACAAGTAAATGGCTATGTGGATATTGGGCGGTCGAGAAAAATCCAAAGTGAGAAACAGAATGAAAGTAGATTGAACTTGAAGCACGAAGACATGTGCATAGCTGCTCTCTTGACCAAAATGAAAGGAACAAGCTTCATTGTCTTCCATTCGGCCAAGATCAATCATTCATGGTCATCGCACTAGGCAGGTGGCAAGAGCTCAATAACAAACAATCGTCATCAGAGTTCTACCAAAGTTACGTTTGTATGCTGCTAATATGCAAACGCGTAGATATTAGACGAATAAATGAAGAACAGATAAAAAGGGAAAATATACTTTGTTAAAAAAAAGGAAATATACTTGTGTTTCGGCAATGAACATCTTCCATGTGTATTGTATCATTGAGCTTTTTGCTACTTTGTTGATTTGAGTTGTATTACGAAAGGGTAATGCTAGGTAGATCAATTTTTCAAATCAAATATATAAATCATGTTATGTGTCACAAATAAGAAATAAGTACATTAATTAACATTTAAGTAATAAAAAATGTACCGTTCCAAAGCCACTTAGTACTACCCAAGTGACGTGGGTAGAAAAAGGAGTTATGATTAGGTTAGAATAAGGGCTTTTTTGGAAGTTAATTGATTTATTCACTAGATGTCATGTGGACTAATAAATTTGGTCTGTTAAGCTAGAATTTCCCTATATATTTGTTTGATTATGTAGGATTTGAATTGTTAAGATCGCTTCCTTTATAAATACTCATTTTGTAAATCATTAAAATTTAAGTATATTGGTAATTAAGATGTAGTCTTTTTGTTATATCATCCTCTTAGTAATACATAGTTTTCTTCTTTCTTTTGGCCAATAATATAAACTTCAAAAGTTTGCGCAATTAGTTTTTGCTTTTTTCTTTCTTTTATTTGCTAACATGTTTCATTCCCTTATAATGTAACAAAAACACCGTGACAATGCTGCCATTTCAAAGTGTTGTATATGGTATTATAAGGTTATGCCTGAAGCTCAGTTCTAGGCTTATAGTTAGTTGGCAATCAACATAAACGAAGGAAAAAAAAAAAAAAAAAAAGAGGACCCATTACTACTAATTCTTAGGACTATCGTAACTCAGACCTGTAAGAAATGTTGAATATTTTAACAGCTTGTTACTGTGGATGTGGTGGAGATAGTAGCTTAGTCCATGTAGGCTTAATTGAATCTTGCAATTAGGGTTTTCTACAGTTACTGTTCTAAAAATTCCCGTCTAAGCGCTAGGCGGTTGGTCACTGTCTCGATTAATCTCTAGGCGTTCGAAAATTAAGAAAGAGTGCCTAAACCTACTTAGAGGCCTTGCCTATGCCCGCCTAGACCTGTCTAGGTCACAACTCTCACTTAGACAGAACATAGATAACTTTCATTTTGCATTTTATTTTTTTCACTAAATTATAAGAGACTTGTTGAATATTTGTATGAACACTCATTTTATGCTTGTTCCCCATGCTTTCAATATGTTTTAATACTTTATAATCTATATGTGTCATTCTACTTAACAATTAATGTATCTTAATACAATTATGTATTTTTTAATTATGGATATATAGGAACTTATTTATATGATGTATAATAAATTTACTTAAATTAATCCGCCTAGTTTGCCTAGAAGCCTAGACGCTAGGCTCCTGCCCACCGTCCGACTAGCGCTTAGCGTCTCTTAGAACCTTGGCTACAATCATATAGTTTCATACTCTCTTATAATTAACACATATAAATTGGCCTCATACGAAGAAGAATACAATACAGAAAATTCTCAAATATTTTAGCACAAAGAAAAAAAAATCAAAAGTGCTGTGTAATTTGCTTCTCTGTAATACATTTAACTTTGTAATTGATGGTCCTACTGCCTACACATACCAACAAGATAAGATTACTCAATATATATAATAGATGAAATATCAAAATAGTACAAATATTTATATATAAGATTAATTTGAAAAGAGGGTTTGGCACAGAAAATGATAACATTATATATATGCTTTTGATGTACATGAATATTCATCGTCGTGCATGGAAGAAACCTAATTAGTAATTAACACGCATGCAAGCCCTACCTTTTGATCGATATCTAAGATGTATAGGATAGTGCTATTTTAGTACGTACAAAAATGGAAAACTGTAAATTAAAACAATGAAAAAGAATCTCAGTATGAACATCAACTACAAGAACATAAAAAACTATAAACACAAAGTACAAGATTATTGAGCCTACGAGACCAAGAGATTCTACATGATATCACTAATGTCCAAAGTACTCTCTGGGATTTCAAACTTTAACCAGCTGCTGCAGTAGCTTTCCTTCTCATCCTCTGTGCTGCTGTTTATGTATGTGCCTGATGAATTCAAAGGAGTCGGGCTTGAATAAGGCGTTGACATAACAGAATCGAAGCTGTAAACATGGTTCTTGTTGTAGTTTAATGATTGGAAATATAAATTTTCCGGAAAATCAGGATTGGGGCTACTAGAAGTAGTACTGCAAGGCACATAGTTTGGTTGGGAAACAGCTGTTTGATGATGATCGTTGCTTAAATTCGAAGGGACTATATTTTCTTGGGAAAGGGGGCAGCTCAAGTTGTTCATGTTTGGTGAATAGCCTTCCACATTGATCTGTTGCATCAGATGTTTTGCCATGTCAGCAGAAAAGTCTCCTCCTTGGAAGAGATTTTGGAACTGATCATTGGATTGTAAAGGTGGGAGAACTTGATTATTTTGTTCCTGAGAACTGCAAATCTGGTTTTGAAGGGGAGTATAATTTTGGGTACACAATTCCGGGTTTTCTTGTTTGATCGATAGCAGACTTGTTGCTAGCCTCAACAGTTCTGGATTAACAAGTGGTTGCTGCTGCTGTGTACTATTCAACAAGTTCGATAAATTGAGAAGTGCAGCAGCTGGATTGTTGCACACATATGAGCTGAGAATTGAGGACAGATCAAGAAGATCGATGCGTGGAGCATGAGTCACTGGATCGATTCCCATTCGGAGGAGCCTTTTTCGGATGTGAGTGTTCCAGTAGTTCTTGATTTCATTGTCCGTCCTTCCTGGCAAGCGAGCTGCAATACCTGACCATCTAACATTTTGAAAAAAGAAAATTGATCAGCAGATGTAAATTACTTCAATAACTTGTTTATGTATCAATTTGTATGGTAAATTAAATTCCAATTAAACATAAGCTTACTTGTTTCCAAGAATGCTATGTAGTTGGATTATAGTCTCTTCTTCCTCAAAGGAGAACCTTCCTCTCTTTATATCTGGTCTCAGGTAGTTAGTCCATCTAAGGCGGCAACTCTTCCCGCATCTCTGCAGTCCTATACAATTTATCACAACAAATCATCAATTAAACTGATAGTTCAAATCTCATAGATTACAGTCGTTGATTAACAAAAGGAAAAAAAAAAAAAAAAAACTGTTTGATGAGCACTATGTGTGTATATACCTGCATTCTTTGGAAGGTTTCGCCAATTTCCAGGTCCATGCTTCTGAATATAATTGACGAGCATGGCATCTTCTTCGGTTGTCCATGGACCTTTCTTGAGTCCATTTTTATCACAGCAACGTGCTCTACCCATATTGTCAGTGGCGCAGCTGGTGCTGTTATCTAACTTGATGTGGAGGTGGAGAGATGAGTTTGTAAAGGTACTTACTAGGAGAAAAAAAGGTACTTTGTGACTTTGGAATTAGATTGTAGCTCAAGTCGCTGATCAAAAGGGAAGAGATGAGGCATTTATATAGTGGAAGGGAAGAAGTTTGAGAAGCATTTTTGAAGTCAAAGGGATTTGGCGCCGGCCTCAGGACACGTCCATTTATCTGCAATACATGGAATATGAATATAATGTGTATAATATTTAGTTATGTCATAAGCCTAAGTTAAAAAAAATTAAAAGAAAAGGAAAGAAAAAAAAGAATGAGCACATGTAAAATTAAGAGCATCATACTTGGATACAATTGTGCCACCGGAGAAGTAACAACAGTGATAATAATACAAACTATGCTTTTGGGTTTTAGCCTTTAAGGGTTGACCTTTTTGTTTTTCTCCATGATTAAACCCTAATTTTGTAGTTTGTTAAAGTAGTACTCATGAAAAGGATTGGACGGTAAGGTTGTTAGATCTGCTATCAACAAGAAGAAAAGCTTGATCTTCTGGTTTTGCAATTTCGTGTATTCATTAACTGTTTGATCATTTTCCTATCAACTTTCTGTTTAATTCTAAGGTTACTTGCTCATCGATGATTCAATGCTAGGAAGCCGAAGCTTTTAACTTTATTTACGTAGGGCTATCATGACCATTGTCAACGCTGCTGCCTGCTAGCTCCACAATTATATGTCTAATTAAAATACACTATTCTTTCGATAGTTGTTATGTTAAATATATTAATGGTACAGTATGTATATGAAAGGATAGAAGTGGAAGTTTAATATCGATGCCGCGTTTTTCTTTTCATGATAATATTTAATATTTTGACCATCTTTTAAAACATTGTCCTTTATTTCTAAAAGTGCAATTAATTTCTTGATTGGTTGAAATCTACCATGAATAATTGAAAATAACTTCTCTGCTTGGTCCTACAAGCAATTGACAAAATTTCCGTTTTATGTTGACAAATTTAGTAAAGTTGTCATTTTTTGGGATTGATTGATTGGAACCTAACCTTCTTGTGTGTTTCACTAACGAAAGGAAAGAATGAAATTATTAAAAATAAATTTACAAAATTACCTTTGCATTATTTTATGCATTCTTCTTTGCTGCTTTTCATTTTTTTTTTTGCTGAGGGGCATTCTGGTCCTAATGATTTTTGTCGAAGCCGTGACCTCAAATTAGGGCTCTGGCTTTATATATAAGAGATTTGTGTCCATACTACCATCACTATGGGAGGAAACAAACATACATTTGTATCCCTTCATCTCTATTTAATAAGGTCTATAGAGTCTATATGCATGCCATTTTTATCCTGAGAAATATCCGACATAATACTTCTATGAAAATTTATTTTGTTTTAGTATATTTATCAAACGGTGATACAAGAACTCAAATTTAAGACCTCATTTAATGTGGTTTGAGTACCAACAAACTAATTCGTAGTTGATTGTTAAATGAATTAATTAGATTGATATATAAGTGTCCTCTAGGAATGGAAACACCAGAGGCCCGAAGCCAAAAAATATTAAAGATTGATAGTAAATAATAGGATAATAGTTTCTTCGTTCATAGTAAAGAAGAAAGTCATCATTCTCTACGTACGTGACATTGTTTTACCGTGTATATTATAATCAAAATCACTCTTTATTATTGTCTAATAATCAGCTTTAAAAATTCATTCAATTTAAAAACTATTTAATTATCCATATAAATTTAAAAAATTGACGATTCATTACAAGAATGCTTGTACAATCTTGTTCACACGTGTTTCACCTTGTTGGTAACCCAACAGGATACTCTCCATATCTTTTTGGTGAGGATCTTGTGGATCCATGAATTGTGTCCATTCATCGTATATCATGCGGTCAGTTTTTGTCAAGTACTATTTGTTTTTAATTTTAAATAAATATATTTAAAATAATTTCTGACCGCACAATGTACGATGAATGGACACGATTCACAAATCTATAAAATCCTCACAATGAGGATCCGGTAAGAATCCGAATTCGTTGGTAACTTTCCAAGCTGGAATACATTCTACGACACACCATTAAAATCAAGCCACGTAGCAAACAGAGACACCATTAAAATCAGGCCACGTAGCAAACAGAGACAGGTGTACTTCCTACTTTCCAACAACAAAGTCAACCCATATCAAGCCATCTCAAAACTGACAAATGTCCACTGGGCGCAAGAAAGAAGTGTACATTCTTTCATCAGCGCGCAGTAACTTTGTTGGGCAAAGTACTCTCTATCCATCTGCAAAATAAAAATTCTGAGTCATTGAAAATCAGGTGCTACAGTCCATCCACCTCTATCTAACATTACCCGAATTGGTCAAATATTATTTTATATAATACTAATCTACTAAGATTTTGCCGTGAGAGGTGAAAATGCTGCTGTGGCTTTCTTGCTCGTCTTGCTTTTCTTTGCAATTTTCAAAGGAAAAGGATTATCTCCTGAGCATATGCTCAGGATCCTGCTGAGCAGGGCACGAGGACCGTTGGATGAAAATCCAACGGCTACAATTATTATAACTTTAAAAGGCTTCACCTTTTTATAGCCGTTGGATTTTCATCCAACGATCCTTGTGCCCTGCTCAGCAGGATCCTGAGCATATGCTCAGGAGAGAATCCTTTTCCATTTTCAAAATCTTTCTTCTTTGCTTCCAAAAAGAGAAATCTAGAAGAATATGAACTTCGCCCTGCTGTTTTTCTACCCTTTAAAATATTCGTATGTAACTATATAAGGACCATTTATTTTCAAATATATGATATCAGCTTTTGAATTTCAAATAAGAAGAAGCTACTTTAGTTCAAATCATACGTTACAATACTATAGTTCATGTCTCAAAATAAATTAAGGATAAAGTACAAAAAACTACCTCAACTATTGGTCTCACGACACTTTCATACCTCATCTTTTAAAATTGACAATGTCATACCACATCTTTAGAATTTGGTCTAATGTTATACCTTCCGTTATTTGGCCGTTAATTTTCCAGTTAAATGCTGACGTGACTTGATTTGGAGCCAACTCTTCCCCCACTCTCTCTCTCTCCCCATCTTCATCTTCTTCCCTGCTTAATCTTCAACAGAAAAAAAACCCCTGCAACTCAGAAAGAAGGAAGAAGAAGAAGAAAGGGAAGAAAAAACCCAACCCTCTGCAAGGGAAATTGACCAATCAGGAATCAGGGGAAAAAAAAAGAGAAGAAAAAAAAAAAAAAAAAAAGCCTCATTCCCGTCGGTACTTGCACCCGCACACCCAACCCAACCAACTCCGGAAATTTTCGCCATTTTTTCCGTCGAATCACCACCATCCAACACCCATAACCTCTTCCACAACCTCCCATCTACGATCTCCACCCAAATTTGGGGATTTTTAAGCCCAAAAATTGTGTAAAACCGTGCGGGTGGCCAGAGGTGTTCCGCGACGATTCCCAATCTCTGCAACCTTCAACCCAAAATCACAGCAAGCTTTGAACTTGCTTCGCGTGGGGGAGATGCAGAAGCTTTTCTTTTCTTGTTTTTTTTTTTTGAAATTGGCGAATTCAAATTTTAGGGTTAGGGTTTGGGTGGAATTGGGATATTTACAGGGATTAATTTGGTGAGGGTGATGGGTGTGTAAGAGGAGGGGGAGGAGCACCAATGGGAGGGATGTGGAGATGGAGGAAGAGGGGGCGCCGGGGGGGGGGGGGGGGGTGAGAACACGGGTCGATGGGAGAAGGGGAGCTAGGTTTAGGGGGAGGAGGGACACGGGTATCTGGGTTTTTTGGGAGGGTGGTGGAGGAAGGTTGGGGGGGATGGGTGGGAAGGGGTCGGGGTGGGAAGGTTTTGGGGATGCAGCGAGGAGAGAGGCGAGAGAGGTGGGAGAGAGAGGAGAGAGAGAGAGATTTAATATTAAAAAAATAATTTTTTTGAGATTTAATATTAAAAAAATAATTTTTTTAATTTTTAATTATTAAAAATATTTTTTAATTTTTTTAAATCCAGTTGTATTAGTGAGTGGGCCTTGTATGTAGCCACGTCAGCACTTAACAGAAAAATTAACAGAAAAACTAACGGAGGTATGATATTGGCACAAATTCGTAAGATGTGGTATGACATTGTCAATTTTAAAAGATGAGGTATGAAAGTGTCGTGAGACCAATAGTTGAGGTAGTTTTTTGTACTTTACCCATAAATTAATTTTTAAGCAAACCATAATTTTACTTTGTCCCCTTTTTGGTGTCTATTAGACCCACATGTTAGTCATCACTTAATTTAATTTTTGCTGGCTATTAGACATGCATGTTAGTCATCTCACTTAATTTAATTTTTCTTCGGATTAGAGGTCGATTGAGTTTAAATCACACGTTTATGGCTGCGGACACGTGCCCAAAAGTGATTTCATCACATGCTAGATCATGCATGCCTATGTATCAAAAATCCATTTCTGTGGTCGTGGAAAGTTTCCGAGTCGTCCTTCGTCACTATAATTGCTTATTCAAGGGTTTACCATCATGAACTTGATGCTATGCTAGACGTACACACTATACCAGTTTAGGTAATTACTTGTCACAAATCTAGGGTTCGTATTATACAATATAAATTTTGGTAGTTAATTAATTATATCGTATGATCGTTGATAGCTATCTTTTGTTGATGCGTGGCCTCCAAAACTCCCAACAAACTTTGAATATATATCAAATGGTTCTCCTTATCGTGTATCTTATGAGGGCACGATCGGTTTAGGGTTTTTAAATGAGAAATGTGATCCAAGTTTTGTGGACGTAATAGTAATAGAATCACATATTGATGATCCCTTAATTTTCTATACATCCATGCACGTTGTTTATACGTAGTTGATGTGTATGACAGTATGAAATCTCCAGTTGTATACTACAAATTTGAGGATTGTATATACAGAGATTAATACAGAGAATCTGCATGAGCGTTGACTCCCCTCATGACGCCTCAGCTGTTGTTACTTGTAAACACGTGGATTAGAATTGTGGTACCAAAATTGTATGCAATGCATGGCAAAATTACACGTAAATGATCGACGTTAGGGGTTGTTCTGGTGTTCATCAACCTTTTTAATTTTGTTTTTTGTTGGCCACTGTGCTGTTCCTTCAAATATATGGTGATGATATGGACAGTGACATCGTACATATTGATTATATTAATCCATGGGGTTAGTGGTGTGCATGCTGGGAAAATGTGAGCATCAATACAATAACATGTGTGAGATACGGGGGTTTGCAAATTATTGATTTGATTAATTAAGAAAAAGTATGAGATACATGAGATTGTTTTTTAATCTCTTATTATTGTCCTTCACATCATTCCTTCTATTTTTTTTATTTGCTTCAATATGTTCGTACTTTATATATTTCTGTTGATGTTATTTTTTGGTTTTTTATTTTCCATACTGGCATGCTGAACTTAAGCTGGGCTGGGTGACGGTCCAACCTCTTTTTGTTTTCATCCACGAGGCTCTGTCTTAATAATTGGTTATCCTAAACTCAAATATTAGAGAGCAAAGATTTAGTATTTTATCATGTATATAGAATTTGAAGCACTTTTTGCCGGAAATTTTTCGAAAATTGGTCAAAATGATTATTTTACAAGTTAATTAAATTATTCATTTTTATCATATCAATAATAAATCATTACATATAATTAATACTTATCGTTATATCGTCGATAATGATAAATTGAAAAATTAAATTATAATTATTTTGATCAATTTTCCAAAATATTTTATTAAGAACATGCATACGAGGCATATTAGAGGCAAGCCTCAATACAAGTATATTAAGGTCCACAATATAGGAACCCAGAGGTGTTAAAATAGCCATAGAGCCCACAGATAGGCCTATCAAGTAACAAACCCCACAAATAGGCCTATCAAATAACAAACCAGATTAGAAACATAAGGCAATGAGCCTAAACATGAAGCCCAACAAAAGAGGAATAAAAACCCTAACCCTAACAGTCGCCGCTATGAAAACCGTCGCACCAACCACCGTGAGAGGCACTGACGACAGCACCATAACAGCCAAAGCCACCATATATAAAACCCTAAGAAAGAAAAACCCAAGAACCACACTCCACTCAAGGAGACGATCCAAAAGGATCATGCTCAAATGCCCCCATAAAATATTGCATCACTTGATTACTTTTATTTTTATTTTTTGTACCTATCACACACTAAAGTATTTCTAAAATGTAAATGAAATAAAAACATCCATATTTTAGCAGAAATTTTTCAGACCTTGTTCAAACAAAGAAGTAAATGCATCCATTGTAGTCCTCGGTAGAGCTAAACCAACCTCAATGCCATCCTCCTCATCTCTACTCTCAGCAAGCGAAAAAACGGTTGAATCAACAAAGTGAACGACCTCCACTTTCTTTGCTCTTCCCCATCCAAAATCAGTCCCATAAACTCCCAACTTTGGCGATCCAGCAATTGCTACACTACTTTCTGCTACAACCAACTCCCCTCGAAATGGAACCATCCTCTTTAACCCTTCAAGATCTCGATTTTTCAGCTCAAAAATTGCAGCCTCCAAGCCCTTCACCGCCTTAGCAATCCCACACTCCGCCATGATCTCTCTCTTTTTATCTGCCACATAACATGCTGACAAGCAGTTTCCGAAATAGGTGATGGGCACTGGATTCTGAAAGAGGCTTCGTATATCGGCTGCAAACCCTAACCGTAAGAGGTCATCATCCTTCATTGAAGTCACCCCAGTTTCACTAGCATGTAGGGCCTTCATCAAGCACACCCACACAAAACCACATGTGACCACAAATTTCGACAAGTGCTTTGGGGTTGGCTCATTACAATTCTTGCATTGAGTCATGATAAGTTGTTTCAAGTTTTGAATATTTTCTCTTCCTAGTACAAATGTTGTGCGATAGTTGTCTATGAAAATGGAAGAAGACTTAGCCATGTCAAGATTTTTCCATGTCAATCTCAACCCGATGTATTGATTGAACAAAATGGGCTCATAATCTTTTGGGGTTTTGATCAAATCTCTGTCATAGATAGGAGGTGATTCATGTATACAAGATAAGTCTCCTCCATACTTGTAAACAGAAGCCCAACATTTCATGAAATGATTAGCAGTTCGTCCATCCACAACGTGGCGATATGCTATGGAAATGCATAAGCCAGAGTTTGGGAAAATTGTTGCTTGTAATGCAAGAATAGGAAGTAGAAATGTGGTTGTGTCACTAGAATTGGAGTCCAAATTATTAAAATCCGGCAAATGGGGAACAAGGTGATCAAACTCTTGGACATGTCTTGGGTGGTTGCCTATAAGATGGATGAAGTTGGCAGCGGACTCAGTAATGGTGAATTTGACAGAAGACATGTTTGCGACGTAGTGGATGTAAGGCATGGAGGGAGGAGGGGGACAAGTGAGGTTTCCAGAGAGCGGGAAGAAGTTCTGGAGAGTGAGGGAGAGAGTGTGTTTGAGTGATGGAAGGAGGGTTTGTGTGAAATGGTGAGATGGGTGAGCGAATTCATAGAAGTAGAGGCGTTGGACAGGTTGTAGCAAGACAAGCCAAGGTATGTCCAAAAATGTGAGGGGAAGAGAGGTTGTGGGAACTGAATCTTTTGGTGGAGAAACCTGACATTGCTCTAGGACCTTAAGTGTGGAAGCCATTTGACTAGCTTAGTTAATTATGCTACAAATCTAAGTAACAAAGAGTTGAAGTTTTTATAGACACTAGCTAGTTTCAACTTGACAATTGCATAAATTCTTGATTTATATTTGTGTCATGGGAATCAAATGACACTCAAATTATGGAAGTGGATAGGTTGGTACCAATATATACCTGTATTTAAGGTCATGTATGTTTAATGTCTTTCAAATTCATTTGCGTAAAGAGTGTGTTCAAAAGTTCCAAGGGTGGAGGGCTTGGATTGCAGATATTAAATGGGGTTAAGGTTGTTATTGCCTTCTAATCGTGCCTGATTTCACTCTATAATTGGGATCAACTCTGATGCAGCGTGACAAAGAAAGAATAAAGAGAACATGAAATTCGGAATCCACGAAGCATGAGAAACCTCAAAGTTTATAAGGAATGATTTGAAAGATTGTAAAAATACAACCCTAAAAGTTATTTATATGTCTTAGCAATCCATAAGTTCAAAAGGAAAATAAAATGGGAAATAATTAAATCCCAAAGATTTCCTAAAACATGTAAAACACGGAATAAGGGTTTCTGTCAAAAAGATCTCGAGACCAAGTAAACTTGAGGAAAGCTTCAGTTGATCTCAAAATCGGTCGCGGTCTCACAGTCGAGGATTTCGGAATCTCTTAGTCCTTCAAGTTTGTTTTGTGGGCATGCCAACTCATGACCTAAGCCCAACCGAATAAAAAGAAGTTGGTGATTTTAGTAGCACTTTGACCTAACTTCTTTCAAATGCGATTGCGAACTGAACAAGGAACCTGTCTCGGTTGTAGATTCTCCATGCCTTGGATGCAAGGACTTTTGATATGCGTTAGATGGACGTTGAGATGGGTGTTGTCCCTGCGGACATGATGAGTGAATGGATGGGTGGAAGCGAATTTGGTGATTGATATGGTGAGATATAATGTACGAGGGGGCGAATTGCAACAATGGGTGTAGTCAAATTAGGATTTGGTGGGATTTTAATAGATTTTAAAATCAAGGTGTATTCAACTAAGATTTTGAAAGAGGATTTTAAAAGAGTTTGAAATCATGGTGTAGTCAAATTAAGATTTGAGAGAATTTTAAAAAATACATCCAAATCCATGGGTAGTCAATTAACATTTTTACAAAGTCCACCCAAGTCTAGATGTAGTGAGAATCCTAAAGATTTGCTAGAATTTCAATGAATGGTGGATTTTGATAGATTTGAGGGTGAGTGGTATAAATATCATATGCCATCAAGAATCCTATCCTCCCCCTCTGATTTATTTTCACACAGAGGAAAACCCTTTCTCATCTCATACTTCATCTTCTTCGTACTCATCCATCATCATCATGGATATTTTTTTAACAAGTTCAAATTCGTAAACAAATACTACGAATTGTAGGTTTTATGAGTTTTTCCCTTAAAGAAAAAAAAAAACCTCAAATCCCTAAATTCAAAATCCTCTATCAGTTGCATTCTCCATCATCTCAAGAGCATCCTCAACTCTCCCCTCTCTACACAACCTCCAAGTATCACGTTGGAAGTCACGGTATCAGCTCTGTCGACTTTGCCACCATGGCAAAACCCATTAACCAAAATGTTGTAAGCTAGGACATAGGGCAAAATTTGGTCCTTTGAGGTCATACATTCGAACAACTCCATTGCTTCTGTGAGTCTTCCACTTTCATGGAGACCACCCAAGAGAGTTGAGTACCTAATCAAATTAGGGTAAGCAATTTTGGACCTTTTCATTTCCTTCAGAACCCCAAAAGTAAAATCAAGATCCCCATTCTTGCAACGGTGGAGGAGCAATGACGGAAAAGAAAAAAAATTAGGGTTTCAATTGCATAGAATTGGAGATGTTAATCCCAGCAGTAGGATTTCATTAAAAATGCTTTTAGTGCGATTCTCAACTTTTACAAAATCCGAAGAAATCGAAGAAAGAGTTCATACAAATCCATACAAATATGTAATAGGAATCCATATAAAATCTGTCAAAATCCATATGGAATTGTAAAATCTATTAAAATCTTTTAAAATTTGTCACCTACAAAAAGTTCATTAAAATCATCTGAAATCCAAATTGACTACACCCAACAAACTTGTCGAATTGATTGAGTTGCTAAGTAATTACGTTACAATACTCCTATTGAGATAAAATAAAATGAAAGAAAGTAAATTGCGATAAAATAAATAGCAAGAAAGTAAATTGCGATAAAATAATAATTACTCTGAATGCGAGGAAATATTTTTTACGTTAAGTGCAAGAAAATAAGATTACGCTAGGTGCGAGAAAATAATTTACGGGAACCGAAAATCGATTTGAAATAAAAAGCTAAGTAAGACTACATTTTGAATTAAAAAATAAGATGACAGCAACAAGTTGGTAAGGACCTCTAACAATGAGCTAGAGGGTTTCATTTATAGTAATTGAGAGCATCCATCCATGATGTCTTTCCTTTAATTGCCTCTTGAGCCTTGATTTCTTTTCCGCCACAAATTTCTCTCAAGGACAATAATGATTCATTTATCTTCAATTTTGAAATTCTTTAATCAATCTCCTCCTAAAATGTTCTTGGGTGATTGCCACTTAATTCAAGAGATAAAGCAGAAGACGTCAAATATGAGTCAAAACAACTTTAAAAGTTAAAACATGTGATATCGAAAGCAATACTTTTTTTTGTCAGTAACATTATGCTCACGAATGTATTCGTATTTATTTAACCTTTTAAATGGTGAAGTTTGAAATATAACTTAAAAATTAAACGATTTTCCGCAAAAAGAATTCAACGTTTCAAATCGTTCGTATACAACGAGTCCTGCAAATGTAATTCCGTTCGTTGTAGGACTCTATAAACGTGTTCACAAATTGACCAAAAAGTATGGGAATCTTAACATGGAAGTATTGTGCTTTGCATAGTATATGAGATGTCTAGCAGAATATCAACTCTACAACGAATACCTAACCCACAATTGATGGGTCCCACAGCAGCCACCAATTATTAGCGTCCATAATTCTGCAGCCATCTCTCTAACAAGAAGGGATTTTTTTAGTATGACCATCATATATGAATTGTACATCACGTATTATTATATAAATAATGAAATATACGTGTTCAAAAGTTAATAACTTAAAAGAAAGAGATGAAAAGACAGTCCATCTGGCCCCACCAAAGTGCCGAGGGGATCTGACACGTACAAATGAATAACGACAACGAATGATCCGGTATAACACATAAGGACAACATTAAAGGTTTCGCTGTCTTCATCCCCACTCGTTCAAATCGCCGTGTGGTGAAGGTGCGAGCAGTAAATTCCAATCCATGGAACTTTCCGCCTTCCCCGCAATAGTTTCGATCATGTTTTAATGGCTTCGATCACGCTTCACGTTTCCCCGACGATATAAAAGTCTTCTGAGTTCACGAACTAGTCAAACATTCCGCGTTTCCCTCTGCGCTTTTGGGTTCTTCCTTTTGGATCCGAAAAGCTTTCTGAAAGCCATCGAATTTTCCGCCCGCAGTTCCGGTTTCGGGTATTTCAGATACCCTTTTTCTTCAATCCCATTTGGTTCATGTTCATGGTTAGAGGCTCACATCTCCTCAACTCACTATGTAAATTTTCCATCCTTTCTTGCTTTTCTTGCCAAAATTGAATTTCCAGCACTTTTCTGATTTTATTTCCAAATGGGTTTTCTGTGAGTTAATTTTTGTGCCCCTTGATGTATGTTTATTCTGCAAAGACTGAATCTTTCAACTTGTTTATGACCACCAATGCAAAATTATTCATTTTTTCTTGGACTAATCACTACGGAAATTGTATGGTATTGGATTAGTTTTGTGAAATTTTGTATTTTGGGAGGACCCCAATTAAAATTGGTTGCAGACAACGGCTCTTTTCACGGTTACTGATTATGATCTTGTAATGCAGTTAGACCCAAAATGGCAAATTCTAACTCTGGGGAGGAATTCTTGAAGGATTTCAGAATTCCCAAGTACGTACTAGTGCCTGAATCAAAGAGTGAAAATGTTGCTGATGTACCGCAATGTCCGGTTTTAGTGTTTATCAACTCCAAAAGTGGTGGCCAGCTTGGTGGGGATCTTCTTGTATCATACCGTTCCCTTCTAAATGAAAGTCAGGTAGTTTCTATAGGGTTGAATGTTGTCAGATTTCTTTTTTTGAATATTTGGTGGAATATAACATTTGGATTTTAGTTCGAAGTTTTTTATGAACCTGACCTTGAACTAGCTAATTTTTAGGTTTATGATTTGGGGCAAGAGGCTCCGGATAGGGTTCTTTGCCGAATCTATGCCAATCTTGAAAAGCTCAGGCGCAATGGGGATAAATTCGCTACAAAGATTCAAGAGAGATTGAGAATCATTGTGAGTCAAACTAAATCAACATAAATGGTTTGATTTTTCTATTTTTCATGACCTTGTGTGATGTTACCTTTTCATGTTTCTGACATGAATTGCCCCTCTAGGTTGCAGGTGGCGATGGAACAGCTGGTTGGCTTCTTGGAGTTGTTTCTGATCTCAAGTTATCTCATTCGCCACCAATAGCAACAGTACCACTAGGAACAGGAAACAATCTTCCTTTTGCATTTGGATGGGTAAGGAATTTCCTATGTCGATGGATATATGGTCTTGGATTGCATGTATCATATTGGATGTGTGCATATATCGGTAGTTATTTTTTCATTGATATGCATATTCAGGAGAAAACTTCTCCATTTCTTAATTCAAGCCACTATATGCACCAGAAATTCTAACTAGTTCTGCCATGTAAAGTTGATTCAAGATTAATTGTTTTAAGTAGTTTGTGATTATTATGGTTTAAGTAAGTAGTGCAGCCATTGACTGCTAGATATCGTGCATGCATGACATGATGTTTGCTAATTCACAGGGGAAGAAGAATCCCGGGACAGATCCTCAATCTGTGAAGCAGTTTTTGGACCAAGTAAAGAGAGCCAAGGAAATGAAAATAGACAGGTTAGACAGTCATTATTATTTCTTTTTACATCTTAAACTTTGTAATTCAAGTTCTGTGTATACACAGCCCTGTTTCTAGATGTCTCAGACGATCAGATATCATTTTAAATCATCTCTTTGTTGTTCGTATATCTTAGATTTACCTTTTTCCAGATGATGGAGTGATGAAGTATTATGACTAATTTGTTCACTCTTTTTCTCGTTTAGGTCATTAGTGCATTTTCTTTGTAGTTTTAACCAGTTGCCTCTCATTTTTTTCTATAATTGGAAGTTCTAATTTTATTTTTCCCTGTTTATTCTGATATAGCTGGCACATTCTCATGAGGATGAGGAAGCCAAAAGAAGGTCCATGTGATCCCATTGCGCCTCTTGACCTACCTCATTCGTTGCATGCATTTGGCCGTGTCTCTGATTCAAATGAGCTGAACATGGTAATTACATATTCTCAATATAGTTGAGTTATCGGGCTCATTGGACAAAAGAACCAGTCTCAGGGAGTAGCAGAAAGATAAAATCAGCTATTTTGCTAAGTCAAGCTATTTTTTCAGGAGCTGAGCCAATTTGCTGTGGCTAATTTTTTTCTTTGCAAATTAAGTGTCATGTCAGATTGTTACTTTTAAATGCTTGCATTACTTTTGTTAAGCTCAAAGATCTTCTCTTTCTTGTTAGATACGAACTTTTGGTGCTGTTTTATAAGCAAGAACTTTTGGTGTTTTGCAGGAAGGCCGCCATACCTTTCGTGGGGGATTTTGGAACTACTTCAGTATGGGTAAGAGTTCTTCCCTTGGAGTCCTGTAAAGTATTTTGAGCATTAATTTGCAAAGCTATCTTAATCTTTCTAGAAAACATCTCCTTTTGTGAGTTTAAGTCCTACCGTTGTGCATTCAAAATAAGCCGATTAATTGTTGATCGATATCTTCGTTCACTCAACTGTGTTTTGTGTAATGAACTCTACGTGTTTGTGCTTGTGTTTAGGAATGGATGCTCAAGTATCATATGCATTTCATACTGAGCGAAAGCAGCATCCTGAAAAGTTCAAAAATCAGTTAACTAATCAGGTATTTAGTTTCTTCAAAACCCATTTTTGTTCATGAGCATAATGTAGTAAACTAATGAAAATGATTTGATCTTGTAACAAACTTATAATAATTTATTAAAAATTATAATACAGTAAAAATTTCTTGCGTGGAATTCTGTAAAAAATAAAAAACTGCTTGGACAGTGCTGTTAAATTCTGATGTATGGAGTGAAACTCTACTTATTCCTCTGTCTTTTCTTTGATCCTAAATACAGACTACTTATGCAAAGATTACCCATTCACAAGGCTGGTTTTCTTCTCCTTGTTCTCAATCTACTTCACGGTGAGCATCTACAGATTCCCTGTCCCACAAGGTTTAAGTTTATTTGAATTTGAAGTATCTAAAACCTTGTTTAGTGAATGTGAAGTTTATTGTCTATCTCTCTTGAAATAGGGACATAGCGCAATTTGCAAAGGTGAAGGTCATGAAAAACCATGGCCAATGGGAAGATCTACAAATTCCTCCAAGGTACATTTTTGTCAATATTATAACGGAAATGAGCTTTGCTTGCTCAATGCAAATTTCTTTGCATTGTTTGTCCTATGTTTCCCCCCATTTTCTTGGGTTTTCATAGGCCGTGAGCTGCCCTAAAATGACGAGTTGACTATCTAGTAACGGTTTCCCCTAGTAATCATTTTTGTGCTAGAAAACACTATCCATATCGAGCCTCCCCATCGTGTGCAGATTTCACTTGTGTCACAATGTTAGACATAATTCCCATGAGTCTGTGGTGTTCAGATATGCAACTATTTAGGTTGCCAATCTGCTCTGATTTTCTGCCAACATGGAATCCAGATTTCAGAAATCTTAACTTTGTTGCAATCTTCTTTTCCGTACACACTAGTTCAACTCCGGTGGTTCTGCAGAGATAATTAAACTTATTTAGAGTTTTCTTTTTCCGATCTAGTTGATTTATTCCTTGTTTAGTTTCAAAAGGTAAACATTGCACAAGGATAATATTGATTTAGTATATTTTTTCTTCTCTTCAGTACTTGATGTTGTTTCCGTTTGATTTCTTTCGCAAATAATATCCAATTATGCTTTTGCTTTGCTAACCTCTCTGTTTCATTGAACAGTATCAAGTCAATCGTGATCCTCAATTTGCCTAGCTTTTCTGGTGGTTTTAATCCTTGGGGAGTCCCGATTAGGAAGAGGCGTAATGTAGGTTCACAACACTCCCGCTTTTCTCCTATTATTTTTCTTTATTTTGTTTTTTCACAGAAATACTTGAAATGATCTTTGTATTGGTTTTTCTCAAATCTAACAACATATACTGGTGGATTATGACTTTACAGGGAGGTTTTACTCCGGCATATGTAGACGATGGTCTCATTGAAGTCGTTGGTTTTCGAGATGCATGGCATGGGCTTGTTTTGCTTGCCAAGGGACATGGGACTCGTCTTGCCCAGGTATTTGATCAAGAAGTTGAATTTATGTTCATAAACAACTTGTACTGTCCAGCATTTGGTATTTATACTGTCTATGATTTCTTATCGACGATAGGCCCACCGTATTCGCTTTGAGTTTCAAAAGGGTGCAATTGATCATACGTACATGAGGATCGATGGGGAACCCTGGAAGCAACCCCTCCCAGTTGACGATGAAACTGTCATGGTCGAAATCTCTCACCTTCGCCAGGTGAACATTCTTGCTCGACATGGCTGCAGGTCTAAAAGCGTTTATAATCCCGAGTCACCTAGCAGCCAGGGAAATGAGGAAGAGGATTGGGATGATGAAGAAACTCATGAATCAGCATTGTATAGGAAGTTTGGTGCAGCAGACACATTTAAGCTCCCCGAAGAGATTGATATTTCGCATCTCAGTTAACTTATTAAGTTGTTCCTTTCTCAGTCCCGTCCAAATTCCCCTATTAACGAGTGAGATTTCTTTTGGAATTTCATTAACATCTTAGCTTAGTAACATTTCTAGCAGGAAGCCATGGAAGATCTATCGGTTCATTGTTTTGCGACAAATTCGCTTCCTAGGGTTCTTACTTAGTAACCCCATTGTTATCAACCTGTACATGATTGATTTGTGGATGAATGCAAATGATTCTTTTAACTCAGAAGCGTTGAAGTAAATCGAGAATTGGTTACTGCACTGACCGCCGTATTTGAGAGGAAGTTATCATCTTCAGAAAGACAGGGAGAAACAATGAAAATTAGCTTTACCAAAGGGAACTCGATCCAAATATTCCAAATCGAGAATTGTAGTTACAAGCTATAATACACTTTTTTTGGTAAAACAAAAGATAACTGATGAGAAACAAATATTTAAGACATGTCGGCACATAGGCTGTTGCTGGATCACCACTGCAAGCAATATACTAAAACTGCAAGCGTACAAGCTGATGAAAGGTATGTGCCTAAGCGTAAAAACTCCAACTCTACCTCAAAAACCTTAAAGATTTGGGGATCTTCAGCTTCGCAGAGAGTGATCAGCTTTGAAGGACCACTCCGATTACTGGCAAACATAATCCCCCAAACATTTCGTAACTGTTTCACTGGCCTTCTGTGTTTCCACCCTTTCTTCTCTTTTCTTCTTCTCCCTGAAAGCCAAATTCAATGCATTCAAATATGATGTAAAGCAGTAAGCACAAAAGCTTCTCCATCCTTGAACCATACAGCACTTCCGGTTATAAAACAAGAAAACCCAAAATCCATAAATTATACCCATGCTGTACAAAAACGAACTAAAGCCATGAATTTTAGGTTAACGTATAGGGGATCAACCGGTTTGATGTTAAAGCTTCAACTTGTGAATGTCATCTGAACTCACATCAGTTGATTTGAGGATTATCATCATGTCTATCTTAGCTATCACATGTAATGCTATGAATTCAATAACTCCCATGATCCTGAGGGATTTGTTACCTGGCCACATATTCCCTTAGCAGTTCTTTGGCCTGAACCAGCTTGGAAAGCAGATTGCGGTACACATCAAGGTCACGGTCCACACTTCTTTTGTCAATATTTAAGGCTGCACATAACTGTTGGATAGAAACCAAAGTGTAAATGATCCAACATTGCTACCATCATGGAAGGCCATTCAATAATTTAATCCAACAGTCATTAACCCAAAAAAGTTCAAAACGCAGTAACCTAATCACTTGGCCGAATATCCATCATTATTCATAATGTTCATAGGCCTGGAAAGTCTAACCTTTTCTAATACTGTTGGTTCAGTTGCTTTTGCCACCTCAAGAAGACGAAAAAGCCCAATAGCAAAGAAACGACTGTAGCTAAAACTTTCTTTGCCTGCTGCTCTTTCTGCAATGTCCTTCAGTGCCACCTCGACTTCTCCTTCTCTGGATGGAAACTCCACTAATGAACTGGAAGTTTGTGCCCGAGCCCACTCTTCCAACTTTTGTGCATCAGTTCTGTAGTGCTTAGCATGGAAACTTATCTAGTAAAGATCGAGACCTTTCTCAAACATATAAGAAAGAGATTGATCACATGCAAATTTGGATTCGTTTTTCTTTTTTTCTAAAGCATCTAATGACCAGTAATTTTCCAGAGTCGCACATTATTTTATTAATCAACCTTCTGCCATAAACTAGGAAATTCTGGTGTAGAACTATGAAGTTTGCATGATTCCGATGACCGGAAAAGAAAATCTCTTCTTAACGGGATTTTCCTTAGTTATCACATAAAGGAATGAATTGCAATATCACAATCTCAATTAGCCACTTAAATTTTACTCAACTTTCATATTTTTTTAAACCTCATAATATGTGATCATCACAATTTACATACCATATTGCTGCATTTCGAAATGTTATGCAAGGCACAAAACAGAGAAAATGAATCCCTAAAGAAGATAAAACACAAGCGACAAACCTGTATTGCTCTGGGTCCTCATTTAAAGCTTTAATGTACGCTTGGAAGATTGCCTCTCGATCCTCATCGCTGGGGTATCCATCCATGAGTTGATCGTATACAGTGACAAAACCAAGAGCAAACACAGGATCATACCGGTATGTCCTCTTGTACTTCATCAAATGTTGCTGGACAATCAGCTCCTGTAGCACACTGTTGTAAACGCTAGGGATTGGTCGCTTATACGCCTTCAAAAAATTCAACTTTGTATCCGCCACAGTCGGAGTATCTGCAAATCACATAATGACCAAAAATGTTAAGCAGAAAACTTAGGCTAACATACACTCTTATACATCAAGGGCCCATTATTCTTATTTCACATGATTACACAAAATTATTAATCAAAATCCTCCCTTTCCATATCTGTAAGTCAAAATTCCTACTTTTAACAAAAAAGATCATAATTTGCAGACATAAGTTTAGCCATGCTCCTATATCGGCACCCAAGTTCCAACACCTGCTCATTGTTTAGATGAATTTAGTGTAATTATCTTGTCGTTTGCCAAAAAAACAAAAAATACCAAACTTCGGAAATGAAGTAAGTGCATTACATCTAATTAGATCAAACTTAATTATACTTTAGACATTGTTAAATGCACGATATTTAAATAATAATAATAAAAAAAAAGCTTCGGCACAAAACATATTAAATGAAGGGGAAATTTGGAAAAATAACCAAATTTTAGACCCCATATAGAATTATAGCCACTATATTAATTTTATGATAATTATAACCAAAACTTGATGTAAAAGTACTAATATACCCTTAATATTAGGGTTTCTCACAACAATCAAAACAAACCTTTAAACTATCCTAAAATGAGAAATTACTCTTCATCACTTTTTTGTTTTCACTATTCACTTTGCATATGCAATTTCGTATTCTTTCTTCATCCACTGGAAAAATATATTGGAATGTATGCAATTTAGTCAGTGAAACACTAAATCGAAGTACCTAATTACAAAAATAATAATTAGCCATGGAATTAGTACCTTCTGAAGAACATTCTCATAGGTTGTCTTGCTAATTAAAGAGAAAGTTAATTCAGTGGCCTCAATCTACAGTAATCCTCAACATTTTAAGGTAGTTTAAAGGTTGTGTTGTGGTTGTTATGCGAAACCCTAGTATTAAGGGTATATTAATACTTTTACATCAAGTTTTGGCTATAATTATCATAAAATTAAAATAGTGGTTATAATTCTATATGAGATCTAAAATTTGGTTATTTTTTCAAATTTCCCTAAATGAAGCCCCAGTCAAGTTCCTGAGAAAATGTGGCAAATTTAAACGATTAAATGACATAAAACAAGCTACCAAGAAAGCCCACCTGACGACCCTGCCATGCAATGAACCACCATGCGAGAGCTCGAACTCGAAGCTCGAATTCCACCGTAATGGCTGGAAATGCTCGTACGGAATCGAATGCCTTCGGCGTTGGAGCCCAAATTCCGAGCGGACGAGACGACCGATTTTCTATCAGAGCATTGACTGAGCGCCGAGAAAGACAGAGAAGCAACGGCCGCCATTGGAGGAAGAGAGAGAGAGAGAGAGAGAATCTAAAGCTGGAAATTTTCCGGGAAAATTATGAGCA
Source organism: Malus fusca (assembly GCA_035220775.1). NCBI lineage: Eukaryota > Viridiplantae > Streptophyta > Magnoliopsida > Rosales > Rosaceae > Malus > Malus fusca. Next base: position 6,657,390 of record CM069067.1, on the reverse strand, counting down.
TAGTGGAGAGGGAGAGAAAAATTCGTGGGCATTCGGATTGTAATTTATAAATCAAGTGTGAGAGAGACGGAGGTCCACGAAAACAAGGGCTTATCCAGTGTTTGAAAGGATTTGAGAGCCAGTAAGTTTGTGCCAAGTGGTGTTTGGCGTAAGTATCCAAGGGAGAGAAATAGTAATGGGCCGGGTTGGTTTTGATTGGACCGGGCCACGTTGATTTATGGGTCGAACTATGATTTGATTCTTGTAGTTTAAGCCGAGTTTCACTTTAATTTTTGTATTACAACATTTAAAAGAGAAAAACTAATTTATCTTTCCATATGTCACATAAGTAGTAGTAACCAACAAAACCACAATTACAGTATTGTCCCTAAACAACAAAAATTAATAAACTATAGAAATTGAAATTGCGAGAATTGAAACTACTAGAACCGAAGTGAAATTTTGTTCAAACTATAGGGACTAGAACCATTCTTAGTATTTAGTGGACAATGTGGTAGTATCTCCTCCTTTTTTATCGTTTGGGGAAGAAAGATTTGACTTTGAGATTTCTTCCAATGCTAATTAAAACTTAGTTGGTGGGAGATTGATAATAAAATAAGGGGAACTTTAACGAAAAGCTCCCGGTATTGTTTACTTTAACGAAAAATCATATTTTTACACTTAAAAGTCAATTATGGTATTATTCATTTTACCCTTTATTTTGTCCTTATCGTTAAAACTCAAAGTTTTCAAGTCATTTTCATTAATTTCCTTAAAATAAGTAACTTGATCAGTTCCTGCCTGTTGTACTTTATGCGCAAGCGAAAGTGAATTGAAACAGAGTACCAAATATCAACGTTGAAGGCGAAAGCGAAGAAACAAACAATCTCAAAATAATAACACAAGAGATAAATGTGGTGCAGCGTAAAGCCTACATCCATAGGCGAAGCACGGTGAGGAATTTCACTAAAAAACAAATAGAGATTACAAAAGAGTGTTTAACTCTCACAATCCAAATCCCACAAACTACAAACTCTAAACCACATAAGTAGAGAACCCAAAATAAACAGAGAAGTCTCTTCCAAATTGTTCTCTGACTCTCAAACTCACAAATTGACACTTACCAAATTGGCAAATGAATGAGCCATGAATTTGCCACACATTCATGACTCAAAACAATGAACTCCACCAAAAACCAATTAGATAAAACTCTCTACACTCATGGAGAGGCACACACTAGTAATCTTAGGGTCCTATTTATGGAGTATAGAACTTAGATTACAATAAGAATCATAATCTTAATTGGAAGTAAATACAAAACCTAACCAAATAGGTAATTAATAAAATCTCTACACAAAAAAAGGAATCCAACCAAAAAGTGAAAAACTCAGCCCAAATAGGACTTCAAAATGAACTAGGAAACACAAGCAGCGAAACCTTGAACTTTCTGCCCATACGACCGATCGGCTGCCACTACTGAACGCGCAACTGTCTGAAACTTTCGATGCTGCTTCTTTCGATTGATCGTCCGGTCGATCGCTGCTTTCAGGTTAGTATCCAACATTCTAGTTTTGAATCGTAAATCACAACACTACCTTAGCATGTTTGAAAACATTTTTTCGCTATAACATTCAGCTCAAAAGCTCTTTTACCATAAGTGTATTATTATTATTATTTTAAATTTGAGTGCTTGTTGAAAAACACTTGAAAACGCTTCTTAAGGAAAATGTTTTTAAAATTTAGAGAGACATTAAACTTTTTTTTTCATATGCCGTTAAAAGCGTTATTGATTATCTAAAAACGTTTTTAGCCCTCCAAAATACGTTCTAAGTATAAAGCTTCTCCTATAATAATCATCACATCTTTAAACCTTAAGTTTTTATTTTTTATTTTGTATCTTTTGGATAAAAAAGAGTTGGTATCCAAATTTTGAGTCTCCTAATATTGAAACGTGTTTGGACCTGATTTTACACCATTGGCCCGAGTAATCGAGGCCGTTGAGCGAGCATGGTTCTTGACCGTCGGATAAGAAAGTTAAGATAATTTTGTTATTGTTAAGAGATAATATTATGGTTTTTAATCATAATAATTATCTTTTAATAAATTATTTTGATTTTCTTGTACAAAATAGATGGGATACAAATCATAGCCCCAACTTAGAAGCAAGCAGAACAATCCAATTTAATTTGGATTTGTTAGCAGTGTACCGTGTGAATTAGCGCAGCTCGGCCTAGGACTCTTATCATGTGGCATAGCCTAGGATTTGATGGTCTTGGATAATGATGAGATAAGAAGCCTAGGTAGGCTAGGCCTTTTTTACATGGTGATGGATGTTGTCGGATGAGTTAAAAGGCCATTGATGGAGTTTTGATGATGAGATAAGAAGCCTAGGTGGGCTAGGCTTCTGATATGATGTGATAAGCCTAGATGGGTTTTTATTTTGTCTGAAAAGTCACGAATGGGAAGGATAGATACGGATCAGTCTTTCTTCCTAGAGTTTGAGTTGCAGTTGAACACCATCAGGCCGTGCCAAGCAAATACCAACCCTATAAATACAAGACTTTGTGCATCGAAAAGAGCCTCCTTCAAATCAACACACAAATTGCCCTACACAAAGTTTCTCAACAAACTTAAGATTTTTCCCTTCCCTACACATCTTCAGTTTGGATGAACAGCACCGTGAAGGCAACCGGTGACATCTTCAGTTTGGATAAACAACATTGTTTCGGGACCGATTGGTTATTATCCAAGTCTCGGTCGACAAGGATTCTCGAGTCCTTGTTGGAAGATGTCATCTCATCAGCCTTCTCGGCGAAGTGAGGTGTTGCCAGGTTACTACATTCGGCACACTAAAAGCCGAATTTGATATTGAACTTCGCAGAACTAGCAGCCTTGTCTTCAAACTCTAAAACCCAAAGGTAGAGACGTGTTCCTTCCTCGGCCGCAGTCGCAAGATCAAGAAGTCAGCAGCGCGCCCAACGCCACATCAACATATTTTACTCCCCGGCCAAGCTCGGCCGAAGAGTTGGCACGTCCCGCACATAACTAAAGGACGTAGTTAACTTATTAGTTACTCGACCTATGCGCTACGTAGGTTTGATAGTTTTTAGGGTCAACAAAACGAGAAACAATTAACTAAGGGGTGGAGTGGTAGTGAATCTAGTGATTAGCTTCTAAAGTAGTGAGCAAAATCCAATACTTAAAATGAAAATTAAAGAAAGTGTGCTAGGTGTCAATCTTATCCAGTTGCAGAGCGAAACGTGTATATGCTAATCTTCCACTCATGTGATAATATGCCTTTCTTTGCTTTAATGTCGATGCAGGCAACGTGCACCCTATTGTTTTTTAATTTCAGTCCACAACCATTTCCTTAGTTAAACACCATAGGATCATATATTGTATATGAGAAGAGAATCATACCTTGGGAATCCATCAAAATAAACAAGCAACGTGAGAAAAAAAAAATGGTTTAATCAGTGTGATCGTCATGGTACACCACGTGTCTCTATATAAATGGTGGATTATGTCTGTTAAAAGATTAATAACTTAAAAATTAAAATTTTCCACCACTTGCATAAAAACACATGATGTATTATCCGTATTCCTGTCACAACTAAAAATTTCTCGCTATAAATTTGAAGCGAATATGGAAATATAATGCCAAGTGGAACACCACAGTGCTGCACCATGGTCCTTAATGTAATAAAATATTTGATATACTATTATGGTTTACTGTGAGAATAAACAACTGTGAATCTAAAAGTGTGTTAGCGATAAACAAAGATGGGAATAGTATTGTCAATATGAAAGTTTCATTAAATTGGTATTGTTAAAAAAAAAATGTTTTTTTACAAGCATGTGTAGAGCTGCTTATACTTTCTGTTGTTTTAAACCCATAATGTTGAAAGAAAAAAAACACATTTGTTTCATCTACAAAACACATTTAAGACATCAACTTTTTTTAAAAGCTACTTTTAAAAATTATTTAGCAACCCCAAACCAGCCTTGTCATGTGAATTATTTTCCACTTGGCTAGCTAGATATAGCAAATCATATCTTATTATTAATCAGAATTACACCTAAAATAAATTACTCCACTAATTTTGGCAGCTATTTTATATGCTAATGACCTTTTCTCTGCCTATATATGAAACTTGGTTCCCCAAGTTCTAAGCCACCCCCAACTACTAAAACATTACTTTCATTTGAAATGATTCAAATATCACAAGCAATGCAAGGAAGAGGAAGCACTAATGGTGACCAAGTTTCTAAAGGCAAGGCATGTCGCAAAGAATCGACCACAGAATTTTCTGGTGCTGTAAACAACAAGAATAGTACCAGCAGCTGTGATCGTCAGTGCAGGCGTAAACAGCAGGCTGAGGAATCCCTCCGAACTGTAATGTACTTGAGTTGTTGGGGTCCAAATACATGAGAGATGAGTCCTAATTACCTACTAAAATATATCTGGAAATTCAACTCCCAGTTAACCTGTTAATTAGTGTTTAATTAGACGGTCCATACAGATGCACTGATGTGGTCATCTTACTAGTCCTTTTGTTTTCCACCGTTAATAATATGTACAGATAATTTTGTAGAATTAATTGCATGCATCAAGATCGATCTTGATCTTCCCTCTTTCCCCGTGCAATGTAAAAATATTATGTGTATTTTATATGAGTTGTTGTTGACACATCAAAAATGTCATCATGCAGTTCTCTATGTATAAATTTTCCCTTGTGCTTTTATAAAAGTGGAGTGCAGATCTTTATAGAGTCTCAAAACATCTCTTTTATATCTTAGCGAAAGAGAGAATTTTAAAAGATGATGAAACGGGATGAAACAGATGAGAACGGTTTTTAATTTAGTTCCTTTATTTCATTACCCCTCCCATGCACAAGTTTGTATTTGTTCAGAACAAAATTGCAGAGCAGCACAAGGCAAGTATTTATGTAATTAGTTATTTTACCTTGCAAAAATTACATCCCATATGTGGGCTTCAATCCAAAACTCTCTCTTTTGAAGGAAGTAAGCTGCCCTGCCTAGATCTAGTATAATGAGAAGATAGTGCATTACATGCACAGTATACATATATATAGTTAATTGTAGTAACCTAATGCGATCCGTCTCTCTTCCACTTCAATCTTCTTCTTCATGGCATCATAGATCGTAGGAAACCTTATTTCAGAAGATCTGGTTTAGATTTTTTTTCTTGAGAAGCAGGCATGATTCATGTTGCCTAGCTTCTTATTTAATCATTGCTAACTTAATCAGTCTATACATCATCTAATTTTTACAAAATTAATTTTTTCATTTATTCCAAGAATGTGGCTTTTCGGATCTTGAACGGGATTTGGTTAAAATTTGTGCTTCTTTATTGGAGTAATGGCTACTAACTTTTAGGGTTAAAAAATATTGATGAAAAATGAGCTTAAGTTTGTAAATAATGTGATCACCAAGTGACAATTCATTTTCATCCTAAATTATGTAAGGGTTGATGTTGATTGATTGTTACAACAAATGAGTGAAGCCATCGCAGCAACTTGAGTAGAGCCACGTTTATGATTATTGAAACCGTAATTTGAAAATTAGCACTGGAAAAAATAATAATAGGTCAGTGACCAAAATATGCACTCCAAAATTCCACATAAATACCCTTACTAAAAAATGGATCAAGTTGGTACGAATATGACACAAATTCAATAGGGCGAAAACAAACCAGTACAATACACAGTAGCACGAAATGAATCATATATATCCGGCACACCTTGCTGAAAGATGTAGATAAGACCATAACCAAAGGAAGCAGTAAAAGATGTAGCAGGGATGAAAGGGTGCATGGACGATGGCATGATAACCTGTACAATTTTTAACAAATAAGCTGAGATCATAATATCCCTCTTCCATTACTTGCTTGATCAACTATTGCAAAACAAGCTGCAAAATCCTCAGGTTTTCTCACAGAAAACCACTGCATAACTCGTCACGTTATATATAATAACTACACAAAGAACAAAGGCAGCTAGCTTCCGGAATTCAACAAATCTCACAACAACTTTATCTTTCGTCCCTTTTGAATCCATCTGGTTTTAGCCTCAATTCTTTCCCCTATATATTCATCCACTAAAACTAGTGGTACCGTGGAAATAGCCGAGTGAAGGTTTGATTATATAAAGATGTAAACAAGAGGACTTAGAGGAGGGTGGATCGAAGCGGTTAGCGTTCTTTAACTTTTAATTATACATCTTAAAAAAGAAACAATAATGTTTGAACCTCTTGCACTTGTATGGTCAAAGGGCGGGGCAACTAAGTTTTATAGCATTATTTAGCTTATAATTATAAGCTATATAACTGGTTTTGCATCTAAGTTGAGATCAATTAGAGAATGAAAATGATTGTGCACACTTACTTTTTCCGCACTAGTTGTCTTTAGTCATTAGATTGAACAAATGAAATGAGAATTATAAGTTACACAATTAAAAGGCCCTGAGTGAGCAGAAGGTGAAAAAAGGTGTAAAAAATACTCACCATAAAAAATTCTCAACTAAGTTAACCGTAGAGATACATAAAGGATCCCAGATAAATTAACTGACATGTAGCTTAACATGCTCAGTTCTCCAATTAAAAAAAGTTTTATGTAGCACATGTTGAGAAATTTCTTTTGAACACGGGGTATAGCTCACAAACTTTGTTAAAATGCGATTGTTGAGTTTTTCAAAAGATTTCTGGAAAATAGTCCTACTACTTACTAAATCTCATAAGTGATTTTTGTTGAATTTTTAACCTGAAAAAAAATAAAAGAATCAACAGAAATATTAGTAGTTCCACAATAGATTCCGATAGTTGGAATAAATTATTTGGCGATCTAAAACATCTTTGGAATTTTCTGCATGAAGTTTAAGACTTACAGTGTAAAAAATTCCACAAAATATGGCCATAATTGTCCAATGTGATGATAGATGAGTATAAATTCGTCAAAAATGTGATTGTCAAGTAGCAATTGATGCTTTAATTAATTCATTTTTACGCTAAATTATGTAAGGTTTGATGTTGATTTATTCTAAGAACAAATTAGTGAAGTCATCATCCTTAACTTGACTAGCCACGTATAGTATTAAAACCATAATTTGAAAAGGACAAAAAGGATCAAGTTGGTATGAAGCATGACACAGACTCGATAAGATGAAAACGGATCCGGTACACAACGTATAGACTGTATAGTAGCACGGAATGGGTCGTATTCGTACGTATCAGGCACACCATGCGTTAATGATGGAGATAAGACCATAACCAACAGAAGATACAGCAGGGATGAAAGGGTGCATGGTGGCATGCATGAAACATCCACAAATTGAGACAGATAAGCTGAGATCACAATATTGGGATCCTCCTTCCGTTACTATTTTGATCAAATTTTGCAAAAACAAGATGCAAGGCCTCTGGTTTCTTCACTGAAAACCACTGCATAATTTGTCAATTCATATATAAAAACTTAAAAGGACAAAGCCATGGCTTCCTGAATTATACATGTTAAATGTCCCACATCGGTGGGTTCAAAGAAACCCAATGAGTTTTGTTTGTACCATACTTGACCAATCCCGAAACTACTTAGCACCGGTCAACGTTATACCGTCAAGGATCCAGAAGAGCTTCCCTTCAACCAGGAGGCCAATCACAATGCGACACGTGTCGACATCAGAAGCCAATCACAGCGCGACACGTGTCAACATCAGAAGCCAATCACAACATGACACGTGTCAATGTCAGAACAAAACTAGAAACTTTCTTCTATAAATAGGGATCATTCTCCCACAATAATCTCGAATGTCATTTTGTACTAAACTACTCACTAGAACTCACAAAAGGAGAGCTTGAACCAATGTATTTGTGTAAACCCTTCACAATTAATGAGAACTCCTCTACTCCGTGGACGTAGCCAATCTGGGTGAACCACGTATATCTTGTGTTTGCTTCTCTGTCTCTATTCATTTATATACCTATCCTCGCTAGTGACCGAAGCAACCAAGCGAAGGTCACAAAACCTGACACTTTCTGTTGTACCAAAGTCCTCGCTGATTTTGTGCATCAACATTTGGCGCCGTCTGTGGGAAAGACACTTACTCCCACTCTCTTCAGCTTTGTCAAGCTGGTTTCCACCGCTCGTACACTTTCTTTTGGCCAAGCATCTCTCTCCAACATGGGGAGCGAAAGAAGCCATAGCACACAGAATGACACCCCCATTGGACCTAGTATGAAGCAACGAAAGCAAGAAGGAAATAGAGTTACTCTTCAAGCTAAAGTCGATGAGCTAGAAGCTCAGAACAACAAGATAGTGATGAGGAACGAGGTCCTCCAAGAGCAATATGAAAAGCTTTTCGAGAGGCTTCACGAGGCTAGGCATGCTCAAACACACAAGTTCGTCGCCCCTGTCGAGGTCAACAATCATCTGAATGCCCCCCAACGCGGAGGGTCACCGATATCCAACACGGACATCCCTGACAGGGATCGAGCTACCCATCAATGTGACGATCAACATGAGACTTCTCTCAACCCGGCCGCTTCAACCCGAAGCAGAAGAAGTAGAGGAAAGCACCTCTTCACAGAGGGAGTGGAAGGATCAAAAGCCGTCTATCGCGATTGTCGAGACTTCCTAAAGCAACGTCGAGAGAATCTCATCCACATAAGCTCGAAGATTAATGACCCAAGAGTTTCTGAAAGACTCGGTCCTCTTCCACGACCCAGGCCAGCATCCAATCTAGGGAATGGGCAACAGTCCCCAGAAGAATATGAAGATACAGGGGACTCGGAAATATTCCGACATACTCACTCTAGGAGTCAGTATGGCGAGTCCAAGGAAAAATCACGCTATCTTGATCAAACTTTCCTACCCCCAAGAGGCGATGGGGACTTACGGAAGAAAACTTCAGTGGTGCACGGCTCCGCTCAGGACCCCCTCGTCCTACAACTCCTGGAGGAAGTAAACAAGTTGAAGGCTGAACGTCAAGCTGAGATACCTGACTGGAACCAACCCAGGCCTGGCCCCCTCACAAGAAGGATCCTCAACACCCCCCTCCAAGCGAAGACAAAGCAGAAGCTTGACTTACAACTCTATACCGGAAGGGAAGACCCGATTGAACACCTTAATCTCTTTGAGTCCACCATGGTATACCAGAGACACACCGACGAAGAACGGTGCATTCTCTTCGCCTCGACCCTCTCTGGCGGAGCTTTAAACTGGTATTGTCGTCTTCCACCTGAGACAGTAGACTCATTTGAAGAGTTGAGGAAGCTGTTTGTCTCTCAACACATCTTCCAGACCGATCGCTTGCATTCTGCAGATGATTTGTACACTATTCGTCAGAAGCCGGACGAGTCATTACGAAAGTATGCTGGCCGCTTCAGCCATGAGTATTCTCGCTGCGCTGAGGCAGATGACAAGACAGCCCTCAAAGCCTTCACGGCAGGCTTACGTGACTGTTTCTTCAAGTACATGATCAATGCCAACACTTGGAAGACTTACTCTGAGGTGATGGCACAAGCTTACAACCATGCTTCCGCCGAGGCAAGGACATATCAAGGGAAACCACCTACAGTCACCCCTTATCAGCAAGTAGGGAATGGAGACCAGATCCAACCAAATGAGAAGACCTCAACCTTCCAAACGGTAGCACCACACCCCCTGCCTCATTTAATGCTTCGCCAAGTCAGCAGACATATCAATCCCAAGGCAAAAGGAAAGATTTCCATCCTCACCAATCTCATTTTAATAAAAAGAATAAAGGGCAATATCGCGATAACTCAGGATATCGTCACAATAACGCCCGTCCCCAGGCAGTCAACGCGGTGGGACAATCACGTGTTAAGATGGGTCCTACCCCGAGGTATGAGACATACACATCTTTGAACGCTACATGCGCGGCCATCTACCCCAGTATAGCTCACCTGATACCAAAGCCAAAGCCAAGACAGCCAGATTACAAGTCCACGAAGAACACGGGCATGTTTTGTTGCTACCACGAGTATAATGGCCATGATAGCGAGAAATGCATCATCCTCCGTGATCATATTGAAGCTTTGGCACGTGAGGGAAAAATTGATCAGTTCCTCCTTCACCCTCCAAGGGATAACCGTAACCAACGCCAGGTGAATGTGATATATTCCATAAGCGGCGGCACACCCATGTCTAAATCTTCCAATAGGGCCATGAAAAACAGTGAACGAACTTTGAAACCTGGCCATCAAGTGTTTCACGTGGAAGACATCAGGGGAGGCAAGTATCAAAAGCCTAACTGGGATCCAATATGTTTCTACCCTGAGGAAGAAAGAGGTATCATCTACCCTCACAACGACCCGTTGATTGTGGAGGCTCACATAGCAAATTTTGATGTGAAACGAATCCTGATAGACACAGGTGCTTCAGTCAATATCATGTTTGCTGAAGCTTTCAAGGCACTTAATGTAGCTGAACACTTGCTCGATCGCTCGATTTCTCCTCTGATAAGTTTTTCTGGCGATATCGTACAACCTTTAGGGAGTATACACTTACCCTTCACCATTGGTACAGGCCCCTACACAGCTACTATTACCACTAACTTCCTAGTGGTCAATTGCCCGACGGCATACAATGTCATCTTTGGACGCACAGGCATCAATGATCTCAAGGCCATGGTATCCACGCATATGTTGTTGATGAAGTTTCCAACCCCTTTCGGCAATGGATACATCAGGAGAGATCAACTTAGTGCTCGATCATGTTACAACACTTCAGTTAAGCAACAACACCTGCCTGTCCCCAAGGAGACCCTCTCTATACATAACCAGGTAGTAAAGACCAGTCCAGATGAAGCTAACTCGGATCTTCATGATGGCAACAGTCAACCTGATGACCCTCGAGATGATTCCTTCACCCAGCAAGCACAACCCGCTGAAGAGTTAGAGAATGTCTCTATCTCCAAAGACCACCCAGATCGCATGGTGAAGATTGGCACCACTTTGTCACCACCTATGCGGCTGTCGTTGATCTTATTTTTGCAAGAGAACGCCGAGGTCTTCGCTTGGTCATATAAAGATATGCCGGGCATCGCTCCCGATATCATCTGTCACCACTTGAGTATTGATCCCAAGACCAAACCAGTAAAACAGAAGCGAAGATCTTATGATGTTGAACGATACGAGGCGATGAAAGCAGAAGTTGAAAAACTCAAGGACATAGGTTTCGTCCGTGAAGTCAATTACCCAACATGGGTAGCAAATGTTGTCCTTGTTAAGAAAAATCCGACCAAGGAAAGTCTCCTGCTTCAAAAGGTCTTGTGGAGAATGTGTGTCGACTACACCGACCTAAACAAAGGATGCCCGAAGGATAGTTTCCCTCTTCCTCTCATTGATAGACTTATAGACTCTACGGCAGGGTGTGAGCTCTTGAGCTTCATGGACGCTTATTCAGGATACAACCAAATCCTCATGAACCCCTCAGACCAAGAGCATACAGCCTTCACTACTGACAGGGGACTATATTGCTATAAAGTCATGCCTTTCGGCCTAAAGAATGCAGGAGCAACTTATCAGAGACTGGTCAATTCAATGTTCGCCGAACAGATTGGGAAGAGCATGGAAGTTTACGTTGATGATATGCTAGTCAAGAGCAAACATGCTGACCAACACATCACCAACCTATCTGAAACTTTCACCATTCTAAAGAGGTATCGAATGAGGTTGAACCCCAACAAATGTGCCTTCGGCGTGGGCTCTGGCAAATTCTTAGGCTTCATGATTAGCCAACGAGGCATTGAAGCTAACCCTGAAAAGATCAAAGCAATCCTCAACATGAAAGAGCCAGTAACTTCAAAAGACATCCAAAGCCTTACTGGCAAGGTGGCAGCCTTAACCAGATTCATCTCTAAGGCCACAGACAGATGTGCTCCTTTCTTCAAAGCACTCAAGGGAAATAAGAAGTACATTACATGGACGGAGGAATGTGCCGAGGCATTCAGGAACCTCAAAGAGTACATGAGTAAAGCCCCTCTGCTCTCCAAACCAGAAGTTGGTGACACTCTCATTATCTATCTATCGGTTTCGGCTTCAGCAGTCAGTTCTGTTCTTATTCGAAAGGACAGTGGTGTCGAACGGCCCGTCTACTACGCTAGCAAGGCCCTACAAGATGCGGAGACACGATACTCCAACATTGAGAAATTAGCTCTAGCATTGGTCATGTCTGCTCGAAAACTTCGCCCTTATTTCCAAGCACACGCCATCATCGTGCTTACCAATCACCCTCTTCGACAGATACTCCAGAGTCCTGACACGTCTGGGCGAATGATCAAATGGGCGATAGCATTGGGTGAGTTTGACATCTCCTACCAACCAAAACCAGCCGAAAAGGGTCAAGCAGTAGCAGATTTCATCGCCGACTTCACATATCCTGTTGACATTGCTTCTACACCTGAAGCAGTAGCTTCACTACCATCGGAAGCTCAGAAGATAGAATCAACAACCCCAGCATGGAGTCTGTATGTTGATGGCTCATCCAACCAACAGGGCTGCGGAGCAGGATTAGTCCTCACTACCCCCGACAAAGTGGCGATGGAATACGCTATTCGTTTCAAATTCAAGGCATCGAATAACGAGGCCGAATACGAAGCCCTTCTAGCAGGCTTACGTTTGGCCAAGCACCTTGGGGTTAAACAAATTGATATCTTCAGTGACTCCCAATTAGTGGTCAACCAGGTCACGAACAACTTTGATGCCAAGGATAGCTCCATGGCGGCATATCTCGCGCAAACGCGACTTTTGCTCAAGCACTTCCACTACCAGATCACCCAAGTTCCTCGAGCGGCAAACAGTCATGCAGACGCTTTGGCTCGCCTCGCCTCGGCAGTGGAAGACAAGATTGGGAGAAAAATTCATGTCGAATTGTTGGCAGCACCAAGCACCATGGTCGCGGAAGTGTGCAATTTACAACAAGGAGATAGTTGGATCACCCCAATTTATAAATTCCTTGCTCATGGCACCCTCCCAAATGACAAAGTCCAAGCTAAGCAGATTCGATACAAGTTTGCCCGCTACCTGATCATTAATGACCAGCTCTACAAGCGCGGTTTTACCCTGCCATACCTAAGATGCCTTACACCTGTGGAGGCGGAAATTGTCCTACGGGAAATACATGAAGGAGTCTGTGGAGATCATGCTGGGTCTCGATCCCTAGCACACAAGACTTTTCGCCAAGGATACTATTGGCCAACACTCCACCAAGATGCCATCAGAATATCTCGCTCATGTGATAAGTGTCAACGATACGCAACTATCCCTCACTCCCCTCCCGAGCCGCTCACTCCTATGATCAGCCCTTGGCCCTTCGCCCAATGGGGACTTGATTTGATCGGCCCAATGCCCGCAGGGAAGGGTAAGGTCCGCTATGCAATCGTTGCAGTTGACTACTTCACAAAATGGGCTGAAGTAGAACCCCTGGCAACCATTACGGAGGCAAAAATAGAAGACTTCGTATGGAAGAACATCCTCTGCAGATTCGGCATCCCCAATGCGATAGTCACGGACAATGGGCGACAGTTCGACAACAAGAAGTTCAAGATGTTTTGCTCTAAGTTCAACATCAACTTATGTTTTGCCTCTCCAGCCCATCCCCAATCTAATGGACAAGTCGAGGCCGTTAACAAAATAATCAAGCGCACTCTGAAAACTAGCTTGGACAAAGCTAAAGGTTGTTGGCCAGAATTCATACCCCAAGTTCTTTGGTCATACCGCACTTCATATCGGACTTCCACAGGAGAAACTCCATTCTCACTCGCTTTTGGTACAGAAGCAGTTGTCCCGGTTGAGCTTGAGCAAGCAACATACCGAACCCAGAACTACATGCAGAGTGAGAACGACAAACAACTCACTCTCAACCTGGATCTAGTTGAAGAACACAGAAATCAGGCTCACCTGAGGAATGTTGCCTACAAGCAGCGCGTCTCCAACTACTACGACTCAAGGGTCAAACCTCGCTCTTTCAAAGTGGGAGACTGGGTACTGAAGAAAAGATTACTCTGTGATAGAGTCCCGAGTGAAGGAACACTTAGTCCTAACTGGGATGGACCGTTCGAGGTCGTCGGCATCACAAACAACCCCCTCACCCACTAGCATGGAGGAAGAACCAATATTGGCTAAGTTTTGACAATTGTGAGGATCAGAACGAAATATGGGTATGGCGTCACAAACCCCCTCACCCACTAGCATGGAAGAAGAACCAATATTGGCTAAGGTTTGACAATTGTGAGGATCATCCAACGTTTCTTTCGTACCAGACTCTAACAAAGGCCATGAAGACCCTGACATTGCAGGCTCAAACCTAGAGCTAGAGCTAGGGGAGCCCTTATCACTAAGACTTCCAGACTCCGACATCTACAACAAACAGAAACAAACTCTATCACTACATGAAGGATCAAAACATAAGGAAGCTCATAGGGCATGAAGAAAAGCTCAACCAGTTCATTATATTCCAAACAAATTACATGAACACTTAAACAATCCAACAAGAATGAAAACATCCGATCTAGTGGAGAAGACTACCAACCTGAAGATGGTGCAGCAAAGCAATGCCAGAATCCCTCTCAAGTAAAGAGCACTCTGTCTTCAAAAATCACTACAAGATGAACAAATGAAGGTAAGGTAAAGAATGGAAACTTATCCTTCTTATATATAGTTCAACATGGTTTTTAACATTCAAAATTCAAATTCAAACCATGAGAAAACCCCACATGGAAAATCTTCAAACTTCTAACACTAGGAATTTCAAATTTCAAATGTTTCTGTTCCCCCTTAAAAAAAAAAAAAAAAAAAAAAAAAAAAAAAAAATCCAAAAAAAAAAAAAAAAATAAAATAAAAAAATAAGGAAGGGGGAACACAAAAGCTTCATCAACGGAGGACAAACATCAATCTCCAAAGCTTCGCACTATCTTCATCAAGATAGTGCGAAGCACAATCAATTTATGGTGCCAACAAATGCTTCATCAACGGAGGACAAACATCAATCTACAAAGCTTCGCACTATCTTCATCAAGATAGTGCGAAGCACAATCAATTTATGGTGCCAACAAAAGCTTCATCAACGGAGGACAAACATCAATCTCCAAAGCTTCGCACTATCTTCATCAAGATAGTGCGAAGCACAATCAATTTATGGTGCCAACAAAAGCTTCATCAACGGAGGACAAACATCAATCTCCAAAGCTTCGCACTATCTTCATCAAGATAGTGCGAAACATAATCAATTTATGGTGTCAACAAAAGCTTCATCAACGGAGGACAAACATCAATCTCCAAAACTTCGCACTATCTTCATCAAGATAGTGCGAAGCACAATCAATTTATGGTGCCAACAAAAGCTTCATCAATGGAGGACAAATATCAATCTCCAAAGCTTCGCACTATCTTCATCAAGATAGTGCGAAGCACAATCAATTTATGGTGCCACCAAAAGCTTCACCTATAAAGCTTCAACCCCAAAGCTTCACCTATAAAGCTTCAACCCCAAAGCTCCACCTATAAAGCTTCAACACCAAAGCTTCACCTATAAAGCTTCAACCCCAAAGCTTCACCTATAAAGCTTCAACCCCAAAGCTCCACCTATAAAGCTTCAACACCAAAGCTTCACCTATAAAGCTTCAACCCCAAAGCTTCAACCCCAAAGCTTCACCTATAAAGCTTCAACCCCAAAGATTCACCTATAAAGCTTCAACCCCAAAGCTTCACCTACAAAACAAAATTTCAACACCAAAAAATATAAAAGCTTCACACACTCTTCATCAAGATAGTGCGAAGCTAATCCAAGTTTTATGGCCTAAAAATAGCTTCAACTAGTCAAGCTATATACCCAAACAAAAATCTATAGTCAATAAACCTTACCTATTAAACTATTTTCCAAACACAAAACCTCGTGGCAAATAAACAAAATTTGTTCACAAAACCAAGATTCCCTTAAACTTGTACAAAAACACAGGGGTCAACGCAAACATTTGTTTTGTTCTACACCCACAACATCCCTTTCATAAACAAACAAACAATTATATATATGTTTCCAAACATATTATAATACATCAAACAACAAGCCAAAGTCCCAAGTTAACTAGAAATCCAACCCAAGCAACCTCTTTCCTTCTCTTCCTCTTCCGCCTCAAATTTCTGCTAGCTCTGCTCTTCTCCAGTGGAGCTGAATTTCGGACACTTTATAGTTCTTGAGCCAATGAACAACTTTCAAGAAGGAATCATTTCTGTTCGAGCAACGGAAATTAAAGTGTTGAGGCTCCAAACATGACAGTCGGATTCCCGCAAATTCAAAAGCTGCTGTGATGTTTCGAAGATCTGGAAGTATTTAACCGTTAGTTCATTCTGAATTTTTGATATGTCATGCAAGAGATGATGAGGAACAACTTCTATGAAGAAAGTATGTTGATCTGAACAAGATAAAATGGAATTTCGAAGCTCACAACAAGTCTGACAGGTTAACAGAAAATTGATGAACAGTTACACATCATACCTGAATTTCTGGATTTGTACTGCTCCGATGGATCCCAAATTTGGATATGTTGTAGTTCACAAGGTGAGGAACAACTTCGATGAAGAAAATATGTTGAGCTGAACAAGAGAAAATGGAGTTTTGAAGTTCACAACAAGTCGGACGGGTTAACAGAAAATTGATGAACAGTTACTCATCATACCTGAATTTCTGAAGTTGTACTACTCTGATGGATCTCAAATTTGGATATGTTGTAGTTCACAAGATAAGGAACAACTTTCATGAAGACGACTTTGCAATCTGAGCTATAGAGAATGGTGTTATCTTGCATCCACTCAGGCTGATTAGTGGAAACGAAAAGCAATTCCACCAAAGAAAAGGTGAAAAAGAGATAAAAGCTACTAATTGCACTTGATATTGTCTAGTCAATAGCATGCAGCATCAAACACACAAAAGTTGGAAATATTTTTAGATAAGGCATATATGAAGGTGTGACATCAAAACAAGGCTTCGTTACTTTGACAAATTAGTAGCAAGCAAGACACATCATTCGGCAACTCTCCTCGCCTGAAGACTTGGGGGACTCCCACCATATGCTACTGCACCTTGATACTCGGAAGTCTCACAACCACTCATTGACTTGAATTTTTCAAGTCTCCAACCGAGAAGTTTTCCTCACTCGGGAAATTAAGGGAACACTACCTTAAAATACATGCTTCACTCACAAAGCTTCAACAATACAAGTTTCAACAAAAGAAAAAATTCAGAGAACTTTCTGAAGAAGGCTTTGGTGTATTTAACACAATACGTTGAAATGAAGCAAGCTTATTTATTAATATTTCCGATAAGCTACAAATATGTACATACACATGAGTCAAAATAAACAAACAAGAGGGAGCCTTCACAAAGGTTGCTCAGAGGAAGTCTCAGCAATCGGGAGAGCCCCAGAAAGACGAAGCACCAGAGATTGATTATCCGGAGCCTCAACACTTGGTGAAGCTCCAGAGGACGAAGGCAGAAGTTGCCTCTGGAGTAACGCCACAAACCTCTGATGATCACTCTGAATCCGCACTTCGGACTCCTGCAGCTGATCAAGCTTTCTCTTCATGCTTGTTGAGTAATTAGTTGCGAGCATGTGCAACTCCTTATTCTCATGCCTAAGCACTCTGACCTCTTGCCGAAGACTAGCCACTTCAGCCATCAACGACTCAACCTGACGAGATCGAGCAATAAGGCGCTGGCCCATGTTTGATACTGAGCCTACACATCGGACGCTGTAGGCTAGAGAGTCCTGAACAGCGAGTTCGTCGGATCGCCTGGAAAGTATTCTAGTGTCTCTAGAAGTGAGAAGATTTCTGGCCACCACCGAAGCGGTTGTATCATTCATCATCATGGAATCCCCAACTGTAAGAGGACCGTTTGGGGATACGAATGACGGCTGCCAAATGTTGGTTGGAGAAGATAGGTCACTATCTTCCCCGACATTCAAATTAAGGCGACGGTCAGAAGGGCAAGACATATTCGAAGGTGTGGAGAAAAAGAAGAGGTCGGACAAATCAAGTTCTTAGAAGTGCAAGTATGGAGCTTCTACTGGTGGAGATTCAAGTATGATGTGGAACTTAATGCCAGCCTCTATAAAAATCTGCATTCGACGGAGCTTCAGAAATCGAAGAGGCGTTTGCTTTCTCAAAAGCTGGGCTGCTCAGAGACCACGAGGGCTGATCTCAAAAATCGAAGAGGCACGTCCTTTCTCAAAAGCTGGGCTGCTCAGAGATCACGAGGGCCGATCTCAGAAATCGAAGAAGCACCTGCTTTTTCAGCCTCGTCAGCACCTGTCACATGCACACTCAGCTTTGCGGAAATTACGGGCAATCTGTCGAAGATTTCTGGTGAAGTAGAAAGCACGTGAATCTTACTGTTCAATCACCACTCTCCACATGCACCATCAACTCCTCGGGTACCACATATAACTTTGTCAAAAATCTCTGACAAAGTTTAGGCACGAAAACTTCGAAGTTCCAGCTACCCTACTATTACCCACAGGGGTAAAGGAACAACATCACTGCTTGACAACTGGAAAGTCCCTATGTGTGTCGACCTCCGTGTTTTGCGGCAAGACAGGTGGGCAAGAACGTCCAACCTTTACTCACGTTCGAGAAAAGACTCCCAACATAATTACTTTCTTAAAAGCCGAAGCGGCACCGCTTTCCGAATCTCGAGGGCCAGACTCCCAACGGGATTACTTTCTTGAAAACCGAATAGGCACAGCCCTCAGAACTTTTCGAGAACCAGATCTCCTTAGATAAAGCTTGTCTGTAATCTTCACACGCAACATCAGCTTTCCAGATACAACATACCACTTTTTCAAAGTGCTCTGACAAAGTTAAAGCACGTGAAGCTGACAGCTCCCACTACATTGCTGTGACCAAGAAGGGTAAAGGAATAGCATTACTACTTGCTATTGGGAAATCCCTATATACGTCGACCTCCCTCCTCTAAGGACAAGCAAACCTGCAAAAATGCTCAACTCTTTCTCGCATTCGAGAAGGCACCCTCAACATAACTTCTCGAAATACTCAGCTTTATTTCCCCCCGATAATACCTCAGCAAATAAGCCACACCAAGAACAAGAGTATCTCATATCATCAGGGTCGAAAGCAAGAGTATCCCATATCATGCTTTCTCCCTGTCATTGTCTTTGTCCTTGTCCACACCTGCAGGACAAGGAGAAAGAGAGCAGTCAGTCGGAACCTGAAATCAAACCTCCAATCGGGAACTGACTGCCTGAGACCTTTGCCCGGTTACTTACTTAACATTGCTCTCGAGTACTCATCCGCAACTGCTGTCAAGGTCACGAATTCCACCGGTAAATACCTCATGACAGTTGATCAGATATTGGCTCTTTACACTGAAGCTGCCAAGCGTGGATGAGTCACTAGGAAGGAATGTTCTGAAGGACCATTTAAATGCAAAGGGTACACACCACTTCTGCCAGGCAAAAGATTAAAGCAGAAGGTTCAACGATGAGCTAAAACAGATCGCTACAACACGAGGAGCTTCAACAACCTTTCACTAGCACCGCCGCCGAAGAGCAAAACCTCGCCATACCACATTTATTACTTTGTCAACAGCAAGAGTATCCCATATCATCAAGGTCGATCATACTCTAGATTTGATGGACTTGTTTTGACCCTCAAATTCTTGAGTCGACTCACTAAGGCGTCGTGAACTGCACATGTTGATTCATCACCCTTGAATCAAATCCTTAAAGATCATGTCACCAACGACCCTTGAAGATATCAAAAGCCCAATTCAAGATCAAGTGTCCGCCACCTTGAATCGGATTCAGTTCAAGATTAAGTCTGTGGAAAGTCCTTTGGAGGAGACTAGAAAACCCTCCAACACAGTTCAAGAATAAGCCTGTGGAAAGTTACTTCTTCAAAAGCAAAAGTACCTCATATCATCTCTTCTCCATCTGCTTCTCCTTATCCTGACAGCTGAATGAGAGACAATGAGAAGGAGAACAATCAACCGGAAGCCGAAGTCGAACCTCCGATCCTGGGTTGCTTGCTTGGAAGCCTGACTGCTTACCTTGTCGGTTACCTCCTTCGACAGATCTCCTAGCTCGGCGACTTGAGGGACTCCTACTATAGGGTTTGTATCGCACTTGGCCAAGCCTGAAACTACAAGTAAGCTTCAGGTGAAATTGATACATTACCTTGTGCATCTCCACCGGTTGAAGACACCACCCCTGAATGGAGGAAGCGTACTTCCAGAGAAGATGTCACATCTACCTATGAGAAAGATAAGGCAAGTGAAGACGATACCACACCTCGGTACTTAGAAGTTTCGCGATTACTCAGCGGCTTGGATCTTGCAAGTCCCCAACCGAGGAGCCTCCCTCACTCGGGAACTTAGGGGAGCACTGTTTGTACCATACTTGACCAATCCCGAAACTACTTAGCACCGGTCAACGTTATACCGTCAAGGATCCAGAAGAGCTTCCCTTCAACCAGGAGGCCAATCACAATGCGACACGTGTCGACATCAGAAGCCAATCACAGCGCGACACGTGTCAACATCAGAAGCCAATCACAACATGACACGTGTCAATGTCAGAACAAAACTAGAAACTCTCTTCTATAAATAGGGATCATTCTCCCACAATAATCTCGAATGTCATTTTGTACTAAACTACTCACTAGAACTCACAAAAGGAGAGCTTGAACCAATGTATTTGTGTAAACCCTTCACAATTAATGAGAACTCCTCTACTCCGTGGACGTAGCCAATCTGGGTGAACCACGTATATCTTGTGTTTGCTTCTCTGTCTCTATTCATTTATATACCTATCCTCGCTAGTGACCGAAGCAACCAAGCGAAGGTCACAAAACCTGACACTTTCTGTTGTACCAAAGTCCTCGCTGATTTTGTGCATCAACAAGTTTAAATAGAATTACTCTACTCTAACTAATACCGAGGCTTTTTTGTGGTAAAACTCCGCACCTAACGGATTGGGCAGGTGGTAAAGGTAGGAACAATATCGGTGTCGTTAGAGTGGGACGGGCCCGGCGATCCAAAAATCCAACATGGTATCAGAGCCCACGATTCGGGCCCGTGCAAGCCAATGAACTTGTGTGCAAGCCAACGAGCTTGTCACGCATAAGGAAACAAGGCTGAACTCTTAATATAGAGACGACCGCTGAGTTCCATTGAAAACAAGTGGTCCCAACGTGAGCCGACCTCTGAGTTTCAATTACCGATGTGGATCTCCATGTGTGAACCACTAAATGAGGTTACACGTGAGAGAGAGTGTTAAATGTCCCACATCGGAATTACCCTACTCTAACTAATACCGATGCCTTTTGTGGTAAAACCCCACACCTGACGGATTGGACATGTGGTAATAAAGGTGAGGACAATATCGGTGTCGTTAGAGTGGAACGGGCCCGGCGATCCAAAAATCCAACAATACAAACCCACACCAACTTTGTCTTTTTTCCTTTTTGAATCCATCTGGTTTTAGCCTCATCTTTCTCTCCTATATATATTCACACCCAAGAAACTAAAACTAGAACTAGAGAAGCAGATTGTTCTGTTGATCATATTTCAAGATGTGTGCAACAAGAGAAGCGTGGATAGTAGCAGTTAGCGTTGGAGCTGTTGAGGCTTTGAAAGATCAAGGTTTCGGCAGATGGAGTTACACCATGAGATCTGTTCACCAGCATGCCAAGAGCAATGTGAGATCTTTCTTGCAAACCAAGGAACTATCGCCTTCGTCTTCTGCTATGGTATTGAACAAAATGAATTCCGAAAAGAAGAACCAAGCTGCTGAGGATTCTCTAAGAAAAGTCATGTACCTGAGCTGCTGGGGACCTTATTGACACAAATTGGAGCTCATGGTGAAGTCCTCAAGTCTTAAAGTTGAGGATGTACCCACTTAGATTCATTAGAAATTGAATTGAAGCTGCATACTTGCACGCATGATTCGAATTAATGTATATTTCCCAAAAAAGTAAAAAAAATCACAGATGATGAGAGAGCTTTGATTCCCTCTGATTTTTATTATTGAGCATTAGCATTGCTATTTTTACTCTCATTAGCTCGACTAAATGGCTTGTATATTGGGTGTTATTGAGCGCCACTTTTACTAATAGTACGAAATTATTCATGCATGGCATGTGAACCATGCATTTACATCTTAAAAAAATAGAATAACTTTTGGAACTTGCTCTTCTATGGTCAAGGGTGTGTCAAGTATGTTTTAGCTTATAAGGTACAAAATTGGGTTTGCATCTAATTGAGTTATAAGGGTAACTCCAATTGAACGAGCTTTGTCTATCGAGATTCTAATCAAGTATAATTTTCCGTTCCTTGATTGTGGATTAAAGCATTAGTGTTCGACCATGAACGGGCTAATTTGGAAGTGATCTAAGTAGAATTATCAGAGAGACGAGCCAAAAATGATCTAAGTAGAATTATCAGAGAGACGAACCAAAAGCCCACTCTAGCAACACTGATATCGTCCCAAATTTGATGATTACCATCTGCATAATCCGTCAGGTGTGGGCTTTTATCACAAAAGATCTCAGTATTCGTTGGAGTGGAGTTGAGATATTTAAACTTTTTTTTCTTCTCAAAGATACGTTCGATATTGGATATTTCAACACGCCCCTCACGTGGTACCCAATTAGTGGGTCACATGTAGGAGATCCACACATCGACAATCATGTGAAGAGCCAAGGGGACTCACCCATCACGTGGTAGTACGAGCCCACTTCCTGACTATGATACCAAGTAGAATTATTTGAGAGACGGGCCAAAGGTCCACTCCAACAACATTGATATTGTCCTAAACTTTGTAACTACCACACGCACAATTCGTCAGGTACGGAATGTCTCAGCATTAGTTGGAGCAGAGTTTCGATATTTAAACTCTTCTTTTCTCAGAGATATGATCAATATGAAATATTTCAACAATCTACACGTTCGGGAGTATTCACCCTTGAATATGCTGACTTGTAAGTGAACTACCTCGGATGGAAGTGCATACGGGGGTGTTTGGCCACGAACTGGAAGTGCGTTCAGCCTTATGACCTCAACGAGAAATGTTCGACCTTGAATGGTCCAACTTGGAAGTGCACCCCCTCGATTTGAACGAGGGATGACAAATCTAGGTCCAAACACAATTATACTGGAAAGTTGCTTATATATCTACATCACTAAATTTGCACCATGTGTTTGGTGTAAAAGTTCGCCACCCACGAAGGAATATGAGAAGGGTTGGAATTTTTTTCCAAAAATCCCAAACCAAATATAAAAAAATCCGATCCTATATCAAAAATTTCCAACCCAATAATACCAATTTTTTTTGGATCCATACCGAATTGATCCTGAACTTTTTGGTACGGAAATCAGAATTACATATTCAATGATTAGAAAATTCCGAACTAAACCGAAAATATATATGTATATTTATTTTGGTTGCATGCATGTTGAATGTTGAATTTAAGTAATTTGAGAGTAGACTATATTAGAAATAGAAGTATGAAATTAAGTAGTTTAGAACTTTGGAACGTCAATTTGACTTGGTAAGAACGTTTTGGTATTTCAATTGATAAGAAATTTCAATTTGGTAATTGGTAAAAAGCCTAAATTTCAATTAATATAAACTTGAGCAACAAAATTTTAAGCCAAAAGCCCAAATCTTAAGCCACAACCCAAAAATCTCAAATTTATGCCCAAAACACAATTCCGATCCATATTGAAATACTGAAAAAATTTCGGGAATCCTAAAAATTAGGAATACCAAAATTTCAGCTCGAGATTGATCTTCAAATTCTATCACGTAAATTTTTGATTTGAAATTCAAAATCTTATTTTTAGTTTGAGATCTCATACCAAACCAGTCATACGAAAATATAAAAGACAAAGTCTCGTAGTGGTGATAAACCAAATCTTGGATGTACTTGGTGAAAAGGGATCTTAGTGACTCAACTTCCTCCACTTTAGATAGTGTGACAATCACGCGAAAAAAATTCTCACAAATGTTAAGAACGAATCAGGATTCTCTCCTGAGCATTCCCTAGGGATCCTAAGGATTCCGCAATCTTGTCCGTTCATCGTGTATCGTGCGGTCAGAAATCATTTAAAATTTAAATTTTAAAATTCAAATATAAATAGTACCTAACGAAAACTGACCGCACGATACACGATGAACAGACAAGATTGCGGGATCCCTAGGATCCCTAGGGAAATGCTCAGGAGAGAATCCTGATTCGTTAAGAACATCGTCAGCATTCGACGCGTGATAACCAAATGAACCCAACACGTGTGACAACAAAGAGATCCACGCAATCGCATCAGCAATTGGTAGCAGCCCACGTATCAACAAGCTAACTACTAGCATCACTCTTCAAACTTCGTGCCAAAATAATTGTTTTTTTTCTCAGAATCCTCACCAGGCAAGTAAATAAGGACTTGGATTGTTTGCGCTCCTCCATTCCATACATTTTTCATCTCTTTCTATTTCTGTAGTTACGGTTAAGCACATCAACATTTTATATTAATTTTTTTATAGAAATAATAAAACAAAAAGAAATGGAAGTATAAAATATTGACGTGACTTAACCGTGATCACAGAAATAAAAGGAGATGATAATGATATAAGATAGGAATGACAGACAATCTAAGTCCAGTAAACAATGGTTTTCACTTTCTTTTTTGCCAAACAATGGTGGCTTAAATGGATAA
Organism: Malus fusca; assembly: GCA_035220775.1. Lineage (NCBI taxonomy): Eukaryota > Viridiplantae > Streptophyta > Magnoliopsida > Rosales > Rosaceae > Malus > Malus fusca. The sequence continues at coordinate 6,632,651 of CM069067.1, read as the reverse complement.
TTTAATAGAAAAAGCGACGTGCCCATGTGGCAGCAAAATGTTGTGCTTATCCGGATCGTACCTTATAATTTTAGGAATTTTAAGCTTTTAATATTGTTCATTTTAATAAAAAAATTATATTTTTATACTAAAAAGTCAATCATAGTACTATTCATTTTACCATTTATTTTGTATTTTTCGTTAAAACTCAAAATTTTTAAATTATTTTCATTGATTTTTCCTATAATTTTTTAGAAAAATTAACGAAAAATCCTTAAAAACTTTACTTTTAATGAAAATGACAAAATAAGCATGTAAATAAATAGTACTAGGAGTGACTTTTCAAGATAAAAATATCCTTAAGGTTAAAAGTGAATAATTTCGAGAATATTTCATTAAGATTCCCATTAATTTTTTCATCATTTCAACCCCCCTATTTAAAGAGTAACTCGTGATATCTTCATCAACACTCAAACATTCACATTCACAGCTGGGGAGTTTCAAATAATCAAGAGGAAATTTAAAAATCATGAGTTCAACAAGAAGCAAAGTTATAGTGGCTGCAAGTGTGGGAGTTGTGGAGGCATTGAAAGACCAAGGAAATATGTGCAGATGGAACTCTGATTTGAGATCCCTGCACCAACAAGCCAAGAACCAAATTAGGTTATTTTCTCAGGCTAACCGCAAGCTCTCTTCTCCTACTTCGTCAGCTCTGAGCAGATCAGTGAGAGACGATAAGGTGAAGAAATCAGAGGAGTCTTTGAGGACAGCCATGTACTTAAGCTGCTGGGGTCCCAACTAATTGAAGTGACCAAAAAAACGAAAGCAAATATTATTGCTTGCATGTTTTTCTTCAATTAAGCGGTTTGCTTGGGTGTGACTGTTGACATGCTCAATAAAATCAAAGGCATATAGAGGCCACATGGATTTTTGGGTGCAGAAGATTTGGACTCGGCACAACCCAACCGTGAAGGAACTTTTGAGTTTTCATTGGTGATCGTTTGGGGTTGTAAAATTGGGGCCAAATTCATGATGTTTGCTCAGGGCAAATTGATGTAAATTTTTTGCTCTAATTATCAATTTACCATATGAATTGATTTATATATTTCTATTGCTGTCTTGATCTACTCATTGGTGCTCTTTTATTTTAGGATGTTATTTTAAGGGCTTTTTAAGCTATTAATAACATTACATGTTAGAACGTTTGGACTTTCATTATAAAGTCGATTGACAGAACGTTTGGACTTCCATTGTAAAGTTGACTGACAGAGTATTTCAGTTTACTTATAAGCTTTTATACTGTCCTTGTTTCATTAATGTTGAATTTATTTTTATTTTTAATACGTTTCTTATGTGTAACAAATTTTTAAGTTTAATATGTAAACAACACAATTACAGTGATAAGATACCGTTATAAAATCAAAGGACAATATAAAAAGTAGCCTAACTTACGTATAAGTCCATACAAAACCCTCTACCTATTAATATAATACTCAATCTCAACATAAACATTACATTATAACCACAAAGTACATAATTAAAAATGAATTAGTGCTTGATAAAGCAAAAAAATGAAGATGAAATTGGGTGAGTTCATTATCAATCTTGAGCAGAATTACAAAATACGAGTCAGCTTGTCAAACAATGTGACGATTTTCACTTATACAATTCCTCCCATACCTGAGGCTTAAATGGATTTTATAAGCAAACCGTGTGCTCGTTTGTAGTCTAGTGGGTGGTGAGTTACTTCTTCCCACCCAGCCCAATATTGTCTCCATCAATGAGTGTGACAGAAGTTGACACTGGTAATGACTAATGAGTGTGACAAAAGTTAACAAATATCATTGGCTTTACACTCTCTGAACGCCCCTGGTTTTGGTGACAAGGCCCACCTTTTGTAATCCCCCTATATAGAGAGCACTTGATGCTCATCTTCTTCATCGAACTCTTAAAACGTTCACAATCACTACTACAGAAGTTCAGAAGATCAAAGAGAGAAGAAATCATGAGTTCAAGCAAGGCTATAGTGGCAGCAAGTGTTGGAGTCGTGGAGGCACTCAAGGACCAAGGGATTTGCAGATGGAACTCGACTTTGAGATATGTAGGCCAAAAAGCCAAGAGCCAAGTGAGGTCATTTTCTCAGGCCAACGACAAGCTCTCTTCTCCTTCTGCTTCGGCTCAGAGTAAAGTGAGAGATGAGAAGCTCAAGAAGTCAGAGGAGTCTTTGAGGACAGTCATGTTTTTGAGCTGCTGGGGTCCCAACAACTAATTCAATGATTCATTCACAAAAACAAGAGCTAAGATTAGGGTTGTAAATTAGGGCTAATTGTCAAGCTGGCTTGGGGCCAATTGATGTAAATTTTGAACAATTACCATATAAAACAGAAATTGTTGCTCAGAATTTCTTCCTCGATCTTTTTTCTTTATAATTATTAGCCAGTAGTTACTTTGTCCTGAGGGGAAGATTTATCATCCTATAATAGCGTTAAGTTTTGCTAGCATTCAAGAAAAAATTTAGATGTCTTTTGATATGGATTCAAAGTAACTAAAAATTGAACTTATTTCAAAAGTTAAAAATCACTAAAAATTGAACCTATTTATAAGTAAGCTTATAAAATTCAACCTATTTAAAAATTTTCCAAAAATTTATTCAAAGTTTGCAAGCATGCGCAAGCACGCTATTTATGGGTGAGATGAGGAAGAATGCAAGGACTCTGGAAATCACTGACACTTTCCCATGGAGCGACAGAAATACTACAGTTCACTCCCTCTTTTCCTTTGAAACTCGTGAACATGGTTAAGTATTTAGAATCCGGATCCACGGATTCTTTTTGTGAGAATTTTGAAATTCGTTAATCATATCCGTTTATCGTATATTGTGCGGTTAGAAATTATTTTAAATGTTTTTATTTAAAATTAAACATAAACTGTTTGTACCATACTTGACCAATCCCGAAACTACTGAGCACCGGTCAACGTTATACCGTCAAGGACCCAGAAGAACTTCCTTCAACCAGGAGGCCAATCACAATGCGACACGTGTCGACATCAGAAACCAATCACAGCGCGACACGTGTCAATATCAGAGCCCAATCACAACACGACACGTGTCAATGTCAGAACAAAACTAGAAACTCTCTTCTATAAATAGGGATCATTCTCCCACAATAATCTTTAATGTCATTTTGTACTAAACTATTCACTAGAACTCATAAAAGGAGAGCTTGAACCTATGTATTTGTGTAAACCATTCACAATTAATGAGAACTCCTCTACTCCATGGACGTAGCCAATCTGGGTGAACCACGTATATCTTGTGTTTGCTTCTCTGTCTCTATTCATTTACATACTTATCCTCACTAGTGACCGAAGCAACCAAGCGAAGGTCACAAAACCTGACACTTTCTGTTGTACCAAAGTCCTCACTGATTTTGTGCATCAACATTTGGCGCCGTCTGTGGGAACGACACTTATTCCCACTCTCTTCAGCTTTGTCAAGCTGGTTTCCACCGCTCGTACACTCTTTTTTGGCCAAGCATCTTTCTCCGACATGGGAAGCGAAAGAAGCATAGCACACAGAATGACACCCCCATTAGACCTAGTATGAAGCAACGAAAGTAGGAAGGAAATAGAGTTACTCTTCAAGCTAAAGTCGATGAGCTAGAGGTTCAGAACAACAAGATAGCGATGAAGAATGAGGTCTTCCAGGAACAATATGAAAAACTTTTCAAGATGCTTCACGAGGCTAGGCATGCTCAAACACACAAGCTCGTCCCCCCTATTGAGGTCAACAATCATCTGAATGCCCCCCAACACGGAGGGTCACCGATATCCAACATGGACATCCCTGATAGGGATCGAGCTACACATCAATGTGATAATCAACATGAGACTTCTCTCAACCCAGCTGCTTCAACCCAAAGCAGAAGAAGTAGAGGAAAACACCTCCTCACAGAGGGAGTAGAATGATCAAAAGCCGTCTATCGCGATTGTCGAGACTTCCTAAAGCAACGTCGAGAGAATCTCATCCACATAAGCTCGAAGATCAATGACCCAAGAGTTTCTGAAAGACTCGGTCATCTTCCACGACCCAGGCCAGCAACCAATCTAGGGAATGGGCAACATGTACTAGAAGAACATGAAGGTACAGGGGACTCGGAAATATTCCGACATACTCACTCTAGGAGTCAGTGTGGCGAGTCCAAGGAAAAATCACGCTATCTTGATCAAACTTTCCTACTTCCAAGAGGCGATGGGGACTTACGGAAGAAAACTTCAGTGGTGCACGACTCCACTCAAGACCCCCTTGTCCTACAACTCCTGGAGGAAGTAAACAAGTTGAAGACTGAACGTCAAGCCGAGATACCTGACTGGAACCAACCTAGGCCTGGCCCCCTCACAAGAAGGATCCTCAACACCCCCTCAAAGCGAAGATAAAACAGAAGCTTGACTTACAACTCTATACTGGAAGGGAAGACCTGATTGAACACCTTAACCTCTTTGAGTCCACCATGGTATACCGGAGACACACCGACGAAGAACGGTGCCTTCTCTTCCCCTCCACCCTCTCTGGCGGAGCTTTAAATTGGTATTGCCGTCTTCCACCTGAGACAGTAGACTCATTTGAAGAGTTGAGGAAGCTGTTTGTCTCTCAACACATCTTCCAGACCGATCGCTTGCATTCTGCAGATGACTTGTACACTATTAGCCATCCCAGTTAGGCTTTTGATACTTGCCTCCCCTGATGTCTTCCACGTGAAACACTTGATGGCCAGGTCTCAAAGTTCGTTCACTGTTTTTCATGGCCCTATTGGAAGATTCAGACATGGATGTGCCGCCGCTTATGGAATATATCACATTCACCTGGCGTTGGTTACGGTTATCCCTTAGAGGGTGAAGGAGGAACTGATCAATTTTTCCTTCACGTGCCAAAGCTTCAATATGATCACGGAGGATGATGCACTTCTCGCCATCATGGCCATTATACTCGTGGTAGTAACAAAACATGCCCATGTTCTTCGTGGACTTGTAATCTGACTGTCTTGGCTTTGGCTTTGGTATCAGGTGAGCTATACTAGGGTAAATGGCCGCGCATGTAGCGTTCAAAGGTGTGTATGTCTCATACCTCGGGGTAGGGCCTGTCTTGACACGTGATTGGCCCATTGCGTTGACTGCCTGGGGACGGGCGTTATTGTGACGATATCCTGAGTTATCGCGATATTGCCCCTTATTCTTTTTATTAAAATGAGATTGGTGAGGATGGAAATCTTTCTTTTTACCCTGGGATTGATATGTCTGCTGACTTGGCGAAGCATTAAATGAGGCAGGGGGTGTACTGCTACCGTTTGGAAAGTTGAGGTCTTCTCATTCGGTTGGATCTGGCCTCCACTCCTTACTTGCTGATAAGGGGTGACTGTATGGGGTTTCCCTTGATATGTCATTGCCTCGGTGGAGGCATGGTTGTAAGCTTGTGCCATCACCTCAGAGTAAGTCTTCCAAGTGTTGGCATTGATCATGTACTTGAAGAAATAGTCACGTAAGCCTGCCGTGAAGGCCTTGAGGGCGGTCTTGTCATCTGCCTCAGCGCAGCGAGAATACTCATGGCTGAAGCGGCCAGCATACTTTCGTAATGACTCATCGGGCTTCTTGTCACCACTTGAGTATTGATCCCAAGACCAAACCAGTAAAACAGAAGCGAATATCTTATGATGTTGAACGATACGAGGCGATGAAAGCATAAGTTGAAAAACTCAAGGACATAGGCTTCGTCTGTGAAGTCAATTACCCAACATGGGTAGCAAATGTTGTCCTTGTTAAGAAAAATTCGACCAAGGAAAGTCTCATGCTTCAAAAGGTCTTGTGGAGAATGTGTGTCGACTACACCGACCTAAACAAAGGATGCCCGAATGATAGTTTCCCCATTCCTCTCATTGATAGACTTATAGACTCTACGGCAGGGTGTGAACTCTTGAGCTTCATGGACTCTTATTCAGGATACAACCAAATCCTCATGAACCCCTCAGACCAAGAACACAAAGCCTTCACTACTGACAGGGGACTATATTGCTATAAAGTCATGCATTTCGGCCTAAAGAATGCATGAGCAACTTATCAGAGACTGGTCAATTCAATGTTCGCCGAACAGATTAGGAAGAACATGGAAGTTTACGTTGATGATATGCTAGTCAAGAGCAAACATGCTGACCAACACATCACCAACCTATCTGAAACTTTCACCATTCTAAAGAGGTATCGAATGAGGTTGAACCCCAACAAATGTGCCTTCGGCGTGGGCTCTGGCAAATTCTTAGGCTTCATGATTAGCCAACAAGGCATTGAAGCCAACCCCGAAAAGATCAAAGCAATCCTCGACATGAAAGAGCCAGTAACTTCAAAAGACATCCAAAGCCTTACTGGCAAGGTGGCAGCCTTAACCAGATTCATCTCTAAGGCCACAGACAGTTGTGCTTCTTTCTTCAAAGCACTCAAGGGAAATAAGAAGTACATTACATGGACGGAGGAATGTGCCAAGGCATTCATGAACTTCAAAGAGTACATGAGTAAAGCCCCTCTGCTCTCCAAACCAGAAGTTGGTGACACTCTCATTATCTATCTATCGGTTTCGGCTTCAGCAGTCAGTTCTGTTCTTATTCGAAAGGACAGTGGTGTCGAACAGCTCGTCTACTACGCTAGCAATGCCCTACAAGATGCGGAGACACGATACTCCAACATTGAGAAATTAGCTCTAGCATTGGTCATGTCTGCTCGAAAACTTCACCCTTATTTCCAAGCACACGCCATCATCGTGTTTACCAATCACCTTCTTCGACAGATACTCCAGAGTTCTGACACGTCTGGGCGAATGATCAAATGGGCGATAGCATTGGATGAGTTTGACATCTCCTACCAACCAAAACCAGCCGAAAAGGGTCAAGCAGTAGCAGATTTCATCGCCGACTTCACATATCCTGTTAACATTGCTTCTACACCTGAAGCAGTAGCTTCATTACCATCGGAAGCTTAGAAGATAGAATCAACAACCCCAACATGGAGTCTGTATGTTGATGGCTCATCCAACCAACAGGGCTGCGGAGCAGGATTAGTCCTCACTACCCCCGACAAAGTGGCGATAGAATACGCTCTTCGTTTCAAATTCAAGGCATCGAACAACGAGGCCGAATACGAAGCCCTTCTAGCAGGCTTACGTTTGGCCAAACACCTTGGGGTTAAACAAATTGATATCTTCAGTGACTCCCAATTAGTGGTCAACCAAGTCACGAACAACTTTGATGCTAAGGATAGCTCAATGGCAGCATATCTTGCGCAAACACGACTTTTGCTCAAGCACTTCCACTACCAGATCACCCAAGTTCCTCGAGCGGCAAACAGTCATACAGATGCTTTGGCTCGCCTTGCCTCGGCAGTGGAAGACAAGATTGGGAGAAAAATTCATGTCGAATTGTTGGCAGCACCAAGCACCATGGTCGCTGAAGTGTGCAATTTACAACAAGGAGATAGTTGGATCACCCAAATTTATAAATTCCTTGCTCATGGCACCTTCCCAAATGACAAAGTCCAAGCTAAGCAGATTCGATACAAGTCTGCCCGCTACTTGATCATTAATGACCAACTCTACAAGCGCGGTTTTACCCTGCCATACCTAAGATGCCTTACACCTGCGGAGGCGGAAATTGTCCTTCGGGAAATACATGAAGGAGTCTGCAGAGATCATGCTGGGTCTCGATCCTTAGCACACAAGACTTTTCGCCAAAGATACTATTGGACAACACTCCACCAAGATGCCATCAGAATATCTCGCTCATGTGATAAGTGTCAACGCTACTCAACTATCCCTCACTCCCCTCCCAAGCCGTTCACTCCTATGATCAGCCCTTGGCCCTTCGCCCAATGGGGACTTGATTTGATAGACCCAATGCCTGCAGGGAAGGGCAAGGTCCGCTATGCAATCGTTGCAGTTGACTACTTCACAAAGTGGGCTGAAGTAGAACCCTTGGCAACCATTACTGAGGCAAAAATACAAGACTTCGTATGGAAGAACATCCTCTGCAGATTCGGCATTCCCAACGCGATAGTCACGGACAATAGGCAGTAGTTCGACAACAAGAAGTTCAGGATGTTCTGCTCTAAGTTCAACATCAACTTATGTTTTGCCTCTCCAGCCCATCCCCAGTCTAATGGACAAGTCGAGGCCGTTAACAAAATAATCAAGCGCACTCTGAAAACTAGCTTGGACAAAGCTAAAGGTTGTTGGCCAGAATTCGTACCCCAAGTTCTTTGGTTATACCGCACTTCATATCGGACTTCAACAGGAGAAACTCCATTCTCACTTGCTTTTGGTACAGAAGCAGTTGTCCCGGTTGAGCTTGAGCAAGCAACATACCGAATCCAGAACTACATGCAGAGTGAGAACGACAAACAACTCACCCTCAACCTGGATCTAGTCGAGGAACACAGAAATCAGGTTCACCTGAGGAATGTCGCCTATAAGCAGCACATCTCCAACTACTACGACTGAAGGGTCAAACCTCGCTCTTTCAAAGTGGGAGACTGGGTACTGAAGAAAAGATTACTCTGTGATAGAGTCCCGAGTGAAGGAACACTCAGTCCTAACTGGGACGGACCGTTCGAGGTCGTCGGCATCAGCCGCCCTGGCTCCTACAAGCTCAGAAGCTCCGACGGCAAGACCCTTGGCCATCCATGGAATGCTGACCACTTGAAGTACTATTACAAATAGACTCACATTGTACAAGTGTTAAGCTACAACCATTCGACATCCTATGTAACAAAGACCATTTGGTATGAATTCAATAAAGAGGTGATTTAGCCAACTCGGCCCTAAACTCTTTTACATTCTGAGCAATGAAACACTCAAGTGTTGAAGCATCAACACAAATGTTCCCAATACAAAATAAAATCTAAGTATGTGTCAACAAGACTATACAAAGGATCTATGCAAACATAGCCAAACATTCATCAATGATAGGGTAAACACTTGAAGCTTGATAATGCAAACACTTGAAGCTTGATAATACAAACACTTGCTTGATAATGCAAACACTCATAAACATGCAAAACAAACAAAAAAACTCTCAGGCTTATAACATGGCACATGCCATATAAACAACAAACTAGTGCAGGTAGAGTACATGCAGAAAGTGAAAGCACTTCTAGTCATCCTCATCTGAGGTTGAACCCTGATCATATCACTCTGAGTCCTATCGTCATTTTCTGCATCTCCAAACTCATCATCACCCTGATGACTCTGCTCATCAGCACTAGCCTCATCGCCAGACTCATATGCACTGCTAGAATAAACTGCAAGGTCGAAGGTTTCACCTTTTCGATGATGCTCATCTATTTCTTCACGGTATTTTCGAAGAACGCTTCCATCATCATAACGATCAAGGACAGCCATCCACTTCCTTTTTTCAAAGTGAACTTCCCGAATACAACGAGGTCTAAGGACATGGAGAAAGGCCTGGGAACCCAAGAACTCATTCACAGCAGCTTCCTTCTCAGTCGGGATACTACTCTTCAGCTCAGAAACCTCAACCAAGGCACTATCCAACTCCCCTTTAACCTTGGAAACCTCGAGCATTGTTGTCTCCAACTGTTTCTTAGTCACCTCAAACTGTACCTTGAGTCTCAAGTTCTCACCATTCCGCCTCTTCAAACTCTCAAAATGTTGATCCTTGACTTGGATGGCCTCAGCCAAAGCTTTGCTCATCTTCCTGGCATCATTCACAAGCTGCTTATTCTCTTTCAATTTCACCTTGCACCGCTCAGCCTCTCGCAGTCTGTTGTGATACTCAACCATGACCTGCATGACAAGACGATCATCACTACCAAAATAATGCTAATAAAGAGGAGAAAACAAGGAATTGACAAAGTAACACTCACATATGAAGACAGCTTCAACATCCGGTCGCAATCCGATTCATCTTTAGCTAAGGGCTCTCTGAGCTCATCGAAAGTGAATCGACGCCCTGCCAGGCAATTATTAATATACCCAAAGTCCTTTGGCCGCATGGCAACCTTCAAATCCTTCCAAGGGACACTGCCAACCTCTTCTTTATCTTTACCCTCGCTGCTAGAACTAGGATCACCTTTCTGCCCAATGTGCTCCCTAACTGGAGGAAAGATAGGATTGATAGTAGGAAGAGGAGGCAGCAATCGCCTATCTTCCTCGGCAACTATGGTAGCAGCACATCCAATGGCCTCAGCTTCAGCTTTCTTCGAGGCAGCAACCTTGAGGACTTCTTCTCGAGACTTAGTTTTAATGATTGGTCTCACTCGGTGCTTGTGAGCTTCCTTGTGAAACAGGATGTCTTCTGAAGGAACTAACATGGCCACTCTCATTTTCTTGGTGCTAGTCTCCACTTTCTTGCCCACCTTCTCCACCCTAAAGCTTCACCTATAAAGCTTTAACACCAAAAGCTTCACCTATAAAGCTTCAACCCTTCAACACCAAAGCCTCACCTATCAAGCTTCAACCCCAAAGCTTCACCTACAATACAAAATTTCAACACCAAAACATAAAAAAGCTTCACACACTCTTCATCAAGATAGTGCGAAGCTAATTCAAGTTTTGTGTCCTAAAAATAGCTTCAACTAGTCACGCTATATACCCAAACAAAAATCTATAGTCAATAAACCTTACCTATTAAACTATTTTCCAAACACAAAACCTTGTGGCAAATAAACAAATTTTGTTCACAAAACCAAGATTCTCTTGAACTTGTACAACAACACATGAGTAAACACAAACATATTTTGTTTTACATCCGCAATATCCCTATCATAAACAGACATACAATTATATAAAATCCAACCCAAGCAGCCTTTTTCTCCCTCTCCCTCTTCCGCCTCTTTCCATCTATCAAATTTCTGCAACTCCTGCTCTTCCTCAGTGGAGCTGAATTTTGGACATCTTATAGTTCTTGAGCAGATGAACAACTTTCACGAAGGAAATGTTTCTATTTGAGCGACGGAAATTAGAGTGTTGAAGCTCCAAACATGACGGTCAGAGTTCTGCAAGCTTCAAAGCTGCTGCGGTGTTTCGAAGATCTGGAAATATTCAACCGTTAGTTTGTTCTGAATTTTTGATATGTTATAGAAGAGATGATGAGGAACAACTTCGATGAAGAAAGTATGTTGATCTGAACAAGAGAAAATGAAGTTTCGAAGCTCACAATAAGTCTGACGGGTTAACAGAAAAATGATGAACAATCACTCATCATACCTGAATATCTGGAGTTGTACTACTCCGATGGATCTCAAATTTGGATATGTTGTAGTTCACAAGCTAAGGAACAATTCTCATGAAGACAACCTTGCGATTTGAGCTACAGAGAATGGTGTTATATTGAAGAGCTACCGCTCCCTCTACGTTAACTCCCTCCTTCACTTCCTTGGCTCCAACACCCACATTTCCTTCAACATGGCTTTGGAATAATTCAGATTTTTAGTGGAAATGAAAACCTTTCCAGCAAAGAAAGGAAAAGGCAAAGCAAAAGAAAAGCTAAAGGCCACAAAAAGTGACGGACAAAAGGAATAAATGAACAGTGCCATATTGAGAACAGTCCAGGGAAATGGGGAAGAAGACACAGGCAAAGGGATGAGACTTTGAGTCTCATTATTATTGTTTCTCTACCTCCTGACATGAAGCAAGAAAGCATTGGGCTTCACAAAAATAAATAAATAAATAAACAAAAAATAATAATATAAATAAATAAAGGGGAGTGGGCACATACCTCTTCTCCTCTTTGGGCTTGCCAACCAAATAAAAAATGAACAAAGGCACTGGATCCCCTCTTTTCGTGGGCTTGAAAACAAATGAGCAGTTTTGGGCTACACAAAAGTTTTGGGCCCTCGCAAAGCTAAAACCAGCTTGAAATATTTTTGGATACGGCATATATGAAGGCATGCCAATCAAAACAAGGCTTCGTCACTATGAAGAAATTGGCCTCCCCTTATTGTGAGGGTGAGGAGCCCTTATTCTATAAAAAGACTCCTCACCCTCACAATAAGGGGAGGCCAATTTCTTAGGCCATGGAAAGCCTCCTTACATCCCCTAAGCTCTAAGCTCTCTCATGCTCTCTCCTTCACAATACTCTCAGAGAAATACAATATCAGTGTGGACGTAGCCCAAACCTTGGGGTGAACCACGATACATCTTGTGTTATTTACATTTCTTGCAGATTCACGGTCGGATTTACGTTGTTACAAGACCTCCGGTTTTGTGCATCAACATAAACAGTATTTTACAAAAACTGATCGCACGATGTACAATGAACGGACATGATTTACGAATTTCTAAGATCCTCACCAAAAGGATATGGAGAGGATCTTGTTGGAAGTTGAGATGGTTAAATATCCAACAGGATTCTCTCCAAATCCTTTTGGTGATGATCCTAGAGATTCGTAAATTTTGTCTCGTTCATAATACATCAAGTGATTAATTTTTTATCAGGTACTATTTATGTTTAATTTTAAATAAAAATATTTGAAATGATTTCTGACCGCATGATATACGATAAACGAACATGATGCATGAAATTTCAGAATCCTCACAATGAGAATTAGGCAAAGATCCGGATTCGTTAAATATACTGAAGACTATTAGTTAAGAGTATTGAAGTACGAGGCTTGTAGATGAAGTGACTGGACTGACTGGACTTGTTTGGAGTAATTTTGGTAGGGCTACAATCATTTCAGGGTAAAATCACTTGAAAATCAAATGGTGAGTCACTTGAAAGTCAAGAAGTGAGGGCAGGTATCATCAGAAAGTGAACGATGACCTTTATTGAGGAGATGCAGTACACAAGAAAAACCACAGAAGAAAAATCTGGATCAGGAATGAGAGGCCAATCATGCTAAAAGAAATACTGCAATTACGAACTCATAAAAAAGACTACACCACCCGGAGAGTACAAATCCAGACGGAGAAATACTATAATTGCATCACGAGAAAAAGATTACACAACATTTTGATGATCATGTAATTGTTGGCAAAAAAAACATCTCAGCACGCCCTTTATGTGCGGGGTCATTTTAAGTATAACCCCTAGATAACATATATTAGTTGGTGTGTAGGCATGCAGACCTTTCTGAAGAGAGTTGAGGTTCTACCATTAAACCAATTAGTAAATGAAGAATAACCTAACTTATTTATAAGCCTATACAAAGTCTCTCATCTTATCAATGTGAGATTCATTCTCAAATGTCTCATCACGTGCGGGAAATTTTCAAACCTAACATGAGGACAACACAAACAAGGTGATGTGGAGCATGTGGGACAACTTACTCTGATAGGACCAAAAAAGTTGAGGTTTCACCATAAAACTAATTGGTAATATAGCGAGCAGCCCAATTTCTTATAAGCTTGTTCAAGGTTTATTATTTCACCGATGTGAGACTCTTTTACCTTCACATCCTCACATGCCCTCTCATTTGTGGTGAATTTTCAAACCAAACACATGGACAATATGAATTGGATGACGCAAAACATTTGTTTGTTTTAAAAATTTGCCACTTGTGAGGGGGCCGTGTGAAGATGTGAAAGTAAAAGAGTTCCACATTGGTGAAATAAATTTTTTTGCAAGGAATTATAAGAGATTGGCTTACTTCCTATATTGCCAATTAATTTTATGATGGAACCTCAATTTTCATCATGATATCAAAACATATTGAATCATAAACGAAATCCAACAACTACAAACGTTCCACGTCCCCCAATTTATTTTATCCACATATTGAGCTAGCAAATTCACTACTCTCAAAGTAATTTTTTGAACAAAAATTAATATTGCTACAGCGGATTTGTCACTCTCAAAGTAATTGGATATAGTTGTTTAGCTGAATAGATTTCCTTGTATCACCACGTAAAAGGCCCCTTCCTCCCGTACTTGAGGCTTAGATGGATTTTATAAGGAAAATCGTGTGCTCCTTTGTATAGTTAGTGGCAATGAGTGTGACGGAAAACCCGAAAATATACCATTGGCCTTACACTCTAAACCGCAGGCGGATCCCTTCCAGATTCTTTTTGTGAGGATCTTATGGATCCTTAAATTATATCTGTTTATTGTATCGTGCGGTCAGTTTTTATCAAGTACTGTTCATATTTAAATTTAAATAAAAATATTAAAAATAATTTCTGATCACACGATGTACGATGAACAGATAAAATTTTAGGATTCCTAGGATCCTCATTCCTCTAAACCGCCTCTAGTAATTGATGGAAAGGGCCCACCATTTCTAGTTCCTATATAAAGAGCACTCCTTTCTTCTCTCCTTCATCAAACATTTAACATTCACATTCACTACCAAAAGAATTCAGAATATCAAAGGAGAGAAAAGAAATCATGGGTTCATCAAGCACAAGCAACTGTATAGTGGCAGCAAGTGTTGGAGTTGTGGAGGCACTCAAGGACCAAGGGATTTGCGGATGGAACTCTGCTTTGAGATATGCAGGCCAACAAGCCAAGAGACAAGTGAGGTCATTTTCTCAGGCCAACAGCAAGCTCTCTTCTCCTTCTTCTTCAGCTCTTAGTAAAGTGAGAGATGAGAAGATGAAGAGATCAGAGGAGTCTTTGAGGACAGTCATGTACCTCAGCTGCTGGGGTCCCAACAACTAGTTCAATTATTCATTCACAAAAACAAGAGCTAATTAAGATTGCATGGTTTTGTGTAAGCGGTCGCTGATGGAACACCCCATGAAGGGCTTCTTGAGTTATTAGCACAGGCACTCGTTTGAGATCGTAAGATGCAGGCACTTGATGTCTGCTCGGTCGTGGCAAATGATGTAAATTTTGATATGTTATGACAATTGCAATATAAATTACCACATATATATGTATATTTCTGAGAATTGTTGCCTTGAGCTATTGAGTTGAATTAGGAATTTCTTATAGAATTTGAAGTTTAATTAACTATTGCTCTCACAAAAATTGTTCTACGATGGATTGACAAAAGCGCCTACTATACTCTCACTTTCCTTGAAATGTAGGCGAACATACTTAAGTGATTTCAGTTTGAGACAAAAATCTATGTATCCCTGTTAACTCTATTATTTGGATATTTTAATTTTTCAAGTTTTGTATACTTATTTATCTGAAAGAGTTAATTGATTCAAAGAATCAGAAACATCCAGCTATGCCAAAAGATAAAGGAGCAAAAACATCCCATTAGACCAAAGGAAAAGAAATAGAAACGTTCAAGTCTGAAACTAGGATAGATGAGATCCCATTCAATCCACCAAACCGACTGATCCAATCTGATTCAATCCGATTGTAAATGGTTTTGAAGATTTAAAGTATTACTTGGAGAATAATGCTACACTTACCAATATATATGGATCATATCTCTATTAGAGATGATACAAATAATGGTATAAAATATGTGGTAAGGGAGTTATATCTTTATTAGAGACGATACAAATAATGGTATAAAATATGTGGTAAGATTAATATTTTTGTTACTTGGATCCCTAAATATCAAAACCAATATGATTGAATCGGATGACGACCTACATGATTGGATTGAATTTGATGACTTTATTAGTGAGAATCCAGTCCAATCCAATAGTTTGTTTCATCCTTTTATCCGTATGACTCTCAAATCTCAATATTTCCTATGAATTATTCTTTTAAAATATAGGAAAATTGTTAGGATATAAATTTTAGGATTAATCTCAGTTTATTACTCTAAAGTTTCTTGATTTTCAACATTGATACAACAATTTTTTTTGTCCCAGTTTGGCATCGAAAATCATAATTCTGGGACACTTTCATATTTCCGTTAAGTTTTCGTTAAAAACTTTGTTAACTGATGACGTGACGTCCCCATAAACAAGAACTGAACGCCACGTGTCCACGTAATTATTAAAAAATTAAAAAAATTAAAAATTTTAAAATGTTAAGAGCTGATGACTTTCTCAGCAGCTCTGCACATGTCCGCAACTCTTCCCAGAAAAAACCAATTCACCCATTACAGCCACTCCAAATTCCTCACAACCCAAAACCAACTCACCTCTCTCTTCCCCCATTTCTCTAAAAACCCACAATTCCAGTCAAGTTATCAAAGAAATTGGACCCCAAAACTTGTGTATGCAGCCACAAATCAACGGCTTGGATCACCGAACAAGAACAAGCCCAGCAAGAAGAAGAAGATGCAAATGCGGAGGATAGAGAAGAGCTTCGAGAAGATGCAGATGCAGATGACGGAATTCCAAAGGCCAGAACCGCCACTAACAACCCCACTAAATTTCTCCATCCTCTTCTTCCTCATCTCTTTTAAATTTGGGGTTTTTTTTTTTTTTTTACTTTTTCAAATTTTAGGGTTTTCTAGGGGTGGATTTAAGAAGTTTGGATGGTTGAATTGATTGGATTTGGATATGGAAGTCAAAGATGGGAGATTTTAGGAACAGAGATAGAGAGTGAGAAGAGCTTCGAGAGAGAGAGGGAGGGCTTTGAAAAATTGGCAGTCGGAGGTGAGAGGGTTTGAAGAAATCTCAGAGAGGTGGAGAGGCTTTGAAAATGTGGATGCTGGTACATATTGCTCTTATGTAGAATCTTCTGGTGTGACGAGGACAAAACTTGCTTCTGAGTGTTCCTTCCAGTGTTCGTCTGCCCTTGGCGTGTCTTTTGGGCCGAGTTGTTGCATTTTTCAGAAAACTTTGCATCCGCCAGGGTATCGTCGCGTGTCTGGATTGGGCGGAATAGTGCATCATAAAGATGACTGCATGCGTTTGAAGGTAAAACTTGAGCTTTCGGGTTGCAACACCTATCGCCAAAGTTAGCTTTTGAATTTCTAATAGCATCGATGAGAGCTTTTGAACTATAGAATACAGGTAGTCGGGCCCCCAACTTTTCTCGCATGATGGTAGAGCTTATTGCTGCTTTAGATACCGTCAAACATGCGAATAAGTCCTATGTTGCCTCCGGTTTGGATAGTAGGGAGGTGATGTCGGGTACTTCTTCAAGTCCTTGAATGTGCATTGGCGAGCCTCGTCCCAAAGTGCATGCTTTTCTGCCAGAGCGAAAGAGTCTTCCAGAGTTAGATCTTATTTCATAATCAATTTTCCGAATAACGGGTGGTCTGCTAGAAGTCATTTTTTGGAAGGCTGCTCTAGCTATCGAGTCGTTGCATCCGACTATCCTTGCTTTCTTTGCTTTGAACCTCTTCACATAATCACGAAGCGACTCATTTGGGTTCTTCTTGATGTTGAACAAATGGTCGGACTTCTTTTTGATCGAGCGATATGATGAATATTCTTTGGTGAAAACCAAAGAAAGTTCGTCAAAACTCCGGATGGATTGTGGCGGTAGGATGTAGAACCAATCTTGCGCCTCGCCTTGTAAAGTGGTGGTGAATATCTTGCACATGAGATCATCGTTATTTCGATAGAGAATCATTGTGCTTTGATAGTGCTTTAAATGTCTCTCTGGGTCCTCATCCCTTTTGAAATATGTGAAATGTGGCATGCTGAACTCGCGTGGAGGCTTTGCCTGCTCAATCTCGTCCGTGAAAGGTGACCCGCTTATGTTGGTTATGTTCCGTCATAGTGCCTCGTCGGTGACCTTGTTGTGTTGAAATTGCACACTCGTTTGGTCAAAAGTCTTTTTACTTCTTCCTCAATTTGCCTTTGTTGAGGTATTGGAGCTTTCGGCTACCCTCAACCGTGACTTGTTGGTATAGGCTGCTCTTCCATGTGTTTGGCTTGTCTATGCCGTGGATGCGGTGCATGTGGCGTGTTCCTAGCAAGCGAGCGAGTTCTTCACAGAATGCCGGTTGAACTTGAGCCAGATTGAGTGACTGCTTCTCTCTATTTGTCTTGCTGCCTACTCCGATGTGAGGTAGATGATGTTCCTTGCGAGCATAGTCGCAAATGAACATTTTTCCTGGAAAGTTGCTCATGTTAACTATCGGAGTGTGACCCTAACCGTGAATGTATGCTCGTCTGTGGGCCTAGTCGAGAGTGCACGCTCCTCCGTGCTCTAAGACGGGAGTATACGTTATCTCGGGGGCCCAATCGGGAGTGCACACTGCCTGAACGCTCGGTTTGTAGCTGGTCGAGTTGCTGCTTATGGGGACGCTGCTGGAGATGTTCTTTGTCTGCCCTTGTCCTACTTCGGGACACCTCATCTGGGGCACGTTGCATCTCGGTGTGTTGCAAGAGCTGGTTCACCAAGGTCGACTGTTGTGCGAGGGCGTTCGTCAACTCTATGACTTGTCGAGACAAGTGTTGTTCTCCATTTGGGTTGGAATAGCTTGGAAGGAATGCGTCTTCTTGAGCAGTGGAAGTGTGGTAGACTATGGGTGCGAGATTTGAGTTGGGAAATGCCAAATATGCAGAAAAATATGGTAAAGATGCTCCATGTTCGATCATCGGTCTGAAAATTTGGAGTCAGGACGGTTGAACTAATCTTGAATCGATTCGAGCTACTTGAAAGGCCATAGGAGTAGACTAGGCTGCAGAAGCAGGTTGGGCCACGGGAGTGGGTTGCTCGGTTGGAGTAGGCTGGGCCACGGGAGTGGGTTGCTCGGTTGGAGTAGGCTGGGCCATGAGAGTGGGCTGCTCGGCTGGAGTAGGCTGTGCCACGAAAATGGCTGCTCGGCGGGAGTAGGCTGGGCCACGGGAGTGGGCTGCTCGGCGGGAGTAAGCTGGGCCACGGGAGTAGGCTGCTCGGCGGAAGCAGGCTGCTCGGAGTGTGATGCACATGGGTTCGAGGCTTGGCTCGGCTTGGCAACGCGTTGAGTTCGCGTTGGGTTTGGAGTGACATGGCTTGGGACGTGGTAGCGGTGCCATGGACCTCGCCGCGGGTAGTGGTGACCGTGGTGGCCACCGCGGTGGTTACCATGGTGGAGCCATGTAGCGATGGTGCCGCTCCTATGATCACATTTAGCCTCGTGGATTGCCGTGGTCCCATTTCTTGAATATTGGAATTTTCACTTGTGGAATTTTCTAAATTTCTAGCCATTGTATTTCTCTTTTACGTTTTATCAAAGAATCTTTGCAAATAAAAAATTCTAATAATAAGAACGTAAAAAAAATCTACACATGGACAAGAAAATAGAAAACCTTTTGATGCGGGAGTCTTCTACGAGCGTGTGACTCTTCTATCAATGAAAGCACCAATTTGTGGATGCAAATTTCTTCCTTCTTCTTCTTGGACAAAATTGCACCTACAAAACAATCAACACCTTAGGGTCAAGGCCAAGAGCCTCACGTGCCCACGATGAATGGGGGGCTTTGGCCGAAAAACCTCTGATGCCAAAGTTAGAATTTAGAGAGAAAAGTGTTTAGAGAGTTTTTGGAGTTTTGCAAGAGTGTTGGAAGTGAATTTTGGAGAAGAAAATGGGGTTTTTATAGGAGAGGGTGTAGCTTATGGTTTATTGTGTGATTTAATGGATTACTTAGGAAATTAATCCATTAATTGGTTAATCAACACATTTTGGTATAAATATTTTGGGGGTTATGTGATTTATGTGGAATATTTTGTAAGTTATGGAATGATTACCTTGTGGAAAATATAGGATGAGGATGGATGAAATAATTTTGAATTTGTTACCTATTTTGGGCACTTTTGATTTGAATGACGGGGATGATTGTCCGCTGCTAGCGCGTAGGAATCCCGGTATGCCTCAAGGGTATTTTTGTCATCTTTTACCCAAAAATCACGTGTTGCCTTGTGATTATTTTTGGCTCCACAATTATATCTTACCCTAAGATTATTTTCAGGTTTGTGCAAATTGTATAGTAGAGCTGTAAAGGGCAGTCAGCTTTTAGCCTCTTACAAATATTGTTACCATAGAATTATTAGGGATGAAAGATGAAAATTTATGCAAATACTGCAATTACGAACTCATAAAAAAGACTACACCACCCGGAGAGTACAAATCCAGACGGAGAAATACTATTAACGGCATCATCAAGAAAAGACTACATCACCTTTTGATGATCTTGTAATCGTTGACAAAAAAAAAATAAAAAATCTCAGCATGCCCTTCATGTGCAAGGTCATTTTAAGTATATATAACATGTGGATAACATATATTAGATGACGTGTAGGCATGTAGACCCTTGTGAAGGGAGTTGAGATTCTACCATAAAATCAATTAATAAATGAAGAATAATCTAATTTACTTATAGACCCATACAAAGTCTCTCCTCCCACCAATGTAAGATTCATTCTCAAATGCTTCCTCATATGTGGGAAATTTTCAAACCTAACATAATGACAACATAAACAGGGTGGTGTGAAGCATGTGGGACAACCTACTTTGATAAGACGAAAAAAGTTGAGATTCACCATAAAACTAATTGGCAACATAGCGAGCAACCCAGTTTCTTAATTATAAGCATGTGCAAAGTTTATCATTTCACCGATGTGAGACTCTTTTACTTTCACATCCTCACACACCATCTCATTTGTGATGAATTTTCGAGCCAAACATGTGAACAATATGAATTGGGTGACGCAAAACACGTGTTTGTTTTGAAAATTTACAACATGTAAGAGGGCTGTGTGAGGATGTGAAAGTAAAAGAGTTCCACATTGATGAAAGAAAAAAACCTTGCAAGGAATTATAAGAGATTGACTTACTTCTCATATTGCTAATTGATTTTATGGTGGAACCTCAATTTTCTTCATGATATCAAAACATATTAAACTACAAACGGAGTCCAACAACTACAAGTGTTCCACGTCTCCCAATTTATTTTAAGGAAAACTAATGAAAAGTAAAAAGAAACTTTAGTTTTAATGAAAAATGACAAATAAATGTGTAGTGAATAGTACTAAGGAAAGGTAAAAATGTTGTTTTTCGTTAAAAATGAACAGTAATGAGAGTGTTTTGTTAAAATTTCCTTTATTTTATCCACATATTTAGCTAGAAAATTCACTACTCTCAAAGTAATTTTTTGAAAAAAAATTAATATATTGCTACAGCGGATTTGTCACTCTCATGACACGTTTATGTACCTATAATCGTAATCAATTTACGGAATTAGATTTCAATTACGGGATACACCTTTGTTTATGTAATCTTGGAGAATAAAAATACATGTGGGGTCCACACGCATTAAGGAATCCAACTCCTAATTTTGGAGGAATTTGACTCCCTACATGAGGAAGGTATTCAATTCCTTGACACTTTAGGAATCCGAAATAGATTTCTTCTACCAATTATGCCCTGACTTGTTTGTTATTATCTCAACATTGCCCTTCATTTGACACTCATTATGCCATCTTTTAATAAATAAATAAAACCTATTTGTATAGATGAATTTTATTATATAAATTTAATTAAGAATTTAATTAAATTAATTAGTATGAAAATAATTTATTTATGTAAGGGCAATTTAGTAATCAACTTAGTTTTCATTCCGATTGAAGGGAATTAGTAAACAACTTATATGGACTCAACATTATTTTTACTCCGATTCTAGATAGTTTTACTAAACAACTTCAACAGGAATCTGATTCTGATTCAATCTCATTTCAATTCATTCTCAATTTAATTCTTCTCAATTTGATTACGGATTAGTAAACGTAACCTCAAAGTAATTGGATATAGTTGTTTAGTTGAATAGATTTCCTTATCACCACGTAGAAGGCCCTTTCCTACCATACTTGAGGCTTAGATGGATTTTATAAGGAAAACCGTGGGCTCCTTTGTGTAGTTGGTGGCAATGAGTGTGACGGAACGAGGCAGATTCTCTGCACTTCCATTTCTCGTGCCCTTCTGTTTATGTGACCACAGTTAAATCACGTTAATATATTATATTACTATTCCTTTTTGTCATATTATCTCTATAAAAATATAATATAAAATGTTAACATGATTTAACCGTAACTACACAAAACAGGAGAGCACGGGAGGGCACGGAAAGTGGGAGGGAGAGAATCTGCCTCTGTGACGGAAACCCCGAAAATAAACATACCATTGGCCTTACACTCTCTAAACCGCCTCTAGTATTTGGTGGAAAGGGCCCACCATTTCTAGTTCCTATATAAAGAGCACTCCATTCGTCTCTCCATCAAACATTTAACATTCACAATCACTAGCAAAAGAATTCAGAATATCAAAGGAGATAAAAGAAATCATGAGTTCATCAAGTGCAAGCAAGGCTATAGTGGCAGCAAGTGTTGGAATTGTGGAGGCACTCAAGGACCAAGGGATTTGCAGATGGAACTCTGCTTTGAGATATGCTGGCCAACAAGCCAAGAGCCAAGTGAGGTCATTTTCTCAGGCCAACAGCAAGCTCTCTTCTCCTTCTTCCTCAGCTCTGAGTAAAGTGAGAGATGAGAAGATGAAGAAATCAGAGGAGTCTTTGAGGACAGTCATGTACCTGAGCTGCTGGGGTCCCAACAACTAATTCATTTATTCATTCACAAAAACAAAAACAAGAGCTAATTAAGATTGCATGTTTTTGTGTAAGCGGTCGCTGATGGAACACCCCATGAAGGGCTTCTTGAGTTATTAGCACAGGCAATCGTTTGAGATCGTAAAATGCAGGCACTTGATGTCTGCTCGGTCGTGGCAAATTGATGTAAATTTTGATATGTTATGACAATTGCAATATGAATTACCACATATATATGTATATTTCTGAGAATTATTGAGTTGAATTAGGAATTTCTTATGGAATTTGAAGTTTAATTAAAAGGTGATTTCAGTTTGAGACAAAACTCTATGTATCTAACCTGTTAACTCTATTATTTGGGTTTAATTTTTCAAGTTTTGTATACTTATTTATCTGAAAGAGTTAATTGATTCAAAGAATCAGAAACATCCAACTATGCCAAAAGATAAAGGAGCAAAAACATCCCATTAGACCAAAGGAAAAGAAATAGAAACATTCAAGTCTGAAACTAGGATAGATGAGATCCCATTCAATCTACCAAACCGACTGATCCAATCTGATTCAATCCGATTTTAAATGGTTTTGAAAATTTTAAAGTATTACTTGAAGAGTAATGATACACTTACAATACCACTACTATAAAAGGGGATATTACTGTCGGATTAAAAACGACAGGAAAAACACCTTACTATCGGATTATTGGGCAAATCCGACATTAAATCGTGCAATGTCGGATATAGGAACCAACACCAATGCTACTGTCACAAAAAGGGTATTGACGTCGCTTAGGCACCTTAAACCGACACCATGAAGCAAAGTAATATAAAATAAAAAGGAACAAAGGCGTTGCTTAAAAGCGACATTACAACTGACGTCGCTTACGACTAATGTCGGTTTGAACCAACATCAAATAGTAAATAAATAATATAATATCACACTTGGTGTCGCTTCCAACTGACATCAATTGAGTTAAAATAATAAAATACTCAAGTTAACGTCGATTAGAAGCGACACTACACATATTAAAAATAAAATTTTTTACACATCCTCACGTCAGATTGTAATTGTTATATTTTGACATATTTTTTCAAGTCTTCACGTCAATTTTTAATTAATAACAATAAAAATAATTATATGAAAATAATTCCAACCAATATATCATTTATAGGCCAAGTCTTAGTCAACCATTAACAAAAACTCATAACAAATATTTTATATTTCAAATAACATACAAAAACTCATCCGTCATAACAAACACCAAATCCGACATTTCAAACAACATACAAAAAACAGAAATAGAAACTATAAACGCTAGCACAAGTGTCATACATATCCGACAAGAAAACGAACCACACTATTCAGCAGAACCAGAGCCTGAATGTGACCCCGTTCCTTCTCGAGATGCTTGTTGAGATCCTCCTTGTGATCCAATGTCATGTCCACATCTAAAGGACCACCTGCAAGCATTCCAGAAAAAACCTCCAATTGGAACATCCGGGCAAATCCCATCATGAGAAGCCATCTCGGGTCGATATATAGGCATTTGATATGGCGGCTGCTGCACATATGACATGGGTGGCTGCTGCTGCATGTAAGCCATGGGTGGCTGCTGCATGTATGCCATGGGCTGTGTCAGATACATCGGATATGGAGGTTGCTGATTATAGCCTGTATACAGATATATAGGTGCACCAAGAGGCTGATTTTGGGGTGACTGTTGGGTTCCTTGTGGGTATGGATATGGAGGAAGAGGCTGACCTTGGCCTGATTGTTGGGTTCCCGGGCTATATGGTGGTATCGGCTGAATTTTTTGCAGTAACAACTTAAACATCTGATTATGTTCCTGCTGCTGGCTGCGTGTTTCTGCAAGATAAAATTCTAGATATGCCATCCGTTTAGAATGAGCTTCTTACTTCCTTTTCAATTCATTGTTCTCGGTCAACAACACTGCCACTGAACTCTTGGATGATCTTCTGGAAGAATTAGAAGAAGTTGAGGAAGATGCATACGACACCATATCCGGAGTCACCCCATGTCCATACCCTCGTACTCTATTATGACGCTTAGGACCCATCATCTCCACATAAACCTGGGTCCTAAGCTCATCACCATCATCATGCCCAGACTCAATCATAATTTGAATATTCCCCTCCATAGTTGCCTTGCAATAAAATTTTTAAAAATAAGAATTCAACTATAGATAATAAAATTTAATAACAATGATATACTACAAAAAAAAAAAAAATCAATTACCCCAGTGTGCTCCGACGTTTCATCAATCTAAGTGCGATCCTTTCGAGTATAACAGTGACAAAAAAACGAAACAAGATCTGCCTCCTTGCCATGCTTTTTCCGCTATAATTATAAGTCAACAAAAAAAAACAATTTTCACCAACCATCAAATTATAAATAAATTTCTACCAATAATATATTAAATTTAAAAATATCTACAATTCTTGAAAATGAACAACCCTTACAAGTTCTGCCCTAACTCTTGCATAAGACTTTGCACCAGTTGTGTGGTTCATCGTTTTCAACCGCCGATTATACTTATTTTTTGCAGCAATCTCCTAGAAAAAAAATAATTTATTAAACACATTACAAACTTTAATAAAATAAATAATAAAAAGTTTACCTTCGTTTTTTCTTTGTTCCAGTAGGAGACCAATGCAGCCCACTGTTGAGGATCCACATTATGAGGAGTTCTCCGGTACTCCTCCACTGGTTTACCAGTATAATATATATTTTTTTCAATTTATTTCTATACTCATGCGCATGCTCCGCAATATGAAGTGTCATGTGCCGGATCATTGGCATTTTCGCCATATCCTCTTCTTGAAAAATAATAGTTTCCTATACGCATAAAAAAAATTCAAGCAAATTAATTATTACTACAAACATTGACTAATTATACTCTCTTCTAGTAACAAAAAAATAATTCTACCTTTATTCTTATCCAAAAAGCTTCTCTGCGATCTTCCTTGATTTGACTCCAATCACTCACCAACGGCATATGTCTAGAATCTCTTACCTCTGCCGCTACATGTTTTGAAAATGTACTGGAATTTTCACTAATGCATTTTCCCGATGCATCAAAACAACAAACTTGTTCCTTCCAGTTGGGAATCGACGGTCCCCGTCCTCATTGAGTTGTTCTTTATAAACAGAAAAAACAATTAAAAACCATGGACCTAAACAAAAAAACTGAAAGTAAAAACCATAATAAATTAAATATGAACAACCTTCGACTTCTTGCTCTTCGAAATGGGGTTCGTCAGCATGTTCATCTTCAAAATGATCCATAACAAAAGAATTTGCAAGAAGTAAAAAACTAAAAAGTGAAATGAGAGAAGAAGTGGAAAAACGGACGAAATTGGGAGGGATATGGACAGATTGAATTTTGGGAAGAAAAGAAAGCGCGGGCGAAATGGGGGGGGGGGAAGAAGGGGATTAAATATGGATGCTAACATGGTGTCGGTTAAAACCGACATTAAACCACTGACGTCGCTTTAACACCTACTGGCGTCGAAATAACTGAGTCATAGTGTCGGTTTAAATCGACAATACCACTGATACATTTACTGATAAAATTAAACCCACCTACCTTCTGACAAAATTTAATGAAATAAACGTTGCGTCGGTTTAGCTACACGTGGTGTCAGTTCAAACCGATACCATCACTGACACATTTACTGCTACAATTAAATCCAGACTTCTGACAAAATTTAATCAACCAGCGACAGCGTCGCTTTAGCTTAATTTGGTGTCGGTTTAAACCGACGCCACCACTGACACATTTACTGCCTCTACACACTTCTGAAAAAAGTCTTTAAACCAGCGTCGCTTTAACTAAACTTCATGTCGGTTTAAACCGACACCATCACAGACACATTTACTGCTGCATCTAATCAGACAACAACTTTCTGACATAGTTATTTGAAATTTACATGGCGTTGCTTTAGTTACTCTGGATGTCGCTTAAAACCGACACTATTGTCTGACAAGCTTTAATGATGTGGCCGTTGCGTCGGTTTAGTTATATTTAGTGTCGGTTTAAACCGACACTACAACTGACACACTTTACTACCGCATTAAATCATACAACCGCTTTCTGACCCACTTCACTTATGAAGTGACTAATTGAAAGTGGTATTCCCAAGTCCACTTCACGTCGGTTTTAGTCGACACTACCTCACCCATGCCGTCACCTAAAAGCAACAGCAAAATAGTTTTAAAAAAAATGTTTAACCCATAAAAAATAAATATCGAGTTTTATTTTTTTTGTTATCTCATATAACATTTTAAGATTTTAATAAATAAAATTGAACTTAAATCATATACGTAATAGAAAACAAAAATATTGTCTAATTAATACTTAAAACACATAAAACAGTTACTATATTTATTCCATGTCTTCATCTGTCGTGTCGTCGTCGGCATTGGCATTACTAGCGAACTGGGTAGGCAACGGTAATGATTCATGAAAAGGAGTCTCTTCCACGCCAACCCTTGTATGGAAATTTTCATGGTCAAGTATCTGATCATCCAAATTTGGTACCCCATAATCTTCAATTGCATCACTATCCTCTAATACGTCAAACAAATCCCTTGACTGCGTTTGAACAACTACGTGCCAATCTTTTTCAATTGTGTCCTCGACGTAAAATGCTTGTAATGCTAATATGAAAAGATCCTTTTTAAATCCTAATCGACTGAAGTTCACCATAATAAATCCATATTGATCAGTCTTCATTCCTCGTGGACTTTCACTATTAACCCATTCTCACTTAAATAACATCACAGCTCGACTCCTATCTCCTGGCTTAGCATGACCACAATATTTAACTTCAAACATATCTACAACTCTGCCATAACAATTCACTTGCCCAATTGCACCAGGAACATTTTTAGGTTTTAAGACACCACAATTTTGATTCTTATGCTTGTCATCCACAGATTTTATACGAAATCTGAACCCATGAACAATGTAACTTTTATATCTACTCACAACCCTGCTAGGATAATTAGCTAGCCAACGCAAGTCTTGAGGTCATTAGGATTACATATTGAATTCATCTGTAATAAAAATGATGATAAAAGTTGACGTGATAACTATAATCATGTTGTAATTAAAATGTAAAAATATAAATAAATAATGTGATTGTTGTATCAACTCACATGTTGTTTGAACCATTCAAGAAATTCTTTCTTGCTTAGCTCCTGAATTTGTCGCATAGTTAACCTTTCTCGACGATGTTTCATTTTCATGAATTCCTCATGTTGCCTGGGCATTTATGTCCAAATTTAGATAATTAATTTTTCAAAGTTAAGAAAACCAATAAAACATTAAGACATAAGATTAAACGTTCTTACCTTCTAAATCGGTGAACTTCATCACAATTATTTAGAATGTATCTATTGCACTGATCAAGAACATTTAGATCGAGCTCCACATTTTCTCCTAAACCCATATAACATCATTTGGAGTCAAAAATTGATAACCCACCAGACACTCCACGTCCAATACCATCTTCATTTCGGCCTTTACGGGTGCGACGAGACTCGACATCTCTAAGATATATGGAACAGAAGGACAAGCACTCATCCACCAAATATGCTTCAGCAATAGAACCTTCAGGACGACCCTTATTATGAACATAGTGCTTCAACGTTTGCAAATACCTACAATTATAAACGAAACACAAATTATTATAATTATAAATTAAAGCTATGACTACAATTGTAAAAAATTTATAAAAATTTATTAATTACCGTTCAATTAGATACATCCATCTATATTGAACAGGCCCTGCAATAGCTGCTTCATCTGCCAAGTGAATTGGAAGGTACACCATTATATCAAAAAATGCAGGAGGGAATATTTTTTCAAGTTGACATAATGTCAAGGCAATTCTTGAATTCAGTTGCTTGAATCTTTTCTCAGACTCCTTCTTACTACACAACTGTCTGAAAATTGCACTCAACTCTAATAATACCATAGTAACAGCTTTAGGCAAAACCGGGCGTATTGCGAGCAGGAGTAACTGCTGCATTAAAACATGGCAATCATGACTTTTCAACCCATGTATTTTTCGTTCATTCATGTGCACACATCTCGATAAATTTGAAGAATATCCATCGGGGACCCGAATGGTAGACAACACTTTGCAAAACGTAGTTTTTTCTTCTCTTTCCAACGTGAACAATGCTAGAGGTAGAAATGTTCTATTTCCTTTTCTACGTGGGTGTTGACTACGTCTTATGTTCAAGACTTCAAGATCTGCACGTGCAGCCAATACATTTTTAGACTTTTCTATATCTAGCAATGTTCCCACCACACTGTCACATATATTTTTCTCGATATGCATAACATCGAGATTGTGTCTAATCAACAGATGCCTCCAATAAGGTAGTTCATAAAAAATAGATTTCTTCTTCCACTGAATGTTACTACTTGTATTGCCCGAAGTTCTTTTTCTGCGTTGCCCAACAGAAGCATCTTTCTTTGGTTTTCCAAAAGTAAATCTCAATGTAGAAAGTTCTTCGAGACATTGTAAACCAGTCCACTGCCTTGGTGCACTACGATGCTCTCGACGACCATTAAAATTTATGGTTTGCCTTCGAAACCTATGATTATCTTCAAGAAAACGTCGATGCCCTATATAACAAATCTTACGACTCGCCGACAAGTAAATAGATTCTTTATCATGCATGCAATGTGGACAAGCTTTATAGCCTTGTGTACTCCATCCTGACAACATTCCATAAGCTGGAAAATCACTTATAGTCCATAAGACGACAACCTTCATTATAAAACTTTGGTTGGAATATGCATCATAAGTGGGAGTGCCCACCTCCCACAACTCATTCAACTCGTCAATCAGTGGACGCATGTATACATCAATCTCTTTACCAGGACTGCGCGGTCCTGGTATTAAAAGAGACAACAACAAATGTGGTTGCTTCATGCATATTCAGGGTGGCAAATTGTAAACAGAAAGCACCACACGCCATGTGCTATGGTCATGCCTCATTTTCCCAAAAGGATTAAATCCATCACTGGCCAACCCTAATCTGACATTTCGAATTTCTAACGCAAAATCCGGATATAAATTATCTAAATGCTTCCATGCTGGAGAATCTGAAGGATGCCTCATAAACTTATCCTTAGGACATTCAATTGTGTGCCACCTCATATGTTCAACAGTATGCTTCGACATAAAAAATCGTTGCAATTGTGGTTTTAAAGGAAAATACCACATAACCTTAGCTGCAATCTTTTTTCTTGAGCTATCCTCTGCGTTGGTAATTTTATATCTTGATTCACCACAAACCGAGCACACGGTCAACTCCAAAGTATCTTTCTAATAGATCATGCAATCATTGGGACATGCATCAATTTTCACATACGTCAGACCCAAGTCATTTATAAGTTTTTTTGCCTTATAACAGGAATCAGGCAAACAATCCCTTTCAGGCAACATTCTTTTAATTAACTCCAGTAAAGTGGTGAAGATCTCGTCTGGCATTCCCGCTAAATACTTGATCTGATACAGTCTTACAACTGCTTCCAATTTCTTAAACTCTTTACATCATGACCA
Source organism: Malus fusca (assembly GCA_035220775.1). Taxonomy (NCBI): domain Eukaryota; kingdom Viridiplantae; phylum Streptophyta; class Magnoliopsida; order Rosales; family Rosaceae; genus Malus; species Malus fusca. The sequence goes on along the minus strand of CM069067.1, from coordinate 6,602,681 downwards.
CAAATCTTGATCTGCCTCTTCAAGCAACCTAAAAAAAGTCTCCACCTCTTATGGACGCTTTTCCCCAATAGGGGGTTCAGTAGACAGCGCAACACCTTCTTCTGTTAATGGTTGGACAAATACATCATTAAGAAAATCATGCATACCAGCCACCTCATCTCCTGTTTCTTCTTCTCCGATTGCCACATTTTGCTCTCCAATGTTTTTCTCACCATGATGTCGCCACCAAGCATTTTTATAATCTTTATCCATATCATACAATATGAGATGTTCAACAACAGTATTCCTAACAAAAGTATATCAATTACAACATCTTTTGTAAGGACATCTAAACTTATCAGGACCAACACCATTTGCAACTGGTTGGTCCAAAAACAAATTAATTCCAGCTATATAAGCTTCCAAATTTCGAGCTATCGTCAACCAACTCCTGTCCATGTTTTACCGCTTTACGAGGGCAAAATATTACATTGACACTAAGATGCCTACAATCTTTCAATCCCTATCATGTAGGCATAACTATTAGAATTTTCAATTTCTATCTTTCAACCCTCGAACTCTATCACGATTGCAATCTTTTAATTTTCAACACCTATTATAGTAAACACAAATTAAAATAACAACAAAAAGTTATCAAAATTATACTCATCTAATCCATTCTAGTAAATAACAACCAAAAGTTATCAAAGTTATCAAAATAACAACAAAAACAAATTTAAATAACAATTAGAGTGCAAAACAAATTAATTTAACATAATATATTCTTATATTACTAAATATTATAAGTTTATGTTATATTTAATATGTCAATTTCACATAAATGCTTATAAATATTATTCATTTCCTTTTTCTCATAACAATTCAAGTGACAAAATTAATTAATTCGACTAAATATTTATTAATTTAACAAAAATAGTATAAATTTATCTAAGTACTTAAATTAGAACTTTTAAATAAATAAACTTGTGTATTATACAATATAAAAATTAAAGAATTTAGTGATAGAAACCTGAATTATGGAAGAATTCCGTCGTCGATCAAATCTTTATGTACTCAACTAGCTCAAATAAATACCCTACAAAAATAAATTGTAAATAAAAATTAAACATAAGTGGAGAAAATAAAAATATTAGAAGCAAGAAAAACTTACTGTTGTGAAGAAGGAACAAATGAAGTTGGAAAAACAAATAAGAAAGGTGCAAGAGAGAACACGGGAAGGTTTGAAATTGGAAGAACGAATAAGAAAAATGCAAGAGAGGAAGAAGACAACATGGGGGAAAGTATATAAAGACAATTATTCTGTCGCTTACAACCGACACCAGATTTTAAAATATTTTAAAAAAACTAAAATCTATGTCGCTCAGAACCGACGCAGGCTTTAAAATATTTTAAAAAATAAGGACAAGTTTGTGTGGCGTCGAAATAAGGACAAGTTTGTGTCAGTTAAAACCGACGTGTCCCTGACAGTCTTGACAATCGCAGCAGGCAGCCTCGAAATAGGCCAAGTTTGCGTCGGTTTAAATCGACGTGAGCCTGATGTGGCGTCGAAATAAGGAAGCTTTTGCAATACTGATTGAAAAGCTATCTTACTTTATGTCGCTTAAAAGCGACACCAGTATTTAAAAATATTAAAATGTATGTTTACGTCGATTTAAAAGCGACACCAATATTTAAAAATATTAAAATGTATGTTTACGTCGGATTAAAAGCGACACCATTATTTAAAAATATTAAAATGTACGTTTACGTCGGTTTAAAAGCGACACTACTACTTTATGACGCTTATAAGCAACAGTAAATTCGACGTCATGTTCAGTTAGTGTCGCAATTGTCTTATCCGCCACTATATGAAATTAAATCGACACCATCTACTGACAATATAAGACCATTTTGTAGTAGTGTACATGTGTGTCCTATCTCTATTGGAGACTATTCAAATAATAGTATAAAATATGTGGCAAGAGAATCCTATTTCTATTATAGACGATATAAATAATGTCATAAAATATGTGATAAGACTAACATTTTTGTTACTTGGATCCCTAAATATCTAAACCCATATGATTGAATCGGATGACGATCTACATGATTGGATTGGATTTGATGACTTTATTAGTGAGAATCCAATCCAATCCAATAGTTTGTTTTATGCTTTTAGCCATTGTAGGTATTTGGTATAACTCTCAAATCTCAATATTTTCTATGAATCATTCTTTTAAAATATAGGAAAATTGTTAGGAGTAATATTGGAAAAAAAAAAACATGTACTTATAAAGATTCGAATTATTTTTTATATTGTCAAATGGATAATATTAGAGACATTAAAATTTTAAATTAAATTTGCAAACTAAATTATGTGTTATCAATAAAAAATGTAATGTAGTCAACACTTAAGTAATAATTCAATCATCAATGACCATATCATTTTGTTTACGAAATTTAGTCTTCCTAACATTATCCTTATCAAATTAGTTTAATAACAGAAACTTCAACTTCCTTTGAAAATGAGATCTCTAATTTTAAAAATGGTATTGCATCCACACACCTATTTTTATTTCTCACATATCTCTCAATTTTCGACCGTCGAATCAAATAAATTGAAGAATATCAATAATAAAAACTTAATAAAAGTGTGAAAGATAAAAATAGATGAGTGAATAATACGTTTCTTTGAAAAAAAAAGTTTGAGTCACTGTTTTAGCTCCATAAATTAAAACAAGGGGGATCTCCTCTCCTCAAATGGATTTTATAAAGGAAAACCGTGTGCTTTTGCTTGGTCCTACCCAACCTAATCTTGTCTCCTCTATCAGTGAGTGTGACCAGCTAGTAAAAACCATTGGCTTAATTCCCATAGTTTTCCCCTTTCCCACATTTTATGGGCTTCCACTTTCCTCCTACATTCTTGAACTTTAGTTGAACTGTCACTCCCTTCATATAAAAAGCAACGCCCGCTCAACGGTTTCTTCATCAAATCAAAAATTCAGACACATCAACCAAACATCAGTTTTATTTACTTCCAATTTTCCATCAAGATTATTGTGTTAAAAATATATACAAACAGTATGACTAGTTCATCAGTTGCAGCAAGGAGATGTTGGGTAGTGGCAGCAAGTGTTGGAGTTGTGGAGGCCTTGAAAGACCAAGGGATCTGCAGGTGGAATGACACCATGAGATTACTGCAGCAGCATGCCAAGAACCAACTTGGGTCGTTTTCTCAGGCCAACAAGTTCTCTTCCTCATCTTCTGTTTTGGTCTCAAGTTTTAGACAAGATAAGGTAAAGCAGTCTGAAGAATCTCTGAGGAAAGTCATGTACCTCAGCTGCTGGGGTCCCAATTGATCATTCATTCGGCCACTCTTTCAATTTGTAGTTAAGCAAGAACTCGGAGGCCATTTGATCGAACAAGTTGTATACCGTAGCCTGAAGGAATTGTAACTTTTCACAACAAAATGTTAAATCTAGATCTTTGCGATCTCTGTAATTAATGTATTTACAAATTAATGTATGAGAACTAATTTGTGATGCGATCAACATTAACTTAGCCCCTTTTTTTCTCTCTTTGGATTATATATATTCCTTTCCCTTCCAATTTCATTGGTGAACCAAAGTATTTTAATCGACATAGCAGTCAACAAGTCCCCGTCCACCAAATTAGCCATAGATTCAATTAGTTTCTTCTCTTAAATGAGGATATATCTTCTGTGTTGATTTATTACCATCTAAATTACTCATCTTGTCAAACGTGGAAATTGTCCATTTTTCTCTTGTGCATGCACTTAAAGATTCAAGTAGCTAGAATTTGTTAAATAACTAGTATGTATCGATATGTTAGCTCTTGGATTGTGGGGCAACAGTTGGAGTTGTGGAAGCCCTGAAAGACCAAGGGGTATGCAGGTGGAACGATTCCATAACACTGATGCACCAACATGCCAAGAACCATCTGACCAGGTTGTTTTCTCAGGCCAAGGAGCTGTATCCTTCTCCTTCTGCTGCTTCTAGGGTTTAAAGCACAATCATGAGAGAAGAGAAAGCAAAGCCGTCAGAGGAGTCTATGAGGAAAGTTATATATCTTAATTCTTGGGTTCCCAACTGAGACCCAATTAAACTCAGCTTAAGTCATTGTAATTTGTACATACTTTGGAAACATCTTATGTCGGCACATTAATCTTTATTATCAATTAATTAAGAAAGGGAGGAGAACTTCGTTACAGAATACAAAGGTCGAGATTCATCCCCGAAATATAATTTTTGGAAGAACTAATTTTGTTCACGTACCCATCGATTACTCATTGGATGAGTTTAATCTATCTACTATAAAAATTACAAAATTTAAACTTATGTAACAATAATTCAATTAGTGAGCAAAAATGTACTATTAATTTTTTGAATCGTACCTCACCTCGCTTGTGCTAGAAAATGATTATCTCTTACCCAAGATTATTTTCAGGTTTGTGCAAATTGTAGAGTAGAGCTGTAGAGGGCAGTCTGCTCTTAGCCTCTTACAAATATTGTTACCATAGAACTTATTGGGGATGAAAGATGAAAATTTATGCAAATAAAGATCCCTGCAGAGCTACCAACATGTAGTAATTAACAACATGATCGACGCCACTGTCTACACAAGAGGGAGAATCTTCTTCAGAAAAAAAAAAATGGTGTCAAAGAAGGGGACTATGAAGCAATCAGAAGAACCACTTGGACTAATAATGTACTTGAGTTGTTGGGGACCCAACTGAGCTGGAAAGATCCTATTCCTGCCCACTCCCATGTTTATGAAATCATTATCAAGCGTTATGTATGTTGCGTGTTTTTGGTCTCATTATATCCTTTTAATTTGTTCAGAAGGATGAAATCACATTTTCCTTAGAGTTTGACACATAGAAAAGAAAATAATTAAAGGAAAACTAATGAAAATGGTTTGAAAACTTTAAGTTTAAGACAAAATAAAGGGTAAAGTGAATAGTATCAGGTTTGACTTTTTAGTGTAAAAATGTGGTTTTTCGTTAAAGTGAACAATACCGTGGGCTTTTTGTTAAAACTCCTAATAATTAATTGAATGTCATCTCTAACAAAAATAAAACAATAAAACTTTGAATTCTGATTAACATAGTCCTATTATTATGTGAAACTAATCATCCGATTCTTTGATACTATATACATAAGTTATGTGCCCTTTAAATTTTAATTACCTGTCGTGTTCGCAATTTTTGTATAAACATTAGTGTGTACTATCAAAATATAAACATGCATCGAGTGATTTTGAAGTCGGGGATTAGATTGATGTGTATAACATAATTTAGAGAGACACCCTTAAATATTAAGATTCACTTGTCAATTAATGATCTAAGTAAGGATCGATCATGAAATTAGAGCATGCAATTATGTAGCTGCATCTTATACGGTAGTGCTCCAATCTCCAAGCAATAAGCCCCTTGGGTCGATCAAGTGAACAGTACAGCGGGCTTTTCGTTAAAACTCCCTTATATATGCACTGTGAGAAAAATAAAGGGAACAGAAGCAACTTTAAGCAAAAGCTGTTTGAACTTTGTAATTTTCCCAAGTGAAAAATGGCAGGTCCAAAACTATGGTGTATGAAATATGATTTCATTGATTTGGGTCGGGGGAAAAAGATGAGATGCCTTTCACAAGAAGGAGGGCCACATCGGAATATCACAGGAGTTGCTGATTGCAGGGTCGTTATCTTTGACGGCACCACTATAGGAGAACATGTTCTAATGCCCTAAACATCATTACCTATTTTAATTATGGCCTCATGCGATTGATCCAGTCTTTTAAAAACAAAAGTAGAATGACAAAAGAATAAAAAGAGAGACGAAAGGAAAAAGAAATCGCCGGAAGATTTGAAAGAAAGTTTGGATTTGGTGCATGTCATATCCGAAGCTATAGTTCTTCCACCACTGATTTGGGTATTCTTCCTATAGCTGTCAATTTTCTGTTTGGAAATTAATACCAAGCTATCGATTATTGTTTGGTAATTAAACTGTACTATGATATTTGACCAAACGATTTCTAAACTGTTCCAATGTTTAGGAAGACAATTGTACTTAGACGTAAGAGGGTATGGACACTAATGAAATTGATTGACCTTGTTCAGATGTGTTGATATTTTTGGATTTTGTAGCTTTAGCGTTCATCACATTACATCTGTAGTCATGTAATAAGAAATATATAATTGGTGGCAACTATGCTCTTATAGACTATAGTCCAATAATTTTAATGCAGATTTTGGCATAGCCACTCAACCAAAATTGGAATTCCCTCTCATTGGTTTAAATCGGACTCCGACGTTACTTGAATCAAAAATATAAGTTCAATAGTTCGAATGAAATTGAAATATATAAGTGCCCATAATATGTTTTTAAACTTGATCCTCAGCTGCCAACTGCCAGCCAACAACAACAGAACAGATTGGAGTGAGTAAAAGTAACCACCGCCAGTTCCGACAATCCAAAAAGACCAGAACGAAAGGTCGCATTCATCCTCATTCGGCGTTCGCATTCCATAAAGACCTTTCACAAACACTACGTACCACCAAAGTCTCAATCTTTCAGCTTTCGCCTTCAATCCGCGCAAAACGAAATCTCTCTTTTGACTGTTTTACCACCATCTCCGGCGAAACCCGTTTACCTGCGGCACCGCGAAGTGATTTCCGGCGAGTAGGGTCGACAATGGCTGTGGAGGCTGAGAAATCTGGGCTTGACGGGAAGCTTTGGAGTCTGTTCAAAATACCATTTTGGCAGTCCGGAAACGCCCCCTCCTCTTCCTCTTCGTCATCGTCCTCGACCTTGTCTTCTATGCATCATAATGTTCACCACCAGCTGGGTCACGAGTCTGCGGCTGAGTGTACGGCTCTTCATTCTGCCAGTACGGTGTCGTATGTGACGAAGTCTTTGCTTCCTGCTCGGAGAAGGCTGCGTCTTGATCCTCCAAATAAGCTATTTTTTCCATGTATGCCCCTTTTACTTGTCTATATAGTTATCTTTGTTCTTATGTAATAATTCTGATCTAGGTTTTTGTTTTTTTTTTTAGATTGTGTAATTGGTTGCATGCATGATATGTCAGTTTGTGAGCTTAGACTGGTGCTTTGCTAATATAAATGCTTACATAAAGCCCCATTCTTTGTTCTTTTATTTGCTCAAGTTTCATGATTTGTTGATTTCATGAGTTAGACTATAAATGACTTGGGGCCGTTTGGGATTTGCTTATGTGAGAAATACTTCTGCTTATAAGCACTTTTCTAGAAGTGATTTTATTTGAAACTCGTAGAACAACTTTGAAGTTTTTGCCAAAAGTAGTCAGAAATGTTTTAATTGTCACAAAACACTTTTAACCCTTCAAAAATCAGTTCCAAACAAGCCTTACAGTAATTCCAAATGTTTATTGCTGATATGGTCAATTCTTATTGGGGTCTCTATCTATGTCTCATATGCTCTCTTCTTTGGCTTGTTTCTGTTGCATGATGTATCCATCTGTGTGGTTGGGAGTGGATGCATTTAATCTGATCTGGCCTCTTCTCACATTATTAGCTTCACCTAGGATTTCTTGTAAGATTTTCACTCAGAAATATTTGCTATCATTATAAAAGTGTAATGTTGGCTGAGTTCCTTTGCTGGTATATGATTCAAGCTAGATATATTTGACCTCACAATGTATTTGTTTCGTCCAAAGATGAACCCGGTAAACAGGTCAGGAGTGCAATTGGAATAAAAAACACAAGCAAAACTATTGTAGCTTTCAAGGTATGGATTGAATCCTCTAAGTTCCCCTGTTATGTATTTTACATATCTGAAACTAGTCATATCTAATTGGACAAACTGACCTTTTGACGAGTATTATGACCAAATTCGGTTAACATAGTTTTGAAAATTGTATAGCATTGGATGACAGTATACATCTAGAGTTTTCCTACTATAAATTTGATGCGACTATCTAACTGCTTACGTGTTGATTGCTTTAGTTCCAAACAACTGCACCAAAGAGTTGTTACATGCGTCCTCCTGGGGGTATACTTGCTCCTGGTGAAGGTCTTATTGCAACTGGTAATTCTTACTTCACGATCTTCCATTTTCGGGTTATATTTCACTTCCATATATTTACAATGAATAACATACTTGTTAGTCATATTCTAGTAAGTTCATCGTTGAAAATTGTAATTTTAATGACAGTTTTCAAGTTTGTGGAACCTCCGGAGAACGATGAGAAACCAGCTGTAGACCAGAAGAGCAGGGTTAAGTTCAAGATCATGAGCTTAAAAGTGAAAGGAGATATGGACTATGTGCCAGAACTGGTATAGTTGCAGGCATTTCGTACATAACTTTTACCATATTTAATTACATTGTTTTTCCCCTACATACTTTTACATTCCCTCAAAGATAATATCAGTAAAATGCTTGTCTATATCCTTAGGCGCCATATGTTAATAAGTGAAAATTCAGATGTCAAGTACTACATTAGCAAACATTTGGCAGAATTCTAATTCAAGCTTCCTTATAATTTGTTTAGGACATATATCTTGCTTCTGCAACAGTTTGATCTCGCAATATCTGATTTATACTTGAAATCTATTGTATATTTTTTATGTTATGACAAGATAGAAACTAGTGTGCTTCATAATTCACAGACGTTAAACATTAACTGTGATATGTGTTTATGCAGTTTGATGAGCAGAGGGACCAAGTCGTGGTTGAGCAGGTTTTGCGTGTTGTTTTTCTTGACCCTGCACGCCCTACCCCTGTAAGTAGATGGATACATCTCTAGTTAGTCATTTCTTTCACTATATATACATTTTTTGGTTGTCTTAGCTTAGCCTGAGTAATAAGCCTTTTCACTTTCAATTTGTTTTTTATTAAGGCAATGGAAAAACTTGAGCGGCAATTGGCCGAGGCTGAGGCTGCCCTTGAATCACGAAAAAAGCCTCCAGAAGAAGCAGGTCCCCAGATTGTAGGGGAAGGACTTGTCATAGATGAATGGGTAAGGCATTCTCAACACATTTTTGTTTCTTTTAGTAGAATGACGGTGTTGAGCGTTATAGATTTCTTCTTTGTCACATTCTTACTTGTGGTATGTGCGGTTTCCTTTGTAGAAAGAGCGCAGGGAAAGATACCTAGCGCAGCAGCAGGTTGAAGGGGTTGATTCAGTGTAGAGTTGTGTCCCCTTTTGTTTAGACCATTTCTTTCTATAGTGTGGAAGTTTCAATTAATTTGTGAAATTGAATGATCGCCTTATTCATGTATGGGAGAAATTTGAATCTCCATCTCCAACCTTATAGCCTGTAGATAGTATAAATGAATGTTTTTATTTTGACAGAAGAAATACTCTCTGTTCTGATCTGGCTGGCTGTTTTGCCACGTTTTTGTTTTGAGACATGCAACACGAACACCTCTCGATACGGCGAATTTACTGTTAACTTGCTGAATTTGCAAAAATTATATGCAATTATTTGTACCATGTTGACATACACTTCAAGGATCATGGTATATGTGTGCATTGATATGAAAGGATCTTGATTCATATCACTAAAAACTTCATAAAAGTGTGGTTTCTAAACACTTATACAACTATTTATAATTTGCTATTGCCCAGAGTTGACAGCTTGAAAGAGAGCAATACTGAGGCTGCGCTCCATTTCTTAATTGTATGGAACTAGTGGAAAGTAGGAGTGGGCACGGTTCAGTTTGGTGTGGTTTTAGTGAAATTGAAATCGAAACCGAAACTTTTTGCGGTTCTGTTCGGTGCGGTTTTGAAGCCAAAACCGAAATGAAACCAAACCGTTTGGTTCGGTTTGGTGCGGTTTTAAATGGTTTTAGTTCGGTTTTTTTTAAATATACAATTTAAAATACGAAACGCTCGTTATCTCAAGCTTTACATGAATGCAATCAAAAAATAATTTAAAAAAAAAACTTATCTAGAAGAAAAGTAGTTTCTAGTAAGATCATAAATCAGAACTTAAAATGAAAGACATCATACATTAGAACATATTATTAAGCATTTCCCAATCTAGACATCATAGAGAGTGCTCCTAAAGGGTACAAATTAAACATAAGCAGTAGCTAATCGAACCGCTACAAAATGTCATAATCAGTATATAAAATGAAACTAATCCCTAATTAAAAACCAGTAAAAGGTCCTCACAGAGCAACCTTATTAGCTAGCTAGGTACCAATTTCCACGCAAAAATTTTAAGGTTTGGGAAGAAGAAATGCATGAACGATTTGCAACTTTACATGCATATTCTGTGCAGTAGATAACATGTATCAATGATCCAATGTCATGGACTCATGGCAAATGTATATTATAATTGCCCAGCAAACAGATTTGCATGGTTGCACCCTCAAATCTATGAGGAAGTTATGCATTATTTCCCTTACAATTTTGATTTCTCAACATCACATGTTGATCACATATCCAGTGTAGGACAATGCATTCAAGTGCCCACCCCTATAATGCATTCTATTTTGGTGCGGTTTTCAAAAGCTAAAACCGAAACCAAATCGTTTCTTACTTTGCAGTTCGGTTTCAAAATCGAAACCGTTTCAAAACCGCAAAACCGAACTGTTCGATGCGGTCCGATTTAATTTGTGTTTTGGTTTCGATTTTCGGTTTTAAGTGCCCACCCCTGGTGGAAGGTGGATTGAGATCTGAGTTTAATTCTTATTTTCTGGTCCACTAAAAATAAACTAAAATATATAGCAATCTTATCCATCAAAGACCAGTTCTTGGGATCCCTTTTATTTTCACGTTCTTGCTTACGTATGACTGCGTGCATGTCTATGATCTTTGAGATTCTAGTTTACAAGTTTTTTAGCCCGATACAAAGAGAACCAAAACTCAGCTTAAACAATAAAGAAACACAAATTAATAAAGGGTAATGCTACAAATTATGTGTAATGCTCGGGAGATTAAATTTTTAAACTAAATGATATGGTTGATGATAATTGGATTATTACTTAAGTGTTGATTAACGTGCTTACTTTCTATTGGTGACACATCATTTAGTTTTCAAATTTAGTAGTGTTAATATGCTTGCTTTATATATATATATATATATATATATATATATATATATATATATATATCACCAATAAGAAATAAACACGTTAATCAACACTTAACTGATAATTCAATCATCAACAATTACATCATTTAGTTTACAAAATTCTCCCTAGCATTATCCTTTCATTAAGGATCCCTTTATTGTTTGTGAAATCTCTTTTATTCAATCATCAACAATTACATCATGTTCAATGTTTCTCTCAGAATAACTCTATACATATATAGTCCCCAATAAAAAAAAAGTTCGAAGTTTCATTAAAACTTTGTAAAAAGTTCTATCTACATGTATTTCTTTGAAGAATAGGTGTGCAGTAATTTGAGCTAGACAGATGGCAAAGTTATCCTCTAATAAAAAAGATTATATGATGTTGGAATAAGGGGAGGATCTTATCTTGTAAACTAATTGGAAGGTAAGCCAATGACAATGGATAGGTACCTGCCTCTAATTCTTATAAATTAATCCCCAACTAAGTATTATCGCTTTCACAACCTTATTTAACAATGGAATTCCTGCCTGTAATTACAAATTAAAAAGTAATCACTATTTGATACTATCTAGACTCCTTGAACCCTTTTTGGAAGATCTGTATGTTCAATCTGAAATTTTATTATATATTATTCATATATCTTAAGTGTTAGCATGAAACACTGAGAATAAAAAATCAACCATCCTCATTAGTGGATTATACTTGAACCAATAACCTCCATTAGTTCAAAATCTATTAAAAAAATGAATGGATATATGACACATTTTGGTATCAAATACCAGCAGCACAATTGCGTTTCTTTTTATTTTCTCTTTGTTGGCAGAAGTCTAAAAGCGATTATTGTAAAAGCACTTATGGAGCAGTAGATATAATAGAGATACAATGGGGACCAATTCTTATTATCTGTACAATTTCCACCGGCTCCCCCACCCTGATATTGACTAGAGCATATTGTAAACACAATTATTATTTTCAAAACTTTCCTGATGGGGGTGGACCTCCTTAGTGAAACGGAAGCCCCACTCTAATTATATGAAGGCGACCCATTTGCAATAATGATAAGGCTAATGCAAGTTGTAATTAGTTTGAAACCCATCCTAAACTCAAACCCTAAGATTATCTAGCAACTGAAATTAAGTGAGATTCGAAGACAGAATCGAATACAGAACTTTTGTAATGCTATTTACAACTCGAGCTACAATCCTTTTGTATTTCACAATTTATCCTAGTGTGTGCTAGGAAATGCTAACAATCTTAAGATTCCTCTTCCTCTCACATTCAAAAAGGTCATTTCGCCTAACTTTTGTATCTACAAGTATTTCATAGTTACATGTTATACCACGTCAAATAATTAATTAAACTTAATCAGATGAAAGAAATATCTCTTTTAATCAACAAAGGTGAGAACTCGAATTGAAAAGATGTTTTCAATTGTAGTAGAGATTACTACTAAACCAATACCTAATTAGTTATAATATGAAAAACAAAACAGAGAAAAATGAATATACAAACCCCTTCATGCAAGTTTTTCCTTGCATCAACATGATTGATGATACCGTACAACCTTTAACCAAAATTTTCTCAATGTTTGTACTTGTAAACATTAGCACGATGATACCGTACAAGGTACAGCCAAAATTTTCTCAAACACACATGAAATGGAAATTTGAAGAGAAAATAAAGTTCTGTTACGAAACAAAATGAAAATTTAATTTTGTCGGTCGAGTTTCAACAGAAAGAGAAAAAGACGTGACCGTCGGATGACCAACAGACTGATATCAAACACCATTCGATCACGCTGCATGAAATCTCACCCGTCCAAAAAGCTCAAATCAGTATACTAAAAGCAAAAACATAAAATTATTCTTTTTTAGAGCTTCAAACCCGAGGATAACAAAGACGAGAGACCCACGTGATGGCCATGCATGCACCCATGAGTACGAGTATGAGTATGACCGCCCAAAGGCGCCAAAGGGAACAACAGCGCCAACCGCCTCTCACGTGTCCCTCTCCCTCCATAACCCCATCGTTTTCCGATCACGTCGGAAAGACGAAACTGACCCTTTGGAAGAGTTAGCCGATTTTATAAAAACTGGGGGAATAGGACGAGTGGCGAGCCCCATGCTGATTGAGGATGTGAGGGCAGCAGGGGACAATGAAACGTAGTTGGACACCTGTTTGCCTGATTGGATGCATGAACGGATGAACCGATGAGTCATGAGATGAACGGTGAAAGGGAATTGGATCCCATGCGAATCTATTTTGTGGGGATTCATTTATCGTGTATCGTGCAGTTAAAAATTATTTAATTTTTTTTATTTAAAATTAAACACAAATAATATCTAACGAAATACGATGTACAATGAACAGTTAAGATATGGAAATTTCTAAGATCCCATAAAATGAATCAGGAGAGGATCCGTTTCCCGAGGAAAGTTCGGATAAGCTCGACACCTGTTTGCCTCATTGGCTGGCTGCCTTCTAGCTAGTACAAAAGATTCTCTTTCTCCTCATTTCTTGCAATGTATTTTTCTTCCAAGGGGTGAGAATAGTCACCATTGTATTCATTAGTATGTAATGAGTTTAAATTGAGTAGTGCTATCGACTCCAATTTTTGTTTCTTATACTTTTATTTCTTTTATTATTTTCGATCGTTCGATTAAATAAATAGAAAAATTTTAATGATAACTCCAATTTTTATTTCTTACACTTTTTTCAATTTTTAATCATCTGATTGAATAAATAGAGAAATATCAACGATAAAAAATTAATAAGCATGTGTGAATAACAACATTTATGAAGTTTGGAAGTTGTATATATTCAATACACATATTTGAAATTTAAACTCATCGAACAATTATAAACAAAATGTTTTAGTATTGAGTAAAAATATTGTCCATTTATTTCGGTTTCATATCACAACATATCGCGATCAATCTTATCCTTGTTAGAAAAGTCTAATTTGGAATGGAATATATTGTCTAAACAAGTTTTAAAGCAATAAAATGAGTAGTATGATGTAATGATTGTTACACGTTATTTTTTAATTGATAAGTTTATTTTGGATCTCGCTTTCGTTCTTTAGTAAAATATAACTTGTGGAAAAAAGGATTCATAGAACTAAAAGTCCAAAATTTCTCCAATAAGTTAATTATCAAACTTTAAAAAGATAAATAGCTTCATCTTTCGTATTTTCTTAATATATTTGTAAGTTCTTTAGAGGAGCATTGGTAACTCTTATTTTTTTAAACATAAATCCATCTATCTTACAACCAAATGAAACCCAAAATTCAAATTGACATACGAGAAAAGATTAATGTATCGTTACAAATTATTTACAATTTATTCCACATACGCCAATTATGTATGAATTTTTTTATTACTTACAATATTGATAAATATCGTTTCAGTAATTATCAAGGTTCTAAAAGTCGCTAGGCGCTAGTCGGGCGGCGGGATGGGACCTAGCGCCTAGGCGGCTAGGCGGGGCCTAGGCGGACTAGACGGATTTAAGTAAATCTATCATATTTCATGTAAATAAGTGTCTACTTCTACTTGAAATATATATAATTTCATCATAAACTACAAAATAGAATGCATATATATCATGAAGTATTGGAACATAATGAAAACATGTGAAATAAGGATATAATGTTTGTTCATTCAAGTATGCAACAAGTCTCTTACAATTTATTGAAAAAAACAAAATGCAAAATGAAAGTTATGTATTTTCTGTCTAAGTGAGTTGCAACCTAGACAGGTTTAGGCGGGTGCCTAGGCGGGCTAGGTGGGTGCCTAGGTGGTCTAGGCATTAATCGGGGCGGTGGGCTGGGGCCTAGCGCAGGCGGCGCTAGACGAGGATTTTTAGAACAGTGGTAATTATAAACCCCGAAAAGTCCTTATTTTCTTTACAATATTGATAATTTCGTTTGAGTAATAATAACCTCCTAAAAGTCCTTATTTTCGTCAAGTTTTTTTTTTTCTCCCCAGTTTAACATTTTAAACATTAAATAATAGGTGCCAGAGAGAGATTGAAATGCCTCTGTGAGTCTTCCGGCTCCCAAAAAGGTTGGATAACCATGGCTTAACACCAATTGTCCCTCTTAAAAAAAATAGTAGGTGCACTATTTGTGGGAGTGAAAAATTGTAGTTTCTATGTGGATGGCGCTTTACAACACTAGTTAAAAGCAATGATGTTTATACATCCTAGTGTGGGTTGATCCACACGGATCTTCCTATCCATAAATTTAATTCACTATCGCTCTTGTTGTCAAAAAATAAACTTTCAAGAGTTAATAAGACAATTATAAATCACCACATAAAAAAAAAGTGAGTATTGCGTGCTTTATATTAGATTTGGAATTAATAGTTTGCCTCTAATAATTTTCATTAGGGGCGAAAACATGAAATTGTCTCTATTAAAGTAATAGGACAAACAATAAGCGGCCTCTACTAATTTTATCACTTAGGGCCGGAAAAAAACTCCATCTACAAAATTTAGCTATTAGAAGCGAATAAATTAGCCCCTAATTCAATTTATAATTGTTTAATTAAATTATTTTTTCTATTAAAGAAAGTTGAAGTTCGACCATAAAACAATTAGCAATGTTAGAGTGACTAATTAGTTATAAGCACATGCAATGTCTCTTTTTTTCTAATGTAAATTTATACTTTCAACATGCGTCAAATGTTACGAATTTTCAAACAAAACAAATAGATAATACAAAAAAATAAAAAATAAAAAAGTAACAGAGTACGTCGCCGTTAAACTTCACAAACAAAAAAACTGACTCTAATACTATTAAAAAATTAATTAAAACTAATAAAAAATATATATAACAATCGAATTAATTAGAAGCACGTACAAAGGTTTTTCTTTCTCCGAATCTCACCTTACCCTAAACTGATGAACATTAATTACATCAATTTGCGAGAACAAAAAAGCACATCACAAATCAAACTCGCGAGTCGCGATCAATTGAGGATAAATCACAATGTGGATTTTGGACACAATCAATTATGAAAACCATCGACACATCCAAAGCAAAGACAAAACGCCAAAATTAATGGGCCACCATGCCTAACAAAAATTGAGTTTAAATCTTCCGCGTTTATTTTATATATAGTTTTGACCATTAATTGATATGTGTTAAATTTAGAAAAAAAAGGTTAAAAGTAGTTAAACTTTTAAACACATGTTATGCATGTTAAAAGTCACAAAGAGACCGCATACAAATAAACACAAAATTTTTAATCAAAGTCACCGCTTATCTGCCACTTAGTACTACGGTCTGCTGGTATTCCTCTTCACTTGTGAGTGAGAGGTCTTAAGTTCAAATATCGTGAATGACGAATTCGATACCAAATTAGGTTGTCTATTATGTTACTTAGCCGAACTCTTTCTTCCCTTAGTGTAAAATATATCGTTGTACTCAAACAAAATCACCACTTATTTTCCCAAAACTACTTTCCACTCGTCCATAAACCACCGGTTTCACAAAATAAGAAGATTCACCTCCTACCTTTGCCTATAAAATAATCGTCTATGTCTCCACAGTTCAACACTCAAACGAGCTTCTCCGAAACACAAGCATCAAACAAACGACTATCTCACCTTCATTTTTCAAGTTAACAATATCTTTTTACAACGAATCAATTGAGCCGAGTTTGGATGGCGCCGAGCGTGGCGGTGGTGCAAGGCCCTGCTGACCAGGGCCATAAGTGGAAATCCGGCCTAAAATCATTTCAGCTAAACCGGAGTCGCTCATCTTTCTCTGGCGGCGAAGCATCATCGGACCTCCGACCGTTATCCGGCGCAGTTGGGTCGGGCTTCTCCGGAATGTTGGTAAATTGCGAGGAAAGACGGAACCAAACTGACGAGTCCATCCAAAAAGTCATGTACTTGAACTGTTGGGGGCAGGGCTGAGGTTGCCGGAGTTTGGGATTTCCGGCGGAACATAGTTGGAGTTTTGATCGGGAGTTTCTCCGTTAAAGAGCGTCATGAAAAAACATAGTTGAAAAACGGACAACTCAATTATGGAGATAACTCGGATGGATGATTTATGTAAATTGTAAATCTTAAGAGTGGAGATAATCATAGAGTAAGAGATCTCAACGGTTTAGGTGTTTCAATTGTGTTTTTATAAACTTTTTATGTCAGTATTATTTACAATTGTACTACGAACTACCATCCACAAATCCTCAATTGACAAAGGACAAAGCAAAATTTAACATTAACAAAAAGAAAAGCTATAAATTGAAAGGTCAGAATGATCAACTCTGCAATCACTCGTTATAATTGAAAGGTTTGAATGATTAACTCTGCAATCAGTTGTTAGAATCATTATGTCTTTGTTCATTTGAAAACATTGAGACCCTTATGAATTGAAAGGTTCAAAACGTACTGAAATAAAGGAGAATAAGGATGAAACACGGATGAAAATGTTGACCGAATTTGGTACAATTTGAATGAAAAAAGTTTATCAATTTAGTTTCATTTTTCAAGTTGAATTTTTTTTTTTAAATGAATCAATTACGGTGAGTGTGGTGGTGGTTCAAGGTCCTGCCAACTAGGGGCATAAGTGGACATCCGGCGTGAAATCCTTTCAGCTAAGCCAGAGGCGATCATCTTTCGCTCGCGGAGATGCATCAACAGATTTCCGGCCATTATCCGGCGCAGTTTGGGTTGGTTTTCCAGAGTGTTGGGAACTGCACGGAGAGACGAAACCAGCCCTACAAGTCTATCCAAAAAGTCACCTACTTGAACTATGTGGGGCTAAAGGTTGAGGTCTTCTCTGGCGAGAATTAGTGTGAGATTTGAATTGGGAGTTGTGGTTGACTTGTTACAGAGTTGTGAAAAAAGATGATCAGATGAAATGAACAACTTGTGGATGAAAACATTTATGTAAATTGTACAAAAATCTTGAAATTGTGGTGATGAAATGGAGAATGATGAATAAGAGATGGCTGTTTTTAGTATTTCAAATAAATTAAATGAATACAGAATTCCCCATTACAAGGTAAATTAACAAAGGCTTTACAAATTTCTTTTAGTCCTCCTCTCTTTGGATGACTATGTCTCCTCTTGTTTCTTTTCATTAAGGCCTCGTTTGGCAGCTCGTATAAGAGATCGAATAGTACTAATTATACGAAGCCTGTTGTTTGGAGCTTTATGTGTGAAATAGCCACCGGATTAAATAATCCGGTCCCTCAAATTTAGTACACCATATACCCGCTTAGTTATCCTCTCTAATACCTTCGTATAATTAGTCGGGTTCACGTCGCTCTTTGCTCCTGCGCAAACTCCTCCTCAACCAAGGAATTGCTACGCTCTCTGTCTCTCCCTCCCTCCCAACCGCCACCAGAGGCTCAGACGACGGAGGAGCCCAAGAAGGAAGAAAAGCCAGCTAGGTAGACGAAACGCAGTACTCCATAAGAAAGGAAGCCCGCACATCCAAAACCCAATACTAAAACTGCAATTTCAGATCTCGATTTCTTCTGGGGTTTTGGGTTCTATTTCTGAGTACTTTAATTCACAATTTCTTTTGGGTTTTCTACTTCTACTTCTGGGTTTTCTTCTGGATGAATGAAGCCATTGATCATGGGTCAAGGACGGAACGAAGAACGAACGAAAGTACACTTTCATAATGGTTCTTTAGCTTTATTTCGGCGAGTCTTCAATCTTGGTCCCAGCTCATGAACAAGCAAGGTGGGGATCCCATTCATTCCTTAGACCAAAACGACCTCCTTTGTGGATTGTTTCTATGGATTATTCTATCAATATTTTTTTTTTCTTAAAACTAATATGGAAATTGAGTTTTATAAAAAAATAATAATAGTACTATTTATCCGCTAAAGTATCAAATAGAGTATTAAATAATCAGTCGTTATTCGAGACTGCACTAAACGCTCGATTAATTTAGTCAGTACTATCCGACGATTATTTATCTTGTCCGACTGAAATAGTCAATACAGTTCAAACCGGCAAACGAGGCCTAATAGTTTAATTTCAGTCTATGTTTATTGTTTCTTCAATTAAATTTTGATCATACGACAGTAATTATTCAGTTAATTCTTATATACTAACTAATACATGCATTTAATTGATTCCATTATCTGATTCGTACATATATATATATATATATATATATATATATATAAGGTAAATTACACAGAACTACCTCAACTATTGGATTATTAACAATTTCATACATCGTCTTTAAAAAGTTTCAATATCATACCTCATCTAAAAATTTGTTACAATTTCATACATTCCGTCAATTGTCTCTCAATTCATCCGTTAAAATGCTGACGTGGCAAGTGATGTGACCCATTTTCTATTAAAAAATTAATTAAATATTAAAAAAAATTAAAAAAAAGAAAAAGAAACCCATCCCCCTTCCCATCTTCCTCATCCGTCCCCCCCTTCCAAACCCAGAACCCTACCCCCACCTCCCCCTCAACCCCCCATTTCTCCCTCCCTCCCGAGCCTCCCAAACACCCGTCTCCCTTCACTCCATAACCCCCCCCCACCACCCGCGCCCTCTCTTCCTCCATCTCCTCCTCCCTCCCATTGTGCTCCTCCCCCTCCCTCTCCCTTTCTCCTCCTCCTTTTCCTCTTTATGCTTCACTAACCTCTCCTCCCATCCTTCACTAACCATCTTCATCTTCCCCGAGAGGGTGGGTGCAGGAAAATGGGGGTCGGGGAAGAAGGGATCTGGGTTTTTTTTTTTTTTTTTTGGGTTACAGGTTGGGCTCGGGTGGGGGGAAGACGAACTAGGGGTTTTGAATGGGGGAATAAGTGTGGATTTAAGGAGTGGGGTGTGTAGAGAAGGGAATAGGGTGGGTGTGAGAGTTGGTGCGGAGGAGGAGGTGGAGGATGGGTGCGCAGTAGGTTTGGGGAAGACGGGAGGGGGAAGAAAGAGGTGGGTTGCAGGGAAGGGGTTCTGGGCTTGGAAGGAAGGTTTTGGGGGGTGGGGGGGGACCAACGGGGAAGATGCGAAGGGAATGGGGGGTTGGAGCTGTTGGATGGAGGAGGAAGAGATGATGTGGGGAAGGTTGGAGACTAGTACAAAAAAGACTTTGCGCGACGTAGGACCGTCGTCGCGCAAAGTCAAAAATACGTCGCCCAAAAATTACCCAAACGAACCTTTGTCGAGCAAGAACCGTCGCGCGAAGGCAGTGAAGGAAGGGTTTGCGCGACGCAGTGCCTACCTACGTCGCGCAAAGCAACTATGCACGACGTAGGTAGTCACTGCGTCGCGCAAAGTAGCTTTGCGCGACGTAGATTATGCGTCGCGCATAGTTGCTTTGCGCGACGTAGGTAGGCACTGCGTCGCGCAAAGTTTTTTTTTTTTTTTTGTCATTTATATTTTTTTATTTAATTTTTAATAAATATTATAATTAAATTCTAAACAATAATTAATAAACCAAGAAAAAGTAATTAATTATAGAATATATAAAAATGTACGTTTGTCCAAACAAAAAAATAAAAAACTACAAGTCTTCTAAGTTTAATACATCATGCTACGCGGTATCGTCTGGGCGAAATGGCTGGGAAGTCGAAGGTGGAGCAACATTAGGTGCTGGCATCGTCGAGATTTGGAGGCCGGACATCGCTAAGGCCTGAACAATCATATTCATCCTCTTGTCCTGGGCCCTAATGTGGTCGCCCTGGGCCGCAATCTGACCTCTTAGGGTTGTCACTTCCTCCTTCAAGGAATTGACCTCTCCTGTGGACAATCTGGAAGAAGAGGCACCCGTTTCACGAACCCCCGCCTTCCCCGTACACCGAACAACCTTACCATGACAACGACCGAACAACCACTTTACAGGTTTTGTGGAACCACTTTAAAAATTCAAATCTTTAAGCACCTGATGATAAGCTGAGAGATTACTTTCTGATTATCAAAACCACTACTGGATTTATGCAGACACAAAATCTCACAATATTATTACCAAGACCTTATGCATAATAGGAACAACACTGTAATCATCTGTCTACCAGAAATTAACTCTTCTACAGCAGCAAGTTTAACATTATGTTGTGAAAAACAATCGTCTTTAATTGAAACCATGTCGGAGACCAAAAGTTAAAATTAGTAGAGTCCTTTGTTTGGTGTCACTCAAAAAGTGAATAATCATGCAAAAACTATTAAAGGTCTATGGGCTACTTACTGTGGTGTGGCCGCTGTCCGAAGCAGCAAGAACCATTCTGACATAGTACTCCACATGTTTTCTGGCTTAAGATTGCAAAGAACACACGCTCCGGTTCTGCCACGGAACAATTAATATGAATAAACGTTGACAAAAATTGATAGTAACTTAATACCCCCAAAAAAGTAATGAGAAAGTATGAAATTGTGAGTCACAGTAAGAGTAAGAGCAAGACCAAGGTGAAATATTATATTGTAAGATTGTGAGCAAGAGTGAAAATAAGAGTGAGAGAAACACACAAAAATTCTACAAAGAAAACAAAAAAAACTAACAAAATCACACTGAGTGAGAAAAAGATTATATTGTGAGAATGGGAGTGTAAAATAAGGAAAAAAATATTTAAAATAAAATTGTTGCACTCTCACCGTTTAAAATTTGGCAGGAATGGACAATTTAACAACAGGATTCTTTGGCTGTTTTCCTATGTACCAATCCTTAACTGCAAGCCATGAAAACCAACGTTATCAAACAAAGTTTAAAATTGTTTTGTAAAACAGAAAGTAAATGTAAATTGATAGAAACAAAGGGAAAACCTACAATGCAGAAATTTTATTCATGAAAATTATCTCATTTTTTAACCACTATATAGCGGAACACAAAATCTCTAACCAGCACATATTTCAACTTTATAATACAATTAAAAATAACAAAAGAGTGAACTAAACTGCCAACACAGATAATTTATAAAAATTTAAACCAAAGATGTCCAAAATTGTTTTAATTTCACGAATACAATTACAAAAACGCAAAGATGTTTATAGATAGCTTGAATTACAAAAATAAGTTAATTGATAATAGTTCTCAAACAATATACATTTCAGAGAAAGAAGAGCCAATTCTATATTATAGGTTTTCTCTGTCTGTGTCCATTTACATTAGCATTTTATTTTACGACAGAAGTTTAGATTTGAATTTATGTGGTGGCAGTTGAGTGCAACATTTCATTATTTTGAATCATATTATATAGTTGTCATGTATTCAGGTTATCCTTAATCCAACAGAACACGATGTTAGACTTGCAATCTCTGTCAAATAACAAACTTTAGAGCAAAAAGAGTCTTCTCCAATTGGGATTAAAAACATCCACCAAATGATTTCAGATCAGTCTCCAAAAAATGATTTCAGATCAGTCTCCAAGCTTGCAAAACATGTTTTTATGCAAACAGAACAACAAAAAGTACGAAAAACTTAAAACCAACCAAGTGGTTTTCTTAAAGGAAGAAATTTGAGCTAACACAAACAGAATGTATCAAATTAACAATATGCAATCAATGAACTATTTCATAACAAAAACAGCTAAAGGCTTAGGAACGGGTAAATTGGGTGATATATACAACTGATTCAAAACAGAAAAAAAAAAAAAAGAAGTAATTTAACTATAATTAAGTAATCTGGTTTAAGATATATACCTCATCCCCAACATTCATACCAAAATTGATAATGCACGGTATCTTATTCTCAATCAAATACGGTCCACCTACACGTTTCGAAACTCCTACGGTGTCAGTAATGATTTACCTTTTGTTATGGCAAAAGGCTTTTTGCATACTCTTAACATTTTAGTCAACCAATTTACATGATAGGAACCGTAAATTGGCAACACAACAAAAGAGGATCAACAAAAATCTCGACAATTACCTAAAACTACCATTCCACTTCTTTTCAATTTTGACCAAATGCTCATATACATGATCAAACCTAAAAAATAAATTAAAAAAAAATCGTTGGAGAATCATAAACTAAGAGGAATGACTTACATGCTTCTATCTTGGCAGTTTAGTTTCAGGAAGCGAACAACTGCATAATGGGACCGTCTATGTCTTCAGTTGAATGTGAGTTGAAAAGACCATTTGCAATAGCTTAAACCAACTCGGTCCCTTTCGTTATACATTCTTCACTAATTCCTCCCTAAATACCATGAAAAAAAGAAATCAGAATTTCACCCACTGAACAAAAACCCATCAACATAGTGTGATAAATTCACTATTTCACTTATGACTGGCACTTTACTGATGGGATTAATCCAAATAAAATCCCAATTTCCAAAAGTAAATTTTCAATTAATTTCTCAAAAGCAATAATTTCAAAAAGCCCAGAACTAAACAAAAATATTAACAAAAAATAGAGATATATTGAATAAGTAAAGAAAAATAACTTAGAGAAGGGGATGGAGGGGAAGCTGTGATGAGGGTCGAAGGCCATGAGATTACCCAGATCGACTTGAATATGTTGCTGCCGGGTTTCCATTGCCGCTTTCCTGCAGTTGCTTTTCATCCTCTCCATTCGACAGTCCAGATCTGCAACCCAAAAACATACAGAAACGATTAGCTTCGCGGTCGGATTATCAAATCATGCGGTTTGGAAGATTTGGGGTTCAAGATTTGGGGTTCGAGCGTGATGAGCGAAAGGGAGGAAGCCTACGGGAGAGAGACGGCGTGATGAGGGAATAGGAGGAAGGCTACGGAAGAGAGAGACCGGGTGAGAGAGAGAGAGAGAAGGGGTCTGGGAAGAGGAGGGCGTGGAGCGAAGGGGTGGGAATATTTTGTCCAAAATTATCAAAACTGGCGCTTATTTTTCACACATGCGCCAAAATTATCAAAACTTGCGCGACGAAGGTATACAATTCACGTCGCGCAAGGTATTTTTAATTTAAAAAAATAATTATAAAAATTACTGAAAATGTGGCTTTACTCATTTTAAATTTAATTTTTTTTTTACATAAAACTCACAATAATATATTTTTCTAATAAAAACCTGACTAATAAATTGGTAGCTACTTAATAAATATACATATCATTCAATTAATAAATATACGATCCAACCGTCAAACTTGTTTGTATATGCTTCGAGATCGCATATACAAAAAATCGAAAGAAAAAAAAGGTTCAGAGATCATGTAACGGGACAAAACTTTTCGACGGTTATAAACGAAAAAATCACAATTTAACGGTTATTTTAACTCCGATTTTGATGATTTTTTACAGCTACACTCCTGGATCCTATATGAATACAAGGAACTAATTCGATTGTCAATTTAAAATATTTACACAAGTGGATACCACAAAATCTTATGTTATACTTGATGAAAGTATAAATAAAATCGAAGTGTTAGGGAATCTAACGTTTTAATGAGATACGCATTGTACGAAACTAGTTTCAACGATCCAACCGTCAAACTTGTTTGTATATGCTTCAAGATCGCATACGCCAAAAATCGCAAAAAAAAAACCTTCAAAGATCAAGTAACGGGACAAAAATTTTCAACGGTTATAAACGAAAAAATCACGATTTAACGGTTATTTTAACTCCGATTTTGATGATTTTTTACAGCTACACTCCTGGATCCTATATGAATACAAGGAACTAATTCGATTGTCAATTTAAAATATTTACACAAGTGGATACCACAAAATCTTATGTTATACTAGATGAAAGTATAAATAAAATCGAAGTGTTAGGGAATCTAACGTTTTAATGAGATGCGCATTGTACGAAACTAGTTTCAACGATCCAACCGTCAAACTTGTTTGTATATGCGTCGAGATCGCATACGCCAAAAATCGCAAAAAAAAAACCTTCAAAGATCAAGTAACGGGACAAAAATTTTCAACGGTTATAAACGAAAAAATCACGATTTAACGGTTATTTTAACTCCGATTTTGATGATTTTTTACAGCTACACTCCTGGATCCTATATGAATACAAGGAACTAATTCGATTGTCAATTTAAAACATTTACACAAGTGGATACCACAAAGAAAAAGGCAATGCAAGAACCCCAAAAGAAAAACAAAAAGAAAAAAAAAAAAAAAAAAAGCTTTGCGCGACGTAGGTATACTTGCGTCGCGCAAAGTTTTTTTTTTTTTAACCTTTTTGCTCCTCCCTCTCCCTCTCCCCTGTACATGTTGTTGTTGGTTGTGCCATACGACGTCATCTCCTACATATATATATATTGTTGTAAATAATGGGTATGTTTGCCCACATGTGTATAGTAATGTGTATAGTAAAGTATCACATGTGTATACTATATACTCACAAGCTAAATAGTAATGTTTTGTAATTTTCCATTGAAGTAGCTCTATAAATAGAGCACTTCAATTGTGCATAGAAGATGAATGAGAAAAAGAAGAGAAAAATATCTAATAGCTATAATATACATTACTTATTCTGCAATAGCTTGTGTTGGTATAATACTCTGCAACTGCTTCGTTCCTGTCCCGAGTAAAGGTTATCTCTCTAAATTTTGCCTATTTATAACACGTTATCAGCACGACTCTCTAATCATTTTTCTCATTTCCCTTCACCGAAAGAAAAAAAAAATGTTTCCTCTAAGATTTTTACTGTTCTTCTTCTTCCTCTGTCTCAATTACTGGATATACCCTCGCGAAGAACTGTTTGCACCATGTTTACTTCTAGTTCTCCAACTAACAGTTACTTATATCTTTGATTTTTTGTTTGGTGTAAATCTTGACTACTAACCCACTGATTATTTATGCAATCCAAGATTGTGCGGTTCTATCGCCTATCTTGGACTGCAGATCTAATTTTACTGCAAATTTTAAGTGGAGCGGTATAATCGCCCGCTCTACCCTGCATATTTAAATTTTCCCGTTATTTAATTTTATCGCAATTTTAGGTGGTGTGAAATAATCACCCACCCTGCTTTACATATTTAAATTTTATCGCAATTTTAGGTGGTGTGAAATAATCACCCACCCTGCTTTACATATTTAAATTTTATCGCAATTTAAATTTTATTGCAATTTTAGGTGGTGCGGTATAATCGTCCACTTTGCTCTACATATTTAAATTTTCCTGCTGTTTAAAGTAGTGCGGAATAATCGCTCATCCTATACTTGTTTCGATGAGAATGGTGCGGTACAATTGCCCTTCTCATTAATTATGTAAATCTCGAGCCTGAAGTTTCGAGTACTTATCATTTTGGCCTGAAGATCAAAATGTGTAAGAACCAGAAGTTCTAACAATATATTTCTCCAGTACACATATTATTGCAAGTTCTTACACACCTCAATTTTCTTTCAGAAAAGAAAATGGCAAACTTGGCAAAGCTTGATTTCACTGCCCTGGACATTACTGGAAATAATTACCTTACCTGGGTACTGGATACCAAGATTCATCTGGAAGCAGCGAATCTTGGAGATACCATCAAGGAAGAGAGCAGCTCATCCTCTCAAGATCGGGCAAAGGCAATGATTTTTATTCGTCGTCATCTTGATGAGGCACTAAAGAGCGAGTACTTAACGGTTGAAGATCCGTTAGCCCTCTGGAATGCCTTGAGAAGCAGATACAATCACCAAACAACGGTGATTCTTCCAAGAGCTCGCTATGACTGGACTCACCTAAGGATCCAGGATTTCAAGTCAGTGGCTGAGTACAATTCGGCGTTGTTCAGAATTACCTCTCAGATGAAGCTCTGTGGGGATACTATCACTGAGGAGATGTTATTGGAAAAGACTTTTAGCACATTCCACGCATCTAACATGGTACTGCAGCAGCAGTATAGAGCGCGAGGCTTCACTGAATACAACCAGCTGATATCTGTGCTCCTGGTAGCTGAACAGAACAATGAGCTCCTGATGAAAAACCATAATTCCCGACCTACTGGATCAGCACCATTCCCAGAAGTGAATGCTGCTTCCCTTGAAAGGAATTCCATATCCTCTTGTGGCAATAATTACAAACGAGGACGTGGCCACAAGCGAGGCAGGTGGAACGGGAAAGGCAAGAACCATGGTGTCCAGTTTCACAACCAGGTTCCAAGGTATAATCCAGGCCCGAGCTTTAAAAATGCAAATCGCCAGAAAGGAAAAGCTCATACGAACACTCCTAGAAATCCTGAAGGAGGTTGTCATAGGTGTGGTGGCAACGGACATTGGGCGCGTACTTGTCGCACCCCAAAGCATCTGGTGGATTTGTATCAAGCCTTCTTCAAGGATAAGGGTGTCGAGATCAATTTACTTGACCAGGCTCAACCAATGGAAACACCTGATCCGGTAACAAATTTATCGGGACAGTTAAACACAACTCACCTGGATGTTACAGACTTTGTTAATGAAAGAGGGAATGAAGTTTATGGGTCCGATTGAATTATCTATGTTTAATGTACTCTTGTTATTTGTACTTGTGGTTTAATGCTCACATTTTTAATTCAATAAAAGTAGTATTCCAATATGAATAAACTGCTTTTTCTTTACTCAGAGATCATGGATAAAAATTATGGACATCCATTATTGAGCAAACACATTGATGTCTCAAATGATAACCCTTGCAAGGCTTGTTCCCAAGGGAAGTTGGTAATTAGACCATCACAAAATGATGAATCCCCATCATTTTTGCAAAGAATTCAAGGGGATATTTGTGGACCTATTCAACCACCTTGTGGACCATTTCGATATTTTATGGTTTTGGTTGATGCATCTACCCGATGGTCACATGTTTGCCTATTGTCTACTCGAAATGTAGCTTTTGCGAGACTTCTTGCTCAGATAATTAAGTTGCGAGCACAGTTTCCAGATCATCTCATTAAGTCCATTCGACTTGATAACGCTGGTGAATTTACGTCTCAAACCTTTGATGATTACTGCATGGCACTGGGCATTGATGTTGAACATCCTGTTCCTCATGTCCATACCCAAAATGGTTTAGCGGAGGCATTTATCAAGCGGCTTCAATTAATAGCCTGCACTCGCTCATGAAAACGAAATTGCCAGTCTCTGTATGGGGACATGCCATCTTACATGCAGCATCATTGGTTCGACTGAGACCCATAGCCAACCACCAATACTCATCAATACAACTCGTGTTTGGACATCAGTCAAATATTTCACATTTACGAGTTTTTGGTTGTGCTGTTTATGTGCCTATTGCACCGCCACAACGAACTAAAATGGGACCTCAACGCAGACTGGGAATTTATGTGGGTTTTGATTCACCATCTATCATTAGATATTTGGAACCTTTGACTGGTGATATGTTTACAGCTCGTTTTGCTGATTGTCATTTTGATGAGACAGTTTTCCCGTTGTTAGGGGGAGAAAAGACCGTTCCAGAAGAACGGCAAGAGCTAACATGGGTTGTTCCCACCTTATCTCATTTTGATCCACGAAGCACTCAATGCGAAAATGAAGTGAAAAGGATCGTTCATCTTCAAGGTATTGCTAATCAAATGCCAGATGCATTTAATGATGCTTCGAAAGTGACACAGTCATATATACCAGCTGCAAACGCACCTGCAAGAATTGATGTCCCTGTTGGACAAAATAAAGTGGCAGCGAATGATTCATCCAATGCACGCCTGAAGCGTGGTAGACCTCCAGGTTCAAAAGATTCAGCCTCTCGAAAGAGAAAGATGAGGGCACAGTTGAACCCAAATGATATCATTCAAGAAAATGAATTGATGATAAATCCACAATTCTTGATTCTGTACTTCCAGAAAAAGAAAATGTTCTTGATGAGACACATGTCCCTGAAGAAACAGAAGTACATGAAAGCAAAGAAATATCCATAAATTATGCATGTACTAATGAATTGTGGGATCGAAATGAAATAATCATCGACGACATGTTTGCATTTGCAATAGCCACTGAAATTATATTAAGTGATGATATTGAGCCCCACTCTGTTGATGAATGCAGACAGAGACAAGATTGGCCTAAGTGGAAAGATGCAATCCAGGCAGAATTAAATTCCTTGGAAAGACGAAGTGTTTTTGGACCAGTAGTCCAAACCCCGCCTAGTGTGAACCTCGTAGGTTACAAATGGGTATTCACAAGGAAACGCAACGAGAAAAACGAGATTGCAAGATATAAAGCACGACTCGTTGCACAAGGTTTTTCACAAAGACCTGGAGTTGATTATGAAGAGACATACTCTCCTGTAATGGACGCAATTACGTTTCGTTACTTAATAAGTTTGGTGATTTCAGAAAAACTTGACATGCGACTTATAGATGTCATCACCGCGTACCTATATGGAGAATTAGATACTGACATATATATGAAAGTCCCAGAAGGACTTAAGTTGCCTGAAGCAAATAACAAACCACAGGGTATGTTCTCAATCAAATTAAGGCGATCACTATATGGGCTGAAACAATCTGGGCGAATGTGGTATAATCGTCTTAGTGAGTATTTGATTAAAGAAGGATATGCCA
This sequence comes from Malus fusca, assembly GCA_035220775.1. Lineage (NCBI taxonomy): Eukaryota > Viridiplantae > Streptophyta > Magnoliopsida > Rosales > Rosaceae > Malus > Malus fusca. The sequence continues at coordinate 6,573,234 of CM069067.1, read as the reverse complement.
ACAATGTCATCTGCCCTTGTGTGTTCATTAAGAAATCAAATACTGGATTTGCTATAGTGGCAGTATATGTCGATGATATGAACCTAGTTGGAACCCCTGAAGAGCTCAACAAAACTGCTGAATATCTGAAAAGCGAATTTGAGATGAAAGACCTTGGGAAAACCAAATATTGTCTCGGCCTGCAGATCGAGCATTGTGTTAATGGAATTTTGGTCCATCAATCAGCTTACGTTGAAAAAATACTGAAGCGATTTGGCATGGACAATGCTTATCCACTTAGCACCCCAATGGTCGTTCGTTCTTTGGACATTAAGAAAGATCCATTTAGTCCAAAAGAAGATGATGAACTGGTCCTTGGTCCAGAAGTACCATATTTGAGCGCAATAGGTGCTTTATTGTATTTAGCACAATGTACTAGACCAGATATAGCTTTTTCAGTTAACTTGTTAGCCAGGTACAGCTTTGCTCCAACAATTCGTCATTGGAAGGGAGTCAAAGATGGTCTACGATACCTTCGTGGGACAACAGATATGGGTCTCTTCTACTCAGACAAGCCTACAAATGAACATATCCTTGTTGGATACGCAGATGCTGGTTTTCTCTCAGATCCGCATGAAGCCCGCTCACAAAATGGATATGTGTTCACTAATGGAGATACTGCAATTTCATGGCGATCAACGAAGCAAACGCTAGTTGCTACATCTTCCAATCACTCGGAAATAATTGCTTTACATGAAGCAAGTCGTGAATGTTCTTGGTTAAGATCAATGATCCATCACATCCGGAATTCATGTGGTCTACCTTCAAAGACAGGCACTCCAACTGTCATCCATGAAGATAATGCAGCTTGTGTCGCCCAGATGAAGGAAGGATTTATCAAAGGTGATAGGACTAAACACATATCTCCAAGATTTTTCAGCGCACATGAGCTTCAGAAGGCTAAAGTTATTGAAGTCAGACAAATCCGTTCCAATGAAAATTTAGCAGACTTGTTCACCAAATCTCTACCAAAGTGCACATTTAAGAAGTTTGTGCAGGGAATCGGATTACGTCGGCTTACAAATTTGAAGAATGCGGAATCAGGGGGAGATACAATTTAGGGGGAGCATCCATGATACATGCATGTTGTACTTTTTTTCCTTCGCTTAGGATTTTTCCCACTGGGTTTTTCCTATCAAGGTTTTAACGAGGCAACATAAGCATGCTCAACACCATCCGGGTAAAGTTGTACTCTTTTTCCTTCGCTATGGTTTTTTCCCACAGGGTTTTTCCAAGCAAGGTTTTAATGAGGCAACTGATGTTGATATGTGGGCATCCAAGGGGGAGTGTTGTAAATAATGGGTATGTTTGCCCACATGTGTATAGTAATGTGTATAGTAAAGTATCACATGTGTATACTATATACTCACAAGCTAAATAGTAATGTTTTGTAATTTTCCATTGAAGTAGCTCTATAAATAGAGCACTTCAATTGTGCAAAGAAGATGAATGAGAAAAAGAAGAGAAAAATATCTAATAGCTATAATATACATTACTTATTCTACAATAGCTTGTGTTGGTATAATACTCTGCAACTGCTTCGTTCATGTCCCGAGTAAAGGTTATCTCTCTAAATTTTGCCTATTTATAACATATATATGATTGTTTTTACCATTTTTATTTTTTGGGTTTGTGAGAAAATCAAACAAAAAGCCTTCAAGTATGGTGCTTTTTGTGTATGGGGTCAGGTCTACAAGGTCTCCATCGGAGCTGCATGGGAACTTTCATGGTCATCCAACCGTCTCGTGATCCAAGTCCTTGATGATTCAACCAACCTTACAATCAAGGTATAAAGAATCTCATCCTTTCAATGGGTCATTTTCCTTTTAGTCCATTAGCAGAGCTCCAAGGATCTCAATGTGTGCGATTTTAGACCCAATTTCTGACATGGGGTTGTTCCAATGCGCAATGTCCGAGTGGGTTTTCAACAAAATTGACAAATAAATTAATAAAAATTCATCTGAAATTGTTGCAGCAAATGGTGGAGCTGGAATGCCAGAGGTGGGCAAGCGAGGGCATAAACATAAGGTATCATATCTATTTCAATCTTGTTTCCCCCCGTATATTTATGATCGAGATAAAAAATTTCTTCGTTTCGTTTTGACAATTTCGATTACAATTTAGGGTTGATCAGCATTTTTTTGGGTGAATTATGGGTTATGTGGGATCATTTAGGTTTGTGCATGTTGTTTAATTACTTCTTAATTTGTTTCAAGTTTTGAATTTGCATCGATTTTATCTGAGCAACAATCTATCCCTAAATTAGATCAAGTTAACTAAGCAGTTTGCAGTTTCTTAGCTTTTGTTTCCCTAAACCAATCAAAATCCTTCATACTCCTAGTCATTCATTCTACTCATTCAATTGTTCAAAACCAAAACTCAACTTGTTAAAAATAAGCATTAACAAAGACACAACATTAAGTTGCTTGAATGCAGAACTCAGAAGTGCAAATTCTAGAAAATAATTAAAGAAAAACATAAATACACAAAAATAAAAAAATCCGAACATAAATGTAATCAATAAATAGTTAATTAATTAATCAAATAAATACAATACCTGAAGGTGAAGATGGTGAAGGTTGAGAGAGCTAGAGAGTCTGAAAGAGAGGTTAAATGTGAAGAAAAAGGCCCCTGTGTGTGGACTTTGTGCGACGCCATCTACGTCGCGCAAAATAGCTTTGCGCGACGCAGGTACAACTACGTCGCGCAAAGTTGTTTTGCGCGACGTAGGTGCACTTGCGTCGCGCAGAGTTGGGAAAAAAAGCGGTAAAGCATTTTCGTTTTGGCGCCAAAATCTTGCGCGACGTAGTCTACGTCGCGCAAAGTGTCTTTGCGCGACGAAACTTTGCGCGACTAAGTTTGCGTGGCGCAAAACAGCTTTGCGCGACGTAGTCTACGTCGTGCAAAGTTCCGTCGCGCAAAGCCACTTTGCGCAACGTAGGGTGTTTAGCGTCGCGCAAAAATACTTTGCGCGACGAAATTTTCTTCGTCGCGCAAACATGTTTTTGTACTAGTAGATGTTGGCGTGGGTGGGGAAGGGGTCAGGGGTTGCAGGGAAGGGGAATGAGAAGGGATCTGGGTTGCAGGGAAGGGGAAAGGGAAGGGGTCGGGGAAGATGGGTGTGGGTTTTTTTTTTTTTTTTTTTTTTTTTTTTTTAAGGGTAAATTATTATTTTAATAATTTTTTATTAATTTTTTTTTATATAGAAAATGGGCCATGTCTCAAGCCACGTTAGCATTTAACAGATGAATTAACAGACAACTGATAGGTATGAAATTGTAGCAAATTCGTAGATGAGGTATGACATTAAAACTTTTTAAAGACGAGGTATGAAATTATTAATAACCCTATAGTTAAGGTAGTTTTATGTAATTTATCCATCTATATATATATATATAAATATACATATAATTAATCTATATGTATGTGTGTATACATATAAACTGAAACATTAATGGATTTGATCCTTTACTTTCTGCTACAGGTTGAAGGACTAATCTATTCAGGCAAAAACAAAAAAGAACGAATAAAAAGAGAAAAGAAACTGGTGAGCGCAGCAGGACATGAAATAAAAATTATATTACACAGGCGGCAAAGCCTGCTCAATGCGCAATATTCGCATTATGCACAACACAGTTAAGGTAGATTTATTAAACAAATATATGTAGTTACTTTGGATAAGCCGTCTGGTAATCTACTAATCTCTGCTCCTCTACCTAGCTATAAATATGGCTCTGCACTGCCTCAAACCATCACCCACACTAAACACGTTTAGCTTCTTACTAAAGCTAATCAATTAGAATTCCATTGTTCAAAAAGGAAACATTAAGAAGGTGGAGATGGCTAAGTCTAGCAACAAAATGGCAACACTACTTAACTTGATTCTAGTGCTCTCTCTAGTTCTTATGATTTCCATTGCTGAGAGTAGAAAGCTCGGCAGTAAGAATATTTATTCCATTCATTTCATTTTCATCATCTACATACATTAATTACTTATTGCGTTTAAATTAATTCTTTTTAGTTTCAAATAAATATTAAAATAAGTTTCAAGTTTCTATATTAATGCAATGCAATGTTCCACTTGAATTTGCAGAAAAGGTTGTGGCTTGCGACTCGGTTTATGGTGCCGAAGAGGGTGATACATGTGAATCTGTTATTCAAAAGTTCCAATTGGGTGCTGACTTCTTTCTTTCAATCAACCCTAATCTCAACTGCGACAACTTTTTTGTGGGTCAGTGGCTTTGTACTGAAGGGACTATGAACTAATAAGCTGCAATAAGTTCATGCTCAGTTCAGAAAATATATGTATCATTGTACGAATAAAGAGGATGAGCTTTGACGTCGTCTAAGGCATCGTTTCTCCTCTAGTAATTGTTATTTCCTTGATGAGTTATTTCTTCACCTTGGAAACTGATGGACGTTGTTATCAGTCATTATGGCTGCAGCAACTTATTCCGTTTTATACAACACAGCAAATTAATTAAACTTTTCTAGTAGTGTTATTTGTTTTCTAGTAGTTACAAACTAGTTAATCAAAGTCGAGTGACATAACTGACTTGATCATTTCATGCGACTAATGACAACTGTTTATAATTACATTACCAAACCGAAACTTCCCAAAAACAATAGAAGGTTTTCCCAACACTATGCCTCATATACATTTATTCAAATACCGAGCAAGTCACAAAAATATCAAATTTAAAAGTAAAGACCAAATCGGATTAATAGTCCATGTAGTTATAGGGTATTCGGAATAACGACTCCATTGTAAAAGATATAGGAATTAAGCTTTTGTGGTGAGATCCGTTGGGATTCAAAGCCAAAATTGAAAGTTTAGCTAATTCTTCCGTTAATAGGTTGGTATGACTCCCCTTCATTGGAGACTGTGTGCTTCATTACATTTGAATTTACTTGGCTTACCTGGTTTTCGATTTCCAAATTAATGTGTATCTTGGTTTACAGGCTTCTTCTTCTTTATGATATGTGTTTTTTCTTTTCTTTTTTCTAACCCATTTCGTTTGAGTCGGGTTTCTCCGGAGTGTTGGGAAATTGCAAGGAAAGATGAAACAGGTTGATGAGTCCATCCAAAAAGTCATGTACTTGAACTGTTGGGGTTAGGGCTGAGGTTGCCGGAGTTTGGGATTTCCGGCGGAACATAGTTAGAGATTTGATTGGGAGTTTCTCCGTTAAAGAGCGTAATGAAAAAACGTAGTTGAAAAACGGACAACTCAATTATGGAGATAACTCGGATGGAATGTGTTTGTACCATACTTGACCAATCCCGAAACTACTGAGCACCGGTCAACGTTATACCGTCAAGGACCCAGAAGAGTTTCCCTCTAACCAGGAGGCCAATCACAGCGCGACACGTGTCGACATCAGAAGCCAATCATAGCGCGACACGTGTCAACATCAGAAGCCAATCACAACACGACACGTGTTAATGTCAGAATGAAACTAGAAACTCTCTTCTATAAATAGAGATCATTCTCTCACAATATTTCCTAATGTCATTTGTACTAAATCATTCACTAGTACTCACTAAAGGAGAGATTGAACCTATGTACTTGTGTAAACCCTTCACAATTAATGAGAACTCCTCTACTCCGTGGACGTAGCCAATCTGGGTGAACCGCGTACATCTTGTGTTTGCTTCCCTGTCTCTATCCATTTACATACTTATCCACACTAATGACCGGAGCAATCTAGCGAAGGTCACAAACTTAACACTTTCTTTTGTACCAAAGTCCTCACTGATTTTGTGCATCAACAAAATGATTTATGTAAATTGTACAAATCTTAAGAGTGGTGATAAAATCATGAGTAAGAGATCTCAACGGTTTAGGTGTTTCAATTGTGTTTTTATAAACTTTATATGTCAGTATTATTTACAATTACAATTGTTTCTTAATTGAAAACAATTGTACTACGAACTAACATCCACAAATCCTCAATTGACATAGGAAGCAATGTTTAATACTACAAAGTAAACATTAATAAAAGAAAAGCTATATGAACTGAAATGTTAGAATGAACAACTCTCCAATCAGTTGTTATAATTGAAAGGTTTGAACCATCAACTCTATAATCTGTTAGAATCAATATGTCTTCAAATGGTTCATTTGAAAAAATTGAGACCCTTATGAATCGAAAGGTTCAAATCTTTCATTTGAAAAAATTGAAACCGTTATGAACTGAAATAAAGGAGAATAAGATGAAACGCGGATGAAAATTTTGACCGAATTTGGTACAATTTGAATGAAAAAAGTTGATCAATTGAGTTTCATTTTTCAAGTTGAAAATTTTATAAAAATGAATCAATTACGGTGAGTGTTGTGGTGGTTCAAGGTCCTGCCAACTAAGGGCCTAAGTGGACATCCGGCATGAAATCCTTTCATATAAGCCAGAGGCGATCATCTTTCGCTCGCGGAGATGCATCATCAGATTTCCGGCCATTATCTGGCGCAGTTTGGGTTGTTTTTCAGAGTGTTGGGAATTGCAGGGAGAGACGAAACCAGACATACAAGTCTATCCAAAAAGTCACCTACTCGAACTGTGGGAGGATTCTCTCCGGATCAACTTTGTGAGGATATTAAGAATTCCCACGTCCTAACCGTTCATCGTATATCCCACGGTCAATTTTCGTCAGGTAATATTTATGTTTAATTTTAAATAAAAAAATCAAATAATTGCAAACTGCACAATGCACAATCCTTATAAGATGTGGATCATAGGATTCCCGCAATTTGGATCCGGATGGGATCCAAATCCTTATAATACACAGGCGGCTAAGCCTGCCCAATGATATTCGCATTATGCACAACACAGTTCAGATAGATTTATTAAACAAATATATGTAGTTACTTTGGATAAGCCGTCTGGTAATCTTTGCTCCTCTACCTAGCTATAAATATGACTCTGCACTGCCTCAAACCATCACCCACACTAAACACGATTAGCTTCTTACTAAAGCTAATCAATTAGAATTCCATTGTTCAAAAAGGAAAAATTAAGAAGGTGGAGATGGCTAAGTCTAGTAACAAAATGGCAACACTTCTTAACTTGATTCTAGTGCTCTCTCTAGTTCTCATGATTTCCACTGCTGAGAGTAGAAAGCTCGGCAGTAAGAATATTTATTCCATTAATTTCATTTTCATCATCTACATACATTAATTACTTATTGCGTTTAAATTAATTCTTTTTAGTTTCAAATAAATATTAAAATAAGTTTCAAGTTTCTATATTAATGCAATGCAATGTTCCACTTGAATTTGCAGAAAAGGCTGTGGCTTGCAACTCAGTTTATGGTGCCGAAGAGGGTGATACATGTGAATCTGTTATTCAAGAGTTCCAATTGGGTGCTGACTTCTTTTTTTCGATCAACCCTAATATCAATTGTGACAACTTTTTTGTGGGTCAGTGGCTTTGTACTGAAGGGACTGTGAACTGATAAGCTGCAACAAGTTCATGCTCAGTTCAGAAAATATATGTATCATTGTATGAATAAAGAGGATGAGCTTTGATGTCGTCTAAGGCATCGTTTCTCCTCTAGTAATTGTTATTTTCTTGATGAGTTATCTTTATCTTGTAAACTGATGGATGTTGTCATCAGTCTTCAGTGTTTAATGCAATGTCGCCCAGCTGCATGGGCTATATATATGGCTGCAGCAACTTATTCCTTTTTATATAACACAGCAAATTAATTAAACTTTTCTAGTAGTGTTCTTTGTTTTCTAGTAGTTGCAAACTAGTTAATCAAAGTCGATTGACATAACTGACTTGATCATATCATGCGACTAATGATAACTTTTTACAATTACATTACCAAACCGAAACTTCCCAAAAACAATAGAAGGTTTTCCCAACACTACGGCTCATATATATTTATTCAAATACCGTGCAAGTCACAAAAATATCAAATTAAAAAGTAAAGAAAAATCGGATTAATAGTCCATGTGGTTATGGGGCATTCGGATTAATAGTCCATGTGGTTATGGGGCATTCGGATTAATAGTCCGTTGGGATTCAAAGCCAAAATTCCGTTAATAGGTTGGCGTGACTCTCCTTCATTGGAGACTGTGTGCTTCATTACATTCGAATTTTCTTGGCTTGCTTGGTTTTTGAATCCAAATTAATGTGCATCATGGTTTACATGCTTCTTCTTATTCATGATATGTGTTTTTTATTTTTTTCCTGACCCATTTCGTTTGGGTCGGGTTTCTCCGGAGTGTTCGGAAATTGCAAGGAAAGATGGAACAGGTTGATGAGTCCATCCAAAAAGTCATGTACTTGAACTATTGGGGTTAGGGCTGAGGTTGACGGAGTTTGGGATTTCCTGCAGAACATAGTTGGAGACTTGATCAGAAGTTTCTCCGTTAAAGAGCGTCATGAAAAAACATAGTTGAAAAACGGACAACTCAATTATGGAGATAACTCGGATGGAATGATTTATGTAAAATGTACAAATCTTAAGAGTGGAGATAAATCATGAGTAAGGGATCTCAACGGTTTAGGTGTTTCAATTGTGTTTTTATAAACTTTATATGTCAGTATTATTTATAATTGTTTCTCAAAAGAACAATTGTATTACGAACTAACATCCACAAATCCTCAATTGACAAAGGACAAAGCAATGTTTAATACTACAAAGTAAACATTAATAAAAGAAAAGCTATATGAACTGAAATGTTAGAATGAACAACTCTGCAATCAGTTGTTATAATTGAAAGGTTTGAACGATCAACTCTGCAATCTGTTAGAATCAATTCGTCTTCAAATTGTTCATTTGAAAAAATTGAGACCCTTACGAATTGAAAGGTTCAAATCTTTCATATGATAAAATTGAAACCCTTATGAACTGAAATAGAGGAGAAGAAGATGAAACACGGATGAAAATGTTGACCGAATTTGGTACAATTTGAATGAAAAAAGTTGATCAATTGAATTTCATTTTTCAAGTTGAAAATTTTATAAAAATGAATCAATTACGGTGAGTGTTGTGGTGGTTCAAGGTCCTGCCAACTAGGGGCATAAGTGGACATCCGGCATGAAATCCTTTCAGCAAAGCCAGAGGCGATCATCTTTCGCTCGCAGAGGTGCATCATCAAATTTCCGGCCATTATCTGGCGCAGTTTGGGTTGGTTTTCCAGAGTGTTGGGAATTGCATGGGAGAGATGATGAGTAGAATTTATATTATATATTTAACCCTATTCTTAGTATATTTTGGTTAATATTTTGGACGAATTTTGATACTTTGAATTGTATTTCTAATATAGGACTTTCAACTTCTTATGGAGCAAAATATGGTCAAATGGACGAATTTTGGAGTAATTCTAGTTGGAGGACGTTCGTGAGTCACTTAGCTTAATCGTGTCAAAATATCAGATTTTTCCACCAAGCGGTTATTTTCTGGCAATAAAATAAATGAGCGATGCGCAGTACTGAAATAGTGACGTTTTGGGCTTGAATTGCATTTTTGGAGCCCAAAATGACCTCGGATGGGTTGTGGCCTTCTGGAGATGTGTTCAGAACGTCTTGATCTTCAAAACAAGCTATCATGGGCTGGATTTGGAGGATATCTGAGGCTAAAACGTGGCTGGACAAGTGCTTCGAAGATTCTCCTAGTTTAATTCGGACTTTATTTTCTAAGATATTTTATTATTATTTAGTTTCCTAGTTGGAATAAGATACCTATGTCTTAGGGTTTGTGCGATGGCTTAGCAGATATATTGCTTTGCCGTCTACATTTTTTCTCCACACTTATTATTATTCAACTTCAGAGACAAAAAACTTTGCTAGGGTTCTTGGAGATTTTCTACTTTAAGGTGTTTTCATTCCTTTTATTCTTAATAATATTTTCTATGATTTCAATTATGAATATGCGTAACTAATTCCTTTTGTTAGGGCGAAGCCATGAGCCTTAGCATGAATATCTGATTTTTATTTAATGGCTTATGATTGATTGCATGCATACTTTGAATTATTGATCACTATGATTAAAACTATCTAATTGTCTTAATGCCTAATCACCATTAGGATCTTTAGAAAAGTAATTTGATGCAATTTTGGTCGGAATTTTCCTTGAAATTGATGCTGGCTTTTTGTGATTAATAATTGTAATTTCATTTAGGATGAACACCACGTCTTAAGGGTTGCATGGTTTTTCAAAGGGTTTTCATAAAGCATAATGAGTCTCTCATGTTCAGATTTGATCCGAACGTCCGGACGGGTTGCATGTTAGATATACATTCTATGTTGGAGGTTCCAAGTAGAATATAAATTAGGAAAACATAACCTTCAAAGTGGCATGTGTAGATTATGAGTAATTGGTTAAAATACATAGGATTGTTAGGTGATGGTGGAACCCTAGTACTCTTATAAATTGGTATTTAAAACTCTTTTCTTTTGTAATATTAGTTTTTAATTAAATTTCGTTTTTAATATTATCCAATTTCATAATCTCTTTTCTCAATTTTTAACTCTAAGTATTTAATTAGGAATTGTTTCTACATAAATTATCCAAATAGTCCTTGAGGAGAACGACTTTGCATGAGCATCTATACTACAACATCATTGTATTCTTGCAAGTATTTCATGTGATTTTGACCCTATTTGCATAGATGTTAAAAATTCTATCAAGAGACGAAACCAGCCCTACAAGTCTATCCAAAAAGTCACCTACTCGAACTGTGTGGGGCTAAGGTTGAGGTCTTCCGGCGAGAATTAGTTGGAGATTTGAATTGGGAGTTGCCGTTGACTTGTTCCAGAGTTGTGAAAAAAGATGATCAGATGAAATGAACAACTTGTGGATGAAAACATTTATGTAAATTGTAGAAAAATCTTGAAATTGTGGTGATGAAATGAAGAATATTGATGAATAAGTGATGGCTGTTTTTAGTATTTCAAATATATAAATGAATACACAAATCCCTATTACAGGGTAGATTAAGAACGGCCTTACAAATTTCTCCTCTTGATTTCTTTTAGTCCTCCTCCTCTCTTTGGATGACTATGTCTCCTCTTGTTTCTTCTCATTAATAGTTTAACTTCAGTCTATTTTATTGTTTCTTCAATTAAATTTTGATCATAAGACAGTAATTATTCAGTCAATTCTTATATACTAACTAATTAATACATGCATTTAGTTGATTCCAGTGTCTCATACACACACACACATATATATGTGTGTGTGTGTGTCTACATATAAACTAAAATATTAATGGATTTTGATCCTTTACTTTCTGCTATAGCTTGAAGGACGACTAAGCTATTCAGACAAAAACAAAAAAGAATGAAGAAAAAAAGTAAAAAAATGTTGAGCGCAGCAGGACATGACATATAAATTATACAGAAAACTTCATTTTAATCCTTGGCAAAGATGCCTTTTTGATTAAAACCATGAGTAAGATCAAAATCTAATTTTAGTCCCTTGATACATTAATAACCTCATTTATTAATTATATTTTGATTTTTTTAATTATTTATCTTTTTCTTTCTAATTTTTAATGTATTAATTTTATTTCATTATAATTTTTATTTTCATTTCATTCATCGTAATATATTTTGTTGTGAACATTTAGATAAACTAATTTTTGTTATACAATATATTTTGATGTACTTTATTTTCTTCATTTAGGTATATTAAATTCATTATAATACATTTCGGTGCATACATTTAGGTACACACATTTCGGTACATACACTTCGATACAAACATTTAGGTACATTAATTCAATATAATACATTTTCGGTACTAACATTTCAGTGCATACATTTAGGTACATTAATTTAATATTAATACATTTCGGTGCATATATTTCGGTGCATACATTTCGGTACTAACATTTAAATATATTAGTTCAATATAATATATTTCGGTACTAACATTTAGGTACATTAATTGAGTCTTTCAAGTTTGAAGAATGTTAAATAAAATTAAAAAATTAAAAAACTCTTTTTTGGTCAAAAAATAAATTAAATTTTGTGTATTAATAAATTTAAATATTTAATGGGAGACATTAAATAAAATGCACATTAATTATTTTGAATTAAGGGCACATTAGGGACTAAAATCAATATTTAATCTAACACCAGGTTTTTTTTAAATTTTAATCTTCTTGAGGGATTAAAGTTCAAAAATCCCATTATACTACGGAAGAGATCCAAATCCTTATAATACACGGGCGGCAAAGCCTGCCCAATGCCCAATATTCGCATTATGCACAACACAGTTCAGATAGATTTATTAAACAAATATATGTAGTTACTTTGGATAAGTCGTCTGGTAATCTTTGCTCCTCTACCTAGCTATAAATATGGCTCTGCACTGCCTCAAACCATCACCCACACTAAACACGATTAGCTTCTTACTAAAGCTAATCAATTAGAATTCCATTGTTCAAAAAGGAAAAATTAAGACAGTGGAGATGGCTAAGTCTGGCAACAAAATGGCAATACTTCTTAACTTGATTCTAGTGCTCTCTCTAGTTCTCATGATTTCCATTGCTGAGAGTAGAAAGCTCGGCGGTAAGAATATTTATTCCATTAATTTCAGTTTCATCATCTACATACATTAATCACTTATTGCGTTTAAATTAATTCTTTTTAGTTTCAAATAAATATTAAAATAAGTTTCAAGTTTCTATATTAATGCAATGCAATGTTCCACTTGAATTTGCAGAAGAGGCTGTGGCTTGCGACTCGGTTTATGGTGCCGAAGAGGGTGATACATGTGAATCTGTTATTCAAAAGTTCCAATTGGGTGCTGACTTCTTTCTTTCAATCAACCCTAATCTCAACTGCGACAACTTTTTTGTGGGTCAGTGGCTTTGTACTGAAGGGACTGTGAACTGATAAGCTGCGACAAGTTCATGCTCAGTTCAGAAAATATATGGATCATTGTATGAATAAAGAGGAGAAGCTTTGATGTCGTCTTAGGCATCGTTTCTCCTCTAGTAATTGTTGTTTTCTTGATGAGTTATCTTTATCCTATAAATTGATGGACGTTATCATCAGTCTTCAGTGTTTAATGCAATGTCGCCTAGCTGCATGGGCTATATATGGCTGCAGCAACTTATTCCGTTTTATATAACACAGCAAATTAATTCAACTTTTCTAGTAATGTTCTTTGTTTTCTAGTAGTTACAAACTAGCTAATCAAAGTCGAGTGACATAACTAACTTGATCATATCATGTGACTATATGATAACGGTTAATAATTACATTACCAAACCGAAACTATCCCAAAAACAATAGAAGGTGTTCCAACACTACGGCTCATATAAATGTATTCAAATACCGAGCAAGTCACAAAAATATCAAATTAAAAAGTAAAGTCCATATCGAATTAATAGTCCATGTGGCTATAGGGTATTCGGAAGAATGCCCCGTTGTAAAAGATATAGGAATTAAGTTTTTTTAGTGAGCTCTGTTGGGATTCAAACCCAAAATTGAAAGCTTAGTTAATTCTTCCGTTAATAGGTTGGTGTGACTCCCATCCACCGATGATTGTGTGCTCCATTACATTCGAATTTTCTTGGCCGCTTGCTTGGTTTTCGATTTTCAGATTAATGTGCATCCTGGTTTACAAGTTTGTCCTTCTTCATGATGTGTGTTTTTTCTTTTTTTCCTGACCCATTTCTTTTGGTGCGCCTTTGCAGCTTGTTTTGCAGGTTTAGACTTTCTAGGTTTTCCTTTAGAGGTTTTAGGCTTTACATTCCCTCTCTTTTCTTGTATTTTGTTTGTTTTCTTAAGAGGGGTCAGGTCTATGTCTCACCCTCTTTTCTTGTATTTTTCATTTTATTATTATTTCTTATATTATCAAGAGTAAGGTTTATGCATCATGACTAGGTGTAACTTCTTTTTCTGATACAATAAAAAAATTTCCTACTATTGAGGTTTCCCTAAGAAAGAAAGAAAAATCCATGTATATATGAATATCTAAGGAAAAAAAAAAACCTTAGCAGCTAGCATAAGGAAATGGATGGTGAGTCAATTTCATATTATATATTTTACCCTATTCTTAGTATATTTTGGTTAATATTTTGGAAGAATTTTGATACTTTGAATTGTATTTTCAATATAGGACTTTCGACTTCCTCTGGAGCAAAACAGGACCAAATGGACAAATTTTGGAGTAATTTCAGTTGGAGGACGTTCGCGAGTCACTTAGCTTGATCATATCAAAATTTGGGATTTTTCCACCAAGCTGTTATTTTCTGGCAATAAAATAAAGGAGCGATGCGCGTTGCTGGAAAATGACGTTTCTGGGCCTAAACTGCGTTGTTGGAGCCCAAGATGAATGGAGAAGAAGAACAAAATATCTTACACATCGGTCATGTAAATAAGGAAAAGAGAGAAGGTATTAAACCCGGTAATCTGGGCAATGCAAGGTAAATATCTAATTTGGATACAGTCACGCAATTACCCGCATTGATACTACTATGTCAAGATTTCAGCAAGATGGGTCAACAACAACTCACAAACTAACCTATACCTTTCCCATCATATATCTTACCACATGCACAACATGGCATGTACAAGGATTTTATCATAAAAGTCATCGACGTAATTAGAAGTTGAACCATTCAATATAAGTCATATTTAAACTTATCAATTATTCAATGTGAAATTCTTGTATTTTTAAAAATCATCACATAAATAAGCTTAAATCTAATTTAGTTACAAACTAGCTAATGAAAGTGGAGTGACATAATTGACTTGATGTATGTCATGGAGTGAAATATTTTGCAGTATTTCATGTTAGGAAACAACAAGAAATAGAGACAAATGGGCGAGCAGGACATAGCAAATAATACAGAGACAGCTAAGCCTGCCCAATGCGTGATATTCCCAAAACACACAACACAAAATTGCTTAAACAAAAATATATTTGCTTTGGGAAACCAAAGCAAACACACTAGAAAATGGACGTTAGCCAAGCCGGCTTCTAAATAGGCATACCATCTCTACCTATAAATATAGCTTTACACTCTCATCAAATCATCACCCAACACACTAAACACACTTGTTTTTTCTCATCATCTCCTTTGCTGAGGGCAGCCAAATAGGCACCAGTAAGTTTTATGGTATTAGAATTTTAATTATCGAATTATAGATGATAATCACGTATCATTGTTTTTTTTTTAAGGAGCTGCTATTGGGACTCTAGCAAGTATCATGCATTGCACACTCCCCTCCCCTGTGTAAAATACAAAACAAGGGGAAAATGCAGATTGACTTTTTAAGAGTGCTAACGACAGTTTTCTTTGTGGGATTATAAGGGATATTTATATGTTGCATTTTGTGTTTGATTCCTGTTTTATGAATATTTGATGGTGTAGTTGGGTTTGGGGGTGTGAAAGCAACTGCAAGATGCCAAAAATTTTATGGGGTAGAATCTGGGGATACTTGCAATGGAATCATGGACAAGTTCAAGCTGAGTGCTCACTTCTTTGCAATCAACCCTAACGTCAACTGCAACACCATCTTTGTCGGTCAATGGCTTTGTATTGCTGGAACAGCAAAATAAGTTGGGAGCCTGAAGAGGGAGAGTTCGAGTTCAAGAAAAATAAATGCACGAATAAATAGAGCACAAGCAAGCATCAGTGTTCTTTCCAGATTTCACTTTTTGTTTAAAGTTTTTCAATTTTGTTGAAAAATAAATAAATAAAAAGACGTTGTTGAATCTTGTTGTTATGCTGAGCTTTGCCTCTTTATTTATTTATTTATTTTTAGGGAGCTTTATATATAGAGACAAAAACTTTTATCACATTTTAAGAAATTCCACTAGTTTTTAAACATGTCAAGAAGAGACAAAAATATAAAAACAACTAAAGTCCAGCCCAAAAACATAGAAACAATGTTTTGAATATCAGTCATACCTCTAAGGCTCTAGGATTGTTAATAGAACTCAACTCTCACAACACCAACAAAATTAATAAGTGTCATGAGCTCAACCCATCCTCGACTATTTCTGCAGAATCAGTTTTGAAACAATATGTAGAATCAATTACTATCATTTATTACTAGAACCAGTTCAACCCGTTCTCGACCATTTTTGCAGAATCAGTTCAACCTGTCATCTACTATTTTTGCAGAATCAATTCAAACCGTCTTCGATCATTTTTGCAGACCCAGTCCTCGACCATCTTTGCAGAATCAGTTCTCGACCATTTTTGCAGAATCAGTTTAACCCGTTCTCGATTATTTTTACAGAATTAGTTCAACCCACAACTCCAAAACCCAAAATACAAACCCCAAAACCCCAATACCCTAACCCCTAAAACCCAAACCCTAAAGCCCTAAAACCCAAGCCCCTAAACCCCTAAGTCCCTGAACCCTAAACACCAAAACCCTAAACCCTTAAAAACCCTAAAACCCTAAACCTACCCTAAACCCTAAAATAACCCTAAACCCTAAAACTCTAAACCCTAAACCCTTAAAACTCAAAAACCCTAACCCAAGGTTGTGCCATCACGGATAGGATTGCCAAGCAAATTGTGTATAATAAAGAGAAATTTAGTACCGATCATAAACGAAAATAAAAAAGATTAACCATTGAACTCTTGTTTCTTGATCTCCCTTCCTACTGGTTTTGATCCAGGTTAAGGATAGAATTACAAAGACACGTGATACATGTAGTGAAGGATACGTCTATTGACCGGTAAGTATGTACAGAAAACGAGGGTAAGTGTTATTTACACAATGTTGCTAAATTTGTGAAATAACATTATATAGTACATGCTCCAATTTCCATAACCTAATTAAATGTGCATTTTCCAATTCAAACACATCCGACAATGGGTGGAAGATGATTGATTAGTCATTTCAGAATGTAACCGTATTGTTGTATTTAGTTGACGTTAGATGAGTGTGATTTATTATTTTATTAAACAAATTTTGAAATTCGGATTCACATCTAAAAGTAATCATTGTGTGTTGAAATATTTGGTACTGTCAATTCGTACATTGGTAGGCGAAACGAGTGCATCAATGGTCCGGCCCCAACAATCAGTCAGGAAGTGAAAGACAAACTCCTGGGAGTCCTTTGGTGTTTTTAGCCACGTAAATATGGCAGCCTGTCAATATTACTGTCACTCGTGGTAAGTTAAGAGAAGTGTGTGAATAATATCATCCGATAAATTAACGAAAACGACAAACATAACAAAAATGATGAACCTTAATCTGAGAGCAAAAGCCGAACGGGCTGCATACTTTAACAAATTAACAACCTGATTGTCTTCTCTATAAATATTGTGTACAAATAAAACTCCAGTAATTCAGCATAACCCAATGTACCATTGAAGGAGTTTTGTACAAGTGAACGAAAGTGGATTTGTCTTCAATCCAACAGACAGTCCCTTAAGTTGGGCCACATCTGATGAAGTGCAACGGAAGCTCACTGCTTGGAGAAGAATAACTCAACTGACATACGCTTCAAGATTTGACTGGCAAATTACAATTGAAGATGAACAGAAAAATAGGCTTGCTGAGCAATGGTAGACAAATGGTCCTTATCTTGCCTCAATTCTCGAATCTAAGTACAGGTTGAAAAACAGAGTAAGGATAATGAACATAAAATAATAGCAAATTGACTAATAAACTGGCTACAAACATATGCAAAAGGTAAAAACGAATCTGTCCAAAAAAACGAGAGAAAACATTCAATCTCGTATAGAAAACAAACTTTAACTCAAATCGGAGCGTCTATAGGAGCCGTTTAGCATCCAACGGCTACGATTACATGGGAGTATCAGGCTGGCCCCAACGTCTAAATTTCTTCCCAACGGTCAAAAATCTCAAAATACAGAGAAAATCAATATCCTCTCTCTCTCTCTCTCACATCCAAGAATCGCAAATCAGCAGTTACAGTACAAAAACCCGTCATCTAATCTTCCATATCCTCCTAAAATCGTTCGAACCCAGTGAGCGAAAATGAGTGTTGTTGAATACCCAGACGCCATTAACGCACCAGACCTTCAGGTTTGGAACAACGCCGCCTTCGACAACGAAGACTCCGAAGGCGGCTCCTCCGTCGTAAAAGCTTCCTGGTCCGAGCTACTGCAACCCCTTTCGCTGAATCGTTCTTCCGAGTCGTTTGATTCGGGTTGCAGCAAAGAGAATCTGAGCCCAGAGATTCTGAAAACCCCTGTCTGTGTCAAATCTTCGGTGCCCTTCAAGCCGCTGGACACAAATACGAATCTTGAGCCCATCTCCGTGGTCGCGAAGAAGAAGGGTATTGGGGAGGTTGAAGAAAGAGAAGAGAAAGTTCGAGATGCGGGAAAGATCGATGCTGAAATTGAAGAGATTGAGAAGGAGATTAGTCGATTGAATTCGATGCTCGAAGCACTTAAACTCGAAAAGGCTGAGAGAAACGAGAAGGCGGTAGAGAAGCGAGGAAGGGTTGTGGCGGCGAAGTTCATGGAGCCGAAACAGAGTGTGAATAATTTGGACGGGTTGAAAAAGATTGAGTCTTTGATGATGAGTGTGAGGCCAAAGGTTAATCGGAGAGGAATGAGTTTGGGGCCCTCTGAGATTATAGCTGGAGCAGGATTTCGGAGGCCGAGTAAGCTCGAGATCACCCCTGTTCAGGCAACGCAGAGTCGCCGGAAATCTTGCTTTTGGAAGCTTCAGGACATTGATGAATTGAGGGCTACAAAAGAGCGGGGCAAGAGTTTGAGTTTGAGCCCGAAATCACGGAAAACTGTGTCCAAGGTTCAAGCTCCTAAACAGGCTGCGACTACTGTTGGAGGGTCTAAGAGACCTGTGAAGAAGGAAGACAAAGTTCTTGCATCAATTGTACCCAAGAAGCTTTTTAAAGACAGAGCCGAGAAGTCTGCGCCCGCCAAGAAGACACCATTCAAGCCTGGGAGGGTTGTGCCTAGCAGGTACAATCAGATAGGGAATTCGGCAGTGAGTGATGGCCGGAAGCGGTCTTGGCCCGAGGATGACAAGGATGACAGCAAGAGGTGTGACAAGAGGCGGGTATCCTTGGCAGGGAAGCCGCGTGGCATTGGCCGTGAAATGTCCTGGAGTCAAGGACCGGAGTGCCGGGTGAAGAAGAGGTGGGAGATTCCAAGTGAGGTAGTGGTGTACCAAGGTGCGGCGGAGGATGGTAAGTCACCTTCAGTTGTTGCTGAGATAAGAGATGTGCTTCCAAAAATTAAGACTGTCCGATGTGGTATTGATACTCCGAGGGGTTCGGGGCCAGCCAAAAGGGTTGCTGAATTGGTTGAGATGAAATCCTACTTTAGCACCAATGGGGAGGTTTGCCAGGGATTGAATTTTGCAGAAGCGGATGCTGAGGAAGAATAAGTGGAATCGCCGAGGAACTTCACCTCCACTGAAATTGTTAATTTTTGTTCTGAAATTTAGCTTGATTTTCGGTTAGCCATAACTCTTGTTATGGAGTAACTATGCATTTTGTATTGATTAATCGGGTTTGTAAGTCTGGTTTCTCTGCTATGCAATAATTGATGAATCTACCTTTCTTGCTTCCTAGCAAGATGAGTTTGTTTCAGCCTTTACAATCTGAGTTATCAGTCTGCTCATAAAACAGTTTCACTCAAAGAAAAATGTCGAATTTGAATCATGTTTGATACAAATCATTCGAAAATAGGCAAAGAAAGTGATTTAATAGATACTATACCAATTGACAATAGCGAGAGACCTTCAAATCGAAAACCGAATAGTCTGCTAAAAACAACAATTTTGCTCGAAGAAAACTGTCGAAATTTGAGTCATGTTTGATACAGCATTTCGAAAACGAGCAAGGGAAGTGAACGGCAGATTCAAAGCACTATACCACTACTGTTTGCTCCCTAAATTTGCCATGGGTCTCGTTGGCATGCCGGGAATTTACTCAAACATGAAATTGGTGGGTGCGGGCATGCCACTACTAGATGCTGCTAGTAGACGGGATCTGAATGATTGAGGTTGCGCCTGAGTTTGACTTCAAACCAAGTGATTGTGCCATTGAGTGGGAGTGGCTCAAATCAAGGTTCTTTGTTTGCCTTAAATATAAGGACTTTACTTATATGGAGATATTGAACAATATGTAAATGACAGGGTTGCTAAAAGTGTGAATGACTGAGGAAAGTAAATGATTGGTGTTGTACATAAATGTATTTATTCAAAGTACAAAGCATTCTAAGTATAGAGGGATGCCAAACTGAAAATGAGTTGTATAGAAAATACAAAGGAGATCGATACTACTAGTGAGCAGCAAAGCTAATAAACAAGGAAAGCAATGGATGCTTGGCTAAAGCTAAATGTCTACAAGGAAGCTGATGAGCTAATTTGAGTATAGTTGATTGATTGGTTGTTTGAGTGTCCATAATCCTTCTGCCCCTATTTCTTTATATAGAGATCTGAAAGAGCCCCCTTGCTGAGAACAATGAACTTGCCCGAAAGAAGCTTGGCCAGCTTGCATTGTGAAATAATATTAAAAGGGGAACTTGCATTTCCACCACATGTTTTCACCACTTGCAATAAACTAGTAATTAAAAGAAGCAAGTTAGCCTCTTTCACCATGTATCCTCTGTCAGAATGTCTGTGTCTTCCCATCCACTTGCATTAGGAAAATATGCAATTGTTGTTTAAGCAAAGCTCTTGGCAAACCTCCACCACCCAAACAAATGGGAAAAATAATATTATAATGTCAAATAACTCCACTTGCAGCTAAATATCTTTCCAAGTTAGCCTTCTTGCACATTAATCCTCCAAATGCCATATTTTACCCAAATAGCCCAAATAAGTGAAATGGTGCACATTTTAGGTGCAAACAACTACACCAAACTATATCTCCCACTTCTAACTACTTACAATCGTTCATGTCGTTTGAAATTCATAGGACCAACAAGCTCCAAACTACACGAATTCATCTCCTGCATTAAACTCAATGCCATGTCCATCTTCTTCAGGTTCGTGATTAGCAATTGATAAACATACAAGGAAGGACGAATCCCTCGCCTTCATCTCATCGAAGAATCGGCATATACAGTATGGACTGGCATGGTTTTATGAAGTAATGCTAGACCTCTCCTACTGCTAACGTATGCAATGCAAGTGAGAAGAAATTAAAGTATACAGAGTTTCATTTGAAATAAAATGCCAAAGATGTTCCATGTACCGTAAAATACAATCGGCAAAGAGAAAACGACAAAATCCTTCCAAAACAAAGCTGAATAGAAACTATGCAAGCTTGTATAAAGATGTATGTTAAAATAACATAAATTATATGTACATGATGTTTGTTCTTTATTAAAAAACAGACGCACATCAATATTTTAAAAAATATATCGATATTGGCAGTCTATTATTTTCTTTAATTAAAGAACGGACGTCATTTTCATGAACAGACATGGTCTTGAAAGTCACAACAAGAATCTTGGACAAAGAGGAACGTTGATGAAAAAGCCTAGAGGCTGTCTCAAAGAAAGAATGTCCCCCATTGCGAAACCCAAAATTTTCTGTTTCTGATTCTTTATGGGAAGAAAAGGTTTAGACAGTTACAATGGCGGAATATATTTTTCTTTGATTTAGAGAAATACGAAAACTGGGGAGCGACAGATTCTAATGGCCGGGGTATGCGAGGGTCCGAGGTCTAAAGGTTAATCGGACAAACCGCTGGTTGACTTGTCAAACCGGAGAGTTAGGAACATAGTAAAGTTAAAAGTGAATAATATCATGAGTGTTTTATTAAAACTTTCTATAATAAAAAAATCAAAAGAAAACCACCTCACCACATGGGAGATTTTTCAGTGTGCATGTATCACGGGATAATAATCATATGTACTTATATAATTGGAGGAACACTTGAAAAGAAAAAAAAACTTCTCGCTACTTAATAATAATAAGTGTTGTACTGCCTCGTGTTGAAGAATCTCTCCACATAGGGGAAGTCAGCTACTAACCAATTTTTTAAAATCATTAACTGTAAATTAGGTTTTTTGTTTCAAATAAAATTAAAATATAAAAAAATAATAATAAAGATTAAGCTAAAAAAGGAGCAAATTGCAACCCGCGTTCACGTGGCATTCATTCGGTCAGTCAGTCATTTACATTCCACAACTCTTTCGCGAGATTTGTCATTAAAGCATCTCCAGAGGTGGTAACATTTGGGGAGATGGATTGTATGTCCTCCCCATCTCATGCCCTTCCCATCATTTCTTATTTTTGTAGTCACGGTTAAGCCACGTTAACATTTTATATTCTTATTGTTTTTTTATCTTATTATTTCTATAAAAAATATCAATATAAAATGTTAACGTAGCTTAACTGTGACCACAGAAAATAGGAGGGGATGAGAAATGCATGGGATGCGAGGGCAAACAATCCATCTCCAACATTTGGATAGCAAAAGCTAGATTAGCTATGCTGCGTTTTTTCCAAGAAAGTAACAACCTGATTAGCAAATTAAAGAATTAGCAACTCCAACAGGATCCTCTCTGGATCCTTTTGGTGATGATCCTGGAAATTCGTGAGTCGTGTCCATTTATTATGGAGTGTACGATCAGTTTTTATCAAGTACTGCTTATGTTTATTTTTAAATAAAAATATTTAAAATGATTTTTGACTGTACGATGTATGATGAACGGACACAATTCACGAAGTCCCAAGATCCTCACAAAAAAGATCCGTCGATGATCCGGACTCTTAGCAACTTACTTTGTATATTTACAAGTTCATTTGCTACTTCTAGTTATCAACTTTTCCAAGTTAGCAACTTTTAAAGAGAAATTTTGCTGACTCTTGGAAATGCTCTTATTCTAATCAAATATGTATCATGTGAGTCTGTGACATTGTGTTGATATTGTACGTGCCATAAAAGAATCCAATTATTTGCCCGAAATTCTCATTCAATAGAATGTATAGAACAACAAATTTACTGCAGCCAGTTCGACATATCGCACATTCAGAAGAATTGATAAAACAACCAATCTACTGCAGTAAGGGCGACATTCGCACATTCAGAAGGATTTGATAGAACAACATATTTAGTACGTTCGACATTTCGCACATTCAGAAGAATGTACAAAAGAACATATTTACTGCGGTAAGTTTCGACATTTTGACAGTAAACGAATCGCATAAACAAATGCAAACACTCATCATGGCACAACAGTGAACCTAGCTAAATAAGGATAACAATTTACGTGTGCCAGAAATGCGCTTTGCCCTCTTCAAATACGGCTTGAATCTCTCCCGAAAATGAATCTCCTGGTCCAGTCCGATACCACAAGAACCCTAGTGCGCCAGCTCACTTGCTTGCTGAATAACGAAAACATCGTATTAAATCAGATTCAATTGTGCGCGTATTGTATTACAACTTACAACAAGTAAGCAGATGAGGAATACCTTGCATATACAGAATACCAGAGCCATTGTGTGCTATGACCCATGGAAACCCAGTCTCCGGGTAGCTCCGCTGCTGCTTGCTCTCCCCCCAACGGAGCAAATTGCCCGAAATGCTTGTACCTAGTGATTCACAGGTTACCGTTAACACATTGGTTAGAAAAATAAAAAGAAAGCAAATGAGATATATAGTATGAACTTGATATTGTGCATTGTGTCAAATCAAGAATCGTCAGAAATTTAGCATGAAAATAAGAAGGCATTTATGGAAGTTCTTGAAACTTTCATTGCCATTTTCAAATCATGAACAGAAGCTGCCATTTCATGTACTAAACATTAGGGGATGACAATTTTGTGAAGCTATATGTGAACGAGTGATAGCACAATTTGGTTTCCACTAAATGCCATTAAGGCGATTTTTTGTGTTGTTTTCCAGGTGAATCTTTGAAGTATATGGTTGAAAGACAAGTAGAAGTCAAAAAATCATATAACGTGAATAGGTTATATGACATGCAGTAATAAATGGCACGAGTGAGCACATACCGAAAGGGAAGAAACTCATGTTGCCCAGAACTTTTAAAACGCCTCGGACCTTCAGGATGCTCTTTGCAGTGCTCTCTCCGGTTAAAGCAACTAGAAAGATATGTTCCCTGTTGCGCAGCAACCTGAATGCCAAAAGGGCGTACAAATTGAGGTCCCTTTCTTATATTTGGTCGACCTGAAATCATACGTCACAACCAAGAAAGAAGTTTACTCCAACCGTAAGATTAAAGACATATACCTGAGCAGTTGCAGGCAGACTCTTCATCTGTGAATCCACTTGAGAAAGGGCTAATTTAAATTCTTCCACGGTCACTTCCTTCTTATCACTACCATCAAGATCTTTCCATAGGTCTGTCACATCCTGCAGATGCTTGCTCTTTAAATAGAGTTCCACTTGGGGGTACCTTATGATGATGTCGTCAACTACATCTCGAAATTCATCAACTGTTAAGGTACCAGAGTTATCTTTGTCCGCAGCTTTAAATATGGTGAAGATATCTTCCTGAAGATGACAAGATAGTGACTAAGTATAAGTAAACAATAACATGTATAAAATAGCTTCAACTATAAGTTTAAAAAGGTTGAACATATTCTGCATACCATGATTTTACGTTGACTAATTGAAGCACAATCACCAATGGCATACACATCTTCACATCCCTTTACACGCAGCCATTCGTCGGTTACTAGAACACGTTTATCAGCCTGCACATTGAGCAGAAGATAAATTATGACTGAATAACCATGTCACCCATAGAACAGTTGATTATACTGTAAATTCTGTATTTCTCGGTTGTGTATGTGCATAAAATTTATGAAACAAACCTGCCCAATTTGTTGCATAAAGTCCCTCACAACTGGACGAGTCCCAATACCAGTAGACCACACAACCAACCCATGTGGTATAGAGCAAACCTCTCCCTTCGATTTCACCTTCATCGTGATTTCCTTATCAGAAACACTGACAACCCGACATCCTGTTTGAACATCGATACCATCTCTAGTAAACTTCTTCTCGGCAAAAGTACTAATTCTGTCGTCAAACCTACAGTGTGAGGATATGAATTCTAGTTAGTTCTCTGAATGAACTTGCTATTTGCTCTTAGATATATTAAAAGTTCATGATTAACTCGGGTTTATTATCAAAATGTTTCCAAAAAACAATCAATAATCTAAAACATGAGTGCATCCTTTGTACATGTTCAAGATGTGATCTCCAGATTGGATAACTGTTATTTTCACAAGATCCTTAACCATAGGATATAACTTGACTAAATCTTCTTGGAAATAATCATGCAGCTCTGCAGCAAATTCCACACCAGTAGGACCTCCTCCAACAATTACAAAATGAAGATTTCTCCTCCGCTCTTCTTCACTTAGACCTGGAAGTACAGCCATTTCAAAGCAATCTATCACACTCATACGTATCTTTTGAGCATCTTCCACTTCCTGCATGAGAAGCCAAATATGTTCCGTTAGAAAAAATTCATATCAGCACCTTATGAAAGAAGTGTAAAAGCAATTTAGTTTTGCTGAAAAAGTTCAATAAACCGGACTTGCCTTCAGAAAATGACAGTTCTCCTTGACACCAGGGGTGTTAAAAGTGTTCACTTGTGCTCCTAAAGCTATGACCAAGTAGTCATATTCAAGGGAAATTTCCTTATTTCCCACCAAGTTTTGGTCAAAATTAGCCCGCAAGGAAACATTTTTATTTGCTGCATCAATCTTGACGCATTCTGCTTCCCAAAATTTGATCTCTCCATTTCTCTGCCATGAAATAAAAGTAAGGCACACACGACTTGTATATCAAGTAAATGATGTTTAAGAAAGAAAAGAACAGTGCGATAATGCATGTCTCAATTTGAGACCAATCTCCATTAATTTGTCATATGAATTGGAACTGTTGAATTTGTCATTTACCTTTTTTATGATATTTCGAACGGGTTCTACTATGCTTCGTGCTTCAACCGTCCCACACGTGACACTCGGTAACAAAGGAGTAAACGCAAAATAATTTCGGGGTGAAACAACCTGAACATCATAAGCTGAAGCATCCAGGTACTTAAGGAAACTAGTACCAGCCCATCCTGTCCCAAGCACCACCACTCTCTTTTTCCTAGGCTCGTTTTGATTAGGATCAACAATAGGAGAGCCAACGTTGGACTGTGATTCTGCATACGCCAGGAGACCTCCGCTACTGCAATAGTCCAAACGGAAACCAAAACAGAAAAAATATGATCGACAATGAGGTTAAGCGAACGAAGTTTTCTTCTGTTTTTTTATGAATTGTGCATTTTGTCTACATTTGCTTGTCTATAACCATGTGGATGGATGTCAAATTGGCAAAAACAAAACAATGTGAACTACTAAAAAAGGTTACAATTCAAACAACACAAAAAGGTAAAAAGACATGCTTTAATAAAGTATTATAAATCTTCAACATATAGTAGTAGATCTATGTCAAGTTACTTGGAATATGTAAAGTACTTGTAAATCTACAAGCTAATCAAGCAAAAGGCTAACTTAAGGGGCTAGGATTCTTTTCCACAGTGAAAGATCACATGAAAAGAATTAACAACCTTAAAAGGCATGTTTGGTTGCTCAGAAAACAGAGAGAAAATTACATAAATTCAGCATAGCTAAGACTCCAAAACAAACATTTGCAGTCTATTTTCTCAGTAACCAAACAAAATCTAGTGTCTGGTGGCTGAGAAACTGAGATTCAAAGAAAAGTTTAGATTCAGAGTTAATGAGCTGACATTTTGCTTAAACTAGAGAAAAAAAAACTGACACTTCATTGAAATATAACCGAAACTAAAAAAGAATGTGTCTTTATACGCTATGATAGAAAATATTTCAACCCAACTCATTTTCTGGTCATGCATTTTCTCAGAAGCCAAACAGATCGAAAAGAAAATAACATGGTAGGCAAGAAAATTGCGAACCTGATAGTACAGAGCACCAGAAGCTTGGAGGCAGCAGGGTGGCCTTTGAAAGCTCTTGAAGCTCTGGTGAAGAAGGACAAGATCGTCATTTGGGGTTGACCAGAATCCAGAGGCTGATCAAGTGAGAAGAGACTGGTCCTCAAATCGCTCAACAAGAGAAGGGAGTGAGTTGCGGAGCAACTGTATTATTCATTAATTGACTAAAATAAAATAAAATTAGTCATTATCTAATGGACGCGTGGCACTTGCTAACTTGAGTTATTTTGTTGGATGAGGAAACTGAGTTGGTCCCACTCCTCTCCATCGGACAGTCGACATGTAGCCTGTAGGTAGGCTGCACCCTACAGTATTGCCATTGTGTGATCCAATTATTTTGCGGTTTATCCTTAGTCATCTGTTCATCATTTACGTTTGAAATCAACGAATGTCTTCTTTCACGTTTGATTGTGATTGGATGCAACACATGAAGAACGACGTGATATTAGGGAAATGTTTTAATTTGGACGAGGAGTGTCTGCCCTCCCGTGCCCTCCTGTTTTATGTGGTCATAGTTAAGTCACGTCAACATTTTATATTGTTTTTTTATAGAGATAATAAGACAAAAATAAATAGTAATATAAAGTGTTGACGTGGCTTAACCGTGACTACACAAACAGGAGGACACCAGAAGTGAGAGGACAGACAATCCTTGTCCTTTTAATTTTAATAGTATTACGTAGTGTTATCAATTATAGTCATTGCTCTATATTACGCATGATGTTCAAAAATTCAATTCCTATCGTACTTATACATGTAATGTTATCAAAAAATGACAAAACACTGACACACAACAATTAACTTGATGATCCTGTCCCACACAATAATTTTAAAAAATTAGGGAATAAAGCAAGCAATGGCCAATGGGCAATGAACAAGACCACCTACCACTGCCACAATCACGATCTATCAAACGCTTACTAAGCCACCTTATCTTCTCTCTTTTGATTGAAACAAGAACTACCTACCAAAACAACAAGATGTTCTCTTTTGCATTGGGTGCGTAGGTTTAGTGGCGTCACCTACCAATGAACGCTGTTTGCGATTTTAAAAAGTAAAACCTATATTCAATAAAAATCGGCACGTGACACATTTAGTTGGATAAGATAAGGCTATCTCTCCAAAACAACAAACATAAGTACCCTGCCTCCATTTTGCATCAAAATGGGTAAACTTCACAATTGTAGGGACCCCATATACAAGGGAAACCAAATAAGGCAGAAAAAAAGTTAACATGAAACGATGCTACCTGCCTTACCTACAACATTCTTACTTAGCGATTTAAGCCATGAGATAAGAACTTGACTTTTAGAATTATAAAAACTAAATTGTTACTAGCAGTTGAGCTATTCATATCGTGAATCGATATGAATATTTGATGACTGAAAGAACAAAAGAAGAGAAAAAGAATATGAGTTTACAAGTTGCTCAAAGCCAATCTAGAAAATTTGTAAGAGAATCAACAATCAAATTAGGAATGCCAAACAGTTTTCTTTTTATTTCCCCTTTCGTTTTTCACGTCAATGCTTTATTCTCACAAAAGAAAACAAATATGAGGGAAACTCAAGTTCGAATCGTTGTTGATAAAAAATTGATCGGGCACATAGTTTCCTTGTAGTTCTAGTTGCCAAACTTTCTATTCCAACTCTAGGAAAATCCGTGTTGTCAATTATGGATATACTAATGTTAAATCCTTTGTTCTAGACCAATTTTGTTTTTAGTTTTTATCTTCTGAAAGTTAGATGTAAAAAAATATCCTCTTTATTCCTTTGATACAAGCGACATTCTATTTTAAACTAATACAAACGACATTCTATTTTATTTCCCTTTTGATAGAAGGGGTGCGGCGGGAACATATCTTGAAGTATGGTTACACGCACATTTGCACTTGAAAAATACATAACATAAATTTAATCTGCTGCTATTATAGGTTTAGTTTGGAAGGGCAAAAACCATAAAACGCACAAACAGCTTGGGTAATGTGTAATTGAACCCTTGAAGTATTTGTATAAAATTGCTAGTTGTCGGGGTGTTTATTCTAATATACTATACTATTTTCTAAACTGCTTGCCAGTCATTGCTCTTCCAATGCCTATCGACCTTCTGGCAAACTCATGGTGACTGTGTTTTGGGAAAAAATGGTAGGCGTTTCAGAAGAGTGAACATGACTGGAATTTCTGTGTGTTGAAAAGGCAGGTTCTTTGGAAGGTGGAAGAGATGTAGATTCATTGCCCTGCAGCATACGAATTATTGAAGACATTGTTGGTCGATCAGCTGGAGCTTCTTGAACACACAAAAACCCTACATGGATACACTTCAAAGCTTCATCAAGCAGGCATGTTTCCCTTACTGATTCATCAATCACCTCCGTTCCTCTTCCGTCTTTCCACATCTCCCATGCCTAATAAAAATGTTGAACTTACGGTCATTTGCGAATATGGAAGGCTTAAAAACATAATGATAATGAGTTAGAGTAATTTTTCAGTGCTTACCCATCCAGCAAGAGTCGGTGAATGTTCAAAGCGATAAAAAGCAGCATTCTTCTTTCCGCTTACAATCTCCAATAACAACACTCCAAAGCTAAATACATCTAATTTCTCAGAGAAATGACCATATCTCGCATATTCGGGTGACATGTAACCGCTGCACATGAATAGACAATATGTATAGAAGTAAGCAATAGAACATTACTTGAATGAAAACGTGTGCGAGATATATGTAGACTTACTATGTGCCAACAACCCTATTTGTATTTGCTTCAGTCTAATTCATCCCGAAAATTCTTGCCATTCCAAAGTCTGAAATTTTGGGGTTCAAGGTTCCATCCAACAGTATGTTACTTGCTTTTAGGTCCCTATGGATGATTTTCAATCTCGAGTACTTGTGGATATAAAGTACTCCTTGAGCAATGCCGTCTATAATTTGAAAACGTCTTCCCCAATCTAATTCTCCTTTTTCAGATGCATCTGATGATTGGAAAAACCATGAAGAAAGATGAGCAAGTGTTTTTATTTAATTTCCTTTTAGATCAAAAGTTGGACACGGTGCATTTGATCTTGCAGTACACGGCATTTAAACACAAGGAAAACAATTTGCAGAAACAAAGAATCAATACGTCATTATCATGCATATATATAAGTACACATACCAAACAAAAGTTTGTCCAAACTCCGATTGGGCATGTACTCGTAGATCAATATCATTTCCTCGTCTTCAAGACAGCAACCCAATAGCTAACGAGATTGGTATGTTGGAGCTTAGCAATAAGTTTTAACTCATTCACTCCTGTTGTCCTTGGCCTGACTTTTTTGATAACCTTTTTATGGCTACTTCTTGATTTTCACCCAAAATTCCCTGTACAGAGGAAGAAAAGTGCACAAGAGAAAAGTTTGTAAAAGCACAAAGGAACGGTCGTATTTTTTAAAGGATAAACTTATTTTTGAACACCCTTTTTTCTTCTCACATCTATGTGTAATTTGTCCCGTGATTCGTCTTTTTGGAATTATTCGATTCAAAAGTTATAAATAAACAAGGGTGTATGAGAAGAAAAATATAATAGTATTTAGAGTACACAATGGAAGTGTCACCTTGTAGACAGGGCCAAATCCTCCCTCTCCGAGTTTATTAGCTTCGGCGAAATTGTTTGTAGCAGCTATTATAGCCCTTAAACCAAAGATGGGCAGTTCTGCATCGTTCTTTTCACCATTTATTTTCCTATGCTCTCTTTTGTTTTCCAATGTTTTCTTCCGTAAGTAATAGCCAATAATGACAACCAGCAAACCTGTGATTATTGAGACAATTGCAATCACAACACCAACATTCAATCCCTTGTTACTTTGAGAACTCACAAACTCAGAAGCTGCAAGTCTGAGGTATAAAGTTCTTCCCTGGTCGTCACTTGATGTTGGTTGTTGCAAATCCAAGAGTTCTCCGTTCCAAATCGAACATCCGCTGCTGTCATAAGCAAAAGCAGTGCAAGAACAGCTTCTAAGGCAGAGCGGTTCACATTCCGCAATACTCCCAACCTCCATAGTGTAATTATTTTTAGGCAATGACATGCTAGGAAGTTCAAGAAACCGGTCTGGCTTTCCGCTCGCACTAGTAGCATTTCCACAATGCAGATCGATTTTTCTCGAACACCCACCAGAGTAATCCTTTAAATCCCAATCTCTCTTTACCTTCGGCTCAAAACCTTTCAAGCAATTACAGGCGAGGGGGCTTACCTCATTGCAACTTCCGAAGGCCCCACACAAATCATAAACTTCGCATTGCTTTCTCGGTTGAGACCAAACCAAATTCCATTGCGTGGAATTCTCCATCCATGTCAGCTGTTAAATCTGGCCCGAAGTAAGCATCACGAAACGAGATATTCTCCTAGGATCATAAACAGAATAGGTGAAATAACTTTCGGTTGCGTTCGTAACATAGCTGAGGTTGTATATTTTTGTATTGAACCCCGTACTAACCAAGCGGAAAACCCTTAATTTTGCATCCCATGATCCACTAGTCCAATTCTGCCTAGACCTATTCCACATTATGAAAAACGCACTGCTTCCGTTCGGGTCTAATCTAACTCGAGCGAGAAAAGACCCGGTGCAGGATCCTCCGAACTCTTCCATGAAGTAAGAATTTGGGTTTGTCTGGTAACAGTGTTAAACCCAATTCTACCTCCTGGCAGCCAAGTATGCGTTGGATGATCAAAGCTTTGCCATAACGGCTCTGATAAACTATTACTAGACCCGGCCCTCAAGACCAGATTTCCGGTATCCAAAAGATGTGCTGTGGCGGAGGAGGAGGAGGTTAAATTCGTTGACCAAATGACCTCTTTGGACTCGTTAAGCAGGACTAAATTACCATCTGAAATCATTAGAACTGAAAAAAATATATCAGAAACTGGTTTTTCCCTGTTTGCCACCCAAACAATGGTCCTCTCGGATACTACTCGGTCGGTGTACCATATGCCTATGTAGAAGTTTGAAAGGTTACCTGGTTTGAAGAAACCGAGCTCAAAAATCCCACCTACAATGGTTTGATTGCCCGAGAGAGATTGGTTTTCGCTGATGGTGGCAGCTGCTAGGTAAACATGGTACTCGAGAAATGCACATAACAAAATAACGGAGAACACGAACTTTGAGTTTGGTTTGGTATTCATGGCTGCACAAAGAATTCAGCAGGCAGGCAAAGATTTACATTATGCATGTTACTGGAACTTAACCTATATGCCCTTTTTGTGATGATCATTGCAAGTCAACTAAGTCAACTATTCAACCCTTCACATACGGTTCATTAGCTGGAAAATAAACAAAGTCTTTGGAAACTAAAATGCATGGAAAGGGCATGAACATTGGCCTCCCTCTGTCAAAGCTTCTGGTAGTATTACGGTTCAATTCAAATTCTTCAGTACTCTACGGTTACAGTTCTGTTCAAATTCTTCAATACTCTACGGTTACGGTTCTGTTCAAATTCATCAATACTCTATAGTCTACAATGTGTAAACCCTGGAGGCATCACATATCCAAAACCCGAGAAGAGATGGAGGTATGAGTTAGGATTAGAACATGTTCGAGCGTTAGATTGCTTCAACTTCAAGCTAATGTACCATACTAAGCACTCATGCTTACTGCAACTGGTAATGTTAGGACAACCAAATTTCTAAACCAAATTGTTTAAATTAAATAATGTGGAACAAATAGGAAATAAGCACATTATAAACACTCAAGTAAAAATCCAATTATCAACATCCACATCATTCGGTTACAAAATTTGGTTTAGAAATATGATCTTTCTAGCATTACTCTAATACAAATTTTGGTTCATGTGTTAGTGACGCTCTGAGCTTAAATGTTGATAATTATCATAATCTTTTCCGATCCATACAAGTTTAACTAACAAAAATTGATCACAAAAACAAAAATATGTTAAAATTTTCAAATTCCGATTACAACAAAGTTTACAACATTCATAGACAAGTAGACGTCCGTTTTTGGCCTGAATTCCAATAAAAAAATTTGTACAATCTGAACCCATCCAGGCATGATTAATCGAAGGTAATGATTTTCGCATGCCATTTTCTCCACCAAACATCCTCTTGTTTCGATCCTTGTTTGTAACAATTGATCCTCCTGCAAACAAATTAATCAGTACACAATCTAAATCCTCCAACAACAAATTGATTAGCAGGGCTTTGCGTTTGCCTGCCGATTTCTTTAAGGATTTGGATCCTCTCCGAGGCAACCGGTCAAGATTCTCCTGACCAGTGTTAGTGGACCGTTGAATTTTTATCCAACGGCTACAAACAGGGAACCCTCTAAAAGTTATAATAATTGTAGTCGTTGAATAAAAATTCAACGGTCCACTAACACTGGTTAGGAGGATCTCAACCAGTTGCCTCGGAGATGATCCAAATCCTCTTTAATTCCAGCTCGGCCGCGAAATGCGCTGGGAACAGAAGATAGAAAAGGGTCCATGTAGCTGCTAATTTGATTGAATTCAAAGCCATAATCATAGAGAAAAATAATCCACATACGAAGCCAAAAACGGCTGGGGAGAGCAAAGGTTCCATTTTCTAGGGTGCTCGGTGGAGACGGGATGGGCCTAAAGATTTTAGAAATTATTCACTGTATAAATTTCTAGGGTACTAAGTGGAAACGGGGTGGGGCCTGTAGGTTACTGAGCATACATTTTGGATTCTATTTTCTCTAATTAAATAAAGTCAGCATAGCTAGGACTCCAAAACAAACATTTGCAGTCTATTTTTCTCAGTAACCAAACAAAGTCTAGCGTCTGATGGCTGAGAAAACTGAGATTCAAAGAAAAATTTAGATTCAGAGCTTATGAGCTATGACATTTTGCTTGAACTAGGAAAAAAATGATGCTTCATTGAAATACAACCAAAACTAAAAAAGAATGTGTCTTTATACGCTATGATAGAAAATATTTCAACCCAACTCATTTTCTTGTCATGCATTTTTTTCTCAGAAGCCAAACAGATCGAAAAGAAAATAACATGGTAAGCAAGAAAACTGAGAACCTGATAGTACAGAGCACCAGAAGCTTGGAGGCAACAGGGTGGGCAACCATTGAAAGCTCTTGTGCTCTGGTGAAGAAGGACAAGATCGTCATTTGGGGGTTGACCAGAATTCAGAGGCTGATCAAGTGAGAAGAGACTGGTCCTCAAATCACTCAACAAGAGAAGAGAGTGAGCTGCGGAGCAACTGTATTATTCATTAATTAACAAAAATAAAATAAAATAAGTCATTATCTAACGGACGCGTGACACTTGTTAACTTCAGTTAATTTGCTCGATAAGGAAACTGAGTTGGTCCCACTCCGCTCCCTCAGATTATGGAACGTGGTTACATGTAGCTGTAGCCTGTTGGTAGGCTGCATCCAACAACTGACTTTTCCGACAAGTCAATTGTCGGAAAAGTCAGTTGTTGGATGCGATCCAATTATTTTGCAGTTTATCCTTGAGTCATCAGTTTCATTATTTACGTTTGAAATCAATCGATGACGCCTTTCACATTTGCTTGTGTGTGGATGCAAAACGTGAGGAACGGCGTGATATTAGGGAAATGTTTTAATATTAGTAGCTAGAGTATTATGCGGCGTTATCAATTATAGTCATGCTCCGTATAACCTATGATGTTCATCAATAATACAATACTGACACATGCAATAATTAACTTGATGTTCCCGTCCCACGCAATAGTTTTTTAAAATCAGGGAATAAAGCAAGCAATGACCAATGAGCAACAAACAACACCTCCTACTACTCTCACAAGCATGATCTATCCAATGCTTACTAAGCCACATTATCTATCTCTTTTTATTGAATAGGAATTACTTGCCAAACTAACCAAAGGTTCTCTTTTGCATTGTGTGCAGAGTTTTAGTGACACCACTCACCCAATGAACGTTGTTTACGTTTTTAAAAACTAAATTCTATATTCAATAAAAGATCGACACATGCGTTGGATAAGATGAGACTATCTCTCCAAAACAAAAAGCATAAGTACCCTGCCCCCATTTTGCATCAAAATGGGTAACTTCACAATTGTAGGGATCCAAAATACAAGGGAAACCAAATCAGGTAGAAAAAAATTAACAAGAAACAATGTTACCAACCTTATCGACAACATTCTTATTTAGCGATTTAACCCATGAGACAAGAACTTGACTTCTAGAATTACAAAGACAAAATATCACTAAACTAAATTGTTATTAGTGGTTGGACCATTCTTATTGTGAATCAATATGAATGTTTGATGACTGAAGAACAAAAGAAAAGAGAGGGAATATGAGTTTACACGTTGCCCAAAGCCAATCGACACAAAACTGACACAATTTATTTGTACGCCCTCCTCTATATTATACCATACTCGTATTGTCTCTCTCAAAAAAAAGTTTGGTCTCGATTCTTTTTCTTTCTGCTTTAGCCGAAAACACAAAAGCTAGTCCCGATAAAGAATCAACACAACCATGGGTTTCAAGGTTGTGGAGAACAATAATGCCGAAACTGGCAGTACTGGTGCTAATTGTAACCAAACTGACTCTTACATTGTTGGCAATCGGACTCAATTTTATGTTATTGACGCCGTTAGAGTGGTGCATTCGTTGGTTGATCCATACTGCTATGTTGGTTTATTTTGTAGTTGTAGCTTGTAAGTGAAACTATCCTAGGTCCTTCAATTTTCTAGATCGAAGCGATATTCACTAACTGTCTATTTATATTCACCAACAGTTAGTTTAATTGATTTACTAACCTCCTTGTACGCGCTCACACACATGCAAAAGACTATTTTATAATGACATTGTTTTATGCACGACTTATACAATTTAAATGTATTTATCTACGTGGATTTGAAAAGTGAATTAAACATTAAACGAATCAATGTTACCTTATCATATATTTGATAGAAGCAAAATATCTTTGTACACAACATTTCTTGTGAAAACTCTTTCGTGACCGTGTAATTCTCCTTCCTTCATCAACCATTACTCTGTCTAACCCCGAACCAAATTACAATTTGGTAGGGTTCAGTTCAGTATGCAAGGGCGTGCAGAAGTTGTACCAAACTTTTCAGAATTGGTTTTGTTTTGGTACAAAACGGTATGGATTCGGTTTTTTAAAAGATGCATACTAATTAGGACATGACATATGATGCATTGTAGCATTGTAAGAGAAATATAACACAAACCAAGCATTGGAAAATAGCTAGGTGACGAATACACGGATTGCACAAATAATTAGGACATGCGGTTGAGTTTAATTACAGATGAAGATCGAAGATGTGAGATCAAGGACCAACTAACAAATGAGACTTTGATTTCCGAACGAATATGCTTGGTTCCAGTTCTTTTGGAATCTTTAAACAGAATGCCATGTGAAAAATGCTGTACCGCAACCATCTTATGCTTTTTCCATTTCAGACTACATATTTTCTAATGGATAATGAGGTAAATTCCCTAATCTAAGACTCATCACAAAACAAAATAGTTCGCTTTCTTACCCGTCAACTCTCGAGGAATGTGTGGTTTGAGATGGATGGGAAGGTTAAACAGTGCTCTTTCAAACTACCAGTATCGCACGGCAACCTTAAGCATCAGCTTGATTCTTATTACTTTTTGAATTTGAACCACTTCCAATTTGCATACATGCTTAATTTGTAAAAAAGCCAGAGCATCGTTTTCAGGGGATCCTGACTTGCGGTTGGTAAGAACATCAGGCAACTTTAGACTATACTTCCTTGCCATCGATCTGCAAATTTTCTTCCCATTCAAAGAAAAAAAAAACAGAGAAATCATCTGAAACAGTGCAATCAGCCAGAAAAAGAAACTCTTCACACGACAGACGATCGACGCAGAGAGAGAAGCAGTGTAAAAAGATCCAATCTTTAACCAAACAATCTGAACCCTAAACCCTACCAAAATTACAAAGGAGAAGAGAGAAATAAAATTAAAAAATTAAATATATATGCACCACAGAGAGATTGGATAAACATTTGACGATGAAATATAGCACAGCTGCAATTAGGGTTTCATCAAATTTTGAGTAATTAATCCTTGAAATTAAGCTGATGATCTAAATTCAACAGAAGTTGAAACGGAATTAGTGAAAGGGAACGAACCTTGATCCATTTGACTTGCACCAGAGAACTAAAATACCACGAATACTGCTGAGGACTAATCAAACAACAGTAAAAATTAAACCCTACTTTATATTTTTTTTAATTCGAAAAAAGAAAGAGGGTAATGCATTTTCTTCACAAACCTCTCTAACCCAATTAAGGGCGCTCCTATTAAGTCCTTTAGTGAACATATCTCTTCTGGGTTCTTCCTTTACCTGCACAAAAAATTAAAAAATTAAAAACCCACAAACCAAAAACTTAAAAAAAAAGAGAAAAAAAGAAAAAAAAATCAATTCACTCACAAAGTATAGGTAGAAAGATCGTCAGGAGAGGATCAACTTTCTCTCTTGGGCCGAGACCAAATTCATGCGGGATTGGGCGGAATCAGCAAAACTCCACCAAAAAACCATCACTGTTGTAGTCTCCAATCTTTGAGCACAGTTGATTTTGAGGTGTGGGTATCATATCAGATGGAAGAGAATTCTGATACGAATCTATAGGCTCCGACCTTGTGCGATTTCGTTGCCGTATGAAAAAGTTATGATGAAATGAAGTTTTTCGAGTGGAAGAATTAAAGAGGAGAAGAATATCTGCATGCAGCAGAGGAAGAAGAAGCAGCATCAGCAGCGGAACCAGAAGAAACAGAGGCAGAGGAGGCCGATACAAACGGAGCAAAGGAAATGAAGCAGAAGAAAAGGAGGGTAACCCAATTGAGCTCGAGGGTATTCCAATGATCCTAACAGACATTAACCCCAAATTATAATTAAATACTGTTTACATGACGAAAATGTCCCTGGATTATTTGATGTAGAATTTTTGTCAAAGACAATGACACCAAATACCGTTCATCCCACTGCTGGCTTTATATATAGACTAGCCTCCCTGCACGCGCTCACACGCGTGCGGAAGGCCCTTTTATAATTACAGCATTCTATGCTCGACTTATACAATTTAAATGTATTTATCTACGTGGATTTGAAAAGTCAATTAAACATTAAAAGAATGAATGTAACCTTATCATACATTTTGATGGAAGCAAAATATTTTTGTACACAACATTTCTTGTGAAGACTCCCATAAATTAACAAACACATAAAACACACAGGAAAACAACATAACACACTAATTATGAACAAACCAACGAAATTAGGACTTCAATTTAAACACGATTAAAAAGCGACTTGCTGTTTAGCTCACTAACCCCATGGAATGAAAACAAATTCAATCAAAAAACAAAATATATTAATGCCACACATGTACAAAATGTTTGTGGGGATGAGCAATACCTTATCATGGCCATGTATAACTTAATGAAGGCAACGTGAGAATTCCTGCAAAATTAAAAGAAAAGCATGTAAAGAAAAAAAGAAATAAAAAATTTTTAGTAATTCATCTCAAAAGCCAGAAACTCATCTACTGCCACAATGGCAGCACCAATTTCCATTGATATAATTAAACAGTATACATAAACAAAGAAATCATCTTTACATCTTGCAGATCAACTTTCATAAAATACATCAATTGATCATCTAACAAATAAAAAATAAAGTTGAAACCTTTTCCAAGCAGATGCTACACATACAAAGAGAGATTAATCTTAAAGACCTTAATATCCAGCTTTGGATAATTGGCAAGTATATGCTACAAATTCTGACCTTAGCTTAGGAGCAATGGAATTTGATTAGAATTATTCAGAGTACAAAAATACGCGTAAACACATACGAAATTCTTGAGCCGCACGATATTGCTCAATATATCATGGAGTATTAATCAGTCAGATAACCACAATCAAGGCAACAACAATAAAAACAAAAGAAAAAATTCCATGCTTAAAGTAGAATAAGTTCACTTCTGTTGTAACGAATCGACATTAGAATCAAGCAACCAAGTTATGAAATACGAATTAAAAATGTAACTATTTAATGTGTCTATAATGAATCTGTGAAATCAAATAGTTAAACCCTAAAAATCTACTAATATCAGTAAAAAAAAAAACAAACAAAAAAAGCATATGTTTCCAACATATGAAGAAAAGTATGATGCTTCAGTGCAGCAGCAGAGTTGGAAGTCAGGGTCCTATGATTGGTGGCATATTATCTTTGAATTGAATTTTGATTCTTTCATTTGATCAGATTCAAGATTTCGAAACCAAATTGGACCCCTGATTCCCCTTTAATTACAGAATATGCCCCTAAAAACTCAATAAATTAGAAACAAACTAAAACCTGGGATTGGTGAAGTCCGTACCTTGGAAAGTGCTTAACAAATGCTACCAGATTACTTCTCTGAAGAGGTGACTTTCTTCGAAGATTACTCAATATCAATAGCGTCTCCATCTGTGGGATGAAATAGCAACTGCCCCTACATTAAAGCAGGAAAAAGTTCAATTTATATTGGCTAAATAAACTTGAGGGTTGCATAAATCAAGTTATTACTAAATAAGAGAATCCATGATATTCACTCTAATGTAGGCTTTAACTAACCAAGGGCTGAAGAAGTCTCTCTAGCTTCGAGTAGTGACATGCCATCAGGGAGTGCAAAATCACAAACTGTGATCACAACAGGTGAATTCAGATCACCTTCAAACATTCACAATGGAATAACGTAAATAATAAATAAACTGATTCAATATATTCTTAAAAAAAGACCCTAAAAAAATCCCTAATTAAACCCACAAAATACAATTAATCTAGTAGTTTAATCCAAGAACAAAATTTCTTCAAATCAGAACGGGAGCCAAGCTTTGTGGTATTAAATTTCTTTCAATCAGAATGGAATTCAGCTTGGATTTTCTCAAGAATTCCAAGAAAGATATATACATTTGGTGATAATCGTACATAACATTCATACAATATTTTCATATCTTGGATAAAAATTAGAAAATAAAAAAATAGAAAAAAGAAAAGGTACCTCCTGCCGCTGCTCTTGAAAAGCCAAAAAAATTAGATCCTAAATACTAATTATATGCAGATAATTTGCTTGTAGCTAAAGAACAGAAGCAACACAAACACGCAAATAAAAATTCATGAAATTTGAATTCGAATTCACAGG
Organism: Malus fusca; assembly: GCA_035220775.1. Taxonomy (NCBI): domain Eukaryota; kingdom Viridiplantae; phylum Streptophyta; class Magnoliopsida; order Rosales; family Rosaceae; genus Malus; species Malus fusca. The sequence continues at coordinate 6,533,135 of CM069067.1, read as the reverse complement.
AAACAAATACATAAATCCATGAAAAAAAAATTTAGCCATATGTAAAAAGAAATAAAGTGTAAAGTAGATGATTTCATCAGAGAGCTTACCTCTGCAATCGTTGCCGACTTGAAGAAATCAAGCATCTGTAGCAGCGTTCAGAAAGAGATTTGACGAAAGTGTTAGATTGAACTGATAAGGAAAACACCATTGAATAAATTAAAAACGGAAAGTTAAAAAAAAAACCCCAGAAAATGGTACAACCAAACTGTAAATTTCCATTTGAAAAATGCTAAAATGTAAACTGAATTGAAAGTAAAAGGAAAAGGAGGAATAAAAGGCAAAAGTTAAAGAATAATACCTCACTGTACCTAGCCAAGTAAATCCTGAGGGGCTCGATATAGTCCTCAAGCCCTAACGTGGTCATCGCCCACAACAAACCGTCGCCGTTGATGGTCTTTCGCTTCTCCTTCTGGCACTTATCGCTGGCCCTAGACACCCCAAAAAACCCCAATTCAAAATCAACACAAAAAATTCCGATTGAAAAGCAAAGTCAATAACAGTAGAGACAGAAAGAGAGATAGAGAGAGAGGTGAAAATTACTCGCTGGTGACGAAGCTAATGAATTCGGAGACGCATTCCTGGACGGTGTTCGACTGATCGGCGCGAGCAGAGAGATGAGATCAGAAGGAGAGAAAAATTAGGGTTTGAGAGAAACCTAATCCCAAAATGGGTCGAAGAGGTATGAATGAAACTGAGAAAATGAACGGTTTGGAAGAGTGTAGAAGAGGCAGGGCATTAGTTTATTAAAAACTAAATTTACAAAATTACCCTTGGATTATTTTATGGAATCATTTTTGCTGTTTTGATTTTTTTTGGCCTAGGGGCATTATGGTCCAAAAAGTTTTGTCGAAGCCAATGACACCAAATTGGCATGCTGGCTTTATACATAGAGAGTTTTAACGAAAAGTTCGCGGTACTGTTCACTTTAACGAAAAACCACATTTTTACACTAAAAAGTCAAACCTGGTACTATTCACTTTACCCTTTATTTTGTCCTTATCATTAAAACTTAAAGTTTTCAAACTCTTTTCATTAGTTTTCCTTTATATATCAGAGATTATTGACTTGATCTGCATGGTGCATTGAAGGTGTTCCAGCTCGACAGGGGGGAATGTGAGGATTCGAATCCAATTATTCTTACAGGCCAGCAACCCCTCTTCTCGCCGAAAGCCCATCATCACCAGCCCAATCCTCTTGTAAAAAAAACTTCAGTTTAACATGATCGGGAGCATAAAGTGTTTAGTGATATTTTCTAATATTAAAGGAGGCATCAAGTTCAAATCCTCATCGATAAAAAATTGATCGACTTGCCATTCGGTAGATTCTATATGATGATTGTCAACTTTTCCATTCCAACCCTAGGAAAATCCATGACGTCAATTATGGATATAGTAATGTAAAATCCTTTGTTCCATACCCTTGTTTTTTAGTTTTTGTCTTCTGAAAGTTAGAAGATGTAAACAAATCTCATCTTTATTCTTTTGATACGAGCGACATTCCATTTTAAACTAATATAAATATGGTTGTGCCAAGGAATGCGGTCGAACCATATATTGAAGTATGGTTATGCCTGCATTTGCAGCTGAAAAATACTTAACATAAATTTAATCTACTGCTATTGCAAGTTTAGTTTGGATAGGCAAAAACCATAAAACACACAAATAGCTCTGGTAATGTGTAATTGAACCCTTGAAGTGTTTGTATAAAATGCTAGTTGTCGCGGTGTTTATTCTAATATACTATACTATTTTCTCAACTACTTGCCAATCGTTGTTCTGCCAACGCCTATCGACCTTTTGGCAAACTCATGGTGATTGAATTGTGGGAAAAACTCGTATGCATTTGGGAAGAGCAAACAAGATTGGAATTTCCTTGTGTTGAAAAGGCAGGTTCTTTGGAAGGTGGAAGAGATGTAGATTCATTGCCCTGCATCATACGAATTACCGAAGACATTGTTGGTCGATCAGCTGGAGCTTCTTGAACACACAAAAACCCTACATGGATACACCTCAAAGCTTCATCCAGCTGGCATGTTTCCCTTATTGATTCATCAATCACCTCCATTCCTCTTCCTTCTTTCCACAACTCCCATGCCTGATTAAAATGTTGAATTTATGGTCATTTGTGAATTTGGAAGGCTTAAAGACGGGATGATCATGAGTTTTAGAATAATTTTTCAGTACTTACCCATCCAGCAAGAGTTGGTGAATGTTCAAAGCAGTAAAAAGCAGTATTCTTCTTTCCGCTTACAATCTCCAACAACAACACTCCAAAGCTGAAGACATCTAATTTCTCAAAGAAATGACCATATCTCGCATACTCGGGTGACATGTAGCCGCTGAGCAAGAATTGACAGTATGTAGAGAAGTAAGCAATAGAACATTACTAGAATGAAAACATGTGCCAGATATATGTAGACTTACTATGTGCCAACAACCCTATTTGTATTTGCTTCAGTCTGATTTATCCCGAAAATCCTTGCCATTCCAAAGTCTGAAATTTTAGGGTTCAAGGCTCCATCCAACAATATGTTACTTGCTTTTAGGTCCCTGTGGATGATTTTAAATCTCGAGTACTTGTGGATATAAAGTACTCCTTGAGCAATGCCTTCTATAATTCGAAAACGTCTTCCCCAATTTAATTCAATTTTTTCAGATGCATCTGATTGGACAAACCACGAAGAAAGATGAGCAAGTGTTTTTCTTTTCATTTTAGATAAAATGCTGGACCCAGTGCATAATGTGCATCTTGCAGTACATGACATTTGCACACAAGGAAAATAATTTGCAGAAACAAAGAATTAATAAGTCATTAGCGTGTATTTACCAAATAAAAGTTTGTCTAAGCTCCGATTGGGCATGTACTCGTAGATCAATATCATTTCCTCATCTTCAAGACAGCAACCCAAGAGCCTAACGAGATTGGTATGTTGGAGCTTGGCAATAAGTTTTAACTCATTCATGAACTCCTCGTGTCCTTGGCCTGACTTTTTTGATAACCTTTTAATGGCTACTTCTTGATTTTCAGCCAGAATTCCCTGTACAGAGGAAGAAAAGCGCACAAGAGAACATTTTTTGAAGTTCAAAGAAAAAAAAAATCATATTTTCGAAAGGGGGAATGATTTTTGCACAGCCTTTTTCTCTTATTTATTTTTGTCCTTGGATATTTGTTTAGGTCAGAAATAAACAAAGGTGTTCAGGAGAAGAAAAATGTACTTGTATTTAAAGCACATGGTGGAAGTGTCACCTTGTAAACAGGGAAAAATGTACTTGTTTGTAGCAGCTACCACAGCCCTTAAACCGAAGATCGGTAGTTCTGCATCATCCTTTCCACCTCCACCTCCACCTCCAACATCAATTTTACTTTTACTCTCATTATGGTTCTTCTTATGCTCTCTGTTTTAGTCATAGTGTTAGAACACTTTTACTCTCAAATTTACTATTATTACGTTTTTCCTTGATGTCAGAAGCTGCAGCTCTGATGTATAAAGTTCTTCCATCACCGTCATTTGCTTCAACTTCATGCAGATTCAAGACATCTCCATGCCAGATTGAACATCCATTGTTGTCATAGGCATAAGCAGTGCACTGGCATTCAATTAAGCAGGCTGATCTACAACTTTCGATACTTAGAGCACCTTCATATTGTCTATTATCAGGCAATGACTCGCTATTTACTTTTAGAAACCCATCTCCCGTAGCATTCCCACACTTCACACTGGTTCTTCTTGAACATCCACCAGAATAAATCTTTAAGTCCCAATCACTCTGCCGGTTTGGCACAAAGCCCTTCAAACATTTGCAGTAGTTCAAGGATGTGGGTTTGCAACTGGAGAAAGCCCCACAATAAGCATAAACATCGCACTGTCTTGGTTGAGACCAAACCAATTTCCACTGCTTGGAATTCTCCATCTTTAGTATTTGAAACTGTCCCGAGGCAGACATCAAATATCGAGATACAATTTTAGGATTCTTAGGAGAATATATGAAATAACTTTCGTTCTCATTCGTAACATAACTACAATTGAAGATCTTAAGGGCCCAGATATTAACTATACTCATTTCAGGAATCTGGTTGAAAGTATGCGAACTTTCATTCCATGGTCCGGTGGTCCAATACTGTCTAGACCTATTCCACAATAAGACATATGAATTCCTTTCATCCGGAGCTAGCTCAAGAGAGTAAAGACCTGGTGCAGGATCCTCCAAACTCTTCCATGAAGTGAGAATTTGGGTACGATTTGTAATTTTGTTGAATCCAAATCTACCTCCTGGTAGCCAAGTATCGGTTGGATGATCAAAGCTTTGCCATAAAGGCTCTGATGTATTATTACTAGTGCCGGCTATCAAGACAAGGTTTCCGCTATCCAAAAGAACTGCTAGTACAGAACCAGAACTGGTAGTGGAGTTTAAATCTGTTGACCAAACCGGGATTTTGGACATTTCAAGAGAACTAAATTACCATCTAAGATGGTTAACACGGAAGAAAATCTATCAGATACCGGTATTTCCCTATTTGCTACCCAAACAACGGTCATCTCAGATGCCACTTGCTTGGAGTACCATATGCCTATATAGTAGTTTGAAAGCTGACCTGGTTTGAAGAAACCTAGCTCAAACATCCCACCTGCAGAGACAATGGTTTGATCGCCCGAGAGAGATTGGTTTTCGCTGATGGTGTCAGCTGCAAGGGAAACATGGGACTCGAGAAATGCACATAATAAAATAATGGAGAACACGAACTTTGAGTTTGGTTTGGTATTCAAGGCTGCACAAAGAATTCAGCAGGCAGGCAAAGATTTACCGTATGCATGTTACTGGAACTTAACCTATATGCCCTTTTTGTGGTGATCATTGCAAGTCAACTAAGTCAAGTATTCAACCCTTCGTACACGGTTGCTGGCATATGAACCTAGTCTTCGTAGAAAGTACAACGTATGGAAAGGGCATGACCATTGTTGATGTGTTATTTCAAGTTAGATTAGGAAATGTTCTAGTGAGATTGCTTCAACTGCAAGCTAATGTACATACTAAGCACACATGCTTGCAACAAATTATGGTTCATGTGTTATTTCAATGGGGTTCAAGAGGGTTTGAGCTTAAATGTTGTTAATTATCATAATCTTTTCCCATCAATACAAGTTTTACTAACAAAAATTGATCGCAAAAACAAAGATATGTTGAAAATTTTCAAATTCCCAGTACCACAAAGTTTACAAGAAGATTCATTTACAAGTCTAAGTCTGTTTTTGGTCTGAACTCCAATCAAAAGATTGTACAATCTGAACCCATCAACACATGACTAATCGAAGGTAATGATTTCCGCGTGTCATTTTCTCCATCAATCATCCTCTTGTGTCGATGCTTGTTCGTACCACTTGATTCTACTGCAAACTAATTAATCACTACAAAATCTAAATCCTCTGTTGGATTAGTGGCCAAATTAGGTAGGCCTTTGTGGGAGTCCAGCAGCCCGTTTAAAGGGCCCTTTTAAATGGCCCATGTGAAAGCCACGAGGTGGTGTTTAGGGTTTTTTAACTAGCAGCAACAGCTGCCTTTTGTGATTGAAGGAGTTAGCCGAATAGCAAAAAAAAAATAGAAATAGAAGGCAGCCGCAATAGCTGAAAACAGGAGGGAGCAGCATAAAGAAGAAGAGAGGTACGCAGCTTCCATATAAGAAAGAAAGGTGATTTTCTTTCTTGGTTAGTTTCACTCAATCAAAGTTGTATTTATGTATTAGTTTTGAGCTTCGTATAGAGAAGAAATTATTCGTTATATTTCTCTCTATTTGTTTCTTTGGTGTGTGAGAGCTATTGGTTGTATTGGGGTTTTGGGTTGTGAGCTTGCCAACACTTTGTAAACTTCCATTTGGTTGATAGTGGATTATTGGGTGAGCTCCTACTGCTCCGATGACGTACTCCAGTTACACTGACTGTTGAGGAACCTCGTTAAAATCTTGGTGTCTTTAATATTTTGTTCTTGCATTTCATTTGATATATTTCCTGTGGGTTATCAAGAGTTGGTTCCAAAAGGTTTGGTGTTATCCTAGCACAACAATTGGTATCAGAGCATTGGTTGCTCTTGGGTACTGTCTAGTTGCCAAAGATGTCAGACGGGCAAGATGAGAATCCTTTTAGAAGCACCTCCGGGTTTGCAAGAACTACGGTGCAAAATGCAAAGTTCGAAGTGGAAAAGTTTGATGGCACAAACAACTTCGGGATGTGGCAATGTGAGGTCAAAGATATGTTGGCTCAACAAGATCTACTTGCCGCTTTGGGATCGAAGCCGGAAACTATGTCGAAGCCGGAATGGGAGAAATTAAATTTGTGGGCTTGCTCTTCAATTCGGTTGTGCCTTGCAAAAACTCAGAAATATTTTGTGATGCGGGAGACAGTAGCAAGTGTGTTGTGGCAAAAATTGGAAGACAAATATATGACGAAGAGTGCAGAGAACCGGCTACACTTGAAGAAAAAGCTATACCGCTTCCAATACAAAGAAGGTACAAAAATGATTAGACACCTTGATACTTTTAATAAGTTGATTGCCGACTTGTTAAATTTAGATGAGGATATTAAAGATGAAGATAAGGCATTAATATTGTTGAATTCCTTGCCGGACTCTTATGAGCATTTTGTTACCACTATTATGCATGGTAAAGAAACTGTGAAATTTGAAGATGTGTCAAATGCCTTGATGAATTATGAAATGAGGCATAGAGATAAAAATCATGATAGTACCTCTGAAGCTTTATTTGTTAGAGGTAGATCATCGGAGAGGATGTCATCTTCTAGTAGGAAAAAATCACACTCTCGACCTAGAGGAAACTCTAAAGGTAGAAAAACCTTGGAAAGGGATGAATGTGCCTTTTGTCATAATAAGGGTCATTGGAAGAAAGATTGTCCTAAGTTGAAGACCAAAGGAAAAGAAAGTTCTGAAGTCAATGTTGCTGAGGTTGAAACAGATTTTTTTGATTTTACTTTAACCACTTCCTCATCATTTGATTGTGCTACTAAATGAGTGTTGGATACGGGTTGTACTCATCATATGACTCCTCACAAGGATTGGTTTTCAAGCTTGAAAGAGTTTGATGGTGGTGTTGTGTTCATGGGAGATGACAATCCTTGTACAACAAAAGGGATCGGTACAGTTCATTTGAAGTTGCATGATGGCATGGTTAAAGAGTTGACAGGTGTTCGGTATGTACCGAATTTGAAGAAAAATCTTATTTCTTTGGGCACTTTAGAATCCAAGGGCTTCATGTTTCATTCAGATGGGCAGACATTGAAAGTTACTTATGGTGCACTTGTTGTGATGAAAGCTCCTCGATGTGATCATTTGTATTTATTACAAGGAAGCACTGTGACAGGTGAAGTGTCTGTAGTCTCAGAAAATATGGGCACATCCGATTCAGATACTACTAGACTGTGGCATATGAGATTAGGCCATGCCGGTGAGAAAGCTCTACAAGGGCTTGTGAAACAAGGTCTTCTAAGAGGTGCCACGACTTGTAAGCTTGATTTTTGCGAGCATTGTGTCTTGGGAAAACAAACTAGAGTGAAGTTTGGTACTGCAATACATCAGACGAAGGGCATTCTTGATTATGTGCATTCAGATGTTTGGGGTCATACAAAGACTCCCTCTTTGATGGTAGACATTGGTTTGTGACCTTTGTTGATGATTATTCAAGAAGGTCTTAGGTCTACACTATGAAGCATAAGAGTGAGGTGTTGAGCATTTTCTTGAGTTGGAAGAAAATGGTTGAGAACCAGACTGGGGGAAAGATTAAAATTTTGAGATCGGATAATGGTGGTGAATACACATCCGACCCTTTCTTTAAAGTTTGCAAAGAAGAAGGGATTGTAAGACATTTCAGTGTCAAGGGAACTCCACAACAAAATGGAGTTACAGAAAGATTGAATCGAACCTTGCTTGAAAAGGTTAGATGTATGTTGTCTCAGTCGGGTTTGAGCAAGTCATTTTGGGCAGAGGCAGTTACTTATGCATGTCACATCATCAACCGGTTATCCTCAGCTTGTATTCAGGGTAAGACACCAATGGAGGTATGGACTAGAAAACCTTCTTCTGATTATGATCATATTCGTATTTTTGGTTCACCTGCTTATTTTCATATAACTGAAAATAAACTTGATCCTAGAATCAAAAAGGCTATCTTTCTTGGTTTTAGTAGTGGTGTCAAATGTTACAGGTTGTGGTGTCGAGAGATGAAGAAACTTGTAATCAGCAGAGATGTGACATTTGATGAAGAAAGTATGTACAAAGTCTCTGAGAAGAATGTGAAAGATGTCCACCAAGTGGAGCTTGAGAAAGTTGCCTCTGGTACTTCAAATCCTATTTCCGCTGATGTCGAAGCCACTACAAGTGAAGAAGTTGGAGACCATGAGAATGTTGAAGAAGTTGAACTTGAAGATTCTATTCAAGTTGAAGAGCAAGTTTCACCTCAATTGTCTATTGCCAAGAACAGAGGAAAGAGACATATTACCAAGCCAGCTCGGTATAGTGACTATGTTGCTTTTGCTCTTCCTATTATCATTGATGATATTCCATCCAATTTCGAGGAAGCCATTAAGAGTGAGGAGAAGGATAGGTGGTGCAATGCCATGGGTGATGAGATGAATTCTCTCTTGAAGAACAAGACTTGGGAGTTAGCTAAATTATCTAAGGGCAAGAAAACTATCGGTTGCAAATGGGTGTATGCCAAGAAGGAAGATACTGATGAGAAAAACAATGTGAGATTCAAAGCAAGATTAGTTGCTAAAGGGTATGCACAAAAGGAAGGCATTGACTACAATGAAATCTTTTCTCCGGTTGTGAAGCACTCCTCAATTCGCATTCTGTTAGCTCTTGTTGCACAATATGATCTTGAGCTTGTGCAACTTGATGTGAAGACGGCTTTCCTACATGGTGATTTGAATGAAGAGATCTATATGTGTCAACCAGATGGGTATACAGTGAAATGGAAGGAAGATTTGTTTTGCAAATTGAAGAAATCACTTTATGGCTTGAAGCAATCTCCAAGACAATGGTATTTGAGGTTTGATAAATTTATGAGATGCCAAAATTATTCTAGAAGTCAATATGATCATTGTGTGTACTTCAAGAAGTTGCAAGATGGGTCTTTCATTTATTTTTTGATATATGTTGATGATATGTTGATTGCCTCAAAGAATGTTGAAGAGATTGAGAAATTGAAGAAGCAAATGAAGAATGAGTTTGAGATGAAGGATCTTGGTGAAGTGAAGAAGATCATTGGCATGAAGATCACTAGAGATAGAGCGAAGGGTTTGATCAGTTTGAATCAAAGACAATACCTTGAGAAGTTGATTCGGAAGTTTGGAGTTCATTATTCAACCAAACCGGTTAGTACCCCTTTGGCTTCTCATTTTAAATTGAGTTCTCTACAATGTCCTAAAACTGATAAAGAGAAGCTGCAAATGAAAAATATATCATATGCAAATTTGGTTGGTAGTTTGATGTATGCAATGGTATGCTCTAGACCGGATATTGCTCATGCAGTTGGCATGGTGAGTCGATATATGCATAATCCAGGTAAAGAGCATTGGCAAACAGCTAAGTGGATATTGAGATATCTCCATGGTACTCGAGACGTTGGTTTATGCTTTGAGAGAGATGACTCTGGTATTGGTCATTTTGCAGTTGGTTATGTTGATTCAGATTATGCAGGTGATCTGGATGGAAGAAAGTCTACTACAGGCTATGTGTTTACTATGGCTAAAGGGCCAGTTTGTTGGAGGTCCATTTTGCAGTCGTCTGTTGCCTTGTATACTACAGAGGCTGAATATATGGCAGTTGCTGAAGCTATAAAGGAGGCCATTTGGATACATGGGCTGATTAGAGATTTGGGGGTTGATCAGAAGCAGGTGGAGGTACATTGTGATAGTCAGAGTGCCATTTATTTGGCTAAGTATTAGGTTCATCATGCGAGGACCAAGCACATAGATGTGCATTATCACCTTGTTCGTGAAATTGTTGGTGAATGGGAAATCATTCTTCAGAAGATTCCAACTAAAGATAACCCCGCTGATATGTTGACTAAGGTTGTTGGTGTAGCCAAGTTTGTTCACTGTTTGAACTTGGCTCACATTATGCCTATATAAAGAAGGCGTTGAGCAATAGGAGTTTTGGAGCATTTGGCTCGGCATGAGTTGTTCTCTTGCTAGTGTTTGGGAGTAATTTTCGTGTTGATTGTGTTGGTTGGCTCGTCATGGCGTTTTCGGAATTTGGCCAAGGTGGAGATTGTTGGATTAGTGGCCAAATTAGGTAGGCCTTTGTGGGAGTCCAGCAGCCCATTTAAAGGGCCCTTTTAAATGGCCCATGTGAAAGCCACGAGGTGGTGTTTAGGGTTTTTTAACTAGCAGCAACATCTGCCTTTTGTGATTGAAGGAGTTAGCTGAATAGCAAAAAAAAGAAAAGAAATAGAAGGCAGCCGCAGTAGCTGAAAACAGGAGGAGCAGCATAAAGAAGAAGAGAGGTACGCAACTTCCATATAAGAAAGAAAGGTGATTTTCTTTCTTGGTTAGTTCTCATTCAATCAAAGTTGTATTTGTGTATTAGCTTTGAGCTTCGTATAGAGAAGAAATTATTCATTATATTTCTCTCTATTTGTTTCTTTGGTGTGTGTGAGCTATTGGTTGTATTGGGACTTTGGGTTGTGAGCTTGCCAACACTTTGTAAACTTCCATTTAGTTGATAGTGGATTATTGGGTGAGCTCCTACTGCTCCGAGGACGTACTCCAGTTACACTGACTGTTGAGGAACCTCGTTAAAATCTTGGTGTCTTTAATATTTTCTTCTTGCATTTCATTTGATATATTTCCTGTGAGTTATCAAGAGTTGGTTCCAAAAGGTTTGGTGCTATCCTAGCACAACATCCTCCAAAAACAAAAAGATTAGCAGAGCTTTGCCTTCCTATTTTTTTAATTCCAGCTCGGCCTGGGAAAGCGCTGGGAACAACAGATAGGAAAGGGTCCATATAGCAGCTAATTTGATTGCATTCGAAAAACTAAATCATAAGAGAAAGAGAATCCACGGACGAAACGGCTGGGAAGAGAAAATGTTCCTTTTTAGGGTACTCTCAAGAACATAATCAGTGGAGACGAGGTGGGTCCTGTAGGGTTTAGAAATTATTATTACTATATAACTTACTTAAACCCAATTCAATTAATAAAAGAGTCCAGCTGCAGCAATTGAGCATAAAGATGTCACCACCAACATAAATTTAGATGAAATTTAACATGAATCACAAAAATTGTACACAATATGTAAACAAATAATTCACTCGACACAATTTCACCCTCGTTCATTTCTTGAAGAGGGTTTTATTAATTCGAGTTCGACCCATTCTAAGCTACGCGCCTATTAATTACAACCCTTCCTTTGGGAAAGGAATACCCTTTGATTCTAATATGAATAAATCGTAACTTGGGGATTTGGATGTTTATTTGATTTTGTGACTGCACCTAGGTAGAGCCCTAGATTGCCTACGTACCCTCGTTGAGGGATCAAGTCACTCGTAGTTCCTTGGTATTTGGTATTTGTTTGGTTTTGATGCCTTGTGCAGTTTTAGCTCGTGCGGGCGAGGACTTTGAGCCATTGGAGCAATAATGCCTTGTGCAGTTTTAGCTCATGCAGGCGAGGACTTTAAGCCATTGGAGCATTAATGCCTTGTGCATTTTTAGCTCATGCAGGCGAGGACTTTAAGCCGTTGGAGCGTTAATGCCTTGTGCTGTTTTAGCTCATGCGGGCGAGGAGCAACTGATGCCTTGTGCAATTTTAGCTCATGCAGACGAGGACTTTAAGCCGTTGGAGCGTTAATGCCTTGTGCAGTTTTAGCTCATGCAGGCGAGGACTTTAAGCCGTTGGAGCATTAATGCCTTGTGCAGTTTTAGCTCATGCAGGCGAGGACTTTAAGCCGTTGGAGCATTTGACGTGGCTTCATGCCATTTGAGTCTTGTTGCAGCTTAATGCCATTTGATATTTGATACAACTTCATGCCATTTGAGTTTTTTCTTCGGCTTCGTGCCATTTGGGATTTAATACGGCTTTGTGCCCTTTGAAACTTGACGTGACTTCGTGTCACTTGAGATTTTGTCGCAGCTTTGTGCCATTTGATATTTGACTTTTTCTTCAGTTTTATTGCTTGAGCAGCATACATTAATTGGAAATCTAGGAACTGTGCTTCCAGACTTTTCCTTTACTCTTCGTAGAGTTTGTAATTACTTGGTCAGAAGTGAATTTAATCTATATAAACCAGGGATTCATCTTGATTTCATGGTTGCGTCTAAAATTTGATATTAGACTGTCTACGTATCCTTAACGGAATCAAACCGGCGTAGTTCGTAAATTTGTTACTTTGTTTGGATTTGGTGTGGCTTCATGCCATTTGAATTTTGATGTGGCTTCGGAGTTTTCCAAGTTCCAATAGGAATTGTCTTCCAATTTCAAAAACTTGACTTCCCATTTCAATAACCACACTTCTTCCCCACGTGAGATGCATACTTTTCTTTTGAACCTACTTTGAATTTTCAAACCTTCACAAAACAAGCTTTACTCCCTTTTTTCATGCTTTTAAGTTTTCACAACTTCCCACGTGGGTTCGTGATTTTCAAGAAGCTTTATCCACCCCTCCCTTTCTTTTATGCGGTTTTGAGACCTACAAATCCAACAAAAACTTTTATGCGGCTTTATTCCTTCCTCTCTGGCGAAATGGGTTTTTTTTAAGAGTCCCCATTTTTCTTGGCTTTCATACAGGGTAATTTTCCTCCAGAAGCAACTGATATCCTTGGGTACCCGTCATATTTCAAATTTGTATTTGGATTGGGTAACCGTGGACTTCTCAGTGAGGATGGATAAGGTTTGTTGAAGTTCAATCTTATTTTCAAACTTCTTTGATTTAACATCGTTTCCCCTCGAGTCCATGAAGGCTTACATTTTTCCCTTCTTTGATTTCTCAGGTCCACGAAGGCTTTCACTTTTCCTCTGCTGTATTGCTCTTTTACTTTTGCCACTTCACTTTGTTTCTTTTTGTGAATCGAGAACTCAAAACGAAGAGGGCGGTGGGAGCGAAGCAGGTTACCCATTTTCATTTTCTTTATGTTCTGAATTTGTTTATGTATTTGGAGTGAAACGAAGCTCTACACTTTGATAAATTTCTTGAATCTTCCGTGCAGGCGTCCCGGGCAGTGGCATCTCTTCGATTGGTTGTTGGACAAACTATTTTGCAGCCCCGAGTTAGTCGAAGACAATTGTTGATTTATGGCTCCAAAGGTGAGAGTTGTAATCTGAAATTTGTAGTAACGCACTCATAATATCTGTCATATTTTGAATGAGTTTTGATGTACTCGTGTGTGATTATCACTCTGGTATTTCTATTTCCACAAAGAGATTTTACTTGACTGGCTTTGACAGTGGCATTTGGACACCTCTTTTGCGTTCCCATTTATGTTTTTGCCTTCGATACTTGCCATTCTTTTCTTATTAACACTTGTATAAAGTGATACTTTTTCCAAAATCTTTTGTAGTCATGATTTGTCTTCTAGTTCTTTGGGTGTTAATATAAAGGCTGCCATGTGAGTGACTTTCTTGATTAATTTGGAAGGTTAGTAAGCTTTTCCTTTTCTCGGAATTTTGAGACACCTTGAACCCTTTTTAATCCAACTTTTTCCGTGGTAGAGAAGCAGATTTCTTTTAGCTATCCATTCAAAGATTGGGAAATTTCCTTTCTTTCCTTTTTTATCTTGTAGCAGTTTTGGGTCAAAATTTTGACACTGAAAATCTTTGTTCCATCTTCACATGGCAAAGAAGGCTTTGAACCTTCTTTTAGTTTTTACAGAAACTTCTTCCTTTAGTCACTCCTTTTGTCATCATATGCACCTTTTCCTTGTTCCCTTGTCTCTTTTATCCAATATCATGTGCATGGCTTTAAAAAAAAACTTTTCTTCTTCCTCTTCTTCACGTGAATGACTTTGAGATGCCCCCCTTGGATTTTGAATTCCTCATTTGCTTGGACTCTTATCCCAAATAGTTTTTCGTATCATTTTAGCCAAAAGCATCTTCCATGTTTTGTACCCGTGGGTAGCAAAAACACCGAACAGAATAATTTCTTCTCTCTTTCTTGTGTTGCATCTTTGTATATGTTGTTTCCTTGCTGTCTTTTCTTCATAGAGACCAAATATGAGTCGGTCAAGGGGAGCAAAAGTTGCATTTTGCTTCTTTTCCCTTGTTTATTTTGTCCACAAATGCATCTGTTTTCTCATTGGACCGCAAAGAATGACTTTCATTAGACTTTGATTGGAACTTCATGGGGTGGTCTAGGCCATCCCGAAGAAATTCATGGGATTCTTGGAGATCATTTCTGCTGCTTCAGCTCCATCTGTTTGGAGCAGGAAAAATACCAAACAAAGAAACAAAGGCAAAAAAAAAAAAAAAAGGCTAAAAGAAATATTAGAAAATTTGATTTGTCCTTCTCTTTTTTCTTTTTTTTTTCTTGCGTTGTGGACCATTGCCTGGTGGTCTTCGGCTGCCATTTTTTTTTGCGTTGCTTCTTCCTTCGTGTCCTTCTCTGTTTCTTGTATATATGTACAACATAACAAAAATCAAGAGAAAAATAATTTTAACAGGGCTTTGTTTTATACCTGGTGATGAATATTCTTCTTTGGTTCTTGACTTCGAAAGCACGAATGATTGAATTTCTTCTCTTTTCTGGCAGCACTTCGTTGTTTTTGGTATTCTCTCAAAGTTTCTCTATTTTCTGCAGAGTTTTCCCTTCTTTTTTTGTCCCTTTTTTAACTTGTTGCAGGTGATGCTTATTTATAGGCATCCTAAGAAAGCTCTAGAATTTGTTACGTGGGGGAGAGGTAGAGGCCATGACCTCCTGCCACTTTCTGTTAACCACTATTTCTGACTCCACGTTCCTTTTTGTTTGCAGAAAATGGGGAGCACCTGTTTTTTCTTTTGTGCACGTTACTTCCCCCCTTTTGTAGGAGAAAATATAATATTTATTTCTGGATGTATTTGTGGGTAAAGCCCATCCTTATCTTTTGGGCTTGGATTACACCTTGTAGTTTGACCCAATTTGTGTGGACTCTATTTTTTCATATGTTTATTTTTTTTTGTTCAACAATTATTTAAAACAATTTATGAGAAACCCTAATCCTAGTTAACTATTTAAAAACAAAGATTAGAAAATGGTGATTTAATGACCTAAATTAAGAAAAACGAAATTAATTAAAAATGCTAATTAAAATCTGCAATTTCTAAAGAAAAAGAAAGGAAACAATTTTTTTTTAGATTTCAAAATTAGAAAATACTAGGCTTCCGCCGTCACCCTAACAATCCTACGTAGTTCTTCTAATTCCTTATGAATTACACATGCATATTTTGAAGGTTAGGTTTTCCTAAAGTATGCCCTACTTGGAACCCTCAACATAGAACGTATATCTAATCATGCAACCCGTCCGTGGCGTCCAGATCGAATATGAACATGCAAGACTCATTAAGTTTTGTGAAAACCTTTTGAAAAACCATATAACTCCTAAGACGTGTCGTCCATCCTAAATAGTTACACATGTTAATCATAAGAAGCCTTAATCAATTTTAGGGACAGCCCTCCGCCAAAATTGCATCAAATTACTTTTCTAATTATCCTAATGGTCGCGAATCACTAAGACAAATAGATAGTTTAGAGCACAGTGATTAACAATCCAAAACTTGCATGCATAAATTCATAAGAAAATTAAAAAGACATTACATATTCTTGCTAAGGATCATGACCTCACCCTAGCAATAGAAAATTAGCTACGCATATTCATAATTAAAATCAACATAATTATATTAAACTAGAAAAAGAATAGAAACATCTGAAAGTGTAAGTCTTGAATTCTCTAAGTTTTTCCCAAAATCTTCTTCTCAAATCTTGCGTATGTTCTCCCCGAGAAACCCTAGGTCTGCCAAAAGGCTTATTTATACTACTCTAAATAAAATCCTCCTAGTCAAAGGTCTTAGAACAAGACTAGGAAACTCAATAAATTGAAATAAAATAGGAAACATAACCCTAAATTAACTTGGTAAATTCGTCTAGAAATCTGCACAGCCACGTTCTGGCCCCATATTAGCTCCAAAACTGGCCCAAAATAGCTGGATTTAGAGCTTGGACTATTCTGAACACTTCTCCAAAAGGCCACGAACCCATCTGAGGTCATCTTAGGCTTAAAAAACGCAGTTTAAGTCCAAAAACGTCACTTTTCAGCAACACGCACTGCTCCTTTATTTAATCTCCAGAAAATAACCGTTTGGTAGGAAAATCCCAAATTTTGACACGAACAAGCCAAGAGACACACGAACGTCTTCCAATTTGAATTGCTCCAAAATTCATTCGTTTGATCATGTTTTGCTCCAGAAGAAGTCGAATATCCTATATTGAAAATATAAAGCAAAGTATTAAAATTCTACCAAAATAATTACCAAATTATACTAAGAATAGGGTAAAATATGTAATATAATATTGACTCATCAAAATACCCCCAAACTTAGCTTTTTGCTTGTCCTCAAGCAAAACAAAACTTAAAAAAAAAAAAACTAACTAACAAACTAGAAACTTAACTAAAACTAAATAACAAAAATTTTCACCTTCAAAGTTGCAATCCATAGAAAACGTTAAAAATCAGAACATCTTTTCAAAAGTTCCAGCTAATCCCACTACAAAGTCTAAGCCATTTAGAATCGATTAGAAAAGAATTCATGAACTTCCTCTGGTGTAAAGTGAACCAATATAGCTAAGGAGACTCGACTAAAACCCTTACTTCTTGTCATTTTATTCAACACTTCACACAACTTAACTTGAAACATAACTATCATATATTTTTTTTCTTCTTTTTGATTTTCTTTTTTTTTTCTTATTATTTTTTTCAGTAACAGTAGTGGTCGTGCAATGTCAGTTGACTTAAGCTTTTGATCCAACCCATGTAACGAGCTTTAGGTCAATGACTCCCAAACCACTAGGGCTTTAGGGCACTAGGTGTTGAACACCCCTAAGGACTTATTAACTTGAGCTGAAAAGGCTACGAAACCAACTAACCACCTTGCCCCATGCCAAGACTCTACCGTTTGACGCGAGAATCACTGCTGATTAGGCAGGACTGGCCCGGTTACTAGGCAAAGCCTCGGGTGAGACAATTATTACTTTATTCATAACAATAACTAACTTTACTTAGAACAAATTTTTTAAAAATCAACTTAGACTAAAAGTAAGTGTTCAATCTCACTCCCCACAAACCATGTTGATGTGAATGTGCAAACTTTTAAAGTATAACTCATGAATTAGTGTCTAAGCAACGATAAATAGAAAAGACTACTACTGTGGGATTAATCTTCACCCTGTCCATTTGTTCTAACGTTTAAAGTAATCTATGAATATTAACTTAAAAAGAATAAAAATTTTATTTTATTGACTAACCGCAAATTCTATTTTCCACCCTCAAACTGAAAGTACACATTGTCTTCAAGGTGTGAAAAATAAATAAAAGAAAAGAAACAAAAATATGAAATCCTAAAATAAAACGTAAAACTACCATCAAAGAAAATGACCTAAGAAAGAGAGAATATAAAATAACAAAGACACAGAAAATAAGAGAAAAGAAAAGGGCATGAACACACCTGGGGATCGAAGTGGCGACCTGAGGCAAGGAAATTATGCGCTGGCCAACACGTAGAAGGCCACATGTGTGTTGACCTTTAGCAACGGCTGTTATATAAACTGATGCAGCCTCTGTATTTGACAGTTGAAAAACCCTAGCAACTACACCTACTACTCTCAGTGCAACTTGTGATGACATCGAGCCCAGAGCCCAAACGGCTCTCTCCCCTCGTGAATTCAAACCGTGTCCTAGGGAAGCATAAAAGCTGATGATGCGCACACGTGTCATGCATCAGGAAGGGGAGCTCCATAGGATTCTAATTGAAAGGCTCTCTCATTTCTGATTACAAGTAGAAACCCTTGATCTCTCTCTCTCTCTTCAAACCGAATAGAACCTCGGTGCTTTCATCCCTCTCTCTCACAGCAACACAAACCCTAAGTAAAATCCATAGCCGCTCCTCCATTAGCAGGTACAAATTCCGTCATCTCTAAATTGCAGTTTTAATTTAGTGGTTGAGCTCCATTTTCTTGTATATGCATGTCCACACGGCGAAGAAAGATAATACGTTATTTTCTGTTTGATGCATAAGAACTAACTCCGAGGGCTTGAAGAACAGTAGAACACGAGAGAGAGGGGACACAGATCGAAAACCAAAGGTAAAGATGTATGCCCTTAGTTGATGGCGCTAGTCTTGCATGTGTAAAATCTGTTAGAGTTGCATGAAGAATAACAGTTGAATCTAACATGTGTGTAAGTTGTGCACGGTACTTGCCTCTCCAAGGTAGAGAGTAAACGAATCGCCGCAACCCACACAAATCTGAACATGAAAAAGGTACAACTCATGGCTAAAAAAAAATGTTAAACGCCAAATGATCAAAGAATGGTTGAATGTCACTGCATATCGTAAATGTCTGTCTCTGTGTGTACCCAGCTCGGATGGAGTTGCTAACCGAGAGAAATAAACACTCAAGCTGCAGATACAACAAGTCACAAAGGCAAAATCAACGGTCAAGCTCCTGTGACGGCAACAGGTAAAAAAAAGGCACCCCTCTGTTCTTATGTTACTCAGCATGTATGGCTTCAACTCATCTGTCTTGTGATATTCCGAATCTGATAACTGGGACTTGTCAATGCTAAAAGAAATCAAGTTAAGATCTGGATGTGAATGATGATGTCGGACTTTGAACACCCTCTCCCCGGAATAGAACTGCATGAAAATCTGAGCACCCCGGAACATATGTATGGACCAGTTGGACATGAACTGTATTGAGGACAGAGAGCGAACTACCCCCAAACTTAAAGAATGGCATCCTTGAATGTAAAAAAAATAGATCCCCAAGAATAATTTTTGATATACGGACTATTTCCACTGGAACTCATACGCCTTATTGTTCTATTGCAGGAAAATACCCCAGATCGGCAAAGGCAGCTTAACGACAAGACTATTGGCATTAGGGTTGGGTGCGGTGCGGTTCAGTGCGGTTTCGAGTGAAATCACAACCGAAACCGAAACTTTTTGCGGTGCGGTGCGGTTTTGAAGCCAAAACCGAAAAATCGATTGGTTCGGTTCGGTGCGGTTTCAAACGGTTTCGGTTTGGTTTTTGAGAAAAAAATGTACAATTTAAAATATACATCTATTTATGCATAAGACGGTCTTATTTTCCTCATATATTAATTAATGAATGTGCAGCAAAAACAGCAACAACAATGCAGCAAAAAACAGTGGCAAAACTGCAAAAAAAATGCAGCAAAACAACAGAAAAACAGCACCAAAACTGCAACAAAAAACTCAGCAAAGCTACACCAAATATGCACAAAAAATGCAGCAAAAAACTGCAGCAAAATTGCAGCAAATCTGCACCAAAACTGCAGCAAAAAATTGCAACAAAACTTCACCAAAGATGAGTTTTAAGAAGATGAGTTAAGGAGATGAAGATGTGTTTCAACCTTCAGGAGTCCAAGTGCAAAACCAGATGATAATGATAGTTTAGTAAAATAGTTGAACTAATTAAAATTTTAAAATATAACATTTATTTATTAATTTTATTATATGGTGCGGTTTCGGTGTGGTTTTGAAAATCCAAAACCGAAACTAAACCGTTTTCTTTGCCGCAGTTCAGTTTCGAAACCGAAACTGTTTCAAAACCGCAAAATCAAACCGTTTGGTGCGGTTTGATTCGATTCGTGTTTCGGTTTCGGTTTTCGGTTCCAAGTGCCCACCCCTAATTGGCATACACTGAAGAATGGCCGCTTAGCAAAATAGAGGGGTATAACATTCTGTCTTTTTGTGGCTGGATCTATGAGTCTGCGAGATCTTTCAGATTTCTGCATAGTCTAGAAATGTGGTTGATGGTAGTGTAGTCTTGATGTTGGGTGCATGATTGCAGCCGAATATGAACATGCAACCCGTCCGTGGCGTCCAGATCGAATATGAACATGCAACTCATTAAGTTTTGTGAAAACTTTTTGAAAAACCATATAACTCCTAAGACGTGTCTTCCATTTAAATAGTTACACATGTTAACCACAAAAAGCCTTAATCAATTTTAGAGACAGCTCTCCGCCAAAATTGTATCAAATTACTTTATCCTAATGGTCGCGAATTATTAAGACAAATAGATAGTTTAGAGTACAGTGATTAACAATCCAAAATTTGCATGCATAAATTCATAAGAAAATTAAAAAGACACTACATATTCTTGCTAAGGATCATGGCCTCACTCTAGCAATAGAAAATTAGCTACGCACATTCATAATTAAAATCAACATAATTATATCAAACTAGGAAAATAATAGAAACACCTGAAAGTGTAAGTCTTGAATTCTCTAAGTTTTTCCCAATCTTCTTCTCAAATCTTGTGTATGTTCTCCCCGAGAAACCCTAGGTCTGCCAAAAGGCTTATTTATACTACTCTAAATAAAATCCTCATAGTCAAAGGTCTTAGAACAAGACTAGGAAACTCAATAAATTGAAATAAAATAGAAAACATAACCCTAAATTAACTTGGTAAATTCGCCTAGAAATCTGCACAGCCACGTTCTGGCACCATATCAGCTCCAAAACTGGCCCAAAATAGATAAATTTAGAGCTTGGACTATTCTGAACACTTCTCCAGAAGGTCACAAACCTATCTGAGGTCATCTTGGGCTCCAAAAATACAGTTTATAGGAAAGGAACAGAAACACCTGAAAGTGTAAGTCTTGAATTCTCTAAGTTTTTCCCAAAATCTTCTTCTCAAATCTTGCGTATGTTCTCCCCGAGAAACCCTAGGTCTGCCAAAAGGCGTATTTATACTACTCTAAATAAAATCCTCCTAGTCAAAGGTCTTAGAACAAGACTAGGAAACTCAATAAATTGAAATAAAATAGGAAACATAACCCTAAATTAACTTGGTAAATTTGCCTAGAAATCTGCACAGCCACGTTCTGGTCCCATATCAGCTCCAAAACTAGCCCAAAATAGCTGGATTTAGAGCTTGGACTATTCTGAACACTTCTCCAGAAGGTCACGAACCCATCTGAGGTCATCTTGGGCTCCAAAACGCAGTTTAAGTCCAGAAATGTCACTTTTCAGTAACGCGCACTGCTTCTTCATTTAATTGCCAGAAAACAAGCCAAGAGACACACGAACATCTTCCAATTTGAATTGCTCCAAAATTCATCCGTTTGATCATGTTTTGCTCTAGAAGAAGTCGAATATCCTATATTGAAAATATAAAGCAAAATATCAAAATTCTACCAAAATAATTACCAAATTATACTAAGAATAGAGTAAAATATGTAATATAATATTGACTCATCATCACTCACTCATTGAACTTACGTTTTTGAAAAGCAAATCTCTATTCACATGACACATTTACTTGGATAAGATGAGACTTTCTCTCCAAAACAAGAAGCATAAGTACCCCTGCCTCCATTTTGCATCAAAATGGGTAAACATCACAATTGCAGGGACCCAAAATATACGGGAAACCAAATCAGGCAGAAAAAAGTAACAAGAAACAATGCTACCAACCTTACCGACAACATTCTTATTTAGCGATTTAAGCCATGAGACAAGAACTCGACTTTTAGAATTATAGAGACGAAATGTCGCTAAACTAAATTGTTATTAGTGGATGGACCATTCATATCGTGAATGGATATGAATGTTTGATGACTGAAGAACAAAAGAAAAGAGAAAGAATATGAGTTTACAAGTTGCCCAAAGCAGTCGAGAAAACTTGTAAGAGAATCAACAATCATATAAGGAATGCCAAACAATTTTCTTTTTATTTCCCCTTTGGTTTTCACGTCTATGGTTTCATCTCACAAAAGAAAACAAGTACGAGAGAAACTCAAAAGAAGAAACTTGAAGCAAAAAAACTAAGCCCCAAAACTGACATTTTATTTGTACGTCCTCCATATATATACTGTACTCATGTTCTCTCTCTCAAACACAAGTTTAATCTTTTTTTTGTTTTTTTTAATTTTTTTTCTGTTTGTGTTTTCGGGCTCGTCCCCATAAAGAATCTGCACAATCATGGGTTTCTAGGTTGTGGAGAACAATAATACCGAAACTGGCAGCGGAGCTTTATTCGAG
Source organism: Malus fusca (assembly GCA_035220775.1). Lineage (NCBI taxonomy): Eukaryota > Viridiplantae > Streptophyta > Magnoliopsida > Rosales > Rosaceae > Malus > Malus fusca. The sequence continues at coordinate 6,510,837 of CM069067.1, read as the reverse complement.
ATTAAACTGATGTCCTTACTAGTGCTAATTGTAACCAAACTGACTCTTACATTGGTGATAATTGAACTCAAATTGATGATATTAACACCTTTAGAATGGTGCATTCGTTCGTTAATCCACACTCTTACGTTGGTTTGTTTTGTAGTTGTAGCTTGAAAGTGAAACTATCCAAGGTCCTTAAATTTTCTAGATCGAAGTGATATTCACTAACTGTTTGTTTAATTGATTTATTATTGACTTGATCTGCAGGGTGCATTTAGTTCCTCTATAGTTTGAGCAGACGGGTGCATGTGTTTCAGCTTGACAAAACTTGAGTTTAACATGATCAGGCGCATCAAGTGTTCTAGTGATATTTTGCTTTTCAATGTTAAAAGAGGCATCAAGTTCGAATCCTCGTCGATAAAAAAACTGATCGGGGACATACTTTCCTTGTAGTTCTAGTTGCCAAACTTGCATTCAGTAGATTCTATATGATGATTGTCAAATTTTCTATTCCAACCATAGGAAAACCTATGTTGCCAATTATGGATATACTAATGTAAAATCCTTTGTTCTAGACCAATTTTGTTTTTAGTTTGTCTTCTGAAAGTTGGATGATGTAAAAAATCTCCTCTTTATTCTTTTGATACAAGCGACATTCCATTTTAAATTAATATAAATACAGTTGCACCAAGGGGTGGGGCGGGAACATATCTTGAAGTATGGTTACACCCACACTTGCAGTTGAAAAATACATAACATAAATTTAATTTGCTGCTATTATAGGTTTAGTTTGGATGGACAAAAACCATAAACTGCACAAACAGAACCAGTAAGTTGTAATTGAACCTTGAAGTGTTGTATAAAACTACTAGTTGTCAGAGTGTTTATTCTAATATACTATACTATTTTCTCAACTGCTTGCCAGTCATCGGTCTTCCAACGCCTATCGACCTTCTGGCAAACTCATGGTGACTGTGTTGTGGGAAAAAATGGTAGGTGTTTGAGAAGAACAAACAGGACTGGAATTTCTGTGTGTTGAAAAGGCAGGTTCTTTGAAAGGTGGAAGAGATGTAGATTCATTGCCCTGCAACATACGAATTACCAAAGACATTGTTGGTCGATCAGCTGGAGCTTCTTGAACACACAAAAACCCTACATGGATACACTTCAAAGCTTCATCGAGCCGACATGTTTCCCTTATCGATTCATCAATCACCTCCATTCCTCTTCTGTCTTTCCACAACTCCCATGCCTAATTAAAATGTTGAACGTATGGTCATTTGCGAATTTGAAGGGCTTAAAAACAGAATGATCATGAGTTGGAATAGTTTTTCAATACTTACCCATCCAGCAAGAGTTGGTGAATGTTCAAAGCGATAAAAAGCAGCATTCTTCTTTCCGCTAACAATCTCCAACAACAACACTCCAAAGCTGAATACATCTAATTTCTCAGAGAAATGACCATATCTCGCATACTCGGGTGACATGTAGCCGCTGCACATGAATTGACAGTATGTAGATAAGTAAGCAATAGAACATTACTTCAATGAAAACATGTACTAGATATACGTAGACTTACTATGTGCCAACAACCCTATTTGTATTTGCTTCAGTCTGATTTATCCCGAAAATCCTTGCCATTCCAAAGTCTGAAATTTTGGGATTCAAGTCTCCATCCAACAATATGTTACTTGCTTTTAGGTCCCTGTGGATGATTTTCAATCTGGAGTACTTGTGGATATAAAGTACTCCTTGAGCAATGCCTTCTATAATTCGAAAACGTCTTCCCCAATTTAATTCAATTTTTTCAGATGCATCTGATTGGACAAACCACGAAGAAAGATGAGCAAGTGTTTTTCTTTTCATTTTAGATAAAATGCTGGACACAGTGCATATTGTGCATCTTGCAGTACATGACATTTGCACACAAGGAAAACAATTTGCAGAAACAAAGAATTAATAAGTCATTAGCGTGTATTTACCAAATAAAAGTTTGTCTAAGCTCCGATTGGGCATGTACTCGTAGATCAATGTCATTTCCTCATCTTCAAGACAGCAACCCAAGAGCCTAACGAGATTGGTATGTTGGAGCTTGGCAATAAGTTTTAACTCATTCATGAACTCCTCGTGTCCTTGGCCTGACTTTTTTGATAACCTTTTAATGGCTAGTTCTTGATTTTCAGCCAGAATTCCCTGTACAGAGGAAGAAAAGCGCACAAGAGAAAATATTTTTTGAAGTTCAAAGAAAAAAATCGAAAGGGGGAATGATTTTTGCACAGCCTTTTTCTCCTGCACACTCCTATTTATTTTTGCCCTTTAATTCTCCTTGGAAATTTATTTAGGTCAGAAATAAACAAAGGTGTTCAGGAGAAGAAAAATGTACGTGTATTTAAAGCACATGGTGGAAGTGTCACCTTGTAAACAGGGCCAAATCCTCCCTCTCCGAGTTTATTTGCTTCAGCGAAGTTGTTTGTAGCAGCTACTATAGCCCTTAAACCGAAGATCGGTAGTTCTGCATCATCCTTTCCACCTCCACCTCCAACATCAATTTTACTTTTACTCTCATTATGGTTCTTCTTATGCTCTCTGTTTTAGTCATAGTGTTAGAACACGTTTGAGAGAAAAAGACACAGAGAGAGATGAGATCGAGTGGTAGCAGTACCTTTTCTTTCCCGTAGTTTTCTTCCATAAGAAACAGCCAAAAACGACAACAATTAAACCAGTGATTGTTGAGACTATTGCAATCAAAAGGGACGGCTTAATTACACCTGCAAAGAGAAGAAAAAGATTTTGTTGACAACATAAAGATAATGGCGCGAAAATAATGATCACTAATTGCGACACGAATAATCATTCTATTATTACTATTATTACGTTTTTCCTTGATGTCAGAAGCTGCAGCTCTGATGTATAAAGTACTTCCACCACCTTTATTTGCTTCAACTTCATGCAGATTCAAGACATCTCCATGCCAGATTGAACATCCATCGATGCTGCCAATAGTATAAGCAGTGCACTGGCATTCATTTAAGCAGGCTGATCTACAACTTTCGATACTAAGAGCACCTTCATCTTGTCTATTATCAGGCGCTGGCTCGCTATTTACTTTTAGAAACCCGTCTCCCGTAGCATTCCCACACTTCACACTGGTTCTTCTTGAACATCCACCAGTATAAATCTGCAAGTCCCAATCACTCTGCCGGTTTGGCACAAAGCCCTTCAAACATTTGCAGTAGTTCAAGGACGTGGGTTTGCAACTGGAGAAAGCCCCACAAGAAGCATAAACATCACACTGTCTTGGTTGAGACCAAACCAATTTCCACTGCTTGGAATTGTCCATCCTGAGTAGGTGAATCTGTCCCGAGGCAGACATCGAGTATCGATATACAATTTTAGGATCGTTAGGAGAATATGTGAAATAACTTTCGTTCTCATTCGTAACATAACTATAATTGTAGATATTGTTATATAGCCTCATTTCAGGAATCACGTTGAAAGTATGTGAACTTTCATTCCATGGTCCGCTGGTCCAATACTGTCTAGACCTATTCCACAATAAGATATATGAATTGCTTTCATCCGGAGCTAGCTCAAGAGAGTAAAGACCTGGTGCAGGATCCTCCAAATTCTTCCATGAAGTGAGAAATTGGGTATGATTTGTAATTTTGTCGAATCCAAGTTTACCTCCTGGTAGCCAAGTATCGGTTGGATGATCAAAGCTTTGCCATAAAGGCTCTGATGTATTATTACTAGAGCCGGCTATCAAGACAAGGTTTCCGCTATCCAAAAGAACTGCTTGTACAGAACCAGAACTGGTGGTGGAGTTTAAATCTGTTGACCAAACCGGGTTTTTGGACATGTTCAAGAGAACTAAATTACCATCTAAGATGGTCAACGCAGAAGAAAATCTATCAGAAACTGGTATTTCCCTATTTGCTACCCAAACAACAGTCATCTCAGATACTACTTGCTTGGAGTACCATATGCCTATATAGTAGTTTGAAAGCTGACCTGGTTTGAAGAAACCCAGCTCAAACATCCCACCTGCAGAGACAATGGTTTGATCGCCCGAGAGAGATTGGTTTTCGCTGATGGTGTCAGTTGCAAGGGAAACATGGGACTCGAGAAAAGCACAAAGTAAAGTAACGGAGAACACGAACTTTGAGTTTGGTTTGGTATTCATGGCTGCACAAAGAATTCAGCAGGCAGGCAATGATTTCCCCTTCACATGCATGTTACTGGAGCTCAACCTATATGCCCTTTTTGTGGTGATCATTGCAAGTCAACTAAGTCAACTAAGTCAACTATTCAACCCTTCACATGTGGACAGTGTCCTAATAGAAAATTCAATGTGTGGAAGGGGCGCTTGAACATTGTTCTTCCTCCGTATGAACAGTACTTGTAGAAAATTCAATGTATGGAAGGGGCTTGAACATTGTTCTTCCCCTGTCAAAACTTGTGGGAGTATTACAGTTCCGTTCTATTTCACCAATACTCGACGGTAAAACCCTTGAGGCATCACATATCCAAAGCCCGTAAAGAGATGGAACTTCAAGTTAAGATTAGGACACGTTCAAGTTAGTTGAAAGTTTTCAAACTCCCATTACCGCAAAGTTTACAACAACATTCATTTACAAGTACAAGTCTGTTTTTGGTCTGATTCCAATCAAAAGTTTGTACAATCTGAAATCATCCATACATGACTAATCGAGGGTAATGATTTCCGCATGCCATTTTCTCCAACAATCATCTTCTTGTTTCGATCCTTGTTTGTACCACTGGATTCTCCTACAAAGTGATCTTTGAGTTTGTCCACAATCAATCATTTTGATCATTCCATAAAAAATCTCCATAAAATAAGAATAAAATGACAAAACACCCCCAATTTTTGTCAAATCATTTTGGCCTATTGTTTATTATATTGGGAATAATTTTGTCATTTTGATCCTTATTTAACATAAATTTTCACTGTAGGACCAAAATTGAAACCACTTCTATTGATTTCAAATCTCAAAAACCAAAGTGAGAAGTTAAGCAAATCTCAAAAACCGTTTTGGCTGAAAAACCAATTTAAAATGAATCACAAAATAAATGAAACAGAATTAGTGCGATTAGATGTAGTGTTTCTGTTTAACTCCAGTCTTGACCAGTTACACAAGATGAAGCTGATGACAACACTCTAATTTATGAGTTATGTCAGACCCATAAGGGTATAGTTGAAACTCAAAACCAACATTTCAACACAATACACAACAAAAACATATGCCTGCAATGCCTCAGCTACATCGTTTCTGTCAAGGGATCGTAGTTTCCACGAGTTGGTTCGACCTGCACAAAAGCAGGTTCTTGCTTCCGCTACACCTCAAACACGTTGGATTGTAACATCATTGACGCCTAGACATTACTTAATCCTAACAAAATAATAAACATTACTCAGCAAAACAAGCAATTAGCACAAAAACAATGGATTTTGATGCAGTAATTAATACTTAAAACCTCAGTTAAATCCATTAATGTATATGCAATGTAGCTTCACCGTGGGGTTCTCCCTGTAAACAAGGTCTCAGCTCCACTACACCTCAAAAAAAGCGGATTGAATCATCACAGGCCACAAGACAAGAAGATCATCACCAAAATTCCACATAGCAATCACAATCAATTAATAACATAACAACTAATCTAATCTTAAATCGACAACAAACCAAACAATTAACACAGAAACATTTTACTAGGAGGGTAAGTAAGATTAAAACCTCAGTTAAATCCATTAAATTCATATGAATGCAGTTTCACTGAGGGGTTCTCCCTGTAAGCAGGGTCTCAATTCCACCGCACCTCAAACAAGCGGATTGAATCGTCATCGGCAACACAGAGAGCACAGAAATCCAAAATAATAAAGAAAAACAAAATCAAATTAATAAACACAAGGCTCAGAGTATGAAACAGCTCTCTCAATCACGAATTTTCTGAAGCAGAACTGGCATAAAGCTGTAAAATTTAGTCATAACCGCCAACATTAATCAACAAAACCCAAAAATATCACCAACCGAAATCAGCAAAGCAAAAACTTGAATGGCTCATATCAAGAAATTCAACCATTAATTATCACATTCTACTGCATCGATTGCTCTCAGAAGTGCGGATAATTTGTAATCATCGCCAAAAATTCACAAAACAATATCAAAATACATAAAAAAATATATCCAAATTCTGAAAATTTAGCGGACGTTTTTAGAGGCAAAACTATGAGAAGAGAAAAACCCCCACGTTTGACACCGCAAAAGGACCTGCGCCTCCATGACTAGCTCTGTTTTCGGAGATATTTCAAAAACAGGCTTAAGGTGGGTTGAGGTGCATCGGATCGTATGCTACTGAAAATTGATGAAAATATTTAGGGTTTTTGTGGGAGATGTAGCGGTCGATTTGACACAGAAAAGCCATGGAGTAAAGTGAGGCTAAACTGCAACGCTTGACGCCGACATTTTAGCACGAGGATTGGGGCTTTCTTCTTCAGTGAAAGTAATCTAAGAGAAGCCCAGGGTGCATCGTGCGTGGTTAAAACTGGAAATTGCAGAAATTAGAGATTAGGGTTTTGACTGTATGAAGGGGAATTGGTGGAATTCTGCGAAAGCTTGGATGGAGGCAGGAGAAACATAATTTAGATAGACTATTACCATGGTTGATCAGTTCATCAATAAGATTGTTGTAATATTTTACATCCTTTGGATTGACAGGTCCTCTTCCATCTGAGAGAAACAAACCGATTATTGTTTAAGTGTGAAAGCTACTTGTTTTGTTCAATCTGAGTTATAATTTGGTGATCATGCATACTTGGGATAAGTCCTGACCATGAGATGGAAAATCTACATGCCTTCAAACCAGTATCCACCATTCGTTGAAATAGCATCAGTATGTTTCTAATCAGTACGATACGGATTTCTACAATACAAATAAACGCTTAGTCCCGAATCGTCTCAACAAATAAACGAAAGGATTTCCTCTATTTGCTGATAAAGAATTAGAGCAAACAAAGAGGGAATTAGTCTCAGCATGGTTATTCTAATTTAATTTAATAAATTCCCCTAAAACCCCCAAGAACCCCAATTTATAAACCCCAAACAATGGCTAAAAGGAGAGAGAAAACCCAAATAAAGGGAAATTTGAGGAATTCAATATACCGTAATCAGAAGGAGGACGCTTTCCGATGGCTGAATTCATCGACGACGGCGGCGGTTGTCCACCATCGCTGTACCTCCAGTACGCGTCCGCCATGTTTGAAGCTTGTCGACCGTCACTACTTGGTTTGTAGGCTCCACGGATAGAGATATGGGGAGCGGAGAGAAAGGAAGAGCAGAGGAAGATGAAAGATTATGGATTTTCCATTAGAGAATGAGAGAGAGGAAGAGTGAGAGATGAGAGGAGAGGAGAGGAGAGGAGAGCGGAGAGGGGGCTCCCCTTCTGAGATCAGTGAATGAAAGTAACTGGAAAAAGCGTCGCTTCTCCTTCCCTTTTCACGATGGCCAACACGCTTTCCTTCGAATTTTTTATTTTCTGGTCATGCATTTTCTCAGAAGCCATACAGATCGAAAAGAAAATAACATGGTAAGCAAGAAAATTGAGAACCTGATGGTACAGAGAGCACCAGAAGCTTGGAGGCAACAGGGTGGCCATTGAAAGCTCTTGAAGCTCTGGTGAAGAAGGGACAAGATCGTCATTTGGGAAAAGTTGACCAGAATTGAGAGGCTGATCAAGTGAGAAGAGAGTGAGTTGCGCAGCGACTGTATTATCTAATGGTCCAACTGCTTTCCCTCGGACAGTAACGTGATTCCATATCTTTGTAGCCTGTTGGTAGGCTGCATCCTTCAGCTGACTTCTCGACACGTGGTACTATACAGTATTGCCTATGTGTGATCCAATTATTCTGCAGCTTTTTTTTTTTTTTTGGAAAGTTTATTCTGCAGTTTATCCTTGAGTCATCAGTTAAGTTTCATCATTTACGTTTGAAATCAATCGTCTTTGACGTGTTATTGTTCGGTATAGCGCATGATGTTCAAAAATTCAATTCCTACGACACATATACATGTGATTTTATCAAAATTGACATAACACTGACACACACAATAATTAACCTCATGTTTCCGTCCCACACATAAAATTTTTGAAAATCAGGAAATAGCAAGCAATGGCCAACGAGCAATGAACAATACCACTCCGACAAGCATGATCTATCCAATGCTTACTAAGCCATATTATCTCTCTCTTTTGATTGAAATTGGAATTACTTGCCAAACCAACAAGAGGTTCTCTTTTGCATTGTATGTGTAGTTTTAGTAGCGTCACTCACTCCATGAACGTTGTTTATGTTTTAAAAAAGTAAATCTTCTATTCAATAAAAGATAAATACATGACACATTCAATTGGATAAAATGAGACTGTCTCGCCAAAACAAGAAGCATAAGTACCCTGCCTCCATTTTGCATCAAAATGGGTAACTTCACAATTGTAGGGACCCAAAATATACGGGAAACCAAATCAGGTAGGAAAAAGTAACAAGAAACAATGCTACCTACCTTGCCTACAACATTCTTATTTAGCAATTTAAGCCATGAGACAAGAACTCAGCTTTTAGAAATATAAAGTTATTAGTGATTGGATCATTCATATCGTGAATCGATATGAATGTTTGATGACTGAAGAACAAAAGAAAAGAGAAAGAATATGAGTTTACAAGTTGCCCAAAGCCAATCGATCGAAAACTGGCAAGAGAATCAACAATCATATTAGGAATGCCAAACAGTTTTCTTTTAATTTCCCCTTTGGTTTTCACGTCTATGATTTCTTCTCACAAAAGAAAACAAATATGAGAGGAACTCAAAAGAAGAAACTTAAAACACAAAAACTAAGCCCCAAAACGGACACGTATTATATGTACGTCCTCCATATATATGCCATACTCATGTTGCCTCTCTCAAACACAAGTTTAATCCCCTTTTTTTTTCTTTTCTGTTTGTGTTTTTGGGCTCGTCCCGATAAAGAATCAGCACAATCATGGGTTTCAAGGTTGTGGAGAACAATAATGCCGAAACTGGCAGCGGAGCTTTGTTCGAGATTAAACTGATGTCCTTACTGGTACTAATTGTAACCAAATTGACTCTTACATTGCTGGTAATCGGACTCAAATTGATGATATTAACGCTGTTAGAATGGTGCATTCATTGGTTGATCCACACATTTACGTTGGTTTGTTTTGTTGTTGTAGCTTGTAAGTGAAACTATTGAAGGTCCTCAAATTTTCTAGATCGAAGTGATACTCACTAACTGTTTTTTTAATTGATTTATTATTGACTTGATCTGCAGGGTGCATTCAGTTCCTCTATAGTTTGAGCAGACTGGTGCATGTTTTTCAGCTCGACAAAGAGAATGTTGACGGTTCGAATCCATTTATTCTTGCAGGCGAAGCAGCCCCTCTCTGCTTGCCTAGAGCCCATCATCACCAGCCCATACTCTCGTTAATAAAACTTGAGTTTAACATGATCATGCACATCAAGTATTCTAATGATATTTTGCTTTTCAATGTTGAAGAGGCATCAAGTTCGAATCCTCGTCGATAAAAAAAACTGATCGGGCACATAGTTTACTTGTAGTTCTAGTTGCCAAACTTGCATTCGGTAGATTCTATATGATGATTGTCAAATTTTCTATTCCAACCATAGGAAAACCCATGTTGTCAATTATGGATATACTAATGTAAAATCCTTTGTTCTAGACCAATTTTGTTTTTAGTTTTTGTCTTCTGAAAGTTGGAAGATGTAAAAAAATCTCCTCTTTATTCATTTGATACAAGCGACATTCCTTTTTAAATTAATATAAGTACAGTTGCACTAAGGGGTGCGGCGGGAACATATCTATAAGTATGGTTACACCCACATTTGCAGCTGAAAAATACATCACATAAATTTAATCTACTGCTATTATAGGTTTAGTTTGGATGGGCAAAAACCATAAAACGCACAAACAACTCAGGTAATGTGTAATTGAACCCGAAGTATTTGTATAAAACTGCTAGTTGTTGGGGTGTTTATTCTAATATACTATACTATTTTCTCAACTGCTTGCTAGTCACTACTCTTTCAACGCCTATCGCCCATCTGGAAAACTCATGGTGACTGAGTTGTGAGAAAAAATGGTAGGCATTTCAGAAGAGCGAACATGATCGGAATTTCTGTTTGTTGAAAAGGCAGGTTCTTTGGAAGGTGGAAGAGATGTAGATTCATTGCCCTGCAGCATATGAATTACCAAAGACATTGTTGGTCGATCAACTGGAGCTTCTTGAGGATACACTTCAAAGCTTCATCAAGCCGACATGTTTCCCTTACCGATTCATCAATCACCTCCATTCCTCTTCCATCTTTCCACAACTCCCATGCCTAATTAAAATGTTGAACTTACGGTCATTTGCGAATTTGGAAGGCTTAAAAACATAATGATTATGAGTTGGAATAATTTTTCAGTACTTACCCATCCAGCAAGAGTTGGTGAATGTTCAAAGCGATAAAAAGCAGCATTTTTCTTTCCGCTTACAATCTCCAACAACAACACTCCGAATCTAAATACATCTAATTTCTCAGAGAAATGACCATATCTCGCATACTCGGGTGACATGTAGCCGCTGCGCATGAATTGACAATATGTAGAGAAGTAAGCAAAAGAACATTACTTGAATGAAAACATGTCCCAGATATACGTAGACTTACTATGTGCCAACAACCCTATTTGTATTTGCTTCAGTCTGATTTATCCCGAAAATCCTTGCCATTCCAAAATCTGAAATTTTGGGGTTCAAGGCTCCATCCAACAGTATGTTACTTGCTTTTAGGTCCCTGTGGATGATTTTCAATCTGGAGTACTTGTGGATATAAAGTACTCCTTGAGCAATGCCTTCTATAATTCGAAAACGTCTTCCCCAATTTAATTCAATTTTTTTCAGATGCATCTGATTGGACAAACCACGAAGAAAGATGAGCAAGTGTTTTTCTTTTCATTTTAGATAAAATGTTGGACACAGTGCATAATGTGCATCTTGCAGTACATGACATTAGCACACAAGGAAAATAATTTGCAGAAACAAAGAATTAACAAGTCATTAGCGTGTATTTACCAAATAAAAGTTTGTCTAAGCTCCGATTGGGCATGTACTCGTAGATCAATATCATTTCCTCATCTTCAAGACAGCAACCCAAGAGCCTAACGAGATTGGTATGTTGGAGCTTGGCAATAAGTTTTAACTCATTCATGAACTCCTGGTGTCCTTGGCCAGACTTTTTTTATAACTTTTTAATGGCTACTTGTTGATTTTCAGCCAAAATTCCCTGTATAGAGGAAGAAAAGCGCACAAGAGAAAATTTGTTAGAGAAGTGCAAAGGAACGGTCAAGTTTCTGAAAGAAGAAAAGCGCACAACCATGTGTACTTTGTCCCATGATTCTTCTCTTTGGAATCACTCAATCCAAAGGTCATAAATAAACAAGGGTGTGCATGAGGAGAAAAATGTACCAGAGTATACAGTGGGAGTGTCACCTTGTAGACAGGGCCAAATTTGTTAGCTTCAGCAAAGTTGTTTGTAGCAGCTATTATAGCCCTTAAACCAAAGATCGGCAGTTCTCCATCGTTCTTTTCACCTCCAGCAGCAAGTTTACTTCTAGTCTCACCATATCTATTCGTATGCGCTCTTTTCTTTCCCAGTGTTTTCTTCCATAAGAAATAGCCAAAAATGACGAGAAGCAAACCTGTGATTGGTGAGACTATTGCAATCAAAAGGGACGACTTAATTACACCTGCAAAGAGAAGAAAAAGATCATTGGGACAACATTAATATTAACGGCTCCAAGTAAGACATGAATAATCATTCTGTTATTACGTTTTTTCTTAATGTCGGAAGCTGCAGCTCTGATGTATAAAATTGTTCCACCACCGTCATTTTTATCAATTTCTTTCAGATCCAAGACATCTCCATGCCATATTAAACATCCAATAGTACTGCCATAAGCATAAACAGTGCAACGGCAGTCCTTTAAGCAGTTCAATCTACACATTTCGGAACTATTATCAAATTCATTTTGTTTCTTTTCAGGCAATGAATCGCTATGTATTTCTAAAAACCCGTCTCCCATGGCATTTGCACACTGCACACTGGTTTTTCTTGAACACCCACCAGAATAAATCTGCAAGTCCCAATCACTCTGCCGGTTTGGCTCAAATCCCTTCAAACATTTGCAGTTGTCCGAGGATGGATTGCAACTGGAGAAAGCCCCACAAGAAGCATAAACATCACACTGTTGTCTTGGTTGAGCCCAAAACAAATTCCACTGCTTGGAAGTCTCCAACCATGTTAGTTGCTGAATCTGCCCCGAGGCAGATATGGTGCATCGAGATACAATTCTCGGATCGTAAAGAGAATAGGTGAAATAACTTTCGTTCTCATTCGTAACATAACTATAATTGAAGATATAATTTAGCCTCATTTCAGGAACCAGGTTGAAAATATGCGAACTGTCAACCCATGATCCGCTGGTCCAATACTGTTTAGACCTATTCCACTGTAAGATATATGAATTGCTTTGATCCAGGGATAGCTTAAGAGAGTAAAGACCTGGCGCAGGATCCTCCAAATTCTTCCATGAAGTGAGAATTTGGGTATGATCGGTAATTTTGTTGAATCCGAGTCTACCTCCTGGTAGCCAAGTATGGGTTGGATGATCAAAGCTTTGCCATAAAGGCTCTGATGTATTATTACTAGAGCCGGCTCTCAAGACAAGGTTTCCGCTATCCAAAAGAACTGCTTGTACAGAACCAGAACTGGTGGTGGAGTTTAAATCTGTTGACCAAACCGGGTTTTTGGACATGTTCAAGAGAACTAAATTACCATCGAAGATGGTCAACACAGAAGAAAATCTATCAGATACTGGTATTTCCCTATTTGCTACCCAAACAACAGTCATCTCAGATACTACTTGCTCGGAGTACCATATGCCTATATAGTAGTTTGAAAGCTGACCTGGTTTGAAGAAACCCAGCTCAAACATCCCACCTGCAGAGACAATGGTTTGATCGCCCGAGAGAGATTGGTTTTCGCTGATGGTGTCAGCTGCAAGGGAAACATGGGACTCGAGAAAAGCACAAAGTAAAGTAACGGAGAACACGAACTTTGAGTTTCGTTTGGTATTCATGGCTGCACAAAGAATTCAGCACTAGAGTCACCTCCAAGGAAATTTATATGAAATTTAAAAGGCTTTTTAACCAAAATGATCCCTAAAATTTGCACAATACCTCACTTTAGTTCCTGAGATTTGAAATCAATAGAATTAATCTCCAAGTTTGTCCACAATACATCATTTTGATCATTCCATAAAAAATCTCCATAAAATAAGAATAAAATGATAAAACACCCCCAATTTTTGTCAAATCATTTTGGCCTATTGTTTATTATATTGGGAATAATTTTGTCATTTTGATACTTATTTAACATAATTTTTCACTGTAGGACCAAAATTGAAACCACTTCTATTGATTTCAAATCTCAAAAACCAAAGTAAGAAGCTAAGCAAATCTCAAAAACCGTTTTGGCTGAAAAACCAATTTAAAATGAATCACAAAATAAATGAAACAAAATTAGTGCGATTAGATGTAGTGTTTCTGTTTAACTCCAGTCTTGACCAGTTACACAAGATGAAGTTGATGACAACACTCAAATTTATGAGTTATGTCAGACCCATAAGGGTATAGTTGAAACTCAAAACCAACATTTCAACACAATACACAACAAAAACATATGCCTGCAATGCCTCAGCTACATCGTTTCTGTCAAGGGATCGTAGTTTCCACGAGTAGGTTCGACCTGCACAAAAGCAGGTTCTTGCTTCCGCTACACCTCAAACACGTTGGATTGTAACATCATCGACGCCTAGACATTACTTAATCCTAACAAAATAATAAACATTACTCAGCAAAACAAGCAATTAGCACAAAAACAATGGATTTTGATGCAGTAATTAATACTTAAAACCTCAGTTAAATCCATTAATGTCATATGCAATGTAGCTTCGCCATGGGGTTCTCCCTGTAAACAAGGTCTCAGCTCCACTACACCTCAAAAAAAGCAGATTGAATCATCACAGGCCACAAGACAAGAAGATCATCACCAAAATTTCACACAGCAATCACAATCAATTAATAACATAACAAACAACTAATCTAATCTTAGACCGACAACAAACCAAACAATTAACACAGAAACATTTTACTTGGAGGGTAAGTAAGATTAAAACCTCAGTTAAATCCATTAAATTCATATGAAAGCAGTTTCACTGAGGGGTTCTCCCTGTAAACAGGGTCTCAATTCCACTGCACCTCGAACAAGCGGATTGAATCGTCATCGGTGCTACCAAGAACACAGAAATCCAAAACACTAAAGAAAAACAAAATCAAATTAATAAACACAAGGCTCAGAGTATGAAACAGCTCTCTCAATCACGAATCTTCTGAAGCAGAACTGGCATAAAGCTGTAAAATTTAGTCATCACCGCCAACATTAATCAACAAAATACAAAAATATCACCAACCCAAATCAGCAAATCAAAAACTTAAATGGCTCATATCAAGAAATTCAACCATTGATTATCACATTCTACTTCATCGATTGCTCTCAGAAGCGCGGATAATTTGTAATCATCGCCAAAAATTCACAAAACAAAATCAAAATACATAAAAAAAAAATCCAAATTCTGAAAATTTAGCGGACGTTTTTAGAGGCAAAACTATGAGAAGAGAAAAACCCCCACGTTTGACACCGCAATAGGATCTGCGCCTCCATGACTAGCTCTGTTTTCGGAGATTTTTCAAAAACAGGCTTAAGGTGTGTCGAGGCGCATCGGATCTTACGCTATTGAAATTGATGAAAAGATTTAGGGTTTTTGTGGGAGATGTAGGGGTCGATTTGACACAGAAAAGCCGTGGAGTAAAGCGAGGCTAAACTGCAACACTTGACGGTGACGGCGGCGTCAGAGGAGGACGCTTTCCGATGTCTGAATTCGTCGACGACGGCGGCGGTTGTCCACCATCGCTGTACCTCCAGTACGCGTCCGCCACGTTTGAAGCTTGTCGACCGTCACTACTTGGTTTGTAGGCTCCACGGAGAGATATATGGGGAGCGGAGAGAAAGGAAGAGCAGAGGAAGATTAAAGATTATGGATTTTCCAGTGTTATGATCCTGTGATTGCCTTAATCACAAATATCAGAAATTGGGGTTTCATTGCAAATTGCATTTCTTTCTAGTTATATTTTTAATAGTTAGTTGCTATTGCCTACGTGGCAGCTCACATCAGTGTATCGAGCTATTATATAAAGCTCCATTTTCCATTCCATCAGGTGAAGCAAAAAGAAATATATATATTTACAAAACTGAAAATATCCATCTTCTTCCATACTCCATTACCGCATCTTGCATCTGTGGTTAAGGTTGAATAGGTTTCAGGAATTGGAACTTAACATTGGTATCACCCATTTCCTCGATCCTGGTTCCCTTCCATTGTATGCCCCGCCACACTACCAATTCCAAACTCTCCGGCATGGATACCCGCGTCGCTGCCCTTGAGGCCTCCATGGCCAACCTTGATTCCAAGATTGATTCGACGGTGTCTAACGCCTTCGATCATAAACTTCCTCTCTACTTCGAGCAACTTCGCCGCGAACTTCAGCTCGGCATTTCTGGTGCCGATCCATCTGCTTCTGCCGTCTCTCACCACTCCGATTCTCAGATCCTTCCTTCTGGGGTCTCCACTCATCGCACCCAATGGTCTCCTCGCCTTGATTTCCCTCGTTTTCTGGAAGGTGATGACCCGCTGGCTTGGATCTATAAGGCTGAGCAGTTTTTCGCCTTCTATCAAACCCCGGATGCCCAGCGCGTCCTCACTACTTCTTTTCACTTGGAGGGTGAGGTTTTACAATGGTTTCGCTGGTTGGATTGCACCCATTCTACCCCACACTGGGAGGATTTCACGAAGGCCTTCTGTCGTGAATTTGGACCTATGGAATTTGAGGACAGTGCTGAATCCCTTTTCAAATTGCGCCAAACAGGTACCCTTAAGGATTATATCACTGAATTTCGCCGTTTGGCCACTCGTACTCGTGATTTAGGTCATGTGTTGCTCAAGAGTTGTTTCTTAGGGGGCCTCAAGAAGGAATTGAAATTCGATGTGAAATTGTTGAAACCTGTGACTGTTCATGACGCTATTTCAATTGTTGTTCAGCTTGATGCCAAACTTACTGAGTTGAAGCCATTTCCTCCAAAATCCTTCCAACCCCCTAAACCTCTTCCCCTGTTACCCCCACCTCCACTCCATCCACTACCTAAGCCGGGTAACTTCGGTGTCAAAAAACTGTCTCCCGTGGAAATCCAAGGTAAAAGATAGCGGGGTGAATGTTGGTTATGCCCTGCTAAATGGACTCCGGGCCACAAATGTGGACTTAAACAGTTGTTGATGCTTGATATGGACGATAATTGCTATGTCCAGGTTGCCACAGATGGAGAAATTGAGGAGCTCCCGCCTGAATTGCTTCACATGCAACTCAGTGAATGTGCCTTCTATGGTACTACTACTACACGACCCGTCCATACAATGAAAGTGCAGGGGGTCATCCATGGCCAATCTGTTACCATTCTTATGGACTCCGGCAGTACTCATAACTTTATCGACTCTAAACTGCTTAAACAATGGGGTTTTACTGCTCAGCCAACAAAACCTTTTGAGGTTATGATAGCTGATGGTGGCAAGGTTAAAAGTTCAGGTTGTTGCCGAGCCATGGACTTGAATGTTGGGGGTTATAACTGTGTTGTTGACTTGTATTCTCTACCATTGGGGGTTATCTACCATTAGTCATATCCTTTGGGACTTCCAATTCCTTACTATGCATTTACCAAGCATCATCAACACTACAAATTGTGTCATATTGCACCTGCCACTCCATTGGTTCAGAAGGTATCCATCCAGCACATCGATAAAAACCTCTCAAATTCCAACTTGGGGCTGTTTCTATACTTTGTGGAGGGTCAACCACTTAAGGCCAGCAATCTCACCTCTCACCAGTTACGGGATTTGCAAACCTTATTAGATGTATTTGCGGATATTTTTGCTCTACCATCTCAACCTCCTCCATCAAGGCCTCAGGACCATCACATCCCTCTCTGTCATGGAGCGAAAACCCCAAATATCAGGCCCTACCACTATGGACCCTTACAGAAATCTGAGATTGAAAAAGCTGTGCATGAACTCCTCACCGCAGGGTTTATACGACCTAGTCACAGTTCATTCTCTTTTCCCGTTTTGTTGGTGAAGAAGAAGGACAACACGTGGAGGATGTGTATTGATTACAAGGAGTTAAATGCCTTGACAATCAAGGATAAATATCCTATTCCCCTTATTGATGACTTATTGGATGAACTTTTTGGTGCCACTTATTTCTCCAAACTTGATTTACGATCTGGATACCACCAGATTCTCATGCAGCCACAAGATGTTGAGAAGACTGCTTTTCGAACTCATGAGATTCACTATGAGTTCTTGGTGATGCCATTCGGCCTTACTAATGCCCCTGCCACCTTCCAAAATTTGATGAATGACATATTCAAACCTCATCTTAGGAAATTTGTACTTGTTTTCTTTGATGATATCTTGGTTTACAGTCCATCATGGGAGGCTCATTTAGGTCACTTGCAAGAGGTTTTCTCAATTCTACGGCATAACCAACTATTTCTTAAGAAGTCAAAATGTTCTTTTGGCCAAGAGAAGGTTGAATACCTTGGTCACATTGTCTCTAGGCAAGGAGTGGCCGCTGACCCCTCCAAACTACAAGTCATCAAAGAGTGGCCTCAACCACGAACTGTTAAAGAGCTCCGAGGCTTCATTGGGCTCACTGGGTACTATCGCAAATTTGTACCTGGTTATGGACGGATTTGTCAACCTCTTTATAACCTTACCAAGAAGGATGGATTTCTCTGGAATGATGACGCCAACACTGCCTTTACTAGCCTTAAATCCATCATGTCCTCCCCACAGGTCTTGGCCTTGCCGGATTTTTCCCAACCTTTTACATTGGAGTGTGACGCTTCAAATGGGGGCATTGGAGCAGTGTTGCAGCAACATAATAGGCCTATTGCTTTTTCTAGCCAAGCCTTGGGCCCAAAAAATCAAGCTCTTTCTACTTATGAAAAAGAGCTCATTGCCATCGTCTATGCAATCAAGAAGTGGCAGCACTATTTACAGGGGAGACATTTCATAATCAAAACTGATCATAGCAGTCTCAAATATTTTTTGGGACAGCGGGCAAATACACCATTTCAACAGAAATGGGTCGCCAAGTTGTTAGGATTCGACTATGAGATTCAGTACAGAAGTGGAGCTGAGAACTTGGTGGCAGATACGTTATCAAGAGTTCATGTTAGTGAGGAGAAAAACATTGATGATGCTACCTGGGAGCTCTCAGCCATTTCTTACCCCTATTTTGGGTGGATGGATGAGCTTCGACGATATAATGAGCAGGATGAATGGGTGAAGAAAAAATTCCAGGAAGTTTCATATTGTATTGCTAAGGGCAACACCCCTCCTAGCCTTGCCAAATACACCATTGACAACGGGTTTCTATGCTACAAGAGAAGAGTGGTTTTAAGCCCTTTATCACAATGGAAACACAAGATTCTGGACGAACATCACTCCACACCAGTTGCAAGCCATCAAGGGGTGGTGAAAACTTACCATCGAATCAAGAAGGGTTTTTACTGGCAAGGACTGAAAAAAGACGTCAAAATCTTCATCAGTGAGTGTGCTGTGTGTCAACAAAACAAACTCGAAACCATCTCCCCACCAGGTCTCCTACAACCCTTACCAATTCCGCAGCAAGTATGGCAGGATGTGAGTATGGATTTTGTAGTGGGACTGCCTAATTGCCACGGAAAAACTGTTATTATGGTGGTTGTTGATAGATTAACCAAGTATGCACACTTCATTGCACTCTCTCACCCTTACACTGCCACTAGTGTTGCCCAAGTGTTCGTTGACAATGTCTTAAAATTGCATGGATTGCCTAGCTCTATTGTAAGTGATAGAGATCCGATTTTTGTGAGTGCTTTTTGGAATGAGCTATTCAAACTACAGGGGACAAAGCTATGCATGAGCTCTGGATATCACCCTCAGAGTGATGGCCAATCGGAGGTCATGAATAGATGTTTGGAGACTTACCTAAGATGCTTTGTGGGAGGGCAACCTCGAAAATGGGTTAAGTGGCTTCCTTGGGCTGAGTGGTGCTTTAACACCTCTTATCACACTTCCACTAAGACTACCCCATTTGAACTAGTCTATGGATACCCCCCACCACTTATGCAACCTTATGAAGTTGACACTGCAAGGTTGGAATCAGTGGAGCAAAAACTCAGAGAAAGGGATAATGTGTTGTCTGTGCTCAAGGGTAATTTGGAAATGGCTCAAAATAGGATGAAATTGCAAGCAGATAAGAAGAGGACCGAGAGACACTTTGAGGTAGGAGATATGGTGTACTTAAGATTGGTACCCTACCAACTTCAATCACTAGCTCCCCACAGTTACCACAAGTTACAGCCTCGTTTCTTTGGGCCTTATAAAGTGCTGGAAAAAGTGGGAACCGTAGCCTACAAGCTCCAATTACCCCCAGAAACCAAGGTTCACTCGGTTTTCCATGTGAGTTGCCTTAAAAAGCAACTAGGAAACAATGTGATCCCAAGTCCCACGCTACCATTGAGCAGGGAGGATGGTCTTCAATTGGAGGAACCTGCTGCAATCTTAAATCGCATAATGTATAAGAAAGGGATGGTGGCTGGGGTACAACTCTTGGTGCAGTGGAAGGGACAAGATGTTGTCGATGCTACTTGGGAGGATTATGAGGCATTCAAAGCTCGATTTCCAGATTTCACAGTGTAATCTTGAGGACAAGATTAGTTTTGAAGGAGGAAGTATTGTTATGATCCTGTGATTGCCTTAATCACAAATATCAGAAATTGGGGTTTCATTGCAAATTGCATTTCTTTCTAGTTATATTTTTAATAGTTAGTTGCTATTGCCTACGTGGCAGCTCACATCAGTGTATCGAGCTATTATATAAAGCTCCATTTTCCATTCCATCAGGTGAAGCAAAAAGAAATATATATATTTACAAAACTGAAAATATCCATCTTCTTCCATACTCCATTACCGCATCTTGCATCTGTGGTTAAGGTTGAATAGGTTTCAGGAATTGGAACTTAACATCCAGTAGAGAATGAGAGAGAGGAAGGGTGAGAGATGAGAGGAGAGGAGAGGAGAGGAGAGGAGAGCGGAGAGGGGGCTCCCCTTCTGAGATCAGTGAATGAAAGTAACTGGAAAAAGCGTAGCTTATCCTTCCCTTTTCACGATGGCCACACGCTTTCCTTCAAATTTTTTATTTTCTGGTCATGCATTTTCTCAGAAGCCAAACAGATCGACAAGAAAATAACATGGTAAGCAAGAAAATTGAAAACCTGATGGTACAGAGAACACCAGAAGCTTGGAGGCAACAGGGTGGCCATTGAAAGCTCTTGAAGCTCTGGTGAAGAAGGGACAAGATCGTCATTTGGGAAAAGTTGACCAGAATTGAGAGGTTGATCAAGTGAGAAGAGAGTTAGTTGCGCAGCAACTGTATTATTCATTAAGGTACATGGGACGGGACAGAACGGGGAACGAGACGTTCCGTCCCATGTTTAGTGTGTCTAAAACAGGTGGACCGTGTTGTTCTACGGGATAAATTTTGGATAAATTTTTGTTCCACCTCACCCTCTGGAATGACTCATTCCACATCCGTAGAACAAAAAATTATAATTTATTCATCCGAGGGTATCTTTGCTCCCTCTTCGTTCCGTACCATCCTGTCCCGTCTCATTCCGTTGCGTCCCGTTTCGTCTGCATTCCATACGATACCTAATTGACTAAAACAAATAAAATTAGTCATTATCTAATGGTCCGACTGCTTTCCCTCGGACAGTAACGTGATTACATGTCGTTGTAGCCTGTTGGTAGGCTGCATACTTCAGCTAACTTTTTCGACACGTGGTACAATACAGTATTGCCCATGTGTGATCCAATTATTCTGTAGTTTTTTTTTTTTTTTTGGAAAGATTATTCTGCAGTTTATTCTTGAGTCATCAGTTAAGTTTCATCATTTACGTTTGAAATCAATCGTTGTCGTCTTTGACGTGTTATTGTTCAGTATAGCGCATGATGTTCAAAAATTCAATTCTTACAGCACATGTACATGTAATTTTATCAAAATTGACATAACACTGACACACACAATAATTAACCTCATGTTTCCGTCTCACACATAATTTTTTTGAAAATCAGGAAATAGCAAGCAATGGCCAACGAGTAATGAACAATACCATTCCGACAAGCATGATCTATCCAATGCTTACTAAGCCACATTATCTCTCTCTTTTGATTGAAACTGGAATTACTTGCCAAACCAACAAGAGGTTCTCTTTTGCATTGTATGCGCAATTTTAGTGGCGTCACTCACTCAATGAACGTTGTTTATGTTTTTAAAAAGTAAATCTTTTATTCAATAAAAGATCGATACATGACACATTTAATTGGATAAAATGAGACTGTCTCTCCAAAACAAGAAGCATAAGTACCCTGCCTCCATTTTGCATCAAAATGGGTAACTTCACAACTGTAGGGACCCAAAATATACGGGAAACCAAATCAGGTAGAAACAAGTAACAAGAGACAATGCTACCTACCTTGCCTACAACATTCTTATTTAGCAATTTAAGCCATGAGACAAGAACTCGGCTTTTAGAATTATAAAGACTAAAGTGTTATTAGTGATCGGACCATTCATATCGTGAATCGATATGAATGTTTGATGACTGAAGAACAAAAGAAAAGTGAAAGAATATGAGTTTACAAGTTGCCCAAAGCCAATCGATCGAAAACTGGTAAGAGAATTAACAATCTTATTAGGAATGCCAAACAGTTTTCTTTTAATTTCCCCTTTAGTTTTCACGTCTATACTTTCTTCTCACAAAAGAAAACAAATATGAGAGGAACTCAAAAGAAGAAACTTGAAGCACAAAAACTAAGCCCCAAAACGGACACATTTTATATGTACGTCCTCCATATATATACCATACTCATGTTGTCTCTCTCAAACACAAGTTTAATCCTGATTTTTTTTTTCTTTTTCTGTTTGTGTTTTTGGGCTCGTCCCGATAAAGAATCAGCACAATCATGGGTTTCAAGGTTGTGGAGATCAATAATGCCGAAACTGGCAGCGGAGCTTTGTCCGAGATTAAACTGATGTCCTTACTAGTGCTAATTGTAACCAAATTGACTCTTACATTGGTGGTAATCGGAGTCAAATTGATGATATTAACGCCGTTAGAATGGTGCATTCGTTGGTTGATCCACACTCTTACGTTGGTTTGTTTTGTTGTTGTAGCTTGTAAGTGAAACTATCCAAGGTCCTCAAATTTTCTAGATCGAAGTGATATTCACTAAATGTTTGTTTAATTGGTTTATTATTGACTTGATCTGTAGGGTGCATTCAGCTCCTCTATAGTTTGAGCAGACTGGTGCATGTGTTTCAGCTCGACAAAGAGAATGTTGACGGTTCAAATCCATTTATTCTTGCAGGCCGAGCAGCCCCTCTGCTTGCCGAGAGCCCATCTTCTCCAGCCCATACTCTCGAAAAAAAAAAGTTGAGCTTAACATGATCAGGCGCATAAAGTGTTCTAGTGATATTTTGCTTTTCAATGTTGAAAGAAGCATCAAGTTCGAATCCTCATCGATAAAAAAAACTGATCGGGCACATAGTTTACTTGTAGTTCTAGTTGCCAAACTTGCATTCGGTAGATTCTATATGATGATTGTCAAATTTCCTATTCCAACCATAGGAAAACCCATGTTGTCAATTATGGATATACTAATGTAAAATCCTTTGTTCTAGACCAATTTTGTTTTTAGTTTTTGTCTTCTGAAAGTTGGAAGATGTAAAAAAATCTCCTCTTTATTCATTTGATACAAGCAACATTCCATTTTAAATTAATATAACTACGGTTGCACTAAGGGGTGCAGCAGGAACATATCTATAAGTATGGTTACACCCACATTTGCAGCTGAAAAATACATAACATAAATTTAATCTACTGCTATTATAGGTTTAGTTTGGATGGGCAAAAACCATAAAATGCGCAAACAGCTCGGGTAATGTGTAATTGAACCCGAAGTATTTGTATAAAACTGCTAGTTGTCGGGGTGTTTATTCTAATATACTATACTATTTTGTCAACTGCTTGCTAGTCACTACTCTTTCAACGCCTATCGCCCTTCTGGCAAACTCATGGTGACTGAGTTGTGAGAAAAAATGGTAGGCATTTCAAAAGAGCGAACAAGATTGGAATTTCTGTGTGTTGAAAAGGCAAGTTCTTTGGAAGGTGGAAGAGATGTAGATTCATTGCTCTGCAGCATATGAATTACCGAAGACATTGTGGGTCGATCAGCTGGAGCTTCTTGAACACACAAAAACCCTACATGGATACACCTCAAAGCTGCATCGAGATGGCATGTTTCCCTTATTGATTCATCAATCACCTCCATTCCTCTTCCTTCTTTCCACAACTCCCATGCCTGATTAAAATGTTGAGTTTACGGTCATTTGCAAATTTGGAAGGCTTAAAAACAAGATGACCATGAGTTTTAGAATAATTTTTCAGTACTTACCCATCCAGCAAGAGTTGGTGAATGTTCAAAGCGATAAAAAGCAGCATTCTTCTTTCCGCTCACAATCTCCAACAACAACACTCCGAAGCTGAATACATCTAATTTCTCAGAAAAATGACCATATCTCGCATACTCGGGTGACATATAGCCGCTGCGCATGAATTGACAATATGTAGAGAAGTAAGCAATAGAATATTCCTTGAACGAAAACATGTCCCAGATATACGTAGACTTACTATGTGCCAACAACCCTATTTGTATTTGCTTCAGTCTGATTTATCCCGAAAATCCTTGCCATTCCAAAGTCTGAAATTTTGGGATTCAAGGCTTCATCCAACAATATGTTACTTGCTTTTAGGTCCCTGTGGATGATTTTCAATCTGGAGTACTTGTGGATATAAAGTACTCCTTGAGCAATGCCTTCTATAATTCGAAAACGTCTTCCCCAATTTAATTCAATTTTTTCAGATGCATCTGATTGGACAAACCACGAAGAAAGATGAGCAAGTGTTTTTCTTTTCATTTTAGATAAAATGTTGGACACAGTGCTTCATGTGCATCTTGCAGTACATGACATATGCACACAAGGAAAATAATTTGCAGAAACAAAGAATTAATAAGTCATTAGCTTGTAATTACCAAATAAAAGTTTGTCTAAGCTCCGATTGGGCATGTACTCGTAGATCAATATCATTTCCTCATCTTCAAGACAGCAACCCAAGAGCCTAACG
The DNA here is from genome assembly GCA_035220775.1 of Malus fusca. Taxonomy (NCBI): domain Eukaryota; kingdom Viridiplantae; phylum Streptophyta; class Magnoliopsida; order Rosales; family Rosaceae; genus Malus; species Malus fusca. Next base: position 6,486,307 of record CM069067.1, on the reverse strand, counting down.
AGATTGGTATGTTGCAGCTTGGCAATAAGTTTTAACTCATTCATGAACTCCTCGTGTCCTTGGCCTGACTTTTTTGATAACCTTTTTATGCCTACTTCTTGATTTTCAGACAGAATTCCCTGTACAGAGGAAGAAAAGCGCACAAGAGAACATTTTTTGAAGTTCAAAGAAAGAAAAAAAAATTATATTTTCGAAAGGGGGAATGATTTTTGCACAGCTTTTTTCTCCTTCACAATCCTATTTATTTTTGTCCTTTAATTCTCCTTGGATATTTGTTTAGGTCAGAAATAAACAAAGGTATTTAAAGCACATAGTGGAAGTGTCACCTTGTAAACAGGGCCAAATCCTCCCTCCCCAAGTTTATTAGCTTCAGCAAAGTTGTTTGTAGCAGCTACTACAGCCCTTAAACCGAAGATCGGTAGTTCTGCATCATCCTTTCCACGTCCACCTCCAACATCAATTTTACTTTTACTCTCATTATGGTTCTTCTTTTGCTCTCTGTTTTAGTCATAGTGTTAGAACACGTTTGAAAGAAAAAGACACAGAGAGAGATGAGATTGAGTGGTAGCAGTACCTTTTCTTTCCCGTAGTTTTCTTCCATAAGAAACAGCCAAAAACGACAACAATTAAACCAGTGATTGTTGAGACTATTGCAATCAAAAGGGACGGCTTAATTACACCTGCAAAGAGAAGAAAAAGATTTTGTTGACAACATCAAGATAATGGCGCCAAAACAATGATCACTAATTGCGACACGAATAATCATTCTATTATTACGTTTTTCCTTGATGTCAGAAGCTGCAGCTCTGACGTATAAAGTACTTCCATCACCTTCATTTGCTTCAACTTCATGCAGATTCAAGACATCTCCATGCCAGATTGAACATGCATTGCTGCTGCCATAAGTATAAGCAGTGCACTGGCATTCATTTAAGCAGGCTGATCTACAACTTTCGATACTAAGAGCACCTTCATATTTTCTATTATCAGGCAATGACTCGCTATTTACTTTTAGAAACCCATCTCCCGTAGCATTCCCACACTTCACACTGGTTCTTCTTGAACATCCACCAGAATAAATCTGCAAGTCCCAATCACTCTGCCGGTTTGGCACAAAGCCCTTCAAACATTTGCAGTAGTTCAAGGATGTGGGTTTGCAACTGGAGAAAGCCCCACAAGAAGCATAAACATCACACTGTCTTGGTTGAGACCAAACCAATTTCCCCGGCTTGGAATTCTCCATCTTTAGTATTTGAATCTGTCCCGAGGCAGACATCGAGTATCGAGATACAATTTGAGGATTCTTAGGAGAATATGTGAAATAACTTTCGTTCTCATTCGTAACATAACTATAATTGAAGATAGTAAAATCCCAGATATTAACTATACTCATTTCAGGAATCAGGTTGAAATTATGCGAACTTTCATTCCATGGTCCGGTGGTCCAATACAGTCTAGACCTATTCCACAATAAGATATATGAATTGCTTTCATCCGGAGCTAGCTCAAGAGAGTAAAGACCTGGTGCAGGATCCTCCAGACTCTTCCATGAAGTGAGAATCTGGGTATGATTGGTAATTTTGTTGAATCCAAGTTTACCTCCTGGTAGCAAAGTATGGGTTGGATGATCAAAGCTTTGCCATAAAGGCTCTGATGTATTATTACTAGAGCCGGCTATCAAGACAAGGTTTCCGCTATCCAAAAGAACTGCTTGTACAGAACCAGAACTGGTGGTGGAGTTTAAATCTGTTGACCAAACCGGGTTTTTGGACATGTTCAAGAGAACTAAATTACCATCTAAGATGGTCAACGCAGAAGAAAATCTATCAGATACTGGTATTTCCCTATTTGCTACCCAAACAACAGTCATCTCAGATACTACTTGCTTGGAGTACCATATGCCTATATAATAGTTTGAAAGCTGACCTGGTTTGAAGAAACCTAGCTCAAACATCCCACCTGCAGAGACAACGGTTTGATCGCCCGAGAGAGAGTGGTTTTCGCTGATGGTGTCAGCTGCAAGGGAAACATGGGACTCGAGAAATGCACATAATAAAATAACGGATAACGAGAACTTTGAGTTTGGTTTGGTATTCATGGCTGCACAAAGAATTCAGCAGGCGGGCAAAGATTTACCGTATGCATGTTACTGGAGCTCAACCTATATGCCCTTTTTGTGGTGATCATTGCAAGTCAACTAAGTCAACTATTCAACCCTTCACATATGGACAAAGTCTTTGTAGAAAATTCAATGTATGTAAAGAGCTTGAACGTTGTTCTTCCTCTGTATGAACAAGTCTGTAGAAAATTCAATGCATGGAAAGAGCTTGAACGTTGTTCTTCCTCTGTATGAACAAGTCTGCAGAAAATTCAATGTATGGAAAGGGCTGGAACGTTGTTCTTCCTCTGTATGAACAAGTCTCTGTAGAAAATTCAATGTATGGAAAGGGCTTGAACATTGTTCTTCGTAGAAAATTCCGTGTATGGAAAGGGCTTGAACGTTGTTATTCCTATGTATGAACGAAGTCTTTGTAGAAAATTTAAGGAGAAATTAGGTTCTCATCATTCATTTTGCTATTCCATTGATTAAAATCCTATTCATTTTCAATTTTTGATCAAGGTCCTTAAGTATTAATGACACGCCCCGATCCCGATGTCCTCGTGACATCGGGATGATCACGTGCTGGCCGACACCCGAAGGGTGACGAAAGCCATTTAATTTAAGTAAAAGCTCAAAAATAAGCTAAAACAGGCAGCAGGAACTAGCAACATAATACTAAAATTCAACTTCTAATTAATAAAATTAGAATCATAACATCAATTCAGAGCATACGTCTATTACAGAGTACAAACAGAATTCAAGATAGAGGTGTGCTATATTACAATAGATATCAAAGCAGAGGAAATATAGCACTGGATCACTGGTAGGGAAAGGCCTCGTAGCTTAAATCGTAATCCTCGTTCGTAGGTCCTGAAGGGGGCGCAAAACAAACATGAGTGGACCAATTTGATATAAATATAATAAAACAGTTATCAACATACTAACCCCCAGGTTTTATGAAAACATATATATAATGATAACATAGGTTTTCCGAATTCTAACATGATGTGCAGTATCTCAAATTCATAACTTGTATAAGTAATAAACACTAGTGAATTGTTCGATAACCCCCAGGCCCCATGCCTGCTCCCCGTCTCTGAGCAGACAGTCAGAGGAAAATACACTACATGCCCCTTGCCAGCTCCCCGTCCCTGGTCTTAAATGCCAGAAGAAACACCCTCTAGGCCCTATGCCAACACCAAACCGTCGCCCGGGACGGACCAGAATCTATCCATACGTCCCGTAGCGGAAATGACCACTAGGTAAGTACAAAACCATTGAATATATCAATATTGAAAAACAACTTCGTAGTATAAAGTCATACATCATCTATACTACAAAGAGGTGTTCTAAACATGTTCTAAATATCATATCGTCATCCATCAGATATTCTATAAGAACATGGGTTATAGGAAAAATAGTAATAATTCAATCTAGCCTCAGTAAGCATGTTATCTCATAAAGTACTTCATAAAACATAAGTATTAAATCATGATTTTCATGTATGCATTTCTATTAATAAAACATGCTTTTGAAGGGGTCCACTCACCGTACATCGATGGTGCAAAGCTATACCAAAAAGGTATAACGAAATCACCGTTAATAATTGCACATATTCACATAAAGGAGTACCTTTGGTCAAACTCTATTCAAACGATAGAATTTGGGAAAACGGACTTCAAAAACGAGTCCAGGACGTCGAAATTAGCCTAGGAGAGGTCCTGAACGAAACCCCGAAAAGTCAACTCAAAAAGTCAACGTTGACAGTTGACCGTTGACTAGTCAAAGTCAAAGTCAAAGTCAACTCTGACCGTTGACCGAGTCAACAGTCAAGGTCAACTGATCAGAGGTCAAAGTCAACTGGGCTTGGAGTTTTGGGTTGGGCCGAAAGGCCTTAAGGGTTTTAGGGAAAGGGCTTTCAGCCCCTTAACAAAAAATGGCCCAAAAAGGGCCCTAACTCTAATTCAGAAAAAAAAAAAATAAAACCTAAAAAGGTTTTGGGCTTGGGCTATTGGGCTAACTCCCCACACGGGCCTAAGGCCCGCTTGTCATTGGAACCGGCCTGGGAGGCCTGGTCTCGCCGAGCACAACCACCGGAGCTTCACAGCTCCGGCCAACTACCACACACAACCTTAGACCCCGATCTAGGTACCAAAACGAAGAGCAAGACGGGGGGAGTGTTTTTATACCTTCCTTTCGTCGTGGAACGGTCGGAGATGGCCGGAAAAACCCCCGAGATCGTCGGAGTTGGGTGTGCTTACACCCGGCTTGAATTTCGTCCTATAACCTCCAATTATACGAAAAACAACTCAATTAAAACTCATTCACCAAATTCTAGGACGAAAAATGGAAGGCTTGGAGCTTACCTCACCGGGAAAAATAGAAACTCGCCGGAGTTCCTTTCCGGGTTTCTGGGTTCGCAGCACGGGACAAAGGGAGAGAGAATGACGAGATGGTGATGGCAATGGACTTCCTCGCGCGGGGAGATGGGTGCGTGCGTGTGCGCTGCTGCGGTGCATAGAAGATGGAGAGAAGTGAGAGATGAGAGAGAGCCGAGAGGGAGAGAGACAGGACAGAGAAGAAACAGAAAAGAAGAAGAAATGAGGAGTTCACCGGGGGGGGGACAGAGAGAGAAGAATGAAAATTTACTTGGGGTGCTGCCACGTGGCAGCGTTAGAAAGAAGGGATCCAATGTTTAGATCCTGGATAGGGTAGATAAAATAGGACCAAAATGATAGATTTAAAATGTTGAGGGGTTAAATTACATCAATATTTTTATAACTAGGGGGTGGGTGTTACAATTAATAACATCATTAATTATTTCAATAATAATTTTTTTTTATTTCTAAATATATTCATTTAATGTTAAATGTTAAAAATGTTACAATTAGTATATTTTTATTTATGACTAAATTTTTTATCATATATTTTTAGTTTTAGTTTGTACCCATTTTTAATTTGTAATTCTTTTTTAACTTGTACCTGTTGTGGTCTATATTTATCTGACAGAGAGACTAGGGCCGGCGGTAGAGAGAGAGAGGAGAGAGATGTGTGTTTGTAGAATTGTAGGGGAATGTATGTGTTGTTATCCCTCCTACATTGTGCCTTTATTTATAGTAGTAAAGGGAGAGAAGATATTCCTTCTCCTCCAAGTAATACAAGTTGTAATAGGAAAGGATAACTAGAATCAAATCTAATCTAGGATTTACACAATCATACTTATTCTAGGAATGTTTACAACACTCCCCCTTGAGTGTGCAAATACTTAAGGTAGATTCAGCATCATGCAGAAGTTGAGGAAGTCGACTCGTCGGCATTGATTCCAAGGAACAACGCTTATTCTCAATAAGGTAGGAACTTGCATAAGTAGTAAGTCTCACTAAAAAACCCTAAGGCTATGGCAAAAACCCGAGTAGGGACAAAATCCATAGTCTAAGGAAAAATGCGTGAGAAATGCAAAGTCAAAAGAAACGTCTACAAGACGTCATCAGGGATATGACCAGCCCAATGTGGGTGCCTCGTTAAAACCTAGTTAGGTAGCAAAAACCCAGTGGGAAAAATGCTCCTAATCGTAGGGAAAAAGAGTACATTAAGATCAAGCAAGTATCCAGAAGATACTCCCCCTGAGTTTGACATAATTCCAAAGAGAAATAGCAAAGTTACAACTCAGAAAGTTTACGCATACCAATTCCATGAACAAGCTTCTGAAACGTCGCCTTCGGTAGTGATTTGGTGAAGAGGTCGGCCAGATTGTCTTGTGATCGGATTTGCGTGACTTCAATCTTCTGATGCTCTTGTTGTTGATGTGTAAAGTAGAACTTCGGCGCAATATGCTTGGTGTTGTCTCCTTTGATGTAACCCTTCTTGAGCTGTTCGATGCAAGCTGCGTTGTCTTCAAAAATCGTCGTCGGGGCATTAACGGCGGGATGAAGATCACATGAGCTTCGAATATGGCCCATTACTGCTCTCAACCAAAAGCATTCCCGAGTTGCTTCATGTAAGGCGAGAATTTCAGCATGGTTAGACGAAGTGGCAACTAAGGTCTGTTTAGTTGACCTCCAAGATATTGCGGTGCCTCCAACGGTAAAGACATAACCCGTTTGAGAACGCGCCTTGTGCGGATCAGATAAGTATCCAACGTCGGCATAACCAACAAGGCGAGAATCAACCCAATGAGCATAGGGTGCGGCATCACTCGAGGATTCGTAGGGATATAATAAGCCCAAATCCGTAGTACCCTTAAGGTAACGGAATATGTCTTTCACGCCAGTCCAATGTCTGCGTGTTGGTGTATTGCTGTATCTTGCCAAAAGATTAACAGCGAAGGAGATGTCGGGTCTAGTGCATTGAGCTAAGTACAATAAAGCGCCTATCGCACTTAGATAAGGAACTTCAGGTTCCAAAATCTCTTCATCATCCTCCTTCAGACGGAAGGGATCTCGCTTTGCATCTAGCGTACGAACGACCATAAGAGTACTCGAAGACTTCGCTTTATCCTCATTAAAACGGCGCAGCACCTTCTGGGTGTAGTTCGATTGATGTACTAAGATTCCATCCGAACAATGCTCTATCTCGAGACCGAGACAGTATCGAGTCTTACCTAGATCTTTCATCTCAAATTCTGACTTCAGGTGCGAAGCAGTTCTCGCGAGCTCTTCAGGAGTTCCGATGAGATTCATGTCATCGACATATACTGCAACAATCGCAAATCCGGAATGTGACTTCTTAATGAACACACAAGGGCATAGTTCGTTGTTCACATATCCCTGACTAGTCAAATACTCACTCAGACGGTTATACCACATTCTTCCGGATTGTTTCAAACCGTATAGTGATCTCCTCAGCCGAATTGAGAGCGTGTTCCAGGGTTTGGAAATATTTGAACCAGTCAATGTAAGTCCTTCGGGAACTTTCATATAAATTTCCCTATCAAGATCCCCATAGAGATACGCGGTTACTACGTCCATCAGCTGCATATCCAGTTTTTCGGAAACTACCAAACTGATAAGGTATCAAAAAGTAATCACATTCATAACGGGTGAGTAAGTTTCGTCATAGTCAATCCCGGGGCGTTGTGAGAAACCTTGTGCTACAAGACGAGCTTTGTAATGCACAATTTTGTTCTTCTCATTACGCTTCCGAACGAAAACCCATTTGTAGCCAACGGGCTTCACATGTGGAGGAGTAGGAACTACAGGTCCAAACACCTTACGTTTCGCAAGTGAATCAAGTTCGACTTGGATTGCTTGTTTCCAGTTTGACCAATCAGCTCTACGTCGACATTCATCAACGGAACGCGGTTCAATGTCATTGCTCAACATGATCTCAGTAGCTACTGCAAATGCTAATGCATCGTCGACAATCATCTCATTTCTACGCCACACATCATCTAAGCTAGCATAATAGACCGAAATCTCACGATTCTCGGGAGGATGATTCGTCTCTTCAAGGACGCTTCCATAATCTAGAATTTCCTCATGAGTTGGGTAAAATGAGTAAGCGATAGTCAGATTCACGGTAGGCTCTTCAGGACCTTGTGTCGTGGTTTTCCTCTTCCGGGGGTGTGAATCCTTTGAACCAAGGGGTCTGCCACGCTTTTGTGTAAAGGCAGAGGATTGGTTAGCCGCTAATGTACGTGGATCACCAGAATTGGCGTCCCGGGCTTCCAGGAGGGTAGTCCGTCGTACATTTGGTACATCTATCTTTGCAGGCGTATTCGCAGCTAGAATATGTGATCTTGTCACGCGCGCTAGATCGGTGAAAGCATCTGGCATGCTCTGAGCTATGCTCTGGAGATCTAATATGCGCTGCACTTCAGCTTCAAACTGAGCGGTGCGGGGATCTAAATGAGACAAAGTGGGAGTCGTCCACGATAATTCGCGTCGTTCATTAGGAACGTTGACGTTCTTATCTCCCCCTAACGACGGGAAAACTGTCTCATAGAAGTGACAATCCGCGAAACGAGTGGTAAACAGATCGCCTGTCAAAGGTTCTAAGTAACGAATAATCGAAGGAGAATCATATCCGACATAGATTCCCATCCTTCGTTGAGGCCCCATTTTTGTACGTAAGGGCGGCGAGATCGACACATAGACCGCACAACAAAAAACGCGCAGATGCGATATGTCGGGTTCGCATCCGGTGACCAACTGAAGGGCACTAAATGGTTGTGTCGCAACAGGCCTCAGGCGGACCAACTTTGCTGCGTGCAATATTGCATGGCCCCAAGCAGCGATCGGGAGCTTGGTACGTATGATCAACGATCGAGCAATCATTTGTAAACGCTTAATGAAAGCCTCTGCCAGGCCGTTCTGGGTGTGAACATGGGGTACAGGATGTTCAACTTCAACCCCAACCGACATGCAATAGTCATCAAAAGTTTTAGATGTGAATTCTCCAGCATTATCCAATCGAATAGATTTGATCGGATAATCAGGGTGGTGAGCCCTGAGCTTGATAACCTGAGCCAACAGTTTGGAGAATGCAGCGTTCCTTATGGACAACAAACACACGTGTGACCAACGTGTAGAAGCGTCAACCAAAACCATAAAATATCTAAATGGTCCGCAGGGAGGTTGAATCGGTCCACAAATGTCCTCCTGAATCCGTTGTAGAAAAATGGGAGGATTCGAACGAATATTATCATAAGAAGGCTTAGTAATAAGCTTTCCCATAGAACATGTTTGACATGCAATTTCATGGAACGAACCTAAGCTTCGGGTTAGTGGATGCCCGTGTGAAGTTTTGAGGATACGGCACATCGCTATTCGTCCAGAATGTCCCAAACGATCATGCCAAAGTGTAATTTCGTGCGCGGTCCCTGTGGTAGGGCCGGCCACATAGTGGCATTCTATGGGGCGTATGGTCGTAGTATACAGACCACTCGGGTTACGCTCCATCTTCTCTAGAATACGTTTCTGGCCATATTCGTAGGAAGTTACGCACAGAAATTCAACTTCGTTTTCTACGTGGGTTTCAGCATGGTAATTGTTATCTCTAATGTCCTTGAAACTTAGTAACGTTCTTCCGGAACGTGGAGAATAGAGTGCCTCAGCAATGGTCAAGATTGTACCATTGGACAACATTATACTTGCCTTACCGTATCCTTCGATCAGGTTGGATGGGCCTGAGAGGGTTGTCAGAGGTGCATTCTTAGGTACGAAGTTAGTGAAATAGATGCGTTCACGCAAAACAGTATGCGTGGTTGCACTATCTGCCAGACAACTAACTTTCCCACTAGTCATACCTAGAATGAAAAATTAATTTGAATCAGTCACATGCATAAAAGTTTATAAAAACAAGTATCAATTCAAAATAATTTCATTTATTCAAAGATAAAAAAACTTAATATCCAAAATAAATCACCAACTAATAATCCAAAACATAAAGGAAAATTGTTCAAAATCAACCAAAAACAAGGTGGGGTTCGGCCACTAGGTGGAATTCGGCCCCAATTGTCTTATTTTAACTAAAAATAAGTCTATGTCTAAGATTCTAATCTTCCATAGGAGTGGTATCCTCCTGAAAGTCAGAAACCTCCATCTTTGTAGTCTCCGGTTCGTCCACTTGCATGAAGTTTGATTCAACCTTCGTACGACGAGAATGATATTCATCTACAACCTTCTTGGGAGCACGACAAATACGGGACCAATGGTCATTTGAACCACAACGATAACACATATCGTCATTCATTGTGGCAGGTGCTTTGCCCTTATTCTTGAAGTTCGGGGCCTTGGGAGCGAGGTTTGGGCGCTTCTGGGCTTTGTTTCCTCCCTTGGATGGGCCTTGGCTCTGTTGACCTTGGTGGGATGGCTTCTGGCCGCCCTTACCACGCATCTTTTGGCGTTTTAGGTGCTGATGAGTGCTATAATGTGCTTCAGGCACAACAGTAGCCCCAGTAGGTCGAGCTTGATGATTCTTCATCAACAGCTGGTTCTACTTTTCAGCAAGAAGTAAAACAGAGATCAAATCCGAGAACTTAGTGAACTTCTGAGCTCTATAGTGAACTTAGAGAACTTAGTGAACTTCTGAGCTCTAAATCCGAGAAGCAGAGAAGGTCGAGTAGGTCTTCTCCAGGAGATCATTTTCAGTCAAAGTTTCATTGCAAAACTTGAGAAGTGATCGGATTCGACAAACTTCATAATTATATTCATTCACATACTTAAAGTCTTGGAAGCGCAAGTGCTGCCAGTCGTGTCTTGCTTCAGGTAAGAATATGTCATTTTGGTGATCGAAACGATCAGCCAAAGCGTCCCATAATGCACGTGGATCCTCCTAGCAAGGTACTCAGTTTGCAGAGCGTCATGAATATGTCTTCGGATGAAGATCATAGCAGTGGCTTTTCCAGCTTCGCCAACAGGTTTATCTGTTGCTTCTTCAATAGCAGGACGCAAGTTCTTTGCAGTGAGGTGGAGCTTCACATCTTGAACCCACTTGAGGTAGTTCCTTCCAGAGACCTCCAAAGCGGTGAAGTCGAGTTTGTTCAAATTCGACATGTTCCTATCACAAAATAGATGGACAAGATGTGGTTAGTGTAATGGAGAAAAATCAATCCATTCACATAGGAATAGAACATACAGGTTCTAATAGACATGTATTGGTTTAATTTCGCATGAAAAACTTCGGGTTTCATGGGTGATATGTTTAAGTGAAAACTTCAGGTTTTCAAACAAGGCATGTTTATAAGAAACTTCGGGTTTCAAATTAATTATGAACTTCAGGTTCATATATTCCTGCAGGCAAACACAAATATATATGTAAACAAATATGCAACAAATATTGTATGCAAAAATATTGTATAATGATAATTGAATTAATTTATGTGGTTCATGGAGCTCACGGGGAGACATGGGCAAGGGGAATGGGCTGCTGTGTGCAGCACCAAAAAATATTTTTCTTGTCGGGCTGGGCCGCTGCAAGCGAGCCTAGAAAAATTTTTTTTTTTTTTTTTCTTTCGGCACGGGCTGGGCCGTGACATCTCATAGCAGCAGCAAGCCCAAGAGGGCGCTGATGCAGGCCGAGGGACATGAGCCCACTGAGGCTCGGGTTTTTGGGATCAAACACCCCAGCGAGTGCTGGGTGTGTGTCGCCGGAGAAGAACACCGGACCTGGCGCTTCTGGCGTCGGTCGGGGTTTTGTTGAAGACTCGATTTGAGTCATGGTGACCATGGGGGTGAACAGAGATTAAAAAAATCTCGATATTCACTGTCAAAACCCTAGAAATTCGATTGATTTAAAAAAAAATCTAATTTTCAGACAAAAATTCGTCGGGGACGACTGCAGGTCGTCGGGGGTAACTTGGCATGGCTGTAGGCCATGTTGGTTGACGATTTCAAGGGTGGTGACACCTGCTGGGCGTCGGGTCTGGGTGTTGGGCCTGGAGCCGTGGCTCCAGGATTGGTTCTCGGCTTGGGAAAAGGCACGGGTTCGAAGAACCCTAATTCCCCAATCGCAAAAAAAAAAAATTCAATGCAATTATATTATATGCATGTATAATTCTAATGAATCACATATTTACGTTGATGCATATGCAAATAATAGTTTCAATGCATGTACATATGTAAGATTCAGTTCATGACAAATATCAAATTCACATAATTGTAGCAATTTTGGTGATGAAGCATACACAATTTATGTAGAATCTAAAATACGTTAAACGTAAAGTTGGGTCATGCATCATGGTGAATGTTCATGCTATCAGGGCTTGCAAAATATCGAGTTAAAAACCGTTGTTTGGTAAAAACCTGATTGCGTGATGATATGGATGAACTGGTTTGATGCAGAAAAAAATCTCCAACGTCAGATTCCTAAGCGCAGCGGTAGGAGCGTGCTGATAACGTGTTGTGGTCTATATTTATCTGACAGAGAGACTAGGGCCGGCGGTAGAGAGAGAGAGGATAGAGATGTGTGTTTGTAGAATTGTAGGGGAATGTATGTGTTGTTATCCCTCCTACATTGTGCCTTTATTTATAGTAGTAAAGGGAGAGAAGATATTCCTTCTCCTCCAAGTAATACAAGTTGTAATAGGAAAGGATAACTAGAATCAAATCTAATCTAGGATTTACACAATCATACTTATTCTAGGAATGTTTACAACAGTACCAATTTTCTTTTCATTTTTAATTTGTACCCATATATTAATTTCTTTTTGTGCCCATATTTTTTAAAGTTTATTTGTATTTGTACCCATATTTTTTTTTATTTGTACTTTTTATTTTGCTAAATGTACCCATGCTAATTATATGTACCCATTCATGTAAGACTTTTTAATCTTAAAATGTACTCATTCTTAAATATACCAATTTGTTATATGTAAAATGTACCCTCTTTTTTTTTATATAAAATCTATTCAATTTTTTTCTAATCCATTTTTAAACTTATACGGGTACATTCGTTTTTCTTTGATTTTAAAATGTATCCATATCAAGTTTAATCAAAGAAATTTACTAATGTTATTAAGCCTAATATCTTCTTTTTTTGTGATTTTGAAGAATGTACCCATGTTTATATATATATACACACACAATAGTATATTTATATTTTAATATTTTTAATCCCACAAATTATGGTTTTTTTAATTTAAAATCTCATTTATATAAACAACTAAAATTTCTAATTTTTAATTTAAAAAATATAGTAACGTACATAAAAATAAATTATCACATTAATTTCAGGGACCTCGATCAAAAATTAAAAACCAACAAGGTTTCACTAAAAGAATATTCATAACTAAGGACCGCATCCAAAGTCTCCCAAAATTCAATGTATGGAAGGGGCTTGAACATTGTTCTTCCTCTGTCAAAACTTCTTGCAGTATTACAGTTCCGTTCTAATTCACCAATACTCAACAACATAAAAAGTGTATGTGGATGCAAATTTTCTCCTTCTCGATCTTGGACGATTTTGCACCTACAAAACAACTAGCACCTTAGGTTAAGGCCAAAAGTCTCACGCGCCCACGATGAATGGGGGGGCTTTGGCCGAAGAACCTCCGATGCCAAAGTTAGAATTTTAGAGAGAAATAGTGTTTAGAGTATTTGTGATTTTTTGTAAGAGAATTGGAATTAGTGTTTTGTGAAAATGGGAATCAATTTATAGGAGAGGAAAGGGTGGTTTATTTTGGGGGGTTATGGAGATAATGGGCTAGTTATTTTGGGGAGTTATGGAAATAATTGGCTAGTTAATTAGCAAATAGTAATAACCTAATTAACTAGCTATTTGAATGTCATAAAAAGGGGAAGAAAATGGTAGCAACAAACAGAAAATAAAGGGCATGGCCGGCCCTAGTGGGTAACCGGCCTTTGGTAGGTTTTTGGTTATAATTTGAAGGTTTAATTGATTAATTAAGGGATTGATTAGGTAATTAATCCCTTAATTAATCAATTTTAGGAAATATGAAAGGAAAATACTATTTAGCTAATTTACTAGCTAAATAATGGAATATAAAGCATATAGAATAAATTAGATTTTTGGGAATTACCTTATAGAAAGGATTTGATGAAATAGGCTTTAAATTGTTACCTATTTTGGGCACTTTTGACTTGGTTGAAAGATGATTGCCTGCTGCTCGCGCGTAGGAATCCCGGTATGCCTCGAGGGTATTTTTGTCATCTTTTGTCCAAAAGTCCACGTGTCGCCTAGTGAATATTTTTGGCTCCACAGTGTAAACCCTTGAGGCATCACATATCCAAAGCCGGTAAAGAGATGGAGCTTCGAGTTAGGATTAGGACACGTTCAAGTTAGATTGCTTCACCTGCAAGCTAAGCACTTATGCTCGCTACAAATTTATGGTTCATGTGTATCAATTAGGCTACCTACCATCATGATTCCTTCGGTTCAGGAGGTTTTGAGCTTAAGGGGTGGTTTGGGAGTGAGGTGCTTAAAAAAAAGCACCCATGAAAAAAAAACTGTGAGGGTTTTAGGTGTTTGGTAAACTGAAAAAAAAGGGCTTATTTTGGAAGCAGTTGTGAGAATAAGCTAAAATCAAAGGAAAAAGCTGAAGCTGCTATTTGCAGCTTTGGAAAACTGGTTTTTTTTCAAAGCACACGGAGCTACCGTGCTCCTTTAATGAAAAAACCCACTATGAGACTGCTTTTTTTTCCAAAAGCACTTTTACAAAAAAGTTTACCAAACACTCTGCTGATTTATTTCACAGCCGCTTATTCTCACAGCACAACTGCTTATTCTCACAGCAGCTTTTTTTCAAAGCACAGCAATACCAAACCAGCCCTAAATGTTGTTACAACAACAACAAATCACTTTCCCACTAAGTAAGGTCGGCTATATGAATCCTATATAAATCCTAGAACGCCGTTGCGCTCTGTTCTGTGTCACTTCTTCCGTTAGATCCAAATACTCTTAAGTCTTTTCTTAGAGGTTTTGAGCTTAAATGTTGTTAATTATAATAAATCTTTTCCAATCCATAACTAACAAAAATTAATCACAAAAACAAACAAAGATATGTTGAAAGTTTTCAAACTCCCATTACCACACATTTACAAGTACCAAGTCTGTTTTTGGTCTGATTCCAAAGTTTGCTTATTTATATTCTTTATTCTACCTGATTTCGGGAATTACTTAATACTGGTCCCACGGCACGGTGGAGATTCCGTAGCACGTCATGAGCATCGGGCTAAGGGGCGGTTGGGCAACTCAAGCGAACCGCTCTACCTTACCGAGAGGGGCTAATTCAAACCCCTCAAGTAAAATAAGAACAGCCCCGACATTCAAAGCTCCTTTTTTACCATTAGCAAGAACTTGTTTCAGTTGCAGATCATAAGGAATTTGAACAACATGTAATGATTCCCCATGCCATTTTCTCCAACAATCATCTTCTTGTTTCGATCCTTGTTTGTACCACTGGATTCTCCTGCAAAGTAATTAATCACTACACAATCTAAATCCTCCAACGAAAAAAAGATAACAGGACTTTGCTTGCCTATTTTTTTAACTCCAGCTCGGCCCGGAACCGCTAGGAACAACAGGTAGGAAGGGGTCCATGTGGCTGGGGAGAGGAAATGTTCCTTTTTTAGGGTACTCCCTAGTAGAAACAGGATAGTGCCGTCAAGTTTTAGAAATTATTTGTATAATTCTTCACTTTGATCCTTGAAATTTGAAATCAATAAAATTGATCTTTGAATTTGTCCACAATCAATTATTTTGATCATTACATAAAAAATCTCAATAACATATGAATAAAATGACAAAATGCTCCTAATTTTTGTCAAATCATTTTCTCCTATTGTTTATTATATTAAGGGTAATTTTGTTATTTTAATCCTTATTTAACATAATTTCTCACTCTCTTCTATTGATTTCAAATCTCAAAAACAAAAGTGAGAAGTTAAGCAAATCTTGGAATCATTTTGGCTAAAAAATCTATTTAAAATGAATCAAAAAAAATAAAAGAAACAAAATTAGTGCGATTAGATGTTGTGTTGTTGTTTAACTCCAGTCTTGATCAGTAAACACAAGATGAAGCTGATGACAACACTCTAATTTATGAGTTATTTCAGACCCTTTGCCTGATCGAAAAAGGATAAGGGTATAGTTGAAACTCAAAACCTAACATTTAAGCACAATGCACAACAAAAACATATAACTGCAATGCCTCAGCTACATCGTTTCTGTCAAGGGATGTAGTTTCCATGAGTAGGTTCTACCTGCACAAATGCAGGTTCTCGCTTCCGCTACGCCTCAAACACGTTGGATTGTAACATCACTGACACCTAAACATTCCTTAATCCTAACAAAACAATAAACCCTAATCAACAAAACAAGCAATTAGCACAAAAAACACTACTACAAAAGGGGATATCAGTGGCACTATAAAACCGACAAAAAACACCACTTACTGTCGGATTTTTGGTAAAAATCCGACATTAAATCGTGCAATGTCGCATAGTGAAACCGACTCCAATACTACCGTCACAAAAAGGGTATTGGCGTCGCTTATCCCCCTTAATCCACCACCAAGAAGGAAAGTATTATAAAATAAAAAAGAACAACAGCATCGCTTAAAAGCGACATCGGTGCTTACGTCGCTTAAAAGCGACATGGAAATCTGATATGATGGCGGTCCAAACCGACATTAACTAACAAAAAAACAATTAAAATATCACACTTACTGTCGGTCCAAACCGACATCACCTCAGTTAAATAAATAAAATAGTCGAGCTACTGTCGGTCGTTACCGACATTACCTTCCATCTCGATAAATAAAATACTTAGCTGATGTCGTCCATAAGCGACACCAAATATATTAATAATAAAAAAATTTATTTTTCCATTTTTAATTAATAATAATTAAAAAAATTATATAAAAATAAATTTCACCATATGTCAATGAAAAAACAAACAATTTTAGGCCTAATCGGATAAATGGTCCCTGTGGTGACAAGGTAATCGGAAGATAGCCCTCGTGGTAAAAAAATTAGGATTTAAACCCTCGTGGTGCTAGTCTGTTAGCAAATTTAGTCTAAAAGTAATTTTTTCGTTAAATGTCTGTTAATTAAAGGATAAACGCTTTTGGACTAAAGCCTGACAGCCTGAGATTACCATCCTGTGTACAAAATCAAAAACCCAAATCGTAAATAATAAAAACAGATAAACCTGCGATTCACATCCTCGCGGAAAGTCCTTGTGTTGCATTCCCTTCTGCTCGATTATAACAAAAAAAAAAACAAACAAACAGATTAACCCCCAAAAAATTCAATCCAATTCGAAAAGCAGAAGACTTTATAACCTCCCTAATCAAACAAAACCCTGTAGGCATTGAGATCATGGTACAAGGCACGACCTTTGCTGCTGCAATAGTCGAGAGCCTAAGCAAGATACAGCGCCACCCTCGCCTCTTCCTGCAAACAAAAAAGATTCAATCTTTCCTTATTTTTTCTGAAAACAAAAATCTGGGTCTGAGATTTATCGAAATGTTGAAAAGTGGAGGGAGGGTTAAGTTCAACGGACTAGGAATTGGCGATTGTCCGGCGAGGCGAGCTTGTTGAATCGCTTGACGGCGATTAAGCAGCCGTTGTCGAGCTTTCCCCTGTAGACAACGTTCAGATTGGAGTTCCTCAGAATGTTGATCTTCAAAATGGTGATTCATAGCGAATCGGGAAGGAGAAGAGGAAAAACTGAAAAGGAGGAAGAAAGGGACGCACAGATGAAATGGGGAAGGAGAAGAAGAAAGACTGAAATTGGGGGAGAAATGAAAGCACAGATGAAATGGGAAAGAGAGGGGTTTAAATATGGGTACTTAGTTGGCGTCAGTTTAAACCGACATGGATTGACTGACGTCGAATTAAAAACCACTGGTGTCGAATTAAATGTACATGGCGTCGGTTAAAACCGACGCCAACCTGACACACTTTTCTAACCAGTCAACTTTCTGACACTCTTTATTAAAAATACGGCGTCGGTTTAAATTAATGTTGGTGTTGGTCTTAACCGACACCAACTTCTGACACACTTTTTCAAATTCACATAGCGTCGGTTTAATGAAACTTGTGTCACATTAAAATATGATAGTGTCGGTTAAAACCGACACTAAGTTTACCAACCGGGAAATTTCCCGCCTAATATTTCAACGAATTCATCCATTTCCCGCCTAATGTTTGGGAAATTTCCCACCTAATATTTCAAGATATCCATCCATTTCTCGCCTAATGTTTAACCCAAAGAAAAAAAATAACCAGCTTTTTTTTTTTTTGTGTTATCTCATATAACATTTTAAAATTTAATAAATAAAATTTAACTTGAATAAAATACGTAATAAAAAACATAAATATAATTTTATTATAAAATAGCATCACATGCTAATTGAAACATAGTCTAATTAATACTTACAATATATAAAATAATTAATATATTTATTCCAAGTCATCATCTGTTAGGTCATCGTCGGTATTGGCATAATTAACGAACTTAGTAGGCAACGGTAATTATTCATGAAAATGAGTCTCTTACACATTGTAAGGAAATTTTCATTGTCAAGTATCCGATCTCGAAGCATATACAAACAAGTTTGACGGTTGAATTGTTGAAATTAGTTTCGTAGAATGCGTATCCCATCAAAACAATAGATTCACTAACACTTAAAGTTTATTTATATTTTCATTAAGTATAACATAAGATTTGTGGTATCCACTAGTGTAAATATTTTAAATTGAAGATCGAATTCATTCATTGTATTCATATAGGGTCAAGGAGTGTAGCTGTAAAAAATCATCAAAATCGGAGTTAAAAGAACCGTTAAATCGTGATTTTTCATTGATAACCGTCGAAAAGTTTTGTCCCGTTACTTGATCTCTGAATGTTTGTTTTTTTGCGATTTTTGGCGTATGTGATCTCGAAGCATATACAAACAAGTTTGACGGTTGGATCGTAGAAATTAGTTTCGTAGGATGCGTATCTCATCAAAACGATAGATTCACTGACACTTAGAGTTTATTTATACTTTCATTAAGTATAACATAAGATTTGTGGTATCCACTAGTGTAAATATTTTAAATTGAAGATCGAATTCATTCATTGTATTCATATAGGTAGGACTGGAAAAAAATCCCAAAAATACCAAACCGAACCGAAAAATTCTCGAAACCGAACTGAAAATTTCCCAAACCGAAATTCCCTAAAATTTCGGTACCCAATACCGAACCGATCCTGAAATTTCGGTACGGGAATCGATCTCAAGTTTTGGGGATTTCGGTAATCCCAAACCAAACCGAAAAATATATATATATATATATATATTATTTAATTTTTAAATATATATTTAGAATTTTAATAGCCGTTGGATTTTGTTGAAAATAAAGGGGAGTCCATAGAAAATAAAGGCTTCAATAGAAAATAAAGGGTTCAATAGTTGAACATATTGCAGTATGAATGATTTAATACTGCAGTTTATAGAAAATAAAGGCTTCAATAGTTGCACATATTGCAGTATGAATGATTTAATAGTAAAAAGAACAAACTAGCGAGGGAGTGTGTTAGATTAGACCTGTTGTAGCAGAGAATATTATGTTTGTTTTGACCCTATTTGAATCAAAAGGCACAAAGACCCTTTAGCTTTATTATATTTTGGTCCCCTATGTAATTGCCACTTTTTTCTCCACGTTGTAGAGGAATGGGCCAATGGCTTTGTTTTGACATGTAAAGCACTCTGTTTAGGGGACGGGCTTCTGGGTGCAAGTTATATGTTCAAACAGATTGGCACTGGCAGATTGGCAGCCCAAAAGCATAATATGTTAAAAGGTTGAATTTTAGCCCAAAAGCATAATATGTCAAATTTTAGTCCAAAAGCCCAAAACCATTTTGGGATTCCCGATTTGTCCTGAAATCCCGAAATTATTTCGGATTCCTGAAAATTTGGTTTGGGATCGGTATTGAAATTGGGATTCCTGAAAATTTTGGTTTAGGAATCGGGACAAGGATTTCGGTATGGGATCCCATACCGAACCACCCCTACATATAGGGTCAAGGAGTGTAGCTGTAAAAAATCATCAAAATCGAAGTTAAAATAACCGTTAAATCATGATTTTTCGTTTATAACCGTCGAAAAGTTTTGTCTCGTTACTTGATCTCTGAATGTTTGTTTTTTGCGATTTTTGGCGTATGCGATCTCGAAGCAATACAAACAAGTTTGACGGTTGGATCGTTGAAATTAGTTTCGTAGGATGCATATCTCATCAAAAAGATAGATCCACTAACACTTGGAGTTTATTTATACTTTCATTAAGTATAACATAAGATTTGTGGTATCCACTAGTGTAAATATTTTAAATTGAAGATCGAATTCATTCATTGTATTCATATAAGGTCAAGGAGTGTAGCTGTAAAAAATCATCAAAATCGGAGTTAAAAGAACAGTTAAATTGTGATTTTTCGTTTATGACCGTTGAAAAGTTTTGTCCCGTTACTTGATCTCTGAATGTTTGTTTTTTGCGATTTTTGGTGTACGCGATCACGAAGCATATACAAACAAGTTCGACAGTTGGATTGTTGAAATTAGTTTCGTATGATGCGTATCTCATCAAAATGATAGATTCACTAACACTTACAGTTTATTTATAGTTTCATGGGGTGTGATATCCACACACCTCTTTTTACTTCTCACACACCCTTCTAATTTTCGACCGTCGGATTGGATGAATTAAAGAAGATCAACAGATAGAAATTAACAAAGGGTGTGTGGGAAGTAAAAATGGGTGTGTGGATAGCACACCCCTACTTTCATTAAGTATAACATAAGATTTGTGGTATCCACTAGTGTAAATATTTTAAATTGAATATCGAATTGATTCATTGTATTCATATAGGGTCAATGAGTGTAGCTGTTAAAAATCATCAAAATCGAAGTTAAAATAACTGTTAAATGGTGATTTTTCGTTTATAACCGTCGAAAAGTTTTGTCCCGTTACTTGATCTCTGAATGTTTGTTTTTTGCGATTTTTGGCGTATGCGATCTCGAAGCATATACAAACAAGTTTGACGGTTGGATCATTGAAATTAGTTTCGTAGGATGCGTATCTCATCAAAACGATAGATTCACTAACACTTAGAGTTTATTTATACTTTCATTAAGTATAACATAAGATTTGTGGTATCCACTAGTATAAATATTTTAAATTGAAAATCGAATTCATTCATTGTATTTATATAGGGTCAAGTAGTGTAGCTGTAAAAAAAATCATCAAAATCGGAGTTAAAAGAACCGTTAAATCGTGATTTTTCGTTTATAACCGTCGAAATTAGTTTCGTAGAATTCGTATCCAATTATATAATTATTATAGTTTTTAGTGGTATAAAATTGTTAAAAGCGACACCAGTCTTCAATCCACACTCATACTTTATGTCGCTTTTAAGCGACACCGGTATTTAAAAAATATTTTATGTCGCTTCAAAGCAACACCAGTATTTAAAAATTATTAAATGTATGTTTACGTCGGTTTAAAAGTGACATAGACATTTTATGACGTTTATAAGCGACAGTAAATCCGACGTCATGTTCAGTTAGTGTCGCAACTGTCTTATCTACCACTATATATTAGTTGCTGAATCTGTCCCGAGGCAGACATCAAGCTTCGAGATACAATTTTAGGATTGTTAATAGAATACGTGACATAACTTTCGTTCTCACTCGTAACAGAACCATGTTGAAAATATGCACACTTTCATTCCATGGTCCGCTGTTCCAATACTGTCTAGACCTATTCCACAATAAGATACAGGAATCGCTTTCATCCGGGGCTCGGTGAAGAGAGTAAAGACCTGGTGCAGGATCCTCCAAATTCTTCCATGAAGTCAGAATTTGGGAATGATTCGTAATTTTGTTGAATCCAAGTCTACCTCCCGGTAGCAAAGTATGGGTTGGATGATCAAAGCGTTGCCATAAAGGCTCTAATGTGTATTATTACTAGAACCCGCTTTCAAGACAAGGTTTCCGCTGTCCAAAAGAGCTGCTTGTACAGAACCAGAATTGGCGGTGGAGTTTAAATTTGTTGACCAAACCGGGGTTTTGGACTCGTCAAAGAGAACTAAATTACCATCTAAGATGCTTAATGCCGAAGAAAATATATCAGAAACTGGTATTTCCCTATGTGCTTGCTTGGAATACCACATGCCTATATAGTCGTTTGAAAGCTGACCTGGTTTGAAGAAACCTAGCTCAAACATCCCACCAGCAAAAGCAATGGTTTGATCGCCAGAGAGAGATTGGTTTTCGCTGATAGTGTTAGCTGCTAGGGAAACATGGGACTAACGGAGAACACGAATTTTTGAGTTTGGTTTGATATCCATGGCTGTACAAAGAATTCAGCAGGCAGCCAAAGATTTACCGTATGGACGTTACTGGAACTTAACCTATATGCCCTTAAGTCAACTATTCAGCCCATCACACACAGTTCCTAGCTGGCACATTAGACTTTGTACTATGTAGAAAATTCAATGTAGGGAAAGAGCTTGAACACTGATACAGATAACAGTATTACTGTTATGATATTCAATGAGGCTAAGATCATGAATCCCTCGGTTCAAGAGGTTTTGAGCTTAACTGATGTTAATTATCATACATGGTTTACCAACAAAAATTGATACATAAACAGAGATACGTTGATAATTTTCAAATTCCAATTTACCACACAGCTTACAACAACATTCATTTACAATTACACGTCTGTTTTTGGTCTGAATTCCAATCAAAAGATTGTACAACATAAACCCATCCACACATGACGAATCCAAGGTCATGATTTTCACGCGCCATTTTCTCCACCAATCATCCTCTTGTTTCCATGCTTGTTTGTACCACTTGGTACTCAATCAAACTAATTACTCACTACAAAATCTAAACCCTCCAACAACAAAAACATCAGCTGGGAACAACAGATAGGAAGGAGTCCATTTAGCGGCCTGTAGGTTTTAGAAATTATTACAAGAGTCGCTTCCTCAATTCAATTAATAGAAGTATCCAGCCGCAGCAATTGAGCATACATATCAATTCATCACAAGAGTCGCTTCCAACGGAAATTTAGATGAAATTTAACACAAATCACAAAATAAATGAAACAAAATTAGTGCAATTAGATGTAGTGTTGTTGTTTAACTCCAATCTTGACCAGTAATACAAGATGAAGCTGATGACAACACTCTAATTTATGAGTTATTTCAGACCCTTTACCTGATAGAAAAAGGATAAGGGTATAGTTGAAACTCAAAACCAACATTTAAACACAATACACAACAAAACCATATGACTGCAATGCCTCAGCTACATCGTTTTTGTCAAGGGATCGTAGTTTCCACGAGTAGGTTCTACCTGCACAAATGCAGGTTCTCGCTTCCGCTACGCCTCAAACACGTTGGATTGTAACATCATTGACGCCTAAACATTACTTAATCCGAACAAAATAATAAACCATATTCAAAAACACAAGCAATTAGCACAAAAACAATGGATTTTGATGCAGCAATGAAGACTTAAAACCTCAGTTAAATCCATTAATGTCATATGCAATGTAGCTTCGCCGAGGGGTTCTCCTTGTAAACAAGGTCTCAGCTCCACTACACCTCAAAAAAAGCGGATTGAATCATCACAGGCCACAAGACAAGAAGATCATCACCAAAATTTAACTCACCAATCACAATCAATTAATAACATACCAAACAACTACTCTAATCTTAGACAGGCAACAAACCAAACAAGTAACACAAAAACATTTTACTAGGAGGGTAAGTAAGATTAAAACCTCAGTTAAATCCATTGAATTCATATGAACGCAGTTTCACTGAGGGGTTCTCCCTGTAAACAGGGTCTCAATTCCACTGCACCTCGAACAAGCGGATTGAATCGTCATCGGCACCACCAAAAACACAGAAATCCACAACACTAAAGAAAAACAAAATCAAATTAATAAACAGAAGGCTCAGAGTATGAAACAGCTCTCTCAATCACGAATTTTCTGAAGCAGAACTGGCATAAAGCTGTAAAATTTAGTCATCACCGCCAACATTAATCAACAAAACCCAAAAATGTCACCGACCCAAATCAGCAAATCAAAAACTTAAATGGCTCATATCAAGAAATTCAACCATTGATTATCACATTCTACTTCATCGATTGCTCTCAGAAGCGCGGATAATTTGTAATCATCGCCAAAATTTCATAAAACAATATCAAAATACATAACAAGATCGAAATTCTGAAAATTTAGCGGACGTTTTTAGAGGCAAAACTATGAGAAGAGAAAAACCCCCACGTTTGACACCGCAATAGGATCTGCGCCTCCATGACTAGCTCTGTTTTCGGAGATTTTTCAAAAACAGGCTTAAGGTGTGTCGAGGCGCATCGGATCGTACGCTACTGACAATTGATGAATAGATTTAGGGTTTTTGTGGGAGATGTAGCGGTCGATTTGACACAGAAAAGCCGTGGAGTAAAGCGAGGCTAAACTGCAACACTTGACGGCGACGTTTTAGCACGAGCATTGGGGCTTTCTTCTTCAGTGAAAGTACTCTCAGAGAAGCCCGGGGTGCATCGTGCGTGGTTAAAACTGGAAATTGCACAAATTAGAGATTAGGGTTTCTACTGTATAATTTGGGGAATTCTGCGAAAGCTTGGATAGAGGCTGGAGAGTATGAAGAGGAAGCGGGTGGGTTGGTGTTGTTTATATAGGCATCCAAAGCCCTACAGAAACCCTAGGGCTTTTTCTTCACACTTGTTACGGTGCTAACGGCGTCGTTTCGTGATTCATTGGTCTCATAGGCTTCTTATTACCATTTTACCCCTCTATTATTATTATTATTTTTTTAGTATATCGATATTTTTATACGGGGAATGAAAGTTCGGCTAAGTCACACAATAAGCATACTAATTTCCGCCATCATCAGATTCGAACTTAAGATCTCTCACTTTCAACTTTCAAGTGAAGATAAATATCATCAATACGAGTGACATATTTCTATGATTTTTGTTCTTGTAGTTTTAACGAAGTTCCATTTCGGTCCTCTCAGTTTCGGTCGTTGCGTTTTGGTCCTTTTAAAACTCATTTTGCAAATGGAAAAGAAAAAATATTATTTTAAAGGAACTAAATGTCTTGATTTTTGTATAAGAAAACACATATGTCATTACGTTAGTGCAAAAGTTGCTAGCATTTTTCTTTGCGAATTTGCAATTCAGGGACAATAACTTAATTCCGCTACTTGTACAAGATTAACACGTGAGAGGCTTGCGTGTGGCATTTTTACACTTCAATGAAGTCTAATTTTCCCTCACTATGAGTCCTTCACTCGCGAGCAACTTATGATGAAGAAATCGACAACTTGCTATTGTCTTTAAATTGTAATGGTTGGTAAACTACAAAGGATTAATTTGTTTTGACAAAACTATAGGTACCAAAACTCAACTCGGCTAAAACTACATAACGAGCCAAGTATTTTCCTTTGCGAATATCCATAGATGAGAAGACAGAAAAATCGAATTTTGCAAGAAACATTTTCAGATTGAATTGTATGGAAGCCTAGCCACTTGAAATTTCTGACGTTGATGAATCACTGAATTGAATTATAGTAAACCGATATGAAACATTGAAGTCAAAAATAGGAAGAACAAAACAGGATCACTACACCACGGCCTTTGCATTCCAACAGGCATATAATGGTATTCTTCGCGTTCATACTATCATCCATGTCAAATGCCGGTACCCGGCCCACTTAGCAGCAAGGCGAATTCCAATGGCTAAGCCTGCACCGAGCAAGGGCATTGGAAGCTTCCTATTAGTCACTACGATTTCCTCCTTTTTCTCTGATACCTTCTTTGAGTGGTGAAAAATGGCCAAGGCCAGATAAGATGCGATTACCAAAACTCTAACCCATGGTTCTCCTATGGCAGCCATCACAGCTGCCGCAGGCAATGCGGATGTAACATCATCCCTCTTTTTAACTAATCGTGAGTAACCGTAGAACCCCAATAGAATCGTCCAGAAGAAAGGCTCTGAGATGTAACCTGCCACTGCTGCATAGGCTACTATGCCAGATGCTGTGAGAAGAAAGGGTTGACAGTTTACGGCGTTTGGAACAACAGCTTCTGCGATAGCAAGAACAATGGATGCCAGTATGATCACTGTTGTCAACTCTGGAATTGGAGCGTATGCCACTATGCCAGAGTAGAAAGAGCGTATGGCATAGAGTGTTGTTTCTATGAATCTGATCATGGAAGTAATGGGATCACCTATGAAATGGAAGATTAGGGCCAGGATAAGTTTCAAGAGGTATCCCACAAAACGGACAACGCCCACTGCAGCCTTTCTCCAGTTAGCTAATTCCAGCAAGACAGCTCTCCATGCATAGATAAGGAACACCAATGCTGCACGATCAATGAATATAGTATTTAGTCAGCTGCATAAGCTATTTTATAGTGCAATTTGTATTCGCAGAGAAGTATTTTGAGAAAGTTACGAAAATCAAGTTGCCCTGGTTGTAAAACTAATATGTGCAATCCTCAACCGGCAAATAACTTATAAAACAATTTGTTTGAGCTTCCATTGAGGCTTCAAAAAGTTATAATGAGAATACGTTTTATAATACCACGGATGCGTGCATGTATCAGGAACTAAATAGTCTAAAACCAATACATTACCTCTCCCAACTAGTTTCTAAATTTCATAAGCATCCCGATTCACCAAATCGTTCTATACTCATACAATCGCAATGAAAAGCCATTTGTGCGAGAGAATACCGTTAAGCATGAAGAACTAAGAAACATTAATCAGAGCACTAGTCTAATCATCTCCCACTAACTCATAAGAAACGGCACTCTTCAAGATAAATCAAAAAACTTAATTGTGTTACATCGTGTAAAGATTTAGTCCCTAATGATATGCCCAATCAGACGGAAATTAAAACTATGAGAATACTCAAATTAGCTGAAGAACCCTTCTTTTCAAACACATTGTAATGCGTACAGTTATTACAACCTGATAGCTCATTTTCCAGATGCTGGTGACAAATTCATATAATTTTCTTCACATATGCATCAAACATTTCTAAATTTGAGGAAAGTCATGGTTAAAAATTTCAATATAATTTCTAACAAGAAATTAACCAAACAAGCTGTATTTATACATGAAAGCAAGTTCCTTAATCAAAACGATATTCTCCGCGCTCAAAGGGCATTGTAATTGACAACAATCCCAAACACTCAAACTTTCTCTGTTTTCTCTCCTTCATTACCAACTTTTTCTCAGCAACCAAACAGATGGTAAAAAAAAAAAAAGAAACAGAGGAGAACAGTTTACCTACAAGCCAAGGCCACCTAACAGGTGGGTCAGGAGCTTCATTGGTCAAGTACCTGAACCGCTCAGGCATAGTACTCTCCCCTTTACTCTCCTCCTCAGCTGCATCAACACCCTCATTTTTCGCACTCACACAAACCCTCAACTTTCTATCAAACAAAAACCCATTTGTTTTCCCTGAAATCCCAGGAAATTTTTGAGCTTGTATTGGGTTCAAACATTGGAATTTGGGTGAATTGCGAAAAGGGATTGTTTGGATATGAGGTCGGATTCTGGGGGGAGAAAAAGAAGCGACTTTGAGTCTGAGAATGGAGGGGGCTGGAGCGGAGATGGTGGGAATGGAAGTCGCCATGGCTTGGGATTAGAGAGGGTTTGCTGCCATTATCGGTAGCAGCGATGGAGCTGCAGAATTAGGTGTTTTGGGTTTTTTGAAGGTTTGGACTTTTGTTCTTTGAGAAGGAAAAGATTTGGACTTTTTTTATTATAGCCCCAAAAAACTTCACAATTGACCCATGCCACACTATTAGGTCCGGCCCACTAAGACACCGAGCGAAAATTGAAGTAATTTCCGCTCTTTTCTTCTTCTTTTTTCTCGTAATTTATAGCATTTAGATTGAATAAATTAAACATGAAAAATATAAACAAGGTACACCACATACATAAAAAAAAAAAAAATTCCAAAATTATATCTTAGGAGAAAAACTTCAGTAGAGTAGTCAACCTCATTGAATTACTAGTGTTAAATCATGGAATTGGATCCATTCTGGACCTTAGTGTCCGGAGCCTAGGGATCAAATCATCTGGGCCGCTGATTGGTGTGTAAAAGAAATCAGAGCCATTGGTTTTGTGTGGTGGACTAGGAAAATGAGTTAATGGGGATCGTTGGATTGAATTTGTGCGGTCCAGATGAATTGATCTCTAGGCTCCGGACACTAAGGTCCAGAGCGATCCAATTCCGTTAAATCATAGGCTAGAAATGCTAGTGTCATTGCCACGTGGTTTATCTAATGAACACAATAATGTCTCCTTGTTTTGGTTCATCTGGGCCGTGACAGCTTCTTATTTGGCGATCACACACGATTAACTATGTGATGCTGAAGATTAACTCTTGTGCAAATTTTTGTTTTCCAAAATTAGAATTTGCAACGCAGTTGTTCTAAATCCCAAATGCATTGAGTCAAGGGCTCTTATGTTGTTAGGGATGATACCTGATATGTACGAACATATTGGTGAAAACAATTCTAAGACGAAATGAAAGCCCTTGATTCAACAAGGCAGCTGAAACACCCCAACTCGGAAGTTTGAGGTAAATTTTTCTTCTTCCCAAAATTTTGCTTACTTTTCACTTTTACCCCTTATCCTAACGAAATCCTAGCCGTTCATCTAAATTGTCTTTCTCTCCTAAACTGCCAAGTGGCGGTACCCTAACTCTCTCCCTTTCCTTTTCCCGAAAACCCGTTAGACCTAATTTGACCGTTGACCCCCGGTCAACGTTGACTTTAGGGTTGACTTTTTGGGTTTTCGTCCGGGATCATTCTTAGGGTAATTCAACGTTCTGAATCCGTTTCCAATATCCGTTTTCCCAAATTCAATTGCTATTATATAGTTTTATTAATTGTACAATTTAATGTGCTTAGGGGCAATTATTGTGACGTTTCCGTCTTCGCTAGTGGCGCAGCTTTTGGCGACTAAGTACTGTGAGTGGACCCCTTCTAAAATTACATGATTTATTATTTAATTGCATAAATGATTAGCATGCCTACGAATTTTGTGAATTGATTTATATCAATCCTGTTTACTGAATTTATGGATTTCGTCTCGTGTTTTAGTGAGGAAATAATTGTTAGCTTATTTTGAGCTATATTTTAATATATATCATATTTTCTATAAAAGCCATGAACTGGTAGACTATCTGATAGATGACGATAGGATGCTAGAACATGTTTTTGAACCCCTCTTTATAGTGTAGACGATGATCGGTAACCTATGCTATGAAGTGGTTATTTTAAGAGAGACGTAACTATTTGTGCGTACCTAGTAGACACTATGCCGCCTGGGGCGAGGATCTGGTGTTGGCATTTAGGCCGGGAGAAATAATCCCTAGCGAAAGGCTGAGGGACACGGAGACAGGCACTGGGCCGGGAGGGAGTTATCTCTGGCTACGGGCACAGAGACTGAGGTGCAGGCATTGGGCCGGGAGTTATATTTATTCAGTGATCTTTCTAGCAGCACACCGCGTTATACGAGACGATTTATGAGACGTTTACTGTTTTGATTTCTGCGATGAGATTCCGCAATATGGCTTTTGAGATATTTTTGGCATGCTAGGATTTTTATTAAATCCATCACTTATTATGCTAATAGTTTTCATTATATAAACTTTGGGGGTTAGTACGTTGATAACTGTTTTAGTATTATATATATATATAAACTTGGTCCACTCACCTTTGTTTTGCGCCCCCATTCAGGACTTAGAATCAAGGCACCTAATCCCGGCGTGAAGGCACTTCCGCAGCAGCATCTTCGGATCCTCTCGATGTAGGACCCACTCCTTTATTCATTAAATTTTATCTTAATTCTTCTTAGTGATTAGGTTTAGTTGTATGCTCTGAGCACGTTCCTAAATTATAAATTCTTGGTATTTTAAATTTCTAACCCTTATTTATTTCTTATTCTTAGCTTTTGTATCAATTAATGGCTTTCGTCACCCCCGGGTGTCGGCCAGCACGTGTCGGTCCTGGTATTCGGGGAATATCAGGGTCGGGGCGTGTCAGATTGGTATCAGAGCGTGGTTTGTTCAGAGCATACTTAGGATTCTTTTCTATTCTCTTAAAGTGTCGGTTTTGACATCATTTGGATGTCACGACTTCCGGATTTTGTGCTAGTCGGTGCAGTTGTGCAAATCTTTCTCGGATTGAATTGTCACCTTCTGGTTGAAATTCGAGAATTCGTGTCGGGATTGTGCGTCAGCAGTGATGAAGTGGATTGTTGGACGACTTTAAACATCGAATCGATACTCAGCCGACGTGTTTTAGAAATCTTAATTTGAAGAATTCTGGTTAAGACCAGCTGTAGATTCGAAATGGCGATGCCACTCTGCAACATGCGTTCCCTAGGAATTGCGGGCGGAGTCGGTTTTACATCGAAATCTTTAGAAACTCCTCGATAGCAGACGCTATTCTCATTAATTTCCAAAATGAGTTGCAATTCTTGTTGTTGTAGTTGGATTTGGATGATGAAGAGTCAGTCTTGTTGGATAAACAGATTCCTTGAACTTCACCTGGGTTTAGTACTTGGTGGTAAACCCTAGTTCCTCGTTCGCGTACTTTTCGGCGAGGATGAACTTAGTCTCTTACTTGCAGCCTAGCTGTTCAGCCTTGTAATTTTCAGTGTAATGGCTTGAGACTCTATCATATTCATCATTGTACGAAGATCGAACTTTACTCTGAATTCCCCTGAACTCATTGAGCTTTGGTTTGCTCAAGGGCATCACTTTAAGGTAGCTAATTGTGTCACTATATGCATACGCAAGCTGCTTCGTATCTTCCTTCTTCGTCATTCTGTTGATTCAGAGGTTCTATATTTAATTTCTGAACTTTGAAACAACTCTCACAAAGTATTGTGAATCTCAAAGTGTTTTTGACCTCGTCAAATCTTATTATCAGTTCTTAAATATTCCTGAGTTTGGACCTATTTCATTTTTGGCTAAGAACCAGTTGACCATACTGTGATGATTTGCAAAATAATCATAAACAGTTACCTCTATTTCTGCATCTTTACCTTCCTTCGCTTGTTTGTTTCTCAATGTGAACTGGATCATGCCGGAACATTATACAGAGGGTGGAAAAAAAAAACAAAAAAAAAAAAAACGTTTGTTCTCGGCATAGTTTCTAGTTCAAATCTCGATATCTTGTACTCTGGATTGTAATGGAATTGTTTTGACCCTCAAAGTCTGGAGTATTCTATCAACCTTCTCGACATGGTTTCTCGCCTAATCAGTGAGAAATTCACGATCGATCGTTTCGGTGAAAGTGGGCACCCAGTTCGTGTTGATTCGGACAGGAATGTTGGGAGCATAATCTTTTCACAAGTTTACCAGACTTATCATAAAGAGTTCATCGTGGGTGTGAAGTTTGAGTTGTCCTTTGATATGAGACTGGTGAAGATTGTGGTGCAGAAGGTCAGCAAATTGTATCACCATCTTACTAGAATTCATGGGCATCACATCGGTTATTTTCTAACGATATGTGTTCGTCTCGACGCATATTTCCACTGCTTCACTTCCGAACTTTATTGTTGCGAGTACGTGGTTGTTAAAACATTTCTAGCAGATTTGTTTGGTGCATTCTGGAATGGCACTACAGGACGGTCGAAGCGAGAATTGGATAATCTTTACGCTTCTCTCGAAAGGTGTGTACTCTCTTTTATTTTCAGGTTGACCATTTGCGAGTCGTTCTTCTCTCCACCAACTTTGGCCTTGTTTGACTTGAAATCTGCAACTAAGCAAAATGGAGAGGTGGATTAAGCACTACAACTGTTCCCAAGAGATACTTCGTGTTGAGGAAGATGACTTCTCGTTTTCTGCTTGCTTGGTTCGAGCTTTTGGGTCTACTACTAACATGGTAGCCACTTCTCTTGAATCCCAAGGTACAATTTTCAAATAGGTTGTTTATTGGCAAAATTTTGGAGTAGTTGGTCACAATTGGAAGAACTGAGGAGAATATGATGCTTGGTCCTGGATAGAGTTTTACGATGGCAGTTTCTGTTTTGTTTGGTTTGGGTATGGCACTATTGCGACATGGTACTAGAGTTTCTACGGGTAACATTGGTTGTTAGAGGAGTTGTGCGAGCTTGTATTTGAAGGATCGAATTTACGACGTGTGAAATTATTCATCCTCAGGAAATTACTGCTTGCTTATCGAGACAACAAATGTGTGATCGATATCACAGGCGGCCGACCGGTATATCGATAGCTTATTTGTTGGGTTCGTTAAGCAAGTGGGCAAGAAGATTCGCCTACAGCAGCTGATGCAAATTCAGAATTGTTATTCTTGGGACTCGATCCAAAGACACATTTATTCTCGGAGTATGTGACATTTCGAATTCTTGGGCGAGACCCACTCTCATTTTTCAGTTTTGGTTTTCAGTATAAGTATTTTAACTTCATTTACTCTAGTTATTTGTTTTTGTAGTTACAAATGTTTTTGGAAGAGTATTTCTGTTTTCATTTTTTAAGTTGATTCGAGTTTTTGGAATATATGTTAGTACATATCTATTTTGGCGTTATCTGGCCTTAAATTATTTTGTGTTTTCAACTTTATATTTTATTAAAGTATGTGTTCTATTTTTACACTGATGGGGAAAGAGGTATGAGCCTGGAGGCACGAAAGATGGAATCATTGCAGCCGATCGCGACGGCGTGGCATTTTCCCTTTTGTGTAACCGCTCTTACCTAATCTCATTGTTACATATATGCATATTATTCTTCTTCCTATGTTCGAGTATTTTCAGCGTAGTATGTTATTTTAAATTTCGAGGACGAAATTTTTTTTATAAGGGTGGTAGATTGAAACACCCCAACTCGGAAGTTTGAGGTAAATTTTTCTTCTTCCCAAAATTTTGCTTACTTTTCACTTTTACCCCTTATCCTAACGAAATCCTAGCCGTTCATCTAAATTGTCTTTCTCTCCTAAACTGCCAAGTGGCGGTACCCTAACTCTCTCCCTTTCCTTTTCCCGAAAACCCGTTAGACCTAATTTGACCGTTGACCCCCGGTCAACGTTGACTTTAGGGTTGACTTTTTGGGTTTTCGTCCGGGATCATTCTTAGGGTAATTCAACGTTCTGAATCCGTTTCCAATATCCGTTTTCCCAAATTCAATTGCTATTATATAGTTTTATTAATTGTACAATTTAATGTGCTTAGGGGCAATTATTGTGACGTTTCCGTCTTCGCTAGTGGCGCAGCTTTTGGCGACTAAGTACTGTGAGTGGACCCCTTCTAAAATTACATGATTTATTATTTAATTGCATAAATGATTAGCATGCCTACGAATTTTGTGAATTGATTTATATCAATCCTGTTTACTGAATTTATGGATTTCGTCTCGTGTTTTAGTGAGGAAATAATTGTTAGCTTATTTTGAGCTATATTTTAATATATATCATATTTTCTATAAAAGCCATGAACTGGTAGACTATCTGATAGATGACGATAGGATGCTAGAACATGTTTTTGAACCCCTCTTTATAGTGTAGACGATGATCGGTAACCTATGCTATGAAGTGGTTATTTTAAGAGAGACGTAACTATTTGTGCGTACCTAGTAGACACTATGCCGCCTGGGGCGAGGATCTGGTGTTGGCATTTAGGCCGGGAGAAATAATCCCTAGCGAAAGGCTGAGGGACACGGAGACAGGCACTGGGCCGGGAGGGAGTTATCTCTGGCTACGGGCACAGAGACTGAGGTGCAGGCATTGGGCCGGGAGTTATATTTATTCAGTGATCTTTCTAGCAGCACACCGCGTTATACGAGACGATTTATGAGACGTTTACTGTTTTGATTTCTGCGATGAGATTCCGCAATATGGCTTTTGAGATATTTTTGGCATGCTAGGATTTTTATTAAATCCATCACTTATTATGCTAATAGTTTTCATTATATAAACTTTGGGGGTTAGTACGTTGATAACTGTTTTAGTATTATATATATATATAAACTTGGTCCACTCACCTTTGTTTTGCGCCCCCATTCAGGACTTAGAATCAAGGCACCTAATCCCGGCGTGAAGGCACTTCCGCAGCAGCATCTTCGGATCCTCTCGATGTAGGACCCACTCCTTTATTCATTAAATTTTATCTTAATTCTTCTTAGTGATTAGGTTTAGTTGTATGCTCTGAGCACGTTCCTAAATTATAAATTCTTGGTATTTTAAATTTCTAACCCTTATTTATTTCTTATTCTTAGCTTTTGTATCAATTAATGGCTTTCGTCACCCCCGGGTGTCGGCCAGCACGTGTCGGTCCTGGTATTCGGGGAATATCAGGGTCGGGGCGTGTCAGCAGCTCAGACACAATGTTGAGTTGAGTCATTCAGAAATTCAGTAGTGAAAAAGTGATGAACAATTCTTGACAAAGACACTTGTTTTAGATCGATGTAACTGCGTGCGTGCTTCATCCACGCAGTCCAAAATAACTCAAGAATATATTTTTACATATACATCCTGGTGCCTAAAGCAACTCAATGCATCTTCGCTCTTCACCGTCTTCAAAATTCAGTCAAAACAGAAAATTAAGAGGGAATGAGAATAATGTATATGCGTCTTTGGGCATGTTTGTGAGCAAGGCATCTCTGAAGGCATCTTGAAGCTTGCCACTGGTTCGAAAAGAAATTCCTTCCTCATCATCTGATCTCTCCCAAAATGCGGCTTCTCCATTAATGTCGTAGATTAGCGCCACAAAGTACTGCATTATTTTCCACTGCTCAACATTACAATCTGCTGCATTGTTTTGCATTATTATGCCTTCAGAAGTGAACCCCTTTTATCTATCAATTAAATTTTTTTGCCTGATATTTAACAGGCGAAAAGAAAGCTATTCGCAGTAGGCGAAACCAGATAACTTTCCAACACCTGATACTAGTCTTGATAAACCACCCAACTAGTTCCAGATGATGCCTTCACTCCCTTCTTTATCATTTCCCTTCTCATTCGTTCCGCTTCCTCGTGCCTTCCTAAGCCAGAATATATTCTTGCCAATAGTAAATAATTGGCAGGATTATCAGGCTCAATTTCGGACAGAGCTTTCCCTGCAATCTCAGCAAGCTCCAAGTCTCCGTAAGTTCTACATGCTGAAAGAAGAGCACCCCAAGCTTTAACGGTAACCTTCACCGGCATTTTCCTTATGACCTCATATGCCTCATGCAACCTCCCTGCTCTGCTCAAAACATCTACTAAACAAGAATAGTGATCACTATTTGCTTGCACACCATAATCCTCACGCATCCGACCAAAATAATGCAGTGCTTCATCTGCTAATCCTTCAGCATGGCTGCAAGCCTTCAGTACTGCAAGAAAAGTAATCTCATCAGGCTCTACTTTCGCCAATTCCATCTCTCGGAAAATTTCCAATGCAGCTCTTGCCTCCCCATGAAGTGCATACGCAGATATCAGACTACTCCATGCAACCACATCCCTTTTCTTCATATAGCGGAACAGATTACGCGCATTTGCGAGACAACCACAACGCCCGTAGGCCTCAACTAGGCCACTACCCAATTGGGAATGCGAGTCAATCTCATTTCTCACATCATAACCATGAATTTCCTTAATAAACCTTAAAGCCGCTACACCAACAAAAGCACGTAACAGAGCAAGCAGTGTTATTAAATCCGGTTTCCATCCACGCGCTGTCATTTTCCTATAGAACTCGACAGCCTTAAACGACCCATCATCCAATCCCGACATCCCAGATATAATGGTATTAAAAGTTGACACATCAGGTTCAACATCCATTGCCTCAAACAATCTCAAAGCACCAAACACATTACCGTTACGCGTATAAAGCGATACCATAGCATTCCACACAACAACGTTCCTGTGAGGAATTTCATCAAACAGGTTGCGTGCGGTCGACAATGACACGCACTTGCCATACATGTCGACGAGAGCGGAAGCCACAAATGGGTTTGATAGGATGGAAGATTTGGTGACATGGGCATGGACGGAGACGCCGAGTTGCGGGCGGTGGACGGCGGAGCAGGACTTGAGAACAAGAGAGAAAACATGGGGGTCGAGAGAAAGGGCCAGTGAGGTCTGCATGTGGTGGAAGAGTGAAAGGGCTTTGTCATGACGGCCTTGGCTGACGTAGGAGGTTAAGAGCTTGGTGAAAGAAAGCAACCGTTGGAAGTTTGAATGGTTGTAGGACCCCATGGTGGTTTGAGCTTTGGGGATCAAACAACATCAATATTAAGTATTTGGCATTAAACAAGCAAGTTAGGTATAGTTTTGTTCCCTGATTTAGGTGGAGTGGAGCATATCAACATGTCTTATTTATATTATTACACGTCGTATGCCTCATTGTGTTTCAAGTACATTGTAAAAAAAACTTACTAAAATTTAGCTCAATTAGAGTTTCGGTTTGTGAGTTAAAAATCCACGAGTCCTTGATTTTTTCACGATGAAGAGAAAAACTTGTTACATAACATGACTGTCTTCTAACATCAAAGATAACAAACACGCAATGATTGGTGAGCCTCTTCGCGCTTATGGTTGGGGCCGCCTGGAGCTCTGGTTTGATGTGGGCGAAGAAAAGATTTTTGTTTCATTGACATATAGACTCTGTAGATTTGGTGCCATCCATTGCAAGGAATCCCTCAAGACATCATCGCTCACCACCGTTGAAGAATCTACTGCTACCTCAAGATGGTCGACAATTGGTAACGGCGGAAGACATGTCTTTCTCGTTTCTTCTGGAAAAACAAGAGCCTGAAACATTCAACAGAAAAATAGAAACCAATCAGTAACATATAGGATGAATATGTATATGCACTATGCAGAATTTGGAATAACACTTAAATCATAATCGAGCATGCATGCGTAAATACCTCAGCTTCGTTAAGGGACAGGCACATTTTCCTTGAGCAATCTAACGTTCTGTTTGTGCTGAAACGAGGGAAACACTTCTCAAGAAACTTTCTGAGAGGAGAAAAATCTCTCTCTGTGAAGTTGAAGTTGATGTTAGCCTCCAATAAGTTGGGAGCAGTCAGAGAAAATTTGGACACAAAGGCACTTAATTGATCAGGAGGCAAATATCCAGTACTAAACGCAAAAAAAGCTAGATTTGGAGTATTAATTTTGACGTTTGTAGCGCAGGCATTGCGCCCACAAAATGCAAGGCGTTTCAGAAGCGGATTACTGACTTGAATTGTATCCGATGACCAGTTGCTGCATTTGTATAACGTCAAACTCTCAAGAAGGGGAAACCTTAGACTTAGGTCATCTTCAAACCCTTCACCTGAAATATTTGTATCAAAGAACTCCAGATTTCTAAGCGATCGACAAGAGGCAATGTCGAGGTGTCCATCTATGTGCACAGCACTTGAATCACCGCTACTAAATCTAAATGATTCGAGATTTGTAGCTTCAACTTTGAATCTCACCACATTCGAACACCAAATAACTTGCAAGGATTTGAGGCTTGAGCTCGAAATTTTGCAAAGAAATAACGGACATAAAATTAATGACAGAGACTCGAGAGAAGAGCACCCGGAAAATAACCGGACAAATCCCCTGTCAGCGTTGTAACCCAAATTCATTTTTTTGAGGGTCATAGTTTTCAAGGAAGGAAGGCTTATAGAACCAATGTTGTATTTTATTTTCACATTCTCCAAACTTAGAGTGGTTAAAAATTGTGCATTGAGGATAGCCCACGGTAAGCAGTAGGATATGCTTCTGTCACCACGTTTTCTTTTGAGGATGATTTCTAACTCTTTAACGTTTTTCTCAGCCGCAAAATTCAACCACTTATTTATGATATCGGCACCTCCAGAGTACCTCATTCGAAGCCTGAATATGTTCAGGTCTTGTTCATCATTCTCACGGCACTTCAAACATTTGTGAAGGAACTGGAGGAACTTTTTCCTGTCGGGTGTGTACTCACATTCAAACAGCTGCAGATCCTCGTCAAAATTTAAGACCGGGAGGGAGGAGAAAGACCACACGCGTCTCCATTGCTTGGAAAGAATGCTGGCCCGAACAGCAAGTTTGGTGGGGAGGAGTAGGAGAATATGGTAGATAGCAGACTCAGGTAATTCGGGTCCGTACCTGTCCACGGCCAGGGCATCACACTCTTGGCTTTGAGTATCACCTTGATCTTGATCATGACTTTTGATCTTTTTTATTACGTTTGCGCTGGTATCAAAATCTTCAGTTTTTCTTTTCTTAGTAATCTTCATGGACGTACCTTCATCGTGCCGTTTGATCTTTTTGATAATGGCTGCGCTTGTATCGCAGTCTGCGACTTTTCGTTTCGTAGTCATCATAGACATATATAACATGTAGTGATCAATCAATGAATTTAGAGAACAAGAGAGACAACAATATGTATCTGCAATTTTAACAGAGAATTAATATTGTCTCTAAAAGCTTGAATAGTACACTTTTATAACCACAAGGTCAATTGCTTGCTAAGCAATCAACGTCCCAATCTCCTTTGATTCCTTTTCTTTTTGGGTATGCACTTTCCTTTTGGATTCAGAAGTTGTTTTCCAGAGTTAATTCCTCTACTATGGAAGAATCCTCGTGAAAAAAAAATGCAATGGAATTGGAACTCCTATTATATGTAGGAATATGTCTTCCCTAAACCCTAAAATTAGGCACTGCAATAAATATAAATATAAATATAAAAAAAAGAGTTGTAGAGTTTTATGCTGTATAGGAAAATCAGAAACCGCATCCACCTCAACTTGCGGACCAAGGCAAAAGAGATTTTTCAGTGTGCCGGGAACACGGCCCAATGCACATTAAAACTTAAGGAACTGAGTGTTTCACTTCAATTGCATACTCATTCAACAGTCGGGTGCATGTATTTATAATAAGTTGAAGATTACATCCAGGGTTTGATAAACCCTATTTACATGGAGTATTTGAAATTCAAAACGCAAACAGAAACGCAAAGATAGTTACAGAACGCAAAGATAGTTACAGAATCTATGACCATACAACAAACGTTTGAAACAAGTCCTAGACTCACCCAACCTCTTATGAGATAAGAGTTACAAATTAACTTAAACACTTCAAGTGGTGTTTGACTGCAACAGAATCACGACTTGGTCTAACAGTGTAATAATACAATTAGGTGGAATTTTTTCTTTTGTTTTCAACCAATTGTATTATTACATGGCCCATACTCTTGGCACATTGAAAAATTTCTCCTAGCGCGCGGAGGCGGAACCACGGAAGTAGGATTTTGGCTTTGCCACTTTTATTTCTTGTTAATTTTTTTTTTCCCGGATTAAAAGTACTCATTTACCAATGAACTATGCAAGAACTACAAGACAACTACTAAAGCACTACAAGTACAAAAAGACATTCAAATGACACCATTCAAAATGTAAATTGAAAGTTCTCTGAATGTATCGCGTCTAGTTATTTTTAAGTCACCTTTAGTTTTTGTAATACGTTCCTAACAAATTAGCCTTAGTTTAATGAAAATTTAAAATCTCTCATTCAAACAGCCTATAATTCGGATGAGTCATCCCTGCAATTTAACCCGATATAGCTCAAAGCATCTGCCTTCATAAGTTTCGCTTCAGAAAACCAAAAACGTTCAATCATTCTAACGATTGTGAAGTAAAATAAGCAAGCATAATGCACTCATCTGATAATCCAACTTGGTAAATCAATTGTTACAGTTCTAAATTTTACACTACTATTAATTACCCATGTGTAAAGATTTCATTTTCTTCATACACAGTGACGCGTAGACTATCCACAGTTGGTGCCAACCACTCCAAGGAGCTCCCCAAGTCCTCCTCTTTCACGTCTGCTGAAGAATATGTTTGTACCTCAAGATGCTCGACAGTAGGTAACGGTGGCTGGCATGTCTTTCTGGTTTCTTCCGAAAATATAAGAGCCTAAAACAATCCAGAAAAAAGAATAAACAAAATTAGAAATCAATCAATCACAATACAAATGCGGAATTTGGAATAACATATATATATATATGAACAGAAAATTTACTCATAAAGAGCCTGCATGCTTGCATAAATAGAATACCTGAGCGGCATTAACGGAAAGATTTAATTTTCTAGAGCAATTAAAGTTCCCAAGAAATTTTCTCATGGAAGACGAATAATAATCGACGATCGGATCGAAGTTGATGATGATCATAGCCTCTAACAACTTTGGAGCACTGATAGAAAAGTTGGACACCAAAGTACTGAATTCAGCTGAAGACAAATAACCTGCAGTGCTGAGCTCGAAAGAAAGTAGATTTGGAGTACTAAGCGTGACCTTTGCTACATTTTTGTCGTATCCATAAAGTGCAATGTGTTTCAGCTGCTGATTATCGACGTTAATGATTGACGATGAGATGATGCAGTTATTCATTGTTAAACTCTCCAAGAGTGGAAATCTTGAATCAAGGCCATGTTCAAACCAGGCACCTTCCAAGCATCTATCAGAGAAGTTCAGATTTCTAAGTGTTTGACAAGAGGCAATATTGATTTTGCTCATGGACGTGTAGCAACTTAAAAAATATTCGAGATTCATAGCTTCAATTTCCATTCCCACGATGCTACATTGAACAACTTTCAAGGATTTGATGCTCAAACTCGAAATCTTCACATCATCCTTTAATCTACATTGATTTAATGACAAATACTCAATGGAAGGGCACCCAGAAATTAGTTGGATGAATCCAAGTTTACTCAACACTACGGTCGTGAGGGACATAGATTCCAAAGACGGAAGGCTTATACAACTCATATTGTCCACTATTCTCACATTCTCTAAATTTAGTGTAGTTAAAGACTTTGCATTGAGAATGGTTTGCGATAATTTGTATATGGCATTTTTATCAGGGCCAAGTTTTCTCTTAAGAATGATGTCTATCTCTTTAATGTTTCTCTCAACAGCAAAACTCGTCCACTTATCTATGATAGCCGTGCTTCCTCTCCCTCCGCCATACCTCATGTGAAGCGTAAGCTTGTCCACGGTGTATTTATCTTTCTCGCGACGCTTCAAGCACTTTTTCAAGAAGTCAATGAACATTTTGTGCTCGAGGGTGTGCCAATCACTGCCTGGCTCCTCATACTCATTGAAAACTAAGACTGGGATCGAAGACCACACCCGTTCCCATTGCCTGGAAAGAATGCTGGCCCGAACAGCGAGTTTGGTGGGGAGGAGAAGGAGAACTTGGGAGACAACAAGGTCGGGTAATTCGAACTCGCGTGTGACCACGGCAGTACCATGTTGGTTTTGAATGTCATGATTCTGATCCTGGCTTTTGGTCTTTTTATTTATGATTCTGATATCGTTACAAGCTTCGGCTTTTCTCTTAATCATAGTGGCGTCTCTTTTTGCAAAACGGCGCTCGTAGTGATCAGATCAAAACAATAGGACACTGAGTGACCTGATATTGTGCGATTTTAGTAGAAACAAAAACACATTGAGAAACCTGATGAGTAAGAAGAAGGATGGAAGGGTGTCAAATTGCGAAGACAGAAAAGAAGAAGCAAAGCTTCTATAATGATAACCAGAAGGCTTTTCCTACTCTCTTCCAAAAAGGCCAATTTTTAACAGACCAATCGTTTTCAACTCCTGTTCCTAATCGGAAACAACTCTCCTTTGGTTTTCTATGGCGGAATAAGAAATAAATACAATACAATCAATAAGTAATCCTTTTGGATGCACGAGAAGGTACAGAGTTAATCATCTGATGCATCGCCAAATCCTAATAGAAAAAGAAAATGGTTTCAATAGTGGATAGGCCATTATTTACGAAAAGAAAGCAACGGGATTCGGGATTAAGTTAAAACTCACAATATTATGACTTCTATTTGTGACACCTAAAAACTCCTAGGATTTGAGGATCGAAATTGAAA
The DNA here is from genome assembly GCA_035220775.1 of Malus fusca. Classification (NCBI taxonomy): domain Eukaryota; kingdom Viridiplantae; phylum Streptophyta; class Magnoliopsida; order Rosales; family Rosaceae; genus Malus; species Malus fusca. The sequence goes on along the minus strand of CM069067.1, from coordinate 6,444,816 downwards.
TTTTTCTAAACCAAGTTTTGTAATTTGTCTTTGAACATCACTTCTAAGAATTGAAACACATATATAAGACATTATAAAACTACGGAGTATGCGAGATTGATGTGGGGTGTATCTAGAAAATGAGGGCGTAAGGGTATAAGAGAAAGTATGTGGGGGTGTATGAAGATAAATTTTAATTGAAAAAATAGATGTGGGGTATATTTAGTATTTCAAATGTATTCAATAACATGTGGGTTGTGAATAAAACAATCCTAGAATTTAATTTTAACTTCGCTAATCTTATTTCAATTTGTGTGACACATGATGATCTTCAATAAATTTTATTGTATGATAATGATACTCCAAATTAGAGGAGCAATTGAGTTTTACATCATTATTTTTTTTCTCTTTTATAAATGAACTAGTTAGTGGCTTCGCAATGATATCTTTTTGGGATCGAAAGACTTACAAAAACATTTCAACCCTAACCAACGTTGAACCCAGGATGTGCCTTGAGTTTGACAACATTATTTACCTATTGTTTTTCGCGTTAAGATACCATTATTTACTTGAAACTTGAGAGAATCCAAAAATAAATTTCTTAACGTGCCAAGATGTACCCATTTGATATCTCACTCTTTAATTTTTGTCAAACTCACAGATAACTAGGCCAGAAAAAGCAAAGCCATATGTAGAATAAAATAAAAGAATTCAAATTTCTTCCATTTTCATACATGGGACTTGGTCATGTGAAAGAAACAAAGATAATTTTAAAAAGGAAAACATAATTTTTAATAATCTTGTAGATTAATGGATATAATCTCATTCATTCTGGAAATATACGATTTTTAGGTTGTGAATTACTCTTTTTTTTTTCTTTCCTACTTTGGATACAACGAGACCATGAATTGTTTTCTTTGCTTTTGCCTTCCCATCACATGTTTGATCAAAAAACAAAAACATAAGTTCGGAAGCTCCACTCTTCAATTGCCTTCACTACAAAAAAAATGAGCACTGCGCACAATAAATTATCTGTGCCCTTTGAGGTCAAAAAGCACCAACAATTGTGCCCATAGACCAATAGCAACAACGCAGCTACTATCGTTGGGTATGTGCCCTCTATGGGCGTCACCATTTCAGAAAGCGCACAGTATGATGATTTGTGCCCAAAGGCTAAGCACAAATACAAGCATTTTTGTGTCTCACCTCTAATAAAGGCTATTGAATGTATGGTGTAAGATGGGCACAATTGCTATTTTAAAGGTTAAGATTGCTGTATAAATGTGAAAGCAAAGGCACCACAACTTTAAAATTGTGCCACTCTATTATATTTGAATAAATACAATAAAGCTCCAGCACAATTGGATATTTATAAATAAAAAAATTTGGTAAAATTGGATATTTTTAAATTTTTTTATTTTTTTATTTTGGGGTAAAATTGGATATTTTTATTTAAATATAGAAATCATCAGGCTTGCTCACAGGACCTAATTTCCACCAAATTTGAGGAACTTACAAATCATCCATTACAAACTAAACATAAATCAACATTAGATTCATTAACATTAGCACTAAAATAGTGAAGTTAATATATTATCACCCATGTTCTTGGCTAAGACTGATTCATGTAACCTAACAATACAACCCATCCAAATGTTAAACAAAAAAATACATGTTATCCTATGCTGGACATACCCAGGATTCTCTGTATACAACAAAAGATAACATATCTAAGCTTGTATACCAATTCAAACCAATAATATATAAACAAAATACACATCTACAAGGGTTGCTTGATGACAACTAACCAATATTCTCACTTTGGCAGTCCTCATGCGTCATAGCACTAGAAACTGGAGGTCCACACTGCACATTCTTGTCATTTCCACCTTCGAAAAGCGTTGAAATCTGACCGTGTGAGCTTCCACACCCTTGCTGCTGAGTTGAAGTACTTTGTAGAGCACCCACTCCAAATGAACCGATGTTGATGCCCACATGTGCCAACATGGCTTTCAATTGCTCAGCCATTTGCACCTTTGCTATTTCCACTTGATTGCGAGTTGTGGCAGACAAAGAAGTTGAGCCACTTGATTGCGTATTTCCACTACATGTCGCATGGGGTTGGTTGGTTGCAAATGAATCATTTTGAGTGACTACACCAAATGGGGAGTGTGGACGACTTTCCACAGATGCCAAAAATGCATCATCATCAAGCATCAGATTAGCCATCTACATTGCATTTATCATCATATATACTCAGATATCAAATAGTTTATAAACATAAAACAAGCAGATATTGGTCATATACTACAATGCATTTCTTTTCCGGATAAATACATGTACAGTAATGTCCCATATATACTCAGATAATTACATACAAAACCAAGTAAGCAACGGGTTGGCAGAGATGTGATGGAAGGGCAGACATTAGTCATATCCCGAAAACGAAGTTTTTGTGAATGAATAATATCAGAAGGACTTCAATTCCATAATTGTAAGAAGGACAATGAACTCAAAATTTTCAACTCCTAATTACAACTCATGAAGAATAAATCCACACCAAGATGGCTAAAGATCCACACCAAGACAGCTAACATGACTATTCATGCATACCAGAAGAAAACCAGTGTTTCTAGCCAATTGCACAAAAGTGAATAATCAAACATCCTAAAAATAAAATGGTGACATACATAGTTGCTAACTCCACCTGCATACGACTTCCATCCTGAGAAAGAATATGGTTAACACATGAATTTAAGGACCTAGACAAGCTCCATAGTCCAAATAGAGCAGCAGCTCCTGCAGAAGCATAAAACTTGTTCAAAGGAGACAGTGATAGGTAGCTATGACTCATATATATATATATATATATATAGAGAGAGAGAGAGAGAGAGAGAAAGAAAGAAAGAAAGAAAGAGAGAGAGAGTTTAACCCACCTCCTGAAAGGTTAAGTCGAATAAACGTATTCAGCTTCTTTGATGTTGCGATAAAGAAACTGAGATTGTTAAAAGAATGAAACATATAAATACACAACAATTATGATAACGAAGTAATAACAATCCAAACTTACAATAAAAAAACCTGAATCATTATTGGACCCCAAAAGAAGAACCTTTACATGTAAATTAAATGGAACAAAAAAATTAACATAATTGTTTATTAAAGAATCCTATAACTTTTCACCAGCTCGCTCCCTCGAATGATTATAAATGAGTATAAAAGTGATATGTAGATGGTAAATATTCATAAAAACCCCAGGAAATGTGTAAGATTACAATTCTATGAACCATATAATATCAATTGCAATTTGCAAGCTGATATCCTTTTCCTTGTACTGTTTCAAAAAGTGCAGAATTAAGAAAAGAAGAAAAGAGAACAGGATACTAAAGCGTATAAACTCTAATGCAATGAATTATTATTCCAAGCAGCGAAACCAACGCACTTCAATACACTTTACGAAGTACATATCCTTTTTCACTTGAACATAAGTGTGGCACTGGCAATTGGTAAACATCTCTTGACAATATCTTAAAGTACATACCCACCCCTGGAATATGAAAACTTCAATGATGTCTTAATAACGTCTTAATAATATCTTAAAGTACATACCCACCCCTGGAATGTGAAAACTTCAATGAATAAAGCATCTACAACCTTCCAAAAATATAAGAGATCTCCTAAAGGATGATAACAAGAAAGGAGTAAATAATAATCAGGGTTCGTTATACAGAGAGTACAGATATGCAACCAGGCTTTGGAAGAAAGAAAAAGGGGATATAAGGAGGTAGCAACAAAGTTACCGAGTAAAACTTCTGCTAAACCTGGCCCTGCAAATCCTGCAGTTGTTGCACCAGATTCTACTTAACATACAGCAAGCAAATCATGCAGTTGTTGCACCAGATTCTACAATTTCATAAACATAAACATAATCAACTCTAGTTCTAATTGTCAATTTCATACCAAGCAAAACAACTGCAGCCGTTGCACCCACCCACCCTAAACCTAAACCTATGAACCGTTACCCACCCACCCACTTTCCCTCAGGTTCCTACTAGGTCTCTCGCTGGTAGCTTGTCGCTGCCTCCCTTGCACGCCGTTCGTTGCTCTCTGAGACTGAGAGTTGCTCGTCGCTACCTCGCTCGCGCGCCGTTCGTTGCTCTCTGAGATTGAGAGATCGCACGCCGTTCGCTGCCTCATCTTCTTCCCTCAAAAATCTTACTGAACTCCATCACTCTCTCTATGGTAAGCTTCGATTCCCTTCCACCTTTTCTTTCATTTCGATTACTTTTCGTTTCTGCATATTAGATTCATCTATTTTTTCTCAGATTAGATTCGATTTTAGGTGGACTCTGCAGATTAGATTCGACCCTTTTCAGGGTTTTTTTTTGTTTGTTGTGTTTTGGATATTGGGTTTTGCTTTTTGTTCATGGGTTTTGTGTAAAATTTGTTCATTTGTATATTCTCCAATTAAAATTTCCATTTTTGGGTAAATTGGAGCTGTTAATTCACCCCCATTAAGTTAAAAGTATTGAGTTTGGTTTGTTTTGGTTGGTTTTTGGATTGGAATTGGGTTGTTGGAGTATTATCACTCTGGCTACCGGTCAGTCTAACCAATCTGAAATTGGAACGTCATGCCCTGAGCAGAGATTATTTCCTCATCCAGTTCCCTCACAAGTTCGCTAATTCTTGTTAACCCTTTTAGAGTTAAGTTTAGGTGTCTCGTTTCGTTTTTTTGTATGTATACTGTATAATGTGTAGGGATCTGTCCATAAGAGCTTTGTTGGTTTCTATAGGTTTCGTTTTTCTTCTGCATTGTGTCTTTGCTTCCTTAAGATTTAGAGTTAGTGTCCGTATAAATAGTCTAACATTGATTAGTCTCTTTGTTCCGTAGTTCAGCATTGTCCCAATAGCTTCTTAGGTAATCTTCTTTCATTAAACTCTCTGCTTTTGCTGTTATAGCCTTGTTTGCCTTCACATTGTTTGAATCCTGTTTAGATTGAAATGTCATCAATCTACTAACAGCATATGAATCCTGGTCAAACTTCCGAGAAAGCTCTTCCCTTCAGTATATATATAGTAGTTAGTTTTAGTTTGTTGCATTTGATTCTTCGGGTTATGTAATTTTGGGTCTGAATTATGATTTGGTTTGTTTCTGAAGCTGTGAAATTTGTCATTGGTTCAGTCAAATTCTGCATCTTCCATTCACGTCTTTTCATTTATGGTTAGTGCAGATGGATATTGATGAAGAGAACACTGAGGCTATGGAAATGTCAACATTCAATCTAAGTGATACGCAAGGTACAATAAGTGCACCAAGTCCTTCAAAGAGAAAGGCTAAAGGTATGCGAGTAGGTAAGATACGTCAAAAGAGATCCCGTGTTTGGACTTTGTTCGAAGAATTGCCTATTGGTCCTGATGATAAACAACATGCGAAGTGTAAAAACTGTGGGATAGTTTACGTATGTGATAGTAATTGTGGGACGAAAAACCTATTGAATCATATGGATACATGTAATAAAAAACATCACATTGATATGAAGAAATCTCAAGTTGGATTGCGTTCTCCTCAGTTTAACCATGTTAGTTTTTGTGAGCTATTGATTGAGGCTATAGTTAAGCATGATTTGCCTTTTAGGTTTGTTGAATATGAGGGCATTAGAACTTTGTTTAAATACATATCTCCTGATATCAAACTGCCATGTAGAAATACAATTAAGAAACATGTGTTGAGGATGTTTGAAGATGAAAAGATAAGACTTCGAGATTGGTTAAATACAGTTGATGGAAGAATTTGTTTGACATCAGACCTATGGTCTTCTGCTACAACTGATGGATATCTCACACTCACAGCTCACTTTGTTGACAAAGAATGGAAAATGCATAAAAGAATTTTAAATTTTTGTCATATGCCTCCTCCACATACGGGGGTTGCTTTGTCTGAAAAAATTAATGCCTTATTAGTTGAGTGGGGGATTGAAAAGAAACTGTTTTCCATTACTTTGGATAATGCCTCTGCAAATGATTGTTCTGTTGAGCTATTGAAGAAACAATTAAATTTTAGAGGCTTGTTATTAATGGATGGAAAGTTCTTTCATGTTCGTTGCTGTGCTCACATTCTAAACTTGATAGTCCAAGATGGACTAAAGGAAATTGATGGATCAGTGACTAAAGTTCGTGAGTGCATCAAATATATAAAGTGTTCAGAAGGGAGAAAAATTAAGTTTTTTGCTTGCGTTGCACAAGTAGGGTTGGCAGGTAGTAAAAGAGGGTTGAGACAAGATGTGCCTACTAGATGGAATTCAACATATACAATGCTTGATAGTGCTATTTTCTATCGTCGTGCTTTTCTCAATTTGGCACTTGTTGATTCTAATTTTAGTCCATGTCCTTCCTTGGAAGAGTGGGATAAAATAGAGAAGATTTCCAATTTCTTGGGGTATTTTTATGAAGTTACTTGCTTATTTTCCGGAACAAATTACCCTACATCAAACTTGTTCTTCCCGAAAGTGTTCAAAGTTCATTATTGTATTAAAGATGCTATGGAAGATTGTGATGATTTCATGAGACGGATGGGGAGTTATATGAATTTGAAGTTTGAAAAGTATTGGTCAGAGTATAGTTTGATCCTTGCCATTGCGGTGATTCTTGATCCTCGCTATAAATTGCAATTTGTAGAGTGGGGTTATGACAAACTTTATGGTAAGGAGTCAAGAGAGTTGAAGGATGTTAGTGGCACATTGTTTGCACTCTTTGGTAGTTACATGGACAAGTTCTCTCATCTTCTTGTATCCAACCCAGTTAATCAAACTCCTACTCAAATAAAAGTTGGAGACAAACTTTTTGAGGTAGTATTTATATTTGTTATTCCTCTGTTTATACTTTTTATATGCATCTTTATATTGTACATTGATCTTTGTTTCTATTTTGTTTTTATATGTAGGAATTTGATAATATTTATCAAGATGGGTCAACTTTAGTTGAAAAAACTGAATTAAATTTATATCTTGAAGAAAAGAGACTCGATAGAAAACAAGAGTTGGATATTCTTTCATGGTGGAAACTGGAGCAATTTCGCTATCCCGTACTTTCTCGTATGGCTTCTGATGTGTTAACAATTCCTATCTCAACCGTTGCCTCAGAATCAACATTTAGTATTAGTGGTAGGGTGCTTGATCAATATCGAAGTTCTTTGTTGCCTGAAACTGTTCAAGCCTTGCTATGTACTAGAGATTGGCTTTTTGGCAAAGAAGGTAAATTTCATATTTCTTTGTATTTTTTTTTGCTTATATAATAGGTTATAATTGTTTTTCCTTTTTTCTTTTTATGTTTAGCTTTAGCGAAAGAAGGTGCTGACTTGGAAGAACTTACTGAAGAAATTTTTGACATGAGCCTTAATGAAAACTCGGGACAATGCTCCAGTAATATTAGTCTTGATTAAACATGGTATGTATTTTAACTTGTTCTTTTAAAGATATTTTTCTACTTAATCTGCATGTAATACTAGCTGAGAGATATTTTTCTACTTAATCTGCATGTAATACATAAAGGTGAATGTTGAAGGCAAAAAAGCAGCAGAGGATGCAATACAAGAAGGTTGGCAAAAAAGCAGTAGAGGATGCAATGCAATAAGAAGAAAGAGAGCTAATTGAAAAACTTTTGTTTGGAACAAAGTGATACATGTGATGAAGAACAAAGTTTACGTATTGCTTGATGTGATTTCGTATTTACTTATATACAAAACTTTAGTATACGCTACGAATTAATTGATGTGTAAAAAGTAAATTACATTGAGTTATATCAAACAATGAGTTAATTGTAATTCGATATCAAACTTGCAATAGACGAGAATCAAATTTAAAAACTTTCTACTTTCGAAAATAAATATCATTGGACGGTAGCCGGATTAATGCTTTTGATTTAATTGCACAAAATGAGGAGCCAAACCAAACCGTCCATCACATTCATGCTTCCCATCTCTTCCACCAAAACATGCTTCTTTAGCACTCGTCTCCTCTCTCTCCTCTTTTTCTCTCTCTTTTTTGTCACATAGGTTGTAATTGATTTGGATGAAATGTGTAAAAAAAAAAAAAAAAAAAAAACATGAAACGGGTGAAACGGGTGACCCGTTAAGACCCGTTAGCTTAACGGGTCGGGTTTGGGTGACCCGTTAGCTTAACGGGTTGGGTTTGGGTGACCCGTTAAATTAACGGGTCGGGTTGAACCCGACCCGAACCCAATAAACCCGACCCGTTTACAGGCCTACCTATAGACTCCTTATTTAATTTTTTTTAACCGGTCTACTCACGTGCACTCGCTTATATATTTTAGATTTTAACTTTCAGAAATTTTCAAGAGTTAAAATCTTCAAAACTTTTATTAACCAATTCAACCACAAAACTAGTAGCTTTGTTCAAAAGAAAAACACCAAACAAGACGAAGCTATGGCGCCATGGGAGCAGGCTTGGATTAGCAATTTAGCATGATAAAAGGCTTGCGTGCCAGGCTTCATTTGTTCTTTCATTTTTTTTTTCTTTTCGTTTTTCTTTTATTTTTTCTTTTCTTTTACTGGTAAAGTGTCATAATGCTTGCGTCGACACATTGTGAATTCACCGATTTGTGCGGTACGAACCAAACGGGAAACATAATTATAAACCAAAAAATATACAATGCTAGGAGTATTTATATCATGGGCCAATTAGAAAGAAAACATTATTATATTGTAATACTACATAAGTTGATAAAAGGACCCAAGAGCAGTCCAACATAGCATAAGATAATTATATTTTCACATACCAGTGAAATATAACATAATACAAAATATATTAATTTTCCTCGTCGTCGCTGCTTAAAATTTCAACGGTAACATTCTGCATATTTCGTGAGCTCATATGTGGGAAAGACAGGCCTCTAGGACGAATTTGTGCTTGAAAAGTGCGTGGTTCTTCAATAATAACGACAGAACTGGTAGACTCTTCAATTGTTGTTTCAGCAGAAACCAAATTGACAGGGTATTGTTCTATCCTACTTGGGTGTGCCCATGCTGGCATGCGTGTACGTAGCCGTTATTGGAGGGTAATGCGTAGCCAAGCCGACCATCAGCAACAGTAGTAAGAATGGACTGATTATCAATAGAACGAGGTATGCGCCCGCCATTAACAGGTTGTCGTGGACGTTGAGCTGAAGGATTCGTTGTGGAATTTGCTGTTGTAATGTTGGAAGCAATAGACGAATGTGATGCTGGAGATTCGGTTCCAATTCTAACTCCGCGACGTCGCCTGTCCGCCATTCTCAATGATGTAGAACTTGATCAAATTCAAAAGAAACACAAGTGTATGAAGCAACCTTCTTATTTTCCATATACAAATTAGTAAGGGAGTGTGGATGTTTTATACTAGAATATAGGCACAAATCCATAATTGTGCCAACATATTCCACTTGCTATAGAGTGATTTATTATTTATTAATATTTATTGGACACAATTTCTAACCTTTGTGTCAGAAAAAGGAATTTATAATTATTAAGATATATTATCTATTCGAAGGCCCAATGAGAAGTAGAGTGATTTATTATTTATTAATATTTAGTGGACACAATTTCTATCATTAGTGTCCTAAAAAGGAATCTACAATTATTAACTCATTTGTCTACCGACCCTAAGGGCACAATTGTTGGTTATGTGTCACTGCATCAAGGACTTTTAATACAGTAAAAAAAATTAACACTTACTATAAAACCAAAAACCATATCACCAAGTATAAAAAAACAAACCTGCAGAAAGATAACAATCTAAAAAGCAGTTCAAAAAGATACGAATCTAACAATCATTCATTGCAGCTAGAAATGATCCTTTGTTAATCTAAAACACGCCACTTAGTACTACGGTGTAGTGGTATTTTTCTTTACTTGTAAGTGTGAGATCTGAGGTTCAGCTTTCGCGAAAAATGAATTTGAACAACATTATTTCTAACTTATTTTGAGGCTGAAATATTGTACAATAATAAATAGCTCCATACCATTATTTACCACAATTTTATAAATTTTAATTATTGGTGTGCTAGAGGAGGTAAAGACAAACGAGATAGAACATATAGTGCCTCTGACAAATAATTTTATAGACACAAAATGTTTTTTGTGCCCATCTTCAATAAAAAAAGTTGTCATATGACCCCACTGGGCACGGTTTCCGTGCCCATTACTGTTTTGTGTCTGCTTTTTTTAACATTGGGCACAATAGATGGTGCCCTCTATGGAATGGGAACTGTTTAAGCTTTTTGGTGGTCAAACTGACACAACCTTCTCAATTGTGCCCTTTGTTTTGTACCCAAAGCTCATTTTTCTTGTAGTGCTTGGACTCAATAGTCAAGAGAATTCAGCTCTGATTGGGTTTGTGCTTAATAATTTGTTTTTAATTGTTTAATTTAATTTTTCAAATACTTTATTTTTGTTAGTAATTATTTTCATTGATTTGGTATTTTGTTTGTGTGGAAACAAAAATCAAACAAAATTATGTTCTTATAACTTTCTGGATATCATGCAATCACTTTGTACTTGGTTTTAGGGTTTAGGGTGTTGATTAGTTCACTTTTATTCTTCTTAATACATAAGACCAAGTGAGAACTGAGAAATCAAACAAAATTATGAAGTCAATTTCTGATGGGTTTTTTATTTTTGGTATGAAACATTTTCTAAATTACTGTGATCTAGAGGGAGGGAGATCCGAACTCGGGTGAAGGGGACAAGAACAACCAACTTATTATTATATTGTTTGATTTAGGGTTGTTGAATTCAAGTAAATTGTCTCAGATTGTTCTGCCACAATCTGCATGTATTGGCATAAAACTTCCTTCTATCGAAAACTTTCCTCTCTTCCTCTAACCAATCTGCATATATTACTAAATTTTGATTTGATACCTTTGTATGCTTTCTTCAAGAGAAATGGCTGCTTCAGAAAACGACGAGGCACCAATGCTACATTCGCAATTCTCATATCAATATGCCGATTCTCAGTTCCAGAAATTTGAATCCATTTCCCTGGATGTGCCAAGTTCCATTTCTATGAGTTCAATGCGATCCAATGCAACTGAAACTGAACTTGGAGACCATTCAAGTCCATTCATGCATGCATGCATTCCGTTCCAGCATTTACGAGTGTGCAAAGATTCTTATTGCACAATTTGCTCAACACGTCAGAGTCTGAAATCAGCTAAGCAGGAAAACCGAAAAGCTTCAAGGCTTTTCAATTCTAAGGTTTTGTTTTTCTCACCTTGTATTCTCACACCAAATTTAATTCTTTTTAACTGCGTTGTTGTATGTGCTTATTATAGCCCCATACTATTTGAAACTTGTGAGCTAATGTAGAAAATGTAACTTGTTAGAGGCACATTAGTCATTCATCTGAGGTTGAATGCTCTACTATAGGCAGAATGGTTAAAAGGAGAGGACTTTCTTGGACCGCGTACGTACATAAGCACCTATTTTGTCTGCTTTATTGCTCATACTGCAGGTCAGATGTCATATTTTGAGTGCAGAGAATTCGTGAAGTCGAGGAGTTTCGTTGTCGATTGGTTCTAGAATCTAAATATTTATAGAGTGGATTCAGTTGATTGCCGTCTTGTTATCTGTATACTTCTAGGAACTTTCTAATGCTAGTTTGAAAACTTTTATGCATTTTCAGTTTCAAGTCTTTTGATTCCTGCAGATTCATATCTCTTTCTATGACGATGCTAAAGGCTGGTTTAGAAGATGTTTCTCTTTTCTAAATCAACGTATTCCAGGAGTCATGAGCCCTCACACTAAAGGTGTGCAACAATGGAATAAATTCTTTGTCTTAGCTTGCTTGGTGGCGATTTTTATAGACCCTTTGTTTTTCTTCGTGTTATCTGCATGGAAGGTTTGTTTCCCTCATTCCTACACAAGAAGTTCGTCTCATTTCCTTCTCTTTTTCCATAGAAGATTTGTTTGATGTTTGGAATTATAAAGCAAAATTCTTCTAAGTCTGGTATTTACTTTCTTAAAATACAGGAATATAAGTGCCTAGTTATCAGCAAGCCCTTGACCACAATAATGGTGTTCTTCAGAACAGTAACTGATTTGATGTACTTTTTGCACATGTTTCTCCAGGTAAATGCTTTACCGTGCTTTGAGACAAGTCTTTTGTGTGAATCTGTTGTTTCTAAATTGGTAGCTTTACTACCCTCTTCTGGTTCATATGTTATAGAAGCTTATTACAGGGAAGTTTCCTCCAAGATTGTTTACAGTCTAACTGAGGCCGACTAATTTTTTGAAAGTGATTCTTTGCAGTTTAGGTTGGCTTATGTTGCTCCTGAGTCTAGAGTAGTTGGTGCTGGAGAGATAGTGGACAAACCAAAGAAAATTGCTCTCCATTATCTCCAGGGAAAATTTCTCGTTGACTTGTTTATCGTTTTACCACTTCCTCAAGTAAGGCTTGATGTTCTTCTCCCTTTTTTCACAGACGCCATCACGTGATTGTACATGCTTCATTTTGTTGAATTAATGGCCACAAGTGTCCAAAAAACCTTTCGGCTATTAAACAAAACAAAAGGTGAAAGACATCATGATATGTTTATTGAAAAGAAAAGTTGATGGTCATGATGATGTTTTTTGAATGTTTTATTGGGTGATGATGATGTCTCTTTTGTTTTTTTCTTAAAGAAAAGAATAAGGGTTCGGTTGGTGCAATAAGAAAAAAAGGGCTCATTTTGTTTTAGAGAAGAGTGAGGAGAGAGCTGCAGAGAAAAGGTGTGCAAGCTGCAAAGCATCAAAAATAGAGAGGGTGCAGCAACCCTTCGTTGAAGAGAAGAAGAAAGTGCTCTTCTTTTTGGTTAGCAATCATCCATCATAATTGTTGTTGTAATAGCTTTGAGCTATATGTGTAGAGAAGAAATTATACATTATATTTCTTTCTCTATTTGTTTCTTTGGTGTGTGAGAGCTATTGGGTGTATTGGGCTTTTGGGTTGTGAGATTGCCAACACTTTGTAAACTCCCATTTGGTTGATAGTGGATTATTGGGTGAGCTCCTACTGCTCCGAGGACGTACTCCAGTTACACTGACTGTGGAGGAACCTCGTTAAAATCTTTGTGTCTTTTATATTTTGTTCTTGCATTTTCATTTGATAAATTTCCTGTGGGTTAGCTTGAGTTGGTTCCAAAAGTTTTGGTGCTATCCTAGCACAACAATTGGTATCAGAGCACTGGTTGCTCTTGGGTACTGTCTAGTTGCCAAAGATGTCAGACGGGCAAGATGAGAATCCTTTTGGAAGCAGCTCCGGGTTTGCAAGAACGACGGTGCAAAATGCAAAGTTCGAAGTGGAAAAGTTTGATGGCACAAACAACTTCGGGATGTGGCAATGTGAGGTCAAAGATGTGTTGGCTCAACAAGATCTACTTGCCGCTTTGGGAGAGAAGCCAGAAACTATGTCGAAGCCGGAATGGGAAAAATTAAATTTGTGGGCTTGCTCTTCAATTCGGTTGTGCCTTGCAAAAACTCAGAAGTATTTTGTGATGCGGGAGACATTAGCAAGTGTGTTGTGGCAAAAATTGGAAGACAAGTATATGACAAAGAGTGCAGAGAACCGGCTACACTTGAAGAAAAAGCTCTACCGCTTCCAATACAAAGAAGGTACAAAAATGATTAGACACCTTGATGCTTTTAATAAGTTGATTGCCGACTTGTTAAATTTAGATGAGGATATTAAGGATGAAGATAAGGCCTTAATATTGTTGAATTCCTTGCCGGACTCTTATGAGCATTTTGTTACCACTATTATGCATGGTAAAGAAACTGTGAAATTTGAAGATGTGTCAAATGCCTTGATGAATTATGAAATGAGGCATAGAGATAAAAATCATGATAGTACCTCTGAAGCTTTATTTGTTAGAGGTAGATCATCGGAGAGAAGATCATCTTCTAGCAGGAAAAAATCACAGTCTCGACCTAGAGGAAACTCTAAAGGTAGAAAACCTTTGGAAAGGGATGAATGTGCCTTTTGTCGTAATAAGGGCCATTGGAAGAAAGATTGTCCTAAGTTGAAGACCAAAGGAAAAGAAAGTTCTGAAGCCAATGTTGCAGAGGTTGAAACAGATTTTTCTGATTTTGCTTTAACCACTTCCTCATCATTTGATTGTGCTACTAAGTGGGTGTTGGATACGGGTTGTACTCATCATATGACTCCTCACAAGGATTGGTTTTCAAGCTTGAAAGAGTTTGATGGTGGCGTTGTGTTCATGGGAGATGACAATCCTTGCACAACAAAAGGGATTGGTACAGTTCGTTTGAAGTTGCATGATGGCATGGTTAAAGAGTTGACAGGTGTTCGGTATGTACCGAATTTGAAGAAAAATCTTATTTCTTTGGGTACTTTGGAATCTAAGGGTTTCAGATTTCATTCAGATGGACATACATTGAAAGTTACTTATGGTGCACTTGTTGTGATGAAAGCTCCTAGATGTGGCCATTTGTATTTATTGCAGGGAAGCACTGTGACAGGTGAAGCATCTGTAGTCTCTGAAAATATGGGCACATCTGATTCAGATACTACTAGATTGTGGCATATGAGATTAGGCCATGCCGGTGAGAAAGCTCTACAAGGGCTTGTGAAAAAAGGTCTTCTAAAAGGTGCCACGACTTGTAAGCTTGATTTCTGCGAGCATTGTGTCTTGGGGAAGCAAACTAGAGTGAAGTTTGGTACTGCTGTACATCAGACGAATGGCATTCTTGATTATGTGCATTCGGATGTTTGGGGTCCTACAAAGACTCCCTCTTTGAGTGGTAGACATTGGTTCGTGACCTTTGTTGATGATTATTCAAGAAGGTCTTGGGTCTACACTATGAAGCACAAGAGTGAGGTGTTAAGCATTTTCTTGGGTTGGAAGAAAATGGTTGAGAACCAGACTGGGAGAAAGATTAAGATTTTGAGATCGGATAATGGTGGTGAATACACATCCGATCCTTTCTTTAAAGTTTGCAAAGATGAAGGAATTGTGAGACATTTCAGTGTTCGGGGAACTCCACAACAAAATGGAGTTGCAGAAAGATTGAATCGAACCTTGCTTGAGAAGGTTAGATGTATGTTGTCTCAGTCGGGTTTAAGCAAGTCATTTTGGGCAGAAGCGGTTAATTATGCATGTCACATCATCAACCGATTACCCTCAGCTGTTATTCAGGGTAAGACACCAATGGAGGTATGGACTGGAAAACCTTCTTCTGATTATGACTATATCCGTATTTTTGGTTCACCTGCTTATTTTCATGTGACTGAAAATAAACTTGATCCTAGAGCCAAAAAGGCTATCTTTCTTGGTTTTAGTAGTGGTGTCAAAGGTTACAGGTTGTGGTGTCCAGAGATGAAGAAACTGGTAATTAGTAGAGATGTGACATTTGATGAAGAAAGTATGTACAAAGACTCTGAGAAGAATGTGAAAGATGTCCAACAGGTAGAGCTTGAGAAAGTTGCCTCTAGTACTTCAAATCCTATTTCCGCTGATGTCGAAGCTACTACAAGTGAAGAAGTTGGAGACCATGAGGATGTTGAAGAAGTTGAACTTGAAGATTCTATTCAAGTTGAAGAGCAAGTTTCACCTCAAGAGTCTATTGCAAAGAACAGAGGAAAAAGACAAATTACCAAGCCAGCTCGGTATAGTGACTATGTTGCTTTTGCTCTTCCTATTATCACTGAAGAGATTCCATCCAATTTTGAGGAAGCTATTGAGAGTGAGGAGAAGAAGAGGTGGTGCAATGCCATGGGTGATGAAATGAATTCTCTCTTGAAGAACAAGACTTGGGAGTTAGCTAAATTGCCTAAGGGCAAGAAAGCTATCGGTTGCAAATGGGTGTATGCCAAGAAGGAAGATGCTGATGAGAAAAGCAATGTGAGATTCAAAGCAAGATTAGTTGCTAAAGGGTATGCACAAAAGAAGGGCATTGACTACAATGAAATCTTTTCTCCGGTTGTGAAACACTCCTCAATTCGCATTATGTTAGCTCTTGTTGCACAGTATGATCTTGAGCTTGTGCAACTTGATGTGAAAACGGCTTTCCTACATGGTGATTTGAATGAAGAGATTTATATGTGTCAACCGGATGTGTATATAGTGAAAAGGAAGGAGAACTTGTTTTGCAAATTGAAGAAATCACTATATGGCTTGAAGCAATCTCCAAGGCAATGGTATTTGAGGTTTGATAAATTTATGAGAGGTCAAAATTATTCTAGAAGTCAATATGATCATTGTGTGTACTTCAAGAATTTGCAAGATGGATCTTTCATTTATTTGTTGATATATGTTGATGATATGTTGATTGCCTCAAAGAATGTTGAAGAGATTGAAAAATTGAAGAAGCAAATGAAGAATGAGTTTGAGATGAAGGATCTTGGTGAAGCGAAGAAGATCCTTGGCATGGAGATCACCAGAGATAGAGAGAAGGGTTTGGTCAGTTTGAATCAAAGACAATACCTTGAGAAGTTGATTCAGAAGTTTGGAGTTCATGATTCAACCAAACCGGTTAGTACCCCTTTGGCTCCTCATTTTAAATTGAGTTCTCTACAGTGTCCTAAAAATGATAAAGAGAAGCTGCAAATGAAAAATATACCATATGCAAATTTGGTTGGTAGTTTGATGTATGCAATGGTATGCTCTAGACCGGATATTGCTCATGCAGTTGGCATGGTGAGTCGATATATGCATAATCCAGGTAAAGAGCACTGGCAAGCAGCTAAGTGGATATTGAGGTATCTCCATGGTACTCGAGATGTTGGTTTATGCTTTGAGAGAGACGACTCTGGTATTGGTCATTTTGCAGTTGGTTATGTTGATTCAGATTATGCAGGTGATCTGGATGGAAGGAAATCTACTACAGGCTATGTGTTTACTATGGCTAAAGGGCCAGTTTGTTGGAGGTCCATTTTGCAGTCGTCTGTTGCTTTGTCTACTACAGAGGCTGAATATATGGCAGTTGCTGAAGCTATAAAGGAGGCCATTTGGATACATGGGCTGATTAGAGATTTGGGGGTTGATCAGAAGCAGGTGGAGGTACATTGTGATAGTCAGAGTGCCATTTATTTGGCTAAGTATCAGGTTCATCATGCGAGGACCAAGCACATAGATGTGCGTTATCACTTTGTTCGTGAAATTGTTGGTGAAGGGGAAATCATTCTCCAGAAGATTCCAACTAAAGACAACCCCGCTGATATGTTGACTAAGTTTGTTGGTGTAGCCAAGTTTGTTCACTGTTTGAACTTGGCTCACATTCTGCCTATATAAAGAAGGCGTTGAGCAGTAGGAGTTTTGGAACATTTGGCTCGGCATGAGTTGTTCTCTTGCTAGTGTTCGGGAGTGATGTTGTGTGCTAATTGTGTTGGTTGGCTTATCATGGCGTTTTTCGGAACTTGGCCAAGGTGGAGATTGTTGAATTAATGGCCACAAGTGTCCAAAAAACCTTTCGGCTATTAAACAAAACAAAAGGTGAAAGACATCATGATATGTTTATTGAAAAGAAAAGTTGATGGTCATGATGATGTTTTTTGAATGTTTTTTTTCTTAAAGAAAAGAATAAGGGTTCGGTTGGTGCAATAAGAAAAAAAGGGCTCATTTTGTTTTAGAGAAGAATGAGGAGAGAGCTGCAGAGAAAAGGTGTGCAAGCTGCAAAGCATCAAAAATAGAGAGGGTGCAGCAACCCTTCGTTGAAGAGAAGAAGAAAGTGCTCTTCTTTTTGGTTAGCAATCATCCATCATAATTGTTGTTGTAATAGCTTTGAGCTATATGTGTAGAGAAGAAATTATACATTATATTTCTTTCTCTATTTGTTTCTTTGGTGTGTGAGAGCTATTGGGTGTATTGGACTTTTGAGTTGTGAGATTGCCAACACTTTGTAAACTCCCATTTGGTTGATAGTGGATTATTGGGTGAGCTCCTACTGCTCCGAGGACGTACTTCAGTTACACTGACTGTGGAGGAACCTCGTTAAAATCTTTGTGTCTTTTATATTTTGTTCTTGCATTTTCATTTGATAAATTTCCTGTGGGTTAGCTTGAGTTGGTTCTAAAAGTTTTGGTGCTATCCTAGCACAACACATTTCATATTGCTACTGTCTTGTTTCTATGATTTAGCGAGTTGAATTGTTTTCAGATCATAATTTTGGCTATTTTACCACAATTTTTCGGATCATCTGGAGCAAATGACGCAAAGAATCTTCTACGCATGGCAGTTCTTTTCCAGTACATTCCCAGGTTGTATAGATTTCTACCTCTGCTTGCTGGTCAGTCCCCATATGGATTTGTGCTTGAGTCAGCACGGACAAACTTCGTAATAAACCTCCTCACTTTCATGTTGGCTGGCCACGTTGTTGGGTCCTGCTGGTACCTCTTTGGCTTACAGGTGTGTGGAGGCCCTTGCATGCATAAAGAGTTTCATTATTTGTTAAATTTCCCCCCTTTTATTCTCATTTCTTGTCGCAGAGGGTTAATCAATGTCTTCGAAATGCATGTCATAACTCTGATATCCCCAGTGAATTGTGCATGAAATTCATGGACTGTGGGTTTGGTGAGCAAGGATGGAAATGGGAGAACTGGATAGACAATGAGAATGCTACTACTTGTTTTAGTGAAGAGGGTTTTGCCTATGGAATCTATGTTAAAGCTGTCGATCTCACTACTGCAGATAGCGTAATAACTAAATATATATACTCATTGTTTTGGGGATTCCAGGTATGTTATTTCCGTTATACTAATTTTCAAATTGGATAGTTAGTTTATTTGATGATTTGATCAATTTTTGCTACAACTCCGCTCCGGCGAAATGAACGCACCCTTCTGCTAACATATTATCATATTTGGTTTTATGAAGCAAATCAGCACTCTGGCGGGAAATCAAGTTCCAAGCTATTTTGTTTGGGAAGTCCTGTTTACCATGGCAATTATCGGACTTGGCCTCTTGCTTTTTGCTCTTCTAATTGGAAATATGCAGAATTTTCTTCAGTCTCTTGGACGGAGGTACTACTTTTACTATTATTTTCACTTCATAAATCTACTACATACCCAAGCTGCTTGAAAGGGATAGAGGTAATATCGACCACACTGCTCGTTGAATGTCTTCATAAAAACAGACATTTACTGAAAATAAGGAGATCTATGCAAGTATTGATGTAGGGCAGGCATACGTAAGAATAGTACCAACAAGTTTGTCAAACTTGGATTAGATGTACATACATAGTACCAATAACGAAAAGCATCACCTACACATGAAAAACGAATCATTAGCAGTGGTTCTGTATAATTTCATGAAATGTGACGATCACCTTGTTCTTTTCTCTTTCAGGAGATTTGAGATGTTATTGAGACGTCGTGATGTAGAATGGTGGATGAGCTATCGCCACCTGCCAGAAGAACTGAGAAGGTATGTTTGTATTATAACTTAATTTGCTTAAATTCTAGTCACCAAGTAATGCAAATATATCCTCGTACGTTAAAGTTTGGCATCATTGTTCTGCCGGATATATGCAAATCTGTGCTCTTAATTTCCTGAGCGTTCTGGCATCCCTGACAAATTTCATAAAAACTCTAACTGCTTTGCAGATCAGCTAGAACATTCTGTAATTATCTTCAACTTTGATCCAAATAGTCATAGCGTGCACGGTGCACCTTGTAAGATTTTGAGAGTAATCACAATGATTACATAGTTATGTTCGTTCATGAAGAACTTTTATCACAATTTTTTATGAATCGTCTGCAATTTACCCAATGTATTGCATCGTGTGTGTAGGCAAGTAAGGCAAGCTGAACGGTATAACTGGTCCGCCACTAGAGGTGTAAATGAAGAAATGCTTTTGGAGAATCTGCCCGAAGACCTTCAAAGAGATATACGACGCCATCTCTTCAAATTTGTGAAAAAAGTAAGATCTTTATCATATATTCTAACAGAGTAGTCAATCTGAGGTTACATTACTTACGCGTTCTTTGCTTTTAGATGCTGCACTCGTATAAGACAATATTGGCATGGTTTTAGGATATAATGCTACCAAATTTTTGTTAATGCATAGTCTATTGTCCCATAACTTACAACATAAATTTGCAGGTTCGGATTTTTACCCTCCTAGAAGACTTGGTTTTGGATGCAATCTGTGAGAAACTAAAACAAAAGACATACATCAAAGGAAGCAAGATCTTCTATCCTGGAGGTCTAGTTGAGAAGATGGTTTTTATCGTGCGCGGAAGAGTAGAGAGCATTGGGGAGGATGGGATTGTTGTTTCGTTATGCGAAGGAGATGTTTGCGGCGAGCTGCAGATCTTGAAGAGTTTACTAGCCGTTTTGCAAGATTCCTGCGGAATGCACGCGTGCAAGGAGCCATAAGGTTTCTTCTATTTCAAGTTTCAACAAATATAGCTTTTTGCTCTTGTTTACCTCCCGTGAAATATTCATTAGAGGCAACATTTTAATCGTAAAGTTAAGCAAAACCAAACTCATTCATGCATCGTTAACATGTTGGTACGTTTTGTTAGCCATAACAATATAAATAGATTAGCTGTAACATATCGACAATTTATTCCTTATTAAACAACAAACCCTCGGTCTTGTTGTCGAACTATTATTGGTAGTGAGAGATGATGTTCTTCTGTTTTGATAGGTATGAGTCACCGTATTGGAGAGGTCTTGCAGCAAAGAGAATTCAAGTAGCATGGAGATACAGGAAGAAGCGTCTAAGTCGTGCAAGCGTATCTCAGAGCTCCTCTCCTCTGCATAGGACTTCTTGGTCGAACATCGGATGAAACGCAGCGTTTCATGCAAAGAATTATTTAATATGTGAAATTGGTTGATATTTATTTAATCTATTTACTGTAATTCTTAGCAAGAAGGGTCCAGAATGTCAAAAAGTTCCATTGACTCGATATTCTAAATTTCTCAAGGTGCCCATTATTTTTCATATTTACAAATGAGATGAGAATTTCCTGCTTACTTGCGCACTTACCCTTTTTGTTGGTGGGAATATTTGGCAGAGCAAATGCCCCTTCACCACCCTTTCAACTAAAAAAAGTAGAAGACGAATATGACACCGAGGAAAAGGGGAATCGAATAAATAACCTCATGTAAACGCGTGCTTGTAATTCTATACCTGAGGACATTGTCAGTAAATTAGAATAGTTTAGACTAGCATGCATCAAATTCATGCACCAAACTTGTATACCACGTTCGTCTTCAAGCCGATGGCATTGCCCATCGGCTTGCTCGTTATGCCCTTGGAGTTGTTAGTCCGTGTCTTTGGTTAGATATACCTCCTGGCTTCATAGCCGATGTGTATTTGAACGATGTGATGTAATTGTTATGGACTGGCGTTGTAATACCGTTTGTTTGCCCTTTTGCTATCTCAATGCAAATTTTCATTACAATTAGTAATCAAATTCCAACTTGGATTAAAGTAAAAATTTTATTGGTTCCACATCATTTAGTGCATGATTTGGTGAGCAAATTTAGTGTATCAAGCATTACTATTCTGTTGTGCTACTTACACCAAATTTTTGCACCATTTTTTGCACTAAATGATGTGACACTTTTTGCATCATATAATTTTTTAGTACAATTATTAATCAATTTCAACTTAAATTAAAGTACAAATTTAATTGGTATCACATCATTTTGTGCAAAAAAGTTGATGTTCTCTTTAGACCAATTCCATAATTCTTTCTCTAAACAACTATCGTCTTCAACTTACCCCTATCATTCAAAATATTAAAATATATATATATATATATATATATATATATATATTTTACTATCCAAAAATTGGACTTTCAGGAACAATAATGGTTGCTCTAAGGGAAGAATCAAATAGCATCAAACTAACTTGATAAATGTTTTGAACCACTTGAGCTACGATTACCGTAAAAACGAAATATGATAATTTTCCCTTAGAGCAACTTCACGCTTGGAGCCTGGCAATCCACTATTGAATCCACCATATTGAACAGTAACTGCCTTTAATGAATAGTAACTACCATTAATGAACAGTAATTACCTTTTGCATCTCCACCCTTGGAGCCCTCCCCCCTGGCAATAGGTAATAAAATAGTAGTTTTTTTTTGTTTAAATAGTATAAAATAAAAAAAAACAGGGAAATGGGGCTTTAGGGCCTCGGGCTGACACAAAAAACAATAAAAAAATGTCTAGCCCTCGGGTTGCAGGTCTGTCAACTCTCCACCCCCCTTGTGCTCGGGCTCCCACCCTCACTCGGGCCCTCCATGGCTGGAGAAGAATCAACCGGCCATCTGGCCCCTTCCTGCAGCCCGTCCCCCGAGCAAAGTAGAAGGCTGGAGTTGCTCTTACAAAACCAAGTACACCACTAAAAATGGAAAAGTACGCACAGACCCCTGAAGTTTTGGTTATTACAACAAAGCCCTGTGGAAATTCTATAAAAGAGGGTGGGCCATATACTTGCGGGGAAAGAAAGGCAGACTGCGCCGAGTTTCTACGAGTGCGAGAGAACCCACAACGCATCTCAAGAAGCCATGGCGACCGCCTTGGGCTGCCGTCTTAGCGTTCTTGCCTCCCCGGCTGCGTCCCGGTACGTTTTCTTCCTCCTCGCAGCTACACCTTCTTTTGTTCTCCGAAAATTACAAAATTTACAAACAACGACAACAACAAAGGGAAAATGAACAAAATTTAGAAACCAAAAATTAAAAACCTGATTGTTTATGTAAAATCGCCGGAGAAAACGTTGTATTATGCTAAAAATCGTTTCTTTTTTGGAAAAGTAGATTCGGAAGAGGGAACCATTTCTGGGTTTTGTTGGCGTCGTGCGTTTTTCTCTTTTCGATTTCTTAATTCCTGGAGAAGTGAAGAATTTGGTTGTTTTTAGGGTTGTTATTAGTTAATAGTGTTCGTTGTAATACATCTAAATTAATTAATCTAGTGTTTGAGCTGTGGTAGGTCGTTTCTGGATTATTTGGTGTTCATAATGTGGTAGATTATACTTTTAGGATTTTCGGAGGTTAGGAACGAAAAATTTAATTCGAACTTTCATAGTTTTGATGTTATGTAGTAGGGAACAATTGGAAATTTATGAGATTCTGAATGTAGTTTAGAGATTTGTTACATGAGCTGAATCTTGGTTCGTAATTTTAGCACTCTTCTTGTAAGCTCAACTTTAAATTCAAGGTCGAAAAGTAGGTCTGATTAGAAATTAGTTATCGATAATCCCTTTGCAGGTGTATGGTATGGATTTAGATCTTCTAGGCAATGGAATGTGATTAGTTGTGTGTGTGAATCAGATTTGTATGGCATTTGGCAGATTTTATTAGCAATTTTGTGCTGACTGAATTGTTATGGTGTGGGATGCCTTCTTCCCCTGTCTCCCCAGTCATGTTTGCAGGATTAACATTCTTCGATATTTGATTTTTAAGTACTTTTTCATTCCATTAAGTCATCATTTATCGTTTGCATTATCGATCAGTAGTTAGCGCTTTAAGTGTACAAGTGGGGGACACTTTTGAGTATTTAGTAGCCTTGCTTTTGGTTAAAGATTATGGTAGAGTTACACTTTGAACTTCTAATGTGGCATAGAGTGTGACATTCGTGAATCGCTTCTTTGTAAGTGCTAAGGGAAGCCATGGCTAATTTCGAAAACTCATAAAGTTGGTTCACTTGAGAATTGAGATTATTTGGAGGATCGAAACGACTTTCCAATGACAAATATATTGTGTTGGAATTTTAGTCTATGAGTCCCTTTTTCTGAGCCTTGGACGACAGATTTTAACTGGTTTTGTTGTTTCGAGTATTTTTCCAGATTACAACAATTAACAGTCTTGAGATCCACCTTTTCTTTTTCTGGTCTGGAATAGAGAAAATTATTAGCAGCATTGGAGTAATGAAACAGGAGTTTTGCTAAGTCTATATGATTGTTTCCCAGCTCATGTTAATCAATTATATTATATTGGTCTTTAACTAGGTACAAGGATGTGAATCTAAAAAGACAGAACAAGCCCAACCGGGTTGCATGCAGATCTAACTTCAATGCAGTGCCTATACTGTCAAGTAGCAGGAGTATACAACAACCTAACCACAATCTGCATTCCTGGGCCCCGAAAGGTATGCAAAGTTTCGTGTCGAGTATCATCCGTGTTTCTCATATAACCTGATTTGAAATTAATCAGTTGCTTGTGTTACCATGAGTTCTTTTAATATGTCATGTATAACAGAAGCAATGCCTTTTAGATAGGAGCATCTTTGAGATTGTTTATGTCCTTATAATCCCAAACATGTAATTTTCAGGATTGCCAAACTTGCACCTTTCTTTTACGTCATCGAGACTGTTAAGAGGGAATCAAGGCGATCAGTCACACAACATATCCATGTTACCAAGACAACGGAAATCTTCAACATTGACACAAGCAAAGAAGAGTAACTCCATCAGTATACCGTTTCCGAAAATGAAAGAGAAGCCAGAATGGTGGTGGAGAACTTTAGCATGTCTCCCCTACTTAATCGCTCTGCAGATGTCTGATACCGGGTTTTATATTCAACCCTTCACAGAACACTATGAATTGTTTGGAGACTTGGTTTATTATGTCCCAGGAGCAATAAAGAGGTTGCCATATTGGTTCACAATGATATATTTCTTCTTGGCGTATTTTGGAGTGGTGAAGAAAAAAGAGTGGCCTCACTTCTTCAGGTACCATGTAATCATGGCAATGCTATTAGAGACAATGCTGCAAGTGGTCTGGTATTCGAGCAATTTTTTCCCGCTTGTACACTTCAATGGCACATTCGGCATAGAATACTGGGCAGTCGTGGCACTCGTGTACGTTTCAGTCATGCTCGAGTGTATAAGGTGTGCTCTTGCCGGCAAGTATGTTAAACTCCCTTTCTTTAGTACCCCTGCTTTAGTCCATACTCTTTTTCAAGTAGAAGGCTACCATAAACCTTTCTGAAGAGTGTATCGTTTAGTTCACAGTCCGAGTAGTTAACTTCTTGTTCTAGAGTGTATCATTTAGGCACACTCACTTTTCATGTGCACCACCATGGATTAATCGGCGTACTTTCGTAAATGGTTGTGTTACTATATGTTGATTATTTAGCTCTTTTTTTGTTGTATTATTATACAAGATTGTTTGTCGCACGAACACTTATGACATACGATCCTCTGGTTTACGAATTTGGGACAGTGTTTATAGACATTTTTATTGAACCACCGTGTCTGTTTTCGTTAGGTTTTGAACAAATTAAAGGCTAAAACTTGGCAACAAATCGGTAGGATTTGTTTAACAATTTTAATGGAAGAAATGTTCAAATATGGTAAAAGCCACCAAGCTTTTAAAAACGAATCCCAATTTTTAAGCACGTTACTCACCTTAGATCAAGAAAAAAAGGGCATTGAACTAAGATAAAGGGTTTTTTTTTTTTTTTTTCCTTGCAAAATTCTAAAGCAAGTTGAGGAGACACATTATGTTGTTCAACTAGTCGGACTCACGTCTTTTTGCATTTAATATAACTTAATTTTAGTTCATTTTCATTAAATATACTCACAAATTAGTGTTAATCCACACAAAAATTACTGAGAGGTGATGTGAGGACGAACTTGAGACCATTTCGAATCAAACAAAGAAATCTACCTTACATTTTTTATTCTTGGTAAAAAAGAATGAGTAAAATGTTGTATCATAAATCAATTATTATGATAATATCGTAAGTTAACCACGTGTTATATGTTTTAACTTTTTAACATAACAATGCAAGATTATTTCATACTTTCACAACGACATCTCGTTCTTTTGGCCAATAATATCGAGGCAGCCATCACTTATTGGTACGCTCGATACAAATACCAATAATTGTCATAAATCTGAAATGTGAGTTTGAGTTTCAGATGGGGGTTGCTGTGTCTCGTCCGAGAGGAAAGAGACTTTTAGGGATTAAACGAAAATGACATCACCAAATTGAATTAATTATTCTACTAAACCTTTGCTTGTTCTGCTTCGATTATGCTATTTCCATCTCAATAAAACCAAATAAATACAATAAAAATCACATTAAATTACATACCACTATGCGGTCAGAAAATCAACTATTAGATATTTCATTAGAAATTTAATAAAACTCTGAGATAGTTAAATTTGTATAAATTTCAATTATTGAGTGTAACATAAAATTGTAGTCGGAACATCCAATTGTTGCAAAAATCTATTAGATTTTTATAAAAAGATCGTTAATTTTTTGGATCATTTAATAGTACATCCAAATTTAAAAAAAATAAAATTATAGAGCCTTGAATTAAGAAAAAATAATATGAAAAAAAAAACAGAGAAGCAGAGGCCAATCCACTCCACACATAATTATAACACACGAACTAACAGACCAACTGTTGTTGTTTCTCTGTGAAAGAAGAAGACAGACAAAGGTCCTTTCTTCCTCACTAAATATTCACCCAATCCAAAAACCCACTACAAATTCAACCCCCACAACTCCAAATTCCCATTCCCAATTCTCCTTGTGTGACAAGATCCAGCCACTCCGTGTTTTGATCCGGATTGCGATCTCTGTTCACAGGGGCTGCAACCTTCTCGGGAAACAAACGGGTTTTCGGGATTGGATTGGGCGCTTCAGATTTGGAACCGGTGGGGAGTAATGAGGCGGAGAGCCGCGGACTTCCGGAGGCCGCTCCGGCGGCGGTTTCCAAATGCGTTATGGTGGGCGCTGTGCGGGGTTGCGGTTTTGCTCTTCATTTTTACTTTGAGCAGAGTTAATCAGATGGAGTCTAGACCTGTCATTCCCATGG
This sequence comes from Malus fusca, assembly GCA_035220775.1. NCBI lineage: Eukaryota > Viridiplantae > Streptophyta > Magnoliopsida > Rosales > Rosaceae > Malus > Malus fusca. The sequence goes on along the minus strand of CM069067.1, from coordinate 6,418,058 downwards.
TATGTGTATATTACTTCTCTGCCCTTTTTTGTTTTTTTTTTTTTTTTTTTTTTTGTTTAGTTGGGTGTCTGAACTCTGTTTGGTTGCCTAGAAAGTGTAGGGAACTGTGGGAAAATGGAGGGGATTGGACCATGGGATGTTGGGGGTTCTGTTTAACTTGGGAGCTGAGGTAAAAAAAATGCTGAATTGGGTTCTGAGTTTTTCAGTTTTGGGAGCTAAAACAACAAAAAGATGTAAGCTTTAGGATTTGTTAGCTACTACAGCAAAGATTTGATTTTGTATGCTTGGGTTCGGCTCGATTAGAGAAAATGAAGTGTTATTTAGTTGGGATTTAGCTCGATCTAGATGGCATCTGATATGACCTTATTATTTCCAATGATTTCGTCGAAAGGGCTGAAGAATCTGAAAACGAATAGTTAATGTATTTTGAAAGGGAGTAGTAATGTTTGTTGAATCATAGTAAATGATATGGATGTGCTTGGTTGTGTCTTTTTCAGTGTTTTCAAAGTTTTCAGGTTATTCTGCTCATGTTGTGGATTCTTGTAAAATGTCTAGAGTAGATAGATCCATAGAACAATCTAGAGATTTTATTGTCATCACAAAGTCAAGGTAGATGTCATTTTTAAGTACGCGGAGGAGTGAATGTTATAGGTCCAGTCTCCAGAACGGGAACTTTAAGACAACACATTTACTGTGGTGTGGCCAGAGTTAACTCATATAGATAACTTTATACGATTAATAATCTACTTTCGACTGATGGTGATATTCAATAAATGAAATTTAAACGTAAAATGTTAAAAATGCTCGCTGAATTCGAACATTCTGTATTGGAAGTGAATCCTGACAAAAGTCATATGCTCTTGATGCTGGGAAGCTGCTCTTATATGGTGGCACCAATATCATCCTTCCAGATATTGGAAAGCAAATTAACTCTTTGTTTTCATCTTTTCTGTTCTGGAGGAAGTGATAAATATGCATTTCCCCCCCTTATTTTGCAAACTTAACAAAATATGTGCTTGATTTCCTTCCGCAGAAGTTCAGGAGTGATAGAATTATGGAAGGCCTTAATATTACCGACGAAATGTTGAGCCCCAACTCCGTTGCAAGGCAGCTCAATGACCAAATTGCTCTCGCAAAAGCATTTGTTGTGATTGCCAAAGAAAGTAACAACCTTCAGTTTGCTTGGGAATTAAGTGCCCAGATTCGCAGTTCGCAGATCCTGCTGTCAAATGCTGCAACCAGGCGAGTTCCTCTGACTGTTAGAGAATCGGAAACTGCAATCAGTGATATGGCACTTATACTGTACCAAGCACAGCAGCTCCATTATGATAGTGCTACCATGATCATGAGACTGAAAGCCAAAATCCAAACTCTGGAAGAACAAATGAGTTTGGTGAGTGACAAAAGTTCAAAGTATGGACAAATAGCTGCTGAAGAAGTCCCAAAAAGTCTCTACTGCCTTGGTATTCAGCTGACTAGTGAATGGTTCAGAAAGCCGAATATACAGAGGAAAATCAAGGACAGAAAGCAAATAGAAATGAAACTAAAGGATAACAATCTCTATCATTTCTGCGTCTTCTCTGACAACATCCTAGCAACTTCAGTTGTGGTCAATTCAACTTCTATAAATTCCAAAAGTCCAGATAAGATTGTCTTCCATCTTGTAACTGATGAAATCAACTATGCTGCAATGAAGGCCTGGTTTTCCATAAACAGCTTCAGAGGAGTAGCCGTTGAGGTTCAAAAGTTTGAGGATTTTACATGGTTGAATGCTTCTTATGTTCCTGTACTTAAGCAGCTCCAAGACTCTGATACTCAGAGTTATTATTTCTCTGGAAATAGTGATGATGGGCGGACACCAATCAAGTTTCGGAACCCCAAGTATCTTTCCATGCTTAATCATCTGAGGTTTTATATTCCGGAAGTTTTTCCTGCCCTGAAGAAGGTGGTATTTCTGGATGATGATGTTGTGGTTAAGAAGGATCTATCTGATCTGTTCTCCATTAGTTTGAACGGTAATGTCAATGGTGCGGTGGAGACATGCATGGAGACATTTCACAGATACCATAAATATCTGAACTACTCTCACCCTCTCATAAGAGCGCATTTTGATCCTGATGCTTGTGGATGGGCGTTTGGGATGAATGTTTTTGATTTGGTTCAATGGAGGAAAAGGAATGTCACCGGCATCTACCACTACTGGCAGGAAAGAAATGTAGACCGGACATTGTGGAAACTCGGCACATTACCACCCGGATTGTTGACATTCTACGGATTGACAGAGCCTTTGGATGCCTCGTGGCATATTCTGGGTTTGGGCTACACAACCGTTGACCCTCACTTAATAGAGAAAGGTGCTGTGCTGCACTACAACGGCAACTCAAAACCGTGGTTGAAGATCGGAATGGAAAAGTACAAGCCCCTCTGGGAGAAATATGTTGATTATAGTCATTCGTTATTGCAACGGTGCAATTTCCATTGAGTTTTCAGGCATGGAAGTTTCGACTCTACCACGACATGGATGAGTGCTTGCAGGATTCTTGCAAGATGAAAGCATGGATGGATAGATGGATGGATGGATGGGGTAGTGGTTGTAAGATGGGTGGGTATTTATTTGATCCTCCTAGGTGTGTTGTAGTATAGATGATGATTTTACTTCATGTAAGCCCTTCAGAATTGTTAATGCTAACCACTATTCTTCAACATTTATTTTCTTTTGCAGTATTTGTTGGTGTAGGTTGAACTGCATAACCTTTGTTGTATCCTTATAATTTGTTTGGTCAATTGGTTGGCCAGGTTCTAGAGAAAATTCAAGATTTAACTACAACGGTACAACCATTAACGAACATTACTGGAGACGTGAGAGTAGCCGAGTTGGCTAGAACTCCCTCCTTTGCCCTCAAGTTCAAATTCTCGTACACGTAATTCAGATGCTCAAGTTCAGATTTCATGCTTGTGGATTAGATTAGATTATCGCTCGATGTAATACAAACGGGTGGGAAAATGTAAAGTCTATGTTTGAACCCATAATACTTTTGTCTACCTATCATGGTACTCTGTATGGTAGGGAGAAATCAGAATTAGTAGAGGAAGAAAAAACTATTCCATAACTTCAATTTATGGCCCATCAGGATTAACAATGTACGGAAGTGAAAATGGTGTCAAAAGCTAAGACTATAAATAAAATAAAATAGTCGACTATGACAACAAGGTCGTTGTAGTATAGTGGTAAGTATTTCCGCCTGTCACGCGGGTGACCCGGGTTCGATCCCCGGCAACGGCGTTTATTTTTGTAATTTTTTATATCAAGCAACAAAGGACATAACAACTTTAACCCAAAAAATTTAAACTAATAACAAATTATCAAATACCAATTTATTTGCGGAAGCTTACAAAAACAAATATTGACAAATGGCAGATTCCAATGAAACCCTTCGTTATCTTTTAGCTTTGCGGGCTCAATTAAATTAACACAATATTATCCCTTCGTTAACTCATAAATTCACTCCTTTCACCACCCAAAACAAAAACATCTAAATTTCCAAAGATAAATTAGTTTCATCTAACCTCTTTTTCATGTAACACTAAATAAAGTGCAAGAGGTAATTACTAGTTTGATAAATTGCGTGTAATTTCAGTACATAAATATGTTACATGCAGTGGTGGATCCAGAAAATAATATTAGGGGGGGTCAGTAAGAATAGTGCTCACAACCCGCAAATTTTTTGTTAACAGAAATAACATGCATATCGTCATTTCATCGAGTATTGGTAGGCCTGAAGTCATTTGGAAAGACATATTGCACATCTGTTAATGCCTCATTTGTGTGGGTAACTAACATGTTCCAATGCTACTCTCATATGAATGCTTAACAAAGAAACACACTTATCTTGAACACACTAAAAATGTTTGATATCATTGCATCCCATTAATATGTTTGTCCAAGAATGATGATGCTTTGTTATTCTTTGAGATCACATTTTATTTACTTTGCATTTTTGGATAATTTTTTACTTGTTTTTTTTTTTTTTTTTGCCTACAATTGTAATCACAATCAACAAACAAGCCAAAGGTAAATAATATTAGGAATAGACTTTAAAGGGGCAACACATCTCTAATGCATTTTATCAAGCAGTTGAAAGGCATATATGAAAGGCAACTCTAACTTTTAAAGGGGCATCATCCAAGTCATCCATGGACATTCACCGAAGTTCGAAGGGTCAACATTCAAGTTATCCGTGGACATTCACTGAAGTTCGGAGGGTCAGCTGACCCACCCTGCCCCTCAATGCATCCGCCCCTGGTTACATGTATCGTTATAATTAAATGATGCAAGTGTAAGAAATATTCTAAATTTATCTATATTTTATAATGACTTCATGTATTTTAAGTTTATCTCAAGATTCGTAATAACTAGTATTTTACCATTCTTCGTTTAACCTACCGCACTCCTACTACAAGTTGATAAATTTTATTTAAAATATCTCATTCAAAGTGGTGCTAACATTTTCACTTGGGTTCGAAGCTTCCCACCCCTTTCCTTCTTCTCTCCTCAAAACCCAACTCAACTATTCACAAAAGAATATATATACTGTAATGACATACAAGAAAAATATATAACCATCGAATGATGATAGTATTAAAGAGTAAAAACTTTAATGCAATATTTTCTTTGTTTGTTTGACCATAACCAATTCATCCCCCACGAGGGCTTTTCAGTAATTCCACCCCAATATCTCACAGAGCCCCCTCATATGCCGGCACATGACCTCTTTTGCCGCCATTTCGAATGTGGTGGTTTGTTTTTGTCTCATCTGTTTCCCAAACGTACGCAGAGAAAATCAAATTCTCAAATCCTCCATTTCTCACACACACACACAACACAAGTAGTCAAAACGCTTCTCTGTCTCTCTCTGTCTCTCTCTCTCTAAACTTACAGGCGATGAAGAATGATCCAGTGGTGACAGACCAATTCCACAAACCCGGAAGACCCAAATCCCGGGGAGTAAGCTCTCGGTTTCTATTGTCGCCAACCACCGCAGAAACCAACACGCTCCCATCGCCGAACCACCCCATCTCGCTGGTCCGCCGCAAACCCATTTCATCTTTCTCAGATTCCCGAAAACCCAAAATCGACGATTCGGGCCCCAACCGCGGACTATTACCCTCCTCAATGTCGTCGCACAAGAAGCTCGACACTCTCGCCGACCACCTCCGAAACGACGGGCGCGAAGGTCGAATCGAACATAAAGGTTCAATCTTTGACAGACAGAGGAGCTACAAAGAGTTTGGTTTGTTGGATAATCCGAAAGAAAACGCTAAAGAAAATCACAGACCCATTTTTGGTGGGTCAATGAGATACACTGGAAAATTCAGTTTTCCCGGAAAATCTAACTCGTCGTCTTCTTCTACTTCGTCGTATTCGAGCAAGTTTTCGAGCAATTCAAATGTGGCTGCTCCTCGAAAATTTTCAGTGGACGAAAATGCTCTGCATCAGAAGTCGTCTCGCCGAATTTCGGATGGTTTTTCGGTTGTTCTTGATTCGGGATCGGAGTGCAGTGACGGCTATTCAGGGATGACCATGGGGTCTCCAAATGTCGGTCAGAGTTGACACGTCCCGACCCTGATATTCCTCGAATACCAGGATAGACACGTGCTGGCCGACACCCGAGGGTGACGAAAGCCATTAATTGATACAAAAGCTAAGAATAAGAAATAAATAAGGGTTAGAATTTAAATACAATGAATTAACAATTTTAGGAACGTGCTCAGAGCATACAACTAAACCTAATCACGAAAAAGAACATCCGATAAAATTGGATGAATAAGGAAGTGGGTCCTACATCGAGAAGATCCGAAGATGCTGCTGCGGAAGTGCCTTCACGCTGGGATTATGTGCCTTGATTCTAAGTCCTGAATGGGGGCGCAAAACAAAGGTGAGTGGACCAAGTTCATATATACAATAATAATAAAACAGTTATCAACATACTAACCCCCAAAGTTTATATATAATGAAAACTACTAGCATAATAATTGATAGGTTTTAATAAAAATCCTAGCATGCCAAAAATATTTCAAAAGCCATGTATCGCGGAAAAGCATCGCGAAAATCGAAACATCAAACGTCTCATAAATCGTCTCGTAAACGCGGTGTGCTGGTAGTAAGATCACCGAATAAATATAACTCCCGGCCCAATGCCTGCACCTAAGTCTCTGCGCCCGTAGCCAGAGATAACTACCACCCGACCCAATGCCTCTTCATGTCCCTCAGCCCGTAGCTAGGGATTATTTCTCCCGGCCTAAATGCCAACACCAGATCCTTGCCCCAGGCGGCATAGTGTCTATTAGGTACGCACAAAATGTTACGCCTCTCGTAAATACCACTTCATAGTGTAGGTTACCGATCATCGTCTACACTATAAAGAGGGGTTCAAAACATGTTCTAGCATCCTATCGTCATCTATCAGATAGTCTACCAGTTCATGGTTTTTATAGAAAATACGATATGTTAAAATATAGCTCAATATAGGCTAACAATTAATTCCTCACCAAAACACGAGACGATAATCAATGTATTAAATCATCAGGCTTCACATAAATCAAATTATAAATCCGTAGGCATGCTAATCATTTATGCAATTAAATTATCAAATCATGTAATTTTAGAAGGGGTTCACTCACAGTACTTAGTTGCCAAAAGTTGCGCCACTAGCGAAGACGGAAACGTCACAATAATTGTCCCTAAGCACATAAGGAGTACAATAAATAAAACTATATAATAGCAATTGAATTTGGGAAAACGGACATTGGAAATGGATTCAGAACGTCGAATTACCCTAAGAAGGGTTCCGGACGAAAACCCGAAAAGTCAACCCTAAAGTCAACGTTGACCGGGGGTCAACGGTCAAATTAGGTCTAACGGGTTTTAGGCTTGAAATCCGGATTAGGGTTTAGGTTAAATAGGATTAGGATCTATTGGGTTTTGAACTAAATAAAATACGGGAATTGGGTTGGATGGGTTAGGCCCTAATAGATTTTAGGAACCTAGGGTTTTTGGGTTAAAATGGTTTATGATGGAAATATTGGGGTTTGGGCTTTAGCCCAAACACACACACTAAAAACACACACACACACACACGGGTTGCACTAGGGCAGCCCTCACAACCCTTCACAAAGGCCCTAAGGCCTTATTAAAGGACATGGCTTTAAGCCTTTTTTAAATGAAACCGGCCCAAGGCCTTTTGGGTTTTAAAAACAAACAACTAAAAATAAAAAGGATGAGGGCTGGGGTACTGGGTTGGTCCAAAACGGGCTAAGGCCCGTGGTGTTCTAAATGGCTTGAAAGGCCTGGGGTTTTGCCGAAGAAGAAGGCCGGAAATTCGGCCGGAAAACTACCCGATTTTAAACGGCCATAACTTTATCACTATGCAACGAAATCAAGCGAGACAAAAACTAAAGTTGTAGCCCTTGAAGATACGAAGAGAATGGTACCTCACACAACGTCTAACTCGCCGTGGTTTGGTCGGAAAACGCCTCGAAAGCCATCGGACTCGCCGGAAACTGGGTAAGATTCAAATGAGTATAACTTCTTAAATACTCAACGAAATTGAGTGAAACAAAAAGGAAAGTTGTAGTACTCGATGAGACGAAGAGATTGATACCTTACATAACGGCCAAATCGCCGTGGTTTGGCCGGAAATTGCCTCGACAGGGGTGGTGCTCGTCGGAGCTCGTGTACGGGGCTTCGTGGTTCGACTTTCAAGATGCCAATACTATGGTTGAGTTCGTAGCGACGAGATAAAGACGATGGTGGTGTTGAAATTGTGATTTGATGATTTTAGGATATGGGTTATGGGTGTGCTGTTCGGGAGAGATGAAAGACGAGGGAGAGAGAGATGACTGAGAGAAGAGAGAGGGAGACCAGAAAACATAAAAATAAAACAAGATGGGCCCCACGGGCTCACCAATTAAGGCTTTAAAACAATTTTTAATTAACAAATGGGGTTGGGGTGTTTCAAGAGTGCTCGAAAATCGGGTGTGGAGGTTTCTTCTAAGTACATGAATGAGATTACTTTAAGGCATCGGAGACGGACATCGTATTCTAACATCGCAAATTTGATATCAGGAGACAAGTCTCCGAAGCTGAACAAATTCACCATTAAAAATGTGATCAGGATGGCTCATTCGCTGACAGCGACCACACAGTGGGCGCTTTCACTGGGAAGAACAGGGTCGCCGACGATGTCTGTGGAGAATAAGGGAGTACAATTGTCGTCTTCGAGCATGAAGCCTCCTACGAGTCCCTAAAAAACCAGAGGGGTGGAGAAGTTGCTCAACTTGGGGTTGGACTTGTTCAAGACTAAAAAATCTTCTTCTTCTCCGTCTAGTGTGTTGGTGAGGTATGGTTCAGTTTCTTCGGGTTCAAGTATGACAGAGATGGGTCATCAGCTTCGGTTGCTTCATAATCGAATCTTGCAGTGGCGGTTTGCGAATGCTAGAGCTGATGTTGTGAATCAGAACATAGCAAATCAAGCACAAGTATGTCTCGGCTCAATTAGAAGTGGAAGCACTCGATATAGAGTTATATTTAGTTCGGTCAGGTTTCCGATGAAAGTCTTTTTACATTCTTAAACATTTTGTAGATCAATGTTTTATATGCTTGGGACGGTTTGATGAAGTTGCAACATTCCGTGCTACAAAAGAAAGTGAAGCTACATAAAGAAAAGCTTGACATGAAGCTGAACTTTATACTTTATTCCCAAGTGAGTAGCAAACTACAATACATACAGATTTTCGTTAAAATATTTTATGGTGTATAGACGTTTGGATTGATTCAAACGAACTTGTGTTAATATGTGACTAATTTGTTTGTAATTTGCGTAGCTTAAGCCGTTGGCGTCTTGGGGAGATATGGAAAGGCAACATACTGCAGCAGTGTGCATGATGAAAGAGTGCTTGCATTCTGTTGTTTGCAGGGTGCCCCTCATTGAAGATGCAGAGGTAGGCCAAGGGAAACTGACCCTAAGCTTTTGTCTTCGGCAAGAGAGATGTGTTTTAACAAAACTGAGTGCGCATGCAGGTGGACACTCAATCTGCTTCCACTGCTATTCGACATGCTTCGGATCTCACAGCTTCCATTAAGTTGTTGCTTGCTGGTTTTTCGCCGTTGGTATGCTTCAGTTGTTTTGTAATATTGTATACCCGGGATTCATGTAATGTGGACTTACATTGAAGCCAATTCTTGAACAGGCTGAGCAAGCTGCTCCTTTACTATCGCAACTAGCGGAGGTGGTTGCACAAGAAAAATTGCTTTTAGAGGAGTGTATTGAGCTTTTCAGAAACATATCCACGCTAGAGGTAATAAACGGACGCTAACTCTTTTTCAATCAAGTTCCAAACTACGCCTACTAATGCTTAATGTCACGTGACCTGAACCGCACAAAACTCGGAAAACTGACGTTGATTCTGATTTTATACGAACAGATTGAAGAGAGGAGTTTGAAGTGCAGTATTATTCAGTTGGAACTTTGGAAACATGAACAAATTAATTAGCACAACTAAGACAAAATATATCATGTCATGATTCGCAACGAAGTTATGCATCACGGGCGCTAAGTGACATCGTATATCCTAGAAATTGTTGGCTTGGAAGATGATTGATGCATGAAACTTGCCTTTGTAGTGTATATGTGAGTATAAGCTTCTGTAAATGAGCAAGACAATTTTGGTCATTATCTGATTGAACATATTCTTTCGTGTAATCTCATTTTACTTTACGTAGATAAGGCCTTCCTCTTATGTTGCTTATAATAGAAATATCGCTTGTAAAAAGGAAGAAAAACATAGATTGTTGATAACATCTGCTTTTTATACTAGTTTTCACTGTACGGCTCTGCTATGAGCCTCTCACCATACCAAACCTGAAACTAAGCTGCGAAGATGAATGATTTGTTTTTGAGTGATTCGTCTTCGTCCAAGAGATACAAAGACCTTGAGCGCCATGTCTATATCTGTTACACCCATCCTTAATTTAAATTGTATTTTTATTAAGTTTGAGATTATCTTGCTTTTAAAATTGTTTTTGGGTCTTAAATGGTGTGCCCAAGGGACCCACCCCCTGTTTTGTCCCCGGTTCCCTTCCCATTTTCCTTCTTTTTCTGAATTTTATAACTCTCTCTCTCTTTCTCTCTTATCTGTCATTCTCGACAACTCTCTCCGCTCCTCTCCGATACACCCTCCACACCCACACTCAGTTACACACGCACACCCTAGGGCTCTCCCAAGCAAGAACTCGAACTCAGGACAGGTCCGTGGTGCACCACAGTGGCGGAGACCACTGTTCTCTTCCTCCCTCGTCGAACTCCGGCGAGTCGGACTGCTTTCGAGCCAATTTACGGCCAACCCACGGTGATTTGGCCGGCGTGCAAGGTATCAATCTCTTCGTCTCGCTGAGTACTACAACGTTCCTTTTTATTTCACCCAATTTCGTTGAGTATTGAAGAAGTTATATCCATTTGAATCTTACCCAGTTTCTGGCGAATCCGACGGCTTTCGAGTCGTTTTCCAGCCAAACCACAGCGATTTAGACGTTGTGCGAGGTACCATTCTCTTTGTCTCTTCGAGGGCTAAAACTTTCATTTTTGAATCACTCGATTTCGTTGAGATTTGACAAAGTTATGGCCGTTTAAAGTTAGTGTAGCTTTCCGGCCGAAATCCGGCCTTCTCCTTCCTTTGAATCCTGCAACCCAAAAATCCCAAGGCCTTTGGGCCTTTCCTGCCGAGCCCAACCAAAAACCCATTTCAGTTTTATTATTGATTTTATTAATTATTTTAAGTTAAAGGCCTTTGGGCCAATTTAGCTAAGGCCCTAAGCTTTTTTTATCTAAAAACCCACAACTAGGGGTGGGCAAACGGGTCCTGGACTCGCGGGTCGGGGCGGGTCATCATGGTTCGGGACAGGTTCGGGGCGGGTCTAAATATTTTGAAGAAGAAACGGGGCGGGGCGGGGTGGAGGAATTGACGGGGTGGGGCGGATCCAAATATCAAGAGTAACGGGCCCCCGGCCCGAACCGTTTCTAGCGTGGGATTATTCACACCTCCACACTTCTCCACCATTCGATTGGATTTTTTTACTTACCGAGTCTCATCTCAGATGGAAACCTTCCTCTCATCCTCGACAGCAGCCATCGCCAATTCTCCGTCTATGTCTCTCTCTCTGGCGACTTGCGAGGTACGACCACCATCACCAACCACATCACCGCCGTCTCGTCCCAATCGCGACTACCCCATCATCGCCATCTAGAACACCACCATCATCCTGCAAATCGAAATCAACCACCTTCATCTCATGTCCTCCCAAATTAAGGTAGTATAATTTCTTAAATCTTTACTCTTTGGAGTCTTTGCATTCTGCAATCTCTGATTCTCTCTGATTAATTTTTTGGATTTAGGGATTTCGGGTTTTCTAGATATATGCCCTTTTTGACTCTGCAATCTCTGAGTCTATGCATTCAGTAATCATATGGGATTTCAAGAAAACCCCAAACCGAATCTATAAATTTGTCTTATATGAATTGGAAGGTTCATAAATTTTCCTTCATAGGATTACCGAATGAAAGCCGCACATGCTGATGCTCTGATTAACATAACCAAAATTGTTGTGCTCGAACGGGAGATATTAATGGTGCACTAGATTTAGGGATTTTGTTGGGTTCTTGAATCTTGACCTCTGTTCTGTTCGAATTTCAAATATTTAGGTGAATTGAATTTGAATCTTCTGTTGAATTAAATTGAATTTGAATATATGTGTGTCCTGTGATAGTTCCAGACTTGTATATATTTGAATCTTCTGTTTCAGATTTTGGTATTTTTATTTAGATTATGTTTGGTTGATTGGTGGAACGTTTCTGTAAATCCAAGTAATGTAATTAGATAATTGTTGGTCGATGAGAAAATTTAGTGGAGAATTTTGTAATTCCAGTCAATTAAGTTACACAGCTGCATTTAGTTTCATTGTGGACCAACAATCTCTGATAATATGCAAGTCCACTTGATTCAAGGTTTGAAATTTAATCGATTTGAAATCCCCAATTTGACGTTGAGATGCAATATGATCAGGAGTAGGTATTCAAAATCCCTTTTAAGTTTTAACTATGACCATTTCATGCAAATTGGATTTGAATGTAAACTCCTCTTTATAAGCTTTGATTTGTAACTATTGGCAGGGAAATATGTATTTCACCCCTCTAAGAACAGGGAGAAAGCTGTGAACGCCTTGTACTAACAGCAGAGCCTTTCTCATTGTTTAGAACTTGATGAGAACTGGGAGAAGGCTGTTATTCTATATGTTCAAATGATTTATGTAGTCGCTAAGTTAGCCTGTAATTTCTCTTTTAATGCAATAGTCTGTACTCGGGCAAATATTTACAAAGTAGATGATACAAATTTTCTATACACAATCCAAACAACCTATTCTAAAAAAAAAAAAAAAAAAAAAAAAAAAAAAAAAAAAAAAAAAAAAAAAAAAAAAAAAAAAAGTAAATTGGACCCGTGGACTCGGCCCGAATCGGCCCGTTTAAAACGGGCCGGGTTAGGTTCGGTTCCAAATCTCAAAATTCATATACTCGGCTCGGCCCAGCCCGTTGCATTTTAAAACGGGTCGAGTCCGGTTCCTACAAATTTGGGCCCGGCCCGTGCCCACCCCTACCCACAACCCTTAGGCTTAAGGACTTTTGAACCAGGGCCCTAAGCCTTCTCCTCTAAACCTAACCCACCCAAATCCTTTATGTGGAATATTCCGCCAGGGAATATTCTCTGGAATATTCTAGGGTTATTTTGTTGACATTTTACGAAATTTATCCAAGACCCTTCTTAGGGTAATTCAACGTTCTGAATCCGTTTCCAATGTCCGTTTTCCCAAATTCAATTACTATTATATAGTTTTATTTATTGGACTCTTTATGTGCTTAGGGGCAATATTTGTGATGTTTTCGTGGTAGCTAGTTTGCGTGGCTCTTTGGCGGCTAAGTATCTGTGAGTGGACCCCTTATAAAAATGCATGTTTTGATAGTAGAAATGCATACATGAAAAGCATGATTTAATGATTATGTTCTATGAAACGTTTTGAGATAACATGCTTACTGAGGCTAGTTTGAATTATTACTATTTTTCCTATAACCCGTGTTCTTATAGAATATCCGATGGATGACGATATGATATTTAGAACATGTTTCAAACACCTCTTTGTAGTATAGATGATGGATGACTTTATACTATGAAGTTGTTTTTCAATATATATATGTGTTCAATGGTTTTGTACTTACCTAGTGGTCATTTCCGCTACGGGACGTAGGGATAGATTCTGGTCCGTCCCGGGCGACAGTTTGGTGTTGGCATAGGGCCTGGAGTGTGCTTCCTCTGGCTATTTAGCACAGGGACGGGGAGCCGGCTTGGGGCCTGAAGTGTATTTTCCTCTGACTGTCTGCTCAGAGACGTGGAGCCGGCATGGGGCCTGGGGGTTATCGGACAATTCAATAGTGATTATTATACATACAAGATATGATTTGAGACATTGCACGGCATGCTAGGTTTCAGAAAACCTATGTTTATCATGATATATATGTGTTTTCATAAAACCTGGGGGTTAGTACGTTGATAACTGTTTTACTATTTATATATCAAATTGGTCCACTCATGTTTGTTTTGCGCCCCCTTCAGGACTTAAAATCGAGGCATACAATCCCCGCATCCAGGCACTTCCGCATCGGTATCTTCGAGTCCTCTCAGTGTAGGATCCATCATTTGTTTCATTCAATTTTATATTATTTCCTTTAGTGTTCTAGTTAGTTGTGTGCTCTGAACACGTTCCTTAAATGCATATTCTTGATTATCTTATATTTATAAGTCTTATCCATCCTTTATTCTCAGCATTTGCACTCTAGAAATGGCTTTCGTCACCCTCGGGTGTCGGCCAACACGTGTCTATCCTGGTATTCAGGGAATATTAGGATCGGGGTGCGTCAACATCGGTGACATGCAGGATGGTGGCGACGTATGGAAAGAGACTGTCGATCTTGATGGATTCTTTAAGGAGATAGAGAATGTCCAACACAACATGAGAGATGTGGTGCAACATTACAAGTAGTTAGAGGGAGCAAATGAGGAGAGCAAGCTCGTCCATGATGCCAAATCCATGAAACAGCTTCGCGTGAGGATGGTTTCTGATATTGAGCAGGTCCTGAAGCTGGTTAAACTCATCAAGGGGAAGTTGGAAAAGCTCGAACATTCCAATGCCGATCAGCAAGAAGTTGCAGGGTGCGACGCAGGGTCATCTTCTGGTCGAAAACTTCAGTGCGTAATGGCTTGGCCATGAAGCTAAGGGACATGATGGCTGATTTTCAAGGCTTAAGGACCAAAATCGTGTGCGAATACAAAGAGATGGTTCAGAGGAGGTCCTTCACAATCACAAGTGAGAAGGCATACAACGAAACAATTGAGAATTTGATATCGAGTGGAGAGGGAGAGACATTGCTCCTGAAGGAGATAGAGGAGCAGGGACGTGGCCAAGTTTTGGACACGGTTCAAGAAATCCAAGAGAGGCTCGGTGCTGTGAAGGAGATGGAGAGAAGAACCTTCATTGAGCTCCACCAAGTGTTCCTTAACATGGCTGCACTTGTAGATGCACAAGGGCATCAACTGAACGACATCGAGAGCCACGTTGCGCGAGCGAATTCGTTCGTTTGGAGATGAGCCCTGCAGCTAGAGGCGGCTAAGGACTATCAGAAGAGTAGCAGGAAGTGGACCTGCATTGCCATAGTTATATGCACTTGTGTTATTGCCATTCTTCTTTTGCCTATTTTGCTTCACTCAGTCTAGGCACTAAGGCTAGAGTACTAAGAGCATCTCCGATGTATATGACAAAAGATATATGTCAAATGTTAATTTGATGACCGACGTTCTAATGTTAGATTTTTTCTTCCTCTAACCCATATATATTTTTTTGTTGTAAATGATATTTGTAAGACCCCATTTTAAAAATGAAATTGATTAAAAATAAAATTTCAAGATTTATAATTAGTGCAATTGGACCCATACAATGTAATAATTAAAAAAATTATTTCATATGTCAAATTTGGCAGCAAAAAATTCATATATCAATCCATGTGGGATTGTCATATCGGTTAAAGCTTCTTTCTGCTTTCAAATTTAATTGCTTGACATTCTACTTAAGATTTGACACTTTTTTAAAGATGATTTGTTCAACTTCAAACATCAATAAACACTAGTATGTGCTCACACACAAAGTGTGTAAATTTTTTATTTTAGTTGTTAAAATTGGAGGAGAGAGGAAGAGAGTGAGGAAGAGGGAGTGAGGAGAGAGGGAGAGAGGTTGTCTTTTATTTATTTATTTTAATTTTCAAATTAGAGATAATAAATTTACATGTAGGTAATGTTAAAAAGAACAATAAAATTTTGTTTTGTGAAATTACTTTATTGTCCTTAACTTTTTTGTTGTGAAAGAAGACAAAATTGTCCTTTCACCCTCTTTTAGCTAATAAAGAGGGTTTCATTAATGTAATTTTAGATTACTGTTCTTAACTTTTTTGTTGTGATAGAAGATAAAATATATTTTCACACTCTTTCGATTGACAAAGAGGATTTCATTAATGTAATCTTAAATTAGATAGGCTAATGGGTCAGTCCTGGGCTTAATATTCTCGGTAACGCCAAAACGACAGTGTTTCCGCCCGTTTAACCGTTCATCATATGATTATTACCCGTAGCTCACTAGCAAAAGTATTTGCTCGTATTTCTCTTTCTTCTCGCTCTCCCTCTTCGTCTCCCTCTCTCATCTGAAACCTGAAAGCCATGGCCTCTCTAGCGGCGGCGGCAGCTCGTCAACTTGCAACTTCAAGTCGCATCTCCACCACGAGGACCTCGTCTCTGACTTCCAATCTAATCCACCGCCGTGGCCTCGCCGGCGCTGCTGGTAAATCCCAAATTTTCAGTCTTGTGTTTTGTGCATTGTAAATTTCCGATCTGATTTTAATTTCAATAAAAAAATGTAAAATTTGCAGATCACCATGGACCCCCAAGGGTTAATGTCTGGCAAGACCCGTTGAGCCCATCTAAATGGAAGGAAGAGCATGTCAGTTTCTCTCTCTCTCCCCATTTTTTGTGATATATTGTCGTGGTATTCAATTTCATGAAATTAGTTTCTTGTTGAAACTTGAAATTTAATGGGTTGTGATGTTTTGGTGTGTTTTCTAGGTTTTCATTTTTAGCCAATTTTTTGGAATTGAAAACCATGAAGAAAAAGCAAGAATCTTTATGGCTTAATGAACAACCTGTAATCAAAAGAATGGATTTTGGTTATTTTGGCCCTTATCCCCTCAATATTAATGAACCACATTTCATTTCATGTTTTATAATTAGATCAAATGTGCACATTTTTACAGCTTCGATGTTACCGATTTCTCGTGATGAAACGAGTTATGATTTTCGTGGAATATAGACATTCTAACAAGAGGATTTTAGCTATGGATTAGTGCTTTTACACATTACTTCGTTGAAGTTCATTTGTGTTGTTCTTGAACCACTAGTATAATAGAAATTAGTCGGCACATAAAGTTTTGAACTTGTCTTGACTGGATTATGTACTTTTTCAGTTCGTAATTGTATCTCTATCTGGCTGGGGTCTACTCATCTATAGCAGTTACAAGTTTTTCTCTGGAGGCAAGAAGGAAGAGGTACTTCGGATTTCTTTCACCCATTAGTTTTCCAGTAAAATTGATTTCACCCATTATATAGTGATTTGTTGTGGTTGGGTACCGCCCTAGGCGTTAGACATGCAAGGCAACTTTTTTTTGTTAATTGAACGAGCGCTGTTTTCAATTGTTTACAGTGGCTCCTGGTCATTTTTTTTGGTGCAATCGATCAGATATGCATTTGTATAGATTTTGTTAACTGTGATGCCAAAAACATAATTTGAGCACTCACGTTGCATCTCCCACTTCATGCTCTTACAATAAATGGTTATCCTACGTTCGCCTCTTCATCGTATTTTTCTTCCTTGTACGTTTTTGGCTGGCCGACCCCACTTAGTGGGAAAAGGCTTTGTTGTTGTTGTTGTTGTTGTACGTTTTTGGCTGTAGGATAAAGATGGCTTGGTATTAAGTTTTTAGTGGTTCACTTCTAAGAAAATTTGCAAAATAATCATCAGATGATATTGAACCATGGGCAACAGGCTTGTTTACAATCTTCAAGTTGTTCACATATGGTCACTTGATCAAATTATCATCCGGTGTTGCTTTGCTCCTAATGCCCCACATAGAGCTATCAATCAATCGGGTTAGGTGAATTTAGGTTGGGTTGGGTTAGTATAGAGTGCTCTATTCTATGGTCAAGCATCCATTACATTGTGCCTTTTTTCAATGTGTTCGACTATGTTGGCTGGGACTGTCATAGTAATTATAGCATCAGGGAGGAGAAAGAAAAAATGGGAACTTTAACGAAAAGCTTCCGGTACTGTTCACTTTAACGAAAAAAACCACATTTTTACACTAAAAAGTCAATCCTGGTACTATTCACTTTACCCTTTATTTTCTCCTTATCGTTAAAACTCAAAGTTTTCAAGTCATTTTCATTATTTTTCTTAAGAAAAAATTGGTTTGAACTAGGTTGACGTCACTAGAAGTGGCCTAGGTATTTTAACGTTCCATTGACGAGTAACTGATGCTACTCTTGTTTGTTTTGTAATGTAATTTTAGCTCTTACTGACTAATTCTTGCTTCTTTTCAGAAACTGGTGGAAGCATCACACTGAGGTTTGGAGCATTAGATATTCCCAGAACTTCTTTGAAATAATGAGTTTTCTTGGATATAACGTGTCGTCATATTTCATTTTCGTTGTCAGCAAATGATTTCTGATCAATCTGAGATTGATACATTGAAAACAAATCGAGGTTAATGGCTTTGTTGGGAGTTCATGTCCCCCTTCAATTGTGTTCTTTTTGTAGTCACTTTTATGATTCGATGCAGTAACGTTCCGTGTTTCAATAATATACTGCCATCCTCCTCCCTAGTTCAATTTTTCTTCTGCTATCCTTCAAGGGCAGTTTATCTTATCATGCTCTTGAGGAGTAATCCAATCTTACCCTTAACTTATTCTTCATAGTTTGTATTTTACCGTTTCGTCGATTTTGCCTGAGTTTCTTTCCCTTCCACCGCATCCCCCACGGCAATGTCTCTCTTGTATTTTGGTAACTAACGCGATAATTAAAGTTTTTGAGATCGGGTTTTGCTTGTGGTGAAGCGATCCATTCGTTTTCTTGGCACTTCTTGACAAACCGTTATCCTTGGTTGTATTAGGGACGATTATTGCTAAATACAACAGCTCTGTAAGCTAAAACATGCTAAACGAAAGCAGAGGCCTGACACTCTTTTTGCATAGAAGTCTTGCCAACTTGTTAAATCCGCTAAAACTCAGACTCGTCGATTTCCTCCCTGTACTCTTCTTTATCTTCTTCCAAACCGGAACCAGATTCGTCCAAGATATTATCATCGGTCACGTCTGTTTCTTGTTCCTCCGCATCCTCAACTTCCAAATCTGCGTCCTGTGGATCGGCAGTGTTCATTTCTTCATCACTATCTTCCAGTTTCTTGGTATCCTTGCTGTTCAGGTTCTGTTGTTGGATGCTTCTGGCTTCGTGCTCTTCCGACTCTCCAACTTCAACTTTCTGTTTTCTATCATTATGTGTTACACTGTCGAATTTACCATTTGCTTCGCTTGTGTTGACGCGGGCAAGCTTGTTCTTCAGCTCTTCGGTGTTTTCAGAGTTTTGAAGCTCCAAACCTTTGACATCTGACGAATTAACGAGGTGATCCCCTGTTAGTTTTCTGTTTGAACCTGCTTCATCTTCTCTTCCCATTAACCCAACCTGATCATCTTTGAAGAATCTTCTGCTTCTCACACTTCCCACTCCGTCGTTCTCAAGATTTCCCCTATTCTCCAACCTCCTGTTTCTAGTCACTAATCTCATTTTCTTCCGTCTGTCGCCACCTTTAGGAGTCGCATAAAGTTTCTGTTTCTCACCTAGTTCAGAGTTTTCAATGTTTCCAACATGCCCTATTCTTGTGATCTTATTTTCTTCACCATCATTTACCTCATGATCAACATCTTTCCCGGTCGTGTTGGTAATTGTCTCAGCCTCGCTTGCAATATTAGTTTCTTTAGCACCAGTGACAAAACCACCATCTTTTCCGGTTGTGTTAGTAATCTTCTCAACTTCTTCTGTGCCACCATTCGTTTCCCTCCTATCAGTTTCTCTCTCTCCATTTCCAATTTGATCTTCTCGACCAATGGACTTATTTCCATTTCCATGCGCACCTGAAATTGTTTCCGCAATGTCCTTGTTTCCGGTGGATTCCTGCAATCGATCACCTTCTTCTTTTTTCTCAGCGACCTCTGTTTTCTCTTTTCCTGACACACTGTCATACATTATTAAATTTACAAGTGAATTTGATGGATCATCAGTGCTCACCGACCTGACCTTAACCAGATGTTCAACCTGGTGTTTCAAATCCTCAATTTCAGCTTCCTTGCGCTTCAAGGTTTCTACCAATTCCATCGCTTGTGGATTTCCATTATCGGCATTCAGTCTCAGTCTCAGCACCTTGATTTCACTTTGCTTCTCCTCGAGCACAGCCTCCACGGTTTGTAGTTCCTCTTTAAGCGAACCAATGGTGGATTTCAGCTCCGAGATTCTCCTGTCAAGCTCCATCTTCTGGGTTCTAATTGGGTATAGCTTTGCTTTAATCTCTTCGTTCTTCCTTCTCAATTCTTTGGTGCAGTCTCTCTCCTTCTGCGATATTGACCAATTAACAAAACATTACTATATATAATCTAGTTAAGTCACACACTTGGTTTGTGCTGTGTTTCATGATTCAACAACTTGTTTGTGTAAATGCATTCGTGTGCTCATTGGGAAGAGATTCATGGACTCCGTCTTCTATGTAATTTTCTTTTTCTTTTTTCTGAAACAAGCGATATTAGGGGAGGGAAAGATTCAAACTCGGAACCTTAACGGAAAAGAACTGAGCTACAAGCCTCTTGCAATCATCTACATAATTAGATTAATCTGCACTTTGAAATTCCACACTTTTAAATGACTTTTGTATGACTTGTAATTTAAACGAGCATTCTTGAAATCCCCATTACATCTGCTTCAAATTTTAAGACTCCTATTAATTAGTTTTAAGGGTTTTAATCATGGGTAGAAGCAATAGGTCATTGAATAAAAGAATAAACAATCATAAATTTAATCATCGCACTTTGTCTTCTTCCTTCAACGGCAACCAAGAAATTAAGAAAAATAAATCCCTAATAAAATAATGGACAATTAGCTGGAGTCATCACTTTTTAACATTTAATTGTAGAAATGATATTTTTTTAATAACGATGACATATTAGTCGTATATTGACATATTAATCGTATATCGACGTCATAACGATCACACAACGATGACATAATGATACCTAATCATTTTTACAACTAATGTCAAAAAGTGATCATTTCTGCTAAATGTCCTAAAATAATTGGTAACTGATTGAATAAGTAACGTCACAAGCACATAACATGTGAGTTTGGTCAAATTAAAGGGTCGGTTTCTTTAGAATATATGGGACGTTTGAAAGTGATTTTAAAATAATTGAAAGTGTTTTTAGACACACCAAATCGCTTATATTTGGCCAAAAAAAAAAAAGTAAAAATTCTTGTATGAAACACTTGTTATGTGCTTTTAGTACTTTCGTTAGGAAGCACTTCAAGTAAAGTGGTTTGTAAAGAAGCATTTCCAAACACAACCTAGGGTCATCAATCTTTTTCCTGGGGTTAAAATGCTTAATTTTCAATGGCTTCTGGTTCTGCATATTGATATTGAAACAACAAAACAAATGCATGCAAATTGAAAGCTAAAAACAACTCTCAATTCATCACAAAAGCCGTTTTCGATTATCAGAAAGCACTTTTAGCTATTTCAGAATAGAATTATACAGAAGTGAGTTGCACGTAGTCCCTTTGGAGACACTCGGCTTCGGTGGTTGATTTAAGGATGTAATTAAAACTGAAATAAAAAAAATTTGAGTTGCATGTGAGAGAGAGAAAGAGAGACAGATAGGGAATTAGACCTGGAGGAGGTGGTGAAGGGAAAGAAGGTCGGAGTCTTTCTCTTTGAGGAGGAGGTTGAAGATGCGCCGCTCCCTGAGCTTGTGGAGGAGCAACACTCCGAGCAGCGCTGCCCCGAATGCCAACACCAACATCAATCCATATGACTTCCCATTCCCTCTGCTGCCGCCGCTGCCGCTGCCACCACTTCCATTCCCCTTGCTGTGATTGTTATAAGATCCCATTCCCATCACCCTCAATGGAATATCTCCCTCACTCTCCCTCTCTAATTAAGTAAGAGGGTGGTCAGAGTGTTTGCATGTTTTGGTTGCTTGCTTGTCATCTAAAATTGACCCTCCAACTAATCTAGTAGAACTCTCTCTTTCTCTCTCATATAACTCACAGAGAGTACAACTCTCTCTTTCTCTCTCATATAACTCACAGAGAGGAGAGAGGAGAGAGGAGAGAGAAAGCGGAGTTAACAAGGACGAAGTGTGAGTGAGGAATCATGGGAACTGTGCTCAGGGCACTGATATTCTGGAAACTCCACTCTTCTTTTTTTATGACTTTTTTATTTATTTTTATTTATTTGAGATTTTCCATGTTTCCGTTTCTAAATTACAAAGCTGTCCTTTTGTCTTGCAAAAATATATGCTCGTATGAAAAGTATTTTTAAATGATTAAAAGTAATTTTTTTTAAAGAGAGATAATTGGTGATAAGGTACGTTTATCTATTTTTTTCGGGAGGCTGAAATGTCTCACAAGTCTGTCTTCCACACCAGCAGCAGGTTTTGAACCCGAGACTTTCAGTTTTTAATTTTAAGAAAGTCTCGTAATCCGTCATTTACTACTAAATCATCAGCTTGTGGTTGACTAAAAGCGTTTTTAAATAAAGTACCATTGGAATCAATTTTTTGCATAAACATTTTAAGTGCTTTTAAAACTTAAAAAATATTTTTAAAAAAAACTCCTTCGATTATTTAAACGTATTATCCAAACGAGTCACACTATGTCAATATGTAGATGGAAATTGTTTTGATCCAAAATTATGGGGATTGCCATACTTTTTTCCCACAAAAAAAATTGATTACTGAAAAATAATTTATGTAACAAAAAAAATTACAAAATATTATGACAGATAAAAAACCACACCAATTATTTTTGTCAATAAAGAATCCCAAATTATTGAATGTAAATTGTAAGGTTACAATTTTACTGGAAGTCCCTATCACCTTGGATTCCAAATTGGGCTAAGGCCCACCACCTCCCAAAACCCGATCCAAATTCACAACCCGCCACAACGCCACTACCGCCAAATCCATTCATCCGCGTGCAGCTCTTTGCAGTGTCGACGGACGCTTCCGGGGCCAACACACAGAGGTAACTACTTCACCGTATAAAGTTTCTACCTTGATCTGTATTCCCTCCGAAATTGCCTCCCATGGCGGATGACATATTCGGCGAAGATTTTCTGAATTTGGAAGCGACCCACCAAAAGGAAGGTTTCGAGGAAGGCTACAGAGACGGCTTGGTCGCTGGAAAGGAGGAGGCGAAGCCGACGGGTGTCAAAACCGGGTTCGAGGTGGGCGAGGAGCTCGGGTTCTACAGGGGATGCGTGGATGTTTGGAACTCCGCGATCCGGGTCGACCCAACCCGGTTCACGCACCGGGTACAGAAGGCGGTGAGGCAGATGGAGGAGCTGATTGAGAAGTACCCGATCATGGAACCGGAGGACGAGAGCGTCGGGGATGTGATGGAGGCTCTGAGGTTGAAGTTCCGGGCGGTTTGTGCTTCGTTGGGTGTGAAATTGGAGTATAAGGGGTACCCAAAAGGTGCTTCTGAGGCTACGGAGATGTCGTTTTGAGAGGGCAATCGTCGTTTTGGTGCAATTAGGGTTAAAGGTGGAAACTTTGGTTATGGGGGAGTGTTAGTGTTCTTGATATGTATTGAAATTACTTTTGGTTCTGGTGTGTGACTACTGACTAGTTTTGTCTAAATTAGAATACAATTGTGCAGTTTTTTCTTCTTTTCGATTTGTTAGTTGGCATGTTATGAATTCTGTTGTGTTCTACTTGTTGTGCAAGAAATGTATGAAAATTTTATCAGCAGAGCATGGTTTATTTCGAATTTCGGTTTTGTTGAGATGCTTTTATCATCAGCCACTAGTAGCTACCTGAACTTGTGGCTAAGGTTAGATGAGATTGTGATCAGATAAGAACAATGGCCACATTGTTTTTTGGTGGTGTCTATTTCGTTATCGTAATCTGTAAGGTTTTTCTGCAGTTGGTGATGAGCAGGAGGGAGAGAAAATGTTGAAGTCGATGCTTGGTTGCTGCAAGGTTTACATATCCGAAAGCAGAAACAGGGCAGCGCTGGAATCAATCGAACGGGCTGCTAAGCTTTTCTTGGAAGCACCGATTGTGAATAAGTTCGAAGATGAAACGTACAACAGAGTTGGTTACACACTTGTCTCTAAGTTGGCTCCAAAACCGTCTGTAGATCCTAGTCCTTTGAAGATGGCAGTGCTTGCCATGGTCAAGGCTGCTTTCGAAACAATTGATCTCGAGTCACATTGTGGAAGTCATCCGCGGCTCGGAGTTGTGGATCATATATGCTTTCATCCCCTTCTCGGTGCTTCTTTGGAGCAAATGGCTGGTGTTGCAAACTCTTTGGCTGCAGAAGTTGGCTTTAGTCTTCAAGGTTTGCTTTTATTCTCTTCTTTTCTTAGGGTTAATGCCCCTAAGTTGCTATATACAAATTATGTGATAATTTAGAAACAGTCGAATTCGAACAATATGCGACAGTTTACCTAATATATGAATTGCTAATATCTTAAATGTGGCCTGCAGTTCCTACTTTTCTCTATGGAGCTGCCCATGAAGAGGGAAGAACGCTTGATTCAGTCAGAAGAGAGTTAGGTTATTTCAAGCCGAATTCTAGCGGAGAACAATGGGTTGGGGGACCGAAATCAGATTACTTGGCGCTGAAGCCGGACAAGGGTCCCCCTCAAGTGACTCAAGGAAGGGGTGTCATTGTGATTGGAGCAACCCGGTGGGTTGATAACTATAATGTCCCGGTCATCTCTACTGATATTGCTGCTGTTCGTAGAATTGCAAAACGAGTGAGTGGCAGGGGAGGCGGACTTGCTTCGGTCCAAGCCATGGCACTTGCGCACGGTGAATCCATCATCGAAGTCGCTTGCAATTTGTTGGAACCAGAGAAGGTGGGAGGAGATAGGGTTCAACTTGAAGTTGAGAGGCTTGCAAAGGAAGAGGGTATGAGAGTTGGGAAAGGCTACTTCACTGATTTTTCTCAGGAAAGATTAATTGAAAGTTACTTGAAGTCGGATTTCAGTACAAACAAAATGTGTTTCTAGATTGTAAAAGCACTTTTAATGTGCACTAGGACACATATTACTCCTAATAAAAGTGCTTCTAGCTTCTCTTTTTTTTTTTTTTTTTTTTTTGGTCTAGAAGCACTCTAAAACAAGCTCTCAGTCACTGTCGATTACTTACATCCCGTGATGAGACTTATAACTTGTTTGGTTGAAGTTTCCCCATCCATCGTTGTCAACACAACATCCAAACGTTGGTTACTTTCAATTTATTTTTCAATTAACTTGAAACTTTGTCATTGTTCTTGGTGTGTAGATAGAATCAATGTATCTTATTTCTTAATCTTATATATTTTTTATAATATAATTATGGAAGTTGTATTTGGTGCTTCATGATTTAGTACATCATCCGACAAAGCATGGCAATTATGCATATCCATATATTTGATTCGGTGCACAAATCCTTCATCTATTAGTACATGACAACATTCTAAATGGTAGTTGAAATTTTGTGAAAGAATTGTATCTTCCTTTTTCTTTTCTTTTATTAAGAAAAGGAATCAACCGGTGATGGAGCCATGACAATTTACCATTTCAGAAGTCACTCCAATTACGGACTTCAAATTCAGGACCAGTTGTATGAACTGCAGACTTAAAATTCGCTCCAACTACTGGGATGTGGAAAAAGCTCAACTTTTATTGAACGGTCCAGAGATGATAGGTCCTTTTTCTGAGAACCTGTGAGGACCTCTTTATATGGGTCATAGGATTAAGGGAACTTTAACGAAAAACTCTCGGTACTGTTCACTTCTAAAAAATCAATCATGTTACTATTCACTTTACCCTTTATTTTGTCTATATCATTAAAACTCAAAGTTTTTACGTCATTTTCATTAGTTTTCCTTAGGATTAATCTAACGATAAAAAAACTTATGAGTTTATATAAACCTATTACACCTAAACAAAATCAAAATACGGTAACAGGCTTCACGCTCTTCCATCATACAACAATCTGCAATTAAAATTAAAAGTGAAGCAAAAAAAATAGGAAGAATGGAGTCGAGGTTGAACCATCACCACAAAGGAATATAAAATAGAATGGTGCTATTAGGAGAGCATTATATATGAAACCCAATTAAAAGAAGAATGGTGCTCTCGATTAAATTACAGTTTCCATTCTACTTTTTTTCCAACAGCGGGGAGGGGGAAATTGGGAGAAATTAAAATCAATAGAACCACAAAGGAAATACCTTTTCGTAGCTTCAAAGAGAATTTTAATTTTCCAAGGGCACTGTGAAATCAGGTTGCATTGCTCTCCTTCAACGTCAAAAATTTGAGCGTGAACCCTATTTTTATTTTTTTAGGTGTTTTGATTTTGTTTTTGTTTAACAGGATTATATAAACTAAATAGTTTTTCTACCGTTAGATTAATCCTATGACTAATATAAAAGAGGTCTTTACAGATCCTCAAAAAGAGAACCTTAGGAGAGCAGTGCTGGATAAGATAGAGAGACACGTAATTTTATAAAATCAGTAAAACTTAAGAACAAAAATGTTGCTTTGAAATCGTTAAAAGCGCTTGATTTTCGAGTATTCACTACAACACGAATCACACACAACAAATTAATATACTAAAAATCTCTGATAAAATATTCATATGTAATCTAATGAGAAAGTACCGTACATAGTCCGTTTTAGAGATTAATGGTGTACTAATTCACATATTCTGAACCACTAGATTCTTCCATGTAACTCTCGATCCGTTTGATCAAAAATCCAACAAATGCGTCAATAATTTGTAGGACAATGTTAATAGTTGCGCCGTGGGGGGTTAGGTTTTCACGTTTACCTAACCCTAGGCTGTTTTAGCCCCACCTCCAAAACTGCTTCTGAGGCCCTTTCAATTAAAGGAAACATCCAAAAAAAGAAGATAAAAGTACCTTATCAGGAGAGAGGATCGGGGATACTCCGATCGCATTTGGTCATCGTATATCATGCGGTTAGTTTTTGTCAGGTATTGTTTGTATTCAATTTTAAATAAAAAAAATTACAATAATTTCTGACCATACGATATACGATGAACGAATGTAATTGAAGGATCTTCTCATAAACTACATCATTTTGCAGATGTAAACTTATTCCAAGTTAAATAGAAAAGCGTGCTATATCTCTATCTAACTTTCGAATCTCCCTTCCAGCAATTTAAAGATGACAAATTATAACAACAAAAAAATATGCTTTTACATTCTGTAATTTTAGCGTGCTATATTTAAGAATGCAGGCTAAATATAAGAATATCTTTAGAGATAGCTTGAAAAAAACAGCTTTTGTGCTAAGCTGCTTATAATCACATTCACCATGCGGTTTTGTTAATTTATTAGATATTGAGAATGGACTTGTCAAATTGTGGGGACATTCGGGGATACGGATGCCGCGTCAATGCTGACTCATCAACTTGGCTTTTATATAAAAGCACTTATCGATCTATCAGATCTCAAGAAGTAGAAAATAATTTTCAGCTGCAAAGAGTAAACATTGGAGAGAGAAGAAAATGGATTTCAGCCAAGGATGCAAGGTAACAACTCTTTCTTCTTCTTCTTCTTGAGTGTAGACGCTTCGGCTTTCCCGGCCTTGCATGCATCGCCTCTTTCTGTATCTCTCGTTAAGTCACGTGGTCACGTCACTTAATCACTGTGATCATTTAACGTGTTCTTTGACAAGAGATATGTAAGTTTTTCCGGTTGTGTGCAATATTATCTTTAATTTCTCACCGATTATATGTGTGATTTGTTAATCTGTAGGAACAAGAACCATACATCTAAAATCATTTATGTTTTGTAATGTTCTACAAACAAATTAGATGATTGAGATTGAAAATAGAAGACCTAAACAATTGTGAAAATCAAATTTAACGACTTAAACACTCATAACTATGAATAATGAGTAACATTGATGTCACCCTCAAAACCATGAGCTGTTAATCAAAGCTTTCTGTGGGCTAATACCTGCGGGGAAGGAGAAACCATGATCAACCAGAAGAAACTGTATTAAATTATTAATAATTACTAAACATAATAGCCATACACTTGTCAGTATCCTAGTGGAAGTTCATGACATGATGTGATTCACGTGAAGACGATATTCTTACTTAATGTTTCTTGACTTCAAGTGATTAAGACCATTTTAATTTCTAATTTTCCACTATATTACTTGACATAAAGTCCACTGCATTATGCAGACGTGACTCGAATAGCATGTCTGTTCCTTTGCACTTGAGTTCGAACTTCTTTTTGTTAAATTAGAGTAGTTTAAAACATTATTTTACGTATGATTTCATTTTATCTCATTAAAACTCGTGAATGAGATATTATTGACACTAGGACAAGAAGAAGAAAACAATAGACCAGTCCATGCTACTCTGCTGCAAGCTTTACATATCCGAATCACGAAACCTCGCTGCCCTCGACACCATTGAGCGTGCCGCTAGGCTCGACCCGGAGTCGGTCATAGTTAACAAATTTGAAGACCGAGAATACAATAGGGTCCGGTACACTATTGTGTCATATGTCATGCATGATAGCACAGGAAGTGCCATATACAGCCCCTTGCAGCAAACTGTCATGGCCATGACTGAGGCAGCCTTTGGAGCCATCAACCTTGAGCAGCACTCGGGCGCTCACCCTCGGTTGGGGGTTGTCGATGACATTGTCTTCCACCCGTTGGCTCGGGCATCTCTGGATGAAGCTGCTTGGCTTGCTAAGGCAGTGGCCGTGGATATTGGTAATAGATTCCAAGGTTAGTCCTAAGGTTTTGAACACCATTTTTATGCTGAGTTTGAATCTTTCTGCCCGTAATTTAGGTTAATTTAGCGTAGATTATAGCACAAAAAAAATTAAAAACATAAAAAGCTAATCTTTTAACTTGTACTGCAGTACCAGTGTACTTGTATGCTGCGGCACACCCTACAGGCAAGGCCCTAGACACGATCAGGCGTGAGCTGGGCTACTACAGGCCAAATTTCATGCCAGATGCTCTCCAAGAAAAGCCCGACGAAGGCCCAACTTGCGTATCTCCGGCAAGAGGTATCACAATGATCGGGGCACGTCAGTGGGTTGGCTTGTACAACATTCCCATAATGTCCACGGATGTCGCGGCCACTAAACGGATTGCACGGATGGTGAGTGCCCGAGGGGGCGGACTCCCAACCGTGCAAACACTAGGATTATTGCACGGTGAGGACTCGACGGAGATAGCTTGCATGCTCTTAGATCCCAACCAAGTCGGAGCGGACCACGTCCAGAACTACGTCGAGATGCTTGCGGCACAAGAAGGGTTGGACGTGGAGAAGGGGTACTTCACTGATTACTCACCAGATATGATTACTGAAAAATACATGAAACTAATTTCTTCTGCAGAACAATGATGGCAAGTGGATATTGTGAACTTGGATCTTCTATTTATATTTCTAAAAGAAATTCAATGTCTTTTTACATCGCGCTTGTAAATCTATGGATAAATTAATCTACATTTCGGTTTTTTTCCAACTCTTAGCCCTGCTCTGTCATGTACATTGCTTTTTTCGAAAATCTTCGGACAATAGAGTATGAAGCAGCTCTTGGAACCTCTCCGAACCAGGACCTGGCTTAAACACTGAATCGTTACCACGCACGGAGCATGGGTCAGCCCCGCCTTCAGGGCTGCCTATGCACCACCCCCCAGGTGCAAACCGGTTTGTGCGACCTAGAAGCTCTTTATCAATTTTGTCCAACACTGGGTCATCCTTCGCAAACTTTCGAGCAAAGGGAGCGTTGCTCTTCACCATTTTGTCAAAGTCCTTCATTGACAAAGAGATGGGATGCTGCTTAGGAGGGCTGTCCCAAGCAATGTAGTGGAGATCGTGACTTATCGCAGTGTGGCGATATTCCTCATTGTCGCAAATAATAGTATGAAAATAACCTTCCGGAGAAGAAACAAAATTTGTGTAGTACATAAGCATTGTACGTGGGAGGTTATCCCATCCCCATATACAATACTCGAGAAATGATCGCGTTAGCATTACCCACGCAGAACCTGCACACAAAGAAAATTGCAAAATGAGAGAAACTATTTATTTAAACAGAGATTGATTGCTAATTGCAACATGAAGACTGAAGTCATAAAGATTATTTCTAATCAGCAAAGCGAATCACATCTTGCAGAAGAAACGGAATTTGACATGGAAAATTTTCATCTTTGTTCTATTTCCCCCCTTTGTCGGGGCTGAAGGAGGCGGAAAGTTTTGGTGGAACATTCGACAGAAATAGTCTTAGCTGATCATTTTAGATTGGCTTTGTAGTTGAAATATGTATATTAGTTTGATTTGCATGTGATTTCTTTTCACAGCAAATTAGACTAGAATCACCTTCACTCCGGGTTACTGTCCAATCCAATCTATGATCTATCAGTGTGAATCTGGTGTAACTTTAGCCCCAAGTAGGATGATTAAAACTCCCTTGGCCGGATTTAAACGAGCGGGGAAAATAAGCATTTCCATTCTAACACTAATAAGTTTGGAAATATGTTTGATATGTAATGTTATATAAATATTCAACAAAAAAAGATTCAATAAAAACTTCATATAAATGAAAATGGGCTGACAATTATCCAGGGTGCTCTATACAGTGTGCATATATAAAAGGTGCTCTCTCTCTCTCTCTCTCTCTTTATATATATATATATATATATGTATGTATGTATGTATGTATGTATATATAATTCTAAATACCTGTGAACAACTTGAATGATGTAGGAAGTGATCGGCGCTGAGTAGTCGATGCAAGGTCAGATTTTTTTGATAAGTACAGGCCTGGATCAATTATGATAGGTTTTGCTCTTTGGTTCCTGCA
Source organism: Malus fusca (assembly GCA_035220775.1). Lineage (NCBI taxonomy): Eukaryota > Viridiplantae > Streptophyta > Magnoliopsida > Rosales > Rosaceae > Malus > Malus fusca. Next base: position 6,387,676 of record CM069067.1, on the reverse strand, counting down.
AAAGAAGGCATTATAGCCTAACCATGATTACGTAATGGTTAACTGCAAAAATGAAATACCCTCTTGCTAGGCTATACTTACAGTTTCCATCCAGTGAGCTGCATATGTTCAATAAAGTTGATGTTTCTGGAAATATTGGAGAAAGCATGAAGCAAATCTGCACCATTAGGAAACCGATCAAGTAACATAGAGTAGACTGTATCACAGGCACAAAGCTAAATAACAAATGTTCTGGGTGCAGCTTAATTAAACAGCACCATGAGATTGCAGTGCTAAACCAACAGGACGGAGCATAGATAAGCATCAGAACTGAATGTCCCAAACTAATATCTTCGAAAAAATATGGTACACTGTATACATTTGATAACTGCCTTAAAGGACTCTAGAACATAGGATCTTAAAGGACTATTTCATAGACGAACAGTCAATGAGGACAGACTTCATCAAGTATTCGAAGAAAAATGTCAAATCATGGGGTACCGATAGAGCATTGTGTATTAGCAGGCAAAACTTAGTTATATACTTAGGGTTCATTAGCAAGCAATAACTATTATCAACAACTGCGACATAGTAAGAGATACCGAATATATTGAATCAGCAGCAAGCCACTAACTCTGCTACCACACTAAGAGGGTTGAAAATTTTGTCTTTCGAAATTCCCAACCCATCAATCTCAACAATAAACACAATTTAACCCATTACCAAATACAGAATCCAGCTTTCCCTTCTGAGAAAGTCCATCATAATTAAAAGTAATGCAGCTACACATATCCACACTGCGACAATTATTATTGCTTCACAATTCAGGCAAAAAAACAAAGTTCTTAGAATGAAGAATGTGGCCAGCACCATATTACCAGGCAATAGAGAGGAAAAGAAACTCAAACACAAGCAATGGAATTGCTAGCCAAACCATTACTCAATGCACAAAATATGTATCAAATACCTCTAACTATCGAGGCAGGAAACATTATGCAATCATACTACAACATCGATCATGATTCATGATCAACAAAAGTGACAACGAGCAAAGAGAAAAGTCTGATACTAACCATCTTGTGTCATGAGAGGATAATCTGATGCACTGAGGTTTATAAACCAGTCCCACTCTGAGCTCTCCTTTAATAGAATGGAAATGGCTTGCAGAGTACAAGCAATCATCGTAGGGCCCTTATAAGTCACCAAATTGGATTGAGACATAACACGCACATTCTCTACTTCACGAAAAGTAAGATCAGCCTTCACTAAACTTGCCAATTCCAACCTTTCACGAGGCGGAGCCTCAAGATCCAAATGCAGGATATATTGATTTCTTGGATGATACACTGCGCTTAAAGTCCTCATCATCCTATGACTATCACCCTTTGTACCCGATATAAGATACGCTAAACTAGGTGCCCCACTTTTGGAACCCCCATTGGTGTCCAATGATCTTTTCAAATCAGATTCAACAAAATACCCACTTGAGTCATCTGGTTTCGAGAAGGGAATAATGTCGAATGACAACTTCTCTCCAACGTGTGGAGCGGTAAAGATCCCGGAAATGGCAGAGAAAAAGAGGGTAATGAATATGATAAAGCTAGCAATGAATGGAATAGCCCAAATCCTATCACCAATCACCCTTGCTGAGTGATGATTTACGTACTTCCTCATACTCGTTTACGGGTTCCTATCCAACAAAATTTCGGCTAAGAACCCTAAAACTCTATCAGCTCACAAACCCAGAAAGGTTTATCAAATGCAAAGCAAAACCGACATATTCTGAAGATTCTAGAGCTAAAGAGGAGCAAAGAGGTTCGGTTACCGAACCCAAAAACGCCACTTTAATGAGCAAATGAATAACATCTAAGCTGGGGGTTAACAATTTTCCGCAATAAAAACATGGGTTCCGATCAAAATTGCATAAATTACAGAACTTTTGGCATTGAGGAGCTACGACGGCCAAAAGGGCATGTGAAAAAATGTATACTTCATATATTCAGAGAGAAAATAGATGCTTACAGCGATACGTTGGCACCGAGGAGTAACGTCAAAACGAATTTAAATCCATGGGAGTTAGTTCAGAGTTCCATGAATGGAAAACGTCTCTTTCGCTTAACTAACCCAGATCTAACTTACCCAAATTGAAGACAAAACCAAAGTTCTAAGCATATAGAAGCTTCAAGCAATGAAGTTTGGCAGAGAGAGAAAGTGAGACATAAAGAGAGAGGGAAATGCTTACTCAGGTAGAGAGGTCCTAGAAAAGATTCAGAAACAAGAGAAAGCTTGGGACTGAGAAATCAAAAGGCTTTAAGTGATGAATTTTGGCAGCTTTCTGATAAAATTAGGGTAGAGAGAGAGGGAGGGGAAATAATGGGTGAATAAGTATGAATACTTTGCTTTAACTGTGGGCAAAAGCAGAGTTTAAATAATCAAAATTGATAATTGTTTATAGTAAATTAGTATATAGATTATAAGAAAATCAACGTACAAGCTACAAGTGATGACGCCAGAGATGTACCCCCACATCCATTACTTTAATCCCCATTGAAAAACACTATACATTATCTTAAGGAAAAATTATATTCACATAATTCTTTTTATTACTCTATTAATTAAAATTTTATTCATTTTTTAAGTTTTGATCAAGGTCTTTGGGTATTAATAACATCATTAATTATTTGACTAATAAAATATTTTTATTTTTAAATATATTCATTTAGTGTTAAAAATGTTACAATTAGTATATTTATATTTATGGCTAAATTTTTTATCATATATTTTTATTTTTAGTTTGTACCTATTTTTAATTTGTTCTAATTTGCTTTTCATTTTTAATTTGTAGCCATATATTAGTTTCTTTTTATGCCCAATTTTCTAAGTTTTATTTGTGTTTGTACCCATGTGTATACCGTCACGTGACATTGTATATTTAATCAATAATAGAAAAATTACATATGGTATATTTATGTTTTATGCCTAAACTTTGTATCATATATTTATATTTTTAGTTTGTTCCCACTTTTAATTTGCAACATTTTTTTAAAATTTGTAGTATTTTCTTTTTAGTTTTATTTTGTACCCATGTATTAATTTCTTTTAGCACCTATATTTTAAAAAAAAATTCATTTGTACTCATAATTTTTTAATCTTTTATCTGTACCATTATTTATTTATAATGTAAATATTCTTCTTTATTATTGTACCACTTTGTTATATGTGAATTGTACCTATTTTTTTGTAAAATGTACCAATTTTTTTAACACTATGGATACATTCTTTTGCCATTTATTATTTCTTATTTTTACATAGTTTTTATCTATTTATTAAATCAAAATGTTTGAATTTTTTTATTGTAACCGTTTCTAATAGTATTATAATGAGGGATTTTAAATTTATAGGATTATAAATCTCATAAAATATCAAACAATTAATGTCAAAACTATAAAAATAAAAATATTAATAGTAATATATTGAGGTGTACAAAGTCAAGGGACTTAGATCAAACTTTGAATACTATTAAGGTTTTAATCAAAGAATGTTAATGATTAGGGACCACATATCTCTTATTGTAATTATAGTTCACATAGTTTTTTATTTTGAGGAATTATGACATTATACCTTTACGGGTAGATGAGTTCAAATCTTCTGTATTTATTTTGTATGTGGTATTTCTGAGGTCTTTATTATTTATGTACATGTATAAATGAATGAATAATAAGTTGTTGGAATTTGTTTAGATTGACGGGCCCAGGGGCCCCACTTTAACGACACCGATACTATCCTTAACTTTACCAACCCAATTCGTCAGGTGTGAGGTTTTACCACAAAATGTCTCAGTATTAGTTAGAGTGAGGTAATCCTATTTAACCCTATTGGTTTTCTTTCCCCCCACCAATGTGGGACTGCCAACACGCCCCCTCACGTGTAACCCAATTTAGTGGTTCACACGTGAAGATCCACACATCGGCAATTGAAACTCAGATGTCGGCTCAAATGGAGTCCAAACTTGTTTTTGAAGAAAGTTGAGGTTATACCACAAAACCAATTGGCAATATAGGAAGTAACCTAACCTCTTATAAGACTATGCAAGGTCCATCCTCCCATCAATGTGAGACTCATTCTCAACACGCCCCATCATATGTGGCGAATTTTCAAGCTTAACACGTGGACATCACAACATGGTGACATGGAGCACATGTGGCCGTTTGACATCACATGGGGGACAACCTGCTTTGATACCATAAAGAAAGTTGAGGTTCCATCATAAAACCAATTGGCAACAAAGAAGTAGCCCAACCTCTTATAAGAGCAAGTCCACCCCTGAAGACTTTGTGCCAGCACCCAGCGCATTTATCCACTTAAATGAACAGTAATAAACCCCAGTAAACAGTAATAGGCCAAAGCATCTCCACCCCTAAAAATACGCTGGCACCCAGCCCTTCTAATATTATATTATTTTATTCATAACAATTAATATTTTATCATTTAATTTATTTTTTCTTCTTTCTTCCTTTCACTCTCCGGTCCCCATTTCTGTGCTGGATATGCAGGCGGAACAATCCGAGGATGACAACATGGCGTCGCCGTCACAGTCTTCGGAAAAAATTTCAGGCGAGCAGGAGAAGCAGAGAGAGTGATGATCAGGGGTTTCGGCAACGGATTTTCAATTAGAGCAGAGAGGGTGGCGGACGTGGCGGGCGACAAGGAAGTTGGCCTGGTGGACGCGGGCGTCGCAGCGGGAGCAGAGGAAGGCGGAGTCGGAAAGGCAGTAGAAAGAGGCTTCCTGGTCGCAGAGTTCGCAAGCCCTGAAAAGTTTCTTCATTTCTTGATTTCCGGCGGAGAGCAGAAAAGGAATGGAAGTTCGGAGACGATTTGGGAATTCGGGGAGGTGGTGCGGTGAGAGGATATGTGGGTGTGGCCATGACGTCAACATGGCGTCAAATGAGCCGTCTCCTTCCTCTGTCGATTTTAGGCCGGCCTGTGGACTGGCTTGAGCTGGGTGCCAGTCTATTCCACGGGCTGGAGTGAATTGGCTGAGTCCCAGCTTGTTTTTTCCACTGGGTGCCGGGCTATTCCACCTCCGGTGGAACTGCTCTAAGCTCATACAAGGTTTCTCCTTCCAACAATGTGGAATTTATTCTCAACATAAGTGTCATAGAAAGATCACATCCAAAATAAGTGCAGAAAATTTAAATAATAATAATAATAATAATAATAATAAGTGCAAATGATTAGAGCTCCGTGTGAATAAGCTATGACCCCATTAAATGAACTGAACATGGTTGGTGAGATTTTGACTATAGATCACCTTAACTATATGAAATGATTATGTCGTAAACAAAATCTATATATTGTAAGGTGTGACTCACATATATGATACATCTTGTAGTCAGGATCCTTGATATCCACAACCAAACATAAAAAATTGAAGTCTCTATTTTTATTTTGGTTATACATTAATTTTTACATTAATTTTTACATTAATGAGTGCTTCTAATAAAATGATTCTTCGAAAATATCAAATTTTTAGAAATAGAAATACCATTTGGTATACGGAAATTGTGATTATTAATTTAATTAAAATCCCACATATATATACTTTGCATATATGCTTAAAGGGACTTGGTCCATGGACACTTTGATATTACTATTCCTAGTAAGTAGTAACCTTGTAACTAAGCATAACCTAGTAGCTTGAACTTGTAACTAAGTAGGTCATGAACATAATTTGTCTTAGTTTGTTCAATTTGGGTGAAGTCAAGTCACACAAAGCACTCTCGTAAACCCTCAAAACTTTTGTTGCTCCACCCTGCAGGGGTGAAAACCTATCACTGTCTTGGTCGTACCATAATAAAAAGGTGTGTCATTATTTAAGAGGAAATGAAACAAATGATACAATAAAAGAAAGATTTGATAAGGTATTTCAACTTCCGTGAAAGTATATATGTTTGGATCAACGGAGAAAATGAAACAAAAGATACAGTAAAGGAAAGATTCAATAAGGTATTTCAACTCCCATGAAAGTATATATGTTTGGATTGACGGAGAAAATTAAACTCGGCATTTAGACTACAAAAGCTCATTATTTCACTAATACTTACATTCCCAAAAGTCATCTGCCACTTCCTTTGTATGAAAGGATTTCACTGTACACAAGTTAAACAATGATCAAGTTTTTCAAAACACTATAGTCGACAATCAATTTTGTTCAGTCATAAATTTTTGGGAGGACGAAGATGCATGATTCAAAAGCAGCTCTGCAGATTCCTCGTTAGTTCGCTTGCAACGATTCGTCTTTCAGCAACTTACGGCTAAGTACATTTAGCAATGCTCTCGAATATTGACGAGAAGCCATTTTCCAGTCCATGCCAGTTTTCATCATTGCTTTAAACTCTTCAAAACCTATTCGCCCATCCTATTAAAACACACATCAAAATCGTTAACATGTGTAAGTCTGCAAGTGTACTACTATGGTACCAACTTAACTCTTCATTTTCTGGACATCGTTCGTACTGTGTTCACAGACTGCTACGACCTTAATCCTAAACTCTAAAACTTGTGTTAGTAATATCAAACAGCAGAAAACTTAAGTTGGTACCAATAGTATAAATCAGAAAGCATATTAAGTTGGTAGATTTGTAAGAATCCAAATGGATATACTTGAAAATTAATTACCTTGTCCAAGTCAACATCGAATATGATGTCTTGGATAACCTGCTCGTTATCTGGACCAAGTTTGTCATCCAGCAATGCTTCTCTCAACTCATCGAACTCAATATATCCGCTGTTATTCTTGTCGAAATAGCCAAAAGCTTGATGGAGAAATTCATCGCTGTCTATCTTTTTTAAGTGAACAGACACCATAACGAATTCATCGCAGCTCAGTGTGCCATTTCCATCAGCATCCGCCTTTTAAATATGTACAGAGAGATTGTTAGATATGGTAGAACGTGAAAATCAAAAGAGATTTTTAAAAAAAAAAAAAAAAAGGCGTCGAGCAAAATAAACTCACAGCATCCAACAACATCTGCACATCAGGATCAGCGACATTGTGTCCGATCTTCACAAGACCATCTCGAAGTTCTTCAAAAGTCAAGTTACCGTTGTTGTCAATGTCCATCATTTCGAATATCTGTCTGATTCCATCTATTTGATCCTCTGGCAAGTTATCCGCCACCACCTGAAGTTATGAATAATTCAACAGTTAACAAGGCTTGTGAAAGCATCAAAGAACCACCTTTAACAATTAGTGAAAGAAAAGAGATTCGGGAAATTGCGTACTCTAAGAACTTTCTTCTTGAACTTATTCATTAACGAGAACTGCTTGATCCTTAATGTGACATTTTCTCCCAGAGGAACATTAGGAACTTGATTCGCATTTCTTATCCACGGATGATCTTCATATAAAATGATAGGGAATGGTTAGTACAATTTTTAAGTACTCCACTTGAGAACAACTACTGCACTTTCAAAGACATGCTAAGTGGAAGAAACACAGCCACTGTATACCATATTTTTTGCTCATATACGTACCTAGGACTTCTTCAACTTTGAGCCTGTTGCAAGGATTTGGATCAAGCATGCTCCTCACTAGTTCTTTTGCTTCCTCCGAAACATTTTTCCATGTCTCCCTCTCGAAATCTATTGTACCCCGAACAATAGCCTGTGCAATTCCTTCCTCAGTTTCTGGACTAGGTATAAACCCAACATTAGAAAGCATTCTGGAAAACAATATATTCACTCTTTTTTTTTGCATATCATATGCACTGAAGTTAACCAGGTTCTTGAGAAGAAGAAAAAAATTAAATTCAACCACAACCAAAATTTAAAACGAATTTACCTGCCCAAAATGGAGGCACTCCACAAAGTAGGATGTAAAGGATAACCCCTGAACTCCAAACATCAACTTCCGGCCCATAATTACGCCGTAGCACCTCCGGAGCCATGTAATATGGACTGCCAACAATTTCGTTGAATCTCTGACCTACCAAAATATTTTCAAGATTCGAAATCAACATTTGAAAAAGCAATAACAAAGAGAGGTCATGTTTTGTAAGATACCTGGTTCGAAAAATATAGAGAGGCCGAAATCAATTGCCTTCAATTCTGCAGTTTCACTACCATCTGCGAAAAGGAAATTCTCTGGTTTCAGGTCCCTATGTATCACTCGATGCTTGTGGCATACCTACAAAAAATAATAATAATGATCAATTAGATAAAACAGCCCGACAACTTCAAGAGAACGGAACTCAAAGATATTTTATATCTATACCTGGCAAATCTCAAGTATTGTCCTGGTAACAGTGGCGGCAGCGCGCTCCGTGTAATGCCCTTTTGCCACAATCCTATCAAAGAGCTCGCCGCCTTCGCAAAGCTCCATGACAAGATAAACTGCCTCCCTATCCTCATAAGCCTCCTTGAAGCAGACAATATTCGGGTGCTTAGGCAAACGGCGCATGATCTCAGCCTCCCTCCTCACATCCTCGACATCAATCTCCGTCTTCAGCTTGCTCTTCGATATGGTCTTGCACGCAAAAGCCTCCCCCGTCTCCCTGTGGACGCATCTGTAGGTGATTCCAAACTCCCCTCGCCCTAATTCATTGCCAAACTGGTACTTGCCGAAGATGTCATTACCGGCAGTCTTGTCCAGCACCCATATAATAGTGCTGTGGTGGGGAACTGGCGCAACGAACGACCTGCGTGGCGACGAGTCGTGTACACTGCTTTGAGGTAAAGGTTTGATGATGTCTCTTCGTCTGTGGTGGAAACCTGCTTTCGCAGGTGTGCATACGCAGCTTCCCATGGGAATGACGAAGGGGTAATTTGGTCAATTAAATCTGCAACATCGATCCCATGGGAAGAGAGAGAGAGAGAGAGAGAGAGAGAGAGAGAGAGAGAGGCAGAATGCTAGAAAGAGAGAGAGATTGAAGAGGGACACTAATTTTGGGAAATGTATGCGTCTGGGAATAGTTTTGAAAAACAGTTGGTTTTGGTTTTAAGGCGTCCCGCCATTTTCTTAGGGTTGTTTTGTTACTGTTAAACTTGACGGCACAGCTTTACTGTCGTTAGGTATATCCCCGTCGTCAATCTGTGTCATTTGGTAGCCCTGCGAACTAACGCCGTCAACCGAAGTCAAGTGTGGTCGTTGCTTGGTATTTTGTTAATCAAAATTATTAATTTGCATAAATTAAGAAAATATGGCTTCATAACCATCAATCACTAGCTTTCTTTAGATGGCATGAACACGTATAATAACAAACAGGTTGAGTTAAATAACATTATAGGGGCAGATCGTTCTACTTTTAAATTGCGAATTATCAAATCAACAGTTAAACGGTACCGTTTGATTCAATTCAATCTTAAAATGAACAATATATTCTCTAATTTTAGTGTGTACAAATAAGAAACTGATCAAACAAGAAAGATTAACAATATTATATGCTTACTTGCAATATTTGTTATTTCTCTTACACTTGCAATATTGTTATTCTCTCACACTCCTTGGCTGCCTTTCCAAAACTCTCATGTTCTTCCACCATATTCTCAGAATTGTAGGTTTAGCCACACAGGTTGTGTGAGGGTGAGTATTAAACTTTTCAATACCAACTAGCATTTCATATGGGCGATGCTTCAAGTTCGAATCTCCGCCTCCATCAATAAAATAAATAGTGCGTACTAAACTTTTTGATGCCTTGTGAAGTTGTGGTTCTTGTGTTTAGACCATCTGATTCGATCAATTAATAAACTTGCCGGCTTGAAGTTGACATACAATTAGTCGGTTAGGCTTCATGTTAGTTCTCTTGAAAATTTGACTTATTTGACATGCTGGTCTCAATTTGTTTGAATGTTTCTGCTTAAGAGCTGCATTTTGGCTTGGTTACATAAACTACATTAGGTTTTTTTTGTCAAATAAATTACATTAGGTGATTCATGTTTCATTTTCTTTTAGTTTTAGTTTGTTTCCGGTCGTTGGTGGTTCCGTCTAGTCTCAACCTTATGTAACCTGAATGTGACAGTGATCCAATAGAATGAAAAATAGCAAATCACTAAACTCCCGAAAAAAATTAATTCCGGTCGTTGGTGGTTGCCTCGAGTCTTCACCTTGCGTAATCTAATGAGTTTTCTGCCCAAAATTTAAATTTTATTTGAAAACAAGAATAAAAATTAGTTACAAAAGTTGATTAATTCGATTTTTAAAATACTTTTCAATTACGAAATAAAATTCAGTTTCGTAGTAAAACAAATAAAATATTATACAAAAATTATATTGATAAGACAGTAAAAAATAAGAATTTTAAAAAAAAATTAATGAAAAATGTTTGAAAATTTTGAGTTTTAACGATAAAGACAAAAATAAAAGTAAAATGAATAGTACTATTGACTTTTTAGTGTAAAAATATAATTTTTCATTAAAGTGAACAGTACTGAAGCTTTCGTTAAATTTCTCTTTAAAAAATGGGAGTCGGTTATGTCTGATTCCTAGGCGTAGGTAGGATTCCTCATCCGGCGATGACGAAGACGAAGCCCAATCTCATCTCTGCATATCTGCATCTCCTCTTTAGCTTTGAGGTGATCCAATTCTGACCCAACATCCACGCCTCTTCGTTAGTTTGTTGGTTATGTGCGTTGAATCCATTAGGGATTTAGGGTTTGTTTGCTTCATTGAGAAGAAGAGATTGCTAGTTGTTTGTTGTGGAAGTGTAGGACTAGTTTGATTTTTGAAAAGCAAATCGTGGAACCTATGGAGGCATTGAGATTAGTACAACAACAGTGGCTTGAAATTGATGAGTTACAAAGTGAGCATAAGATGAGATGGAACGAACCGCGACGGCAAGCGGAGAGAGTGGAGAAGCATCCTACGTGTTGGGTGCAGCCTCCGTTTCGTACAATCAAAGTCAATGTGTTGGTGCTTGGGTAAAAGAAACTGGGAAGGGAGGATATAGTTGGGTTGCCTGTGATTTTGCAGGAATCCTCAAAGGGGCAGGTGGCTTGGGAAACATCCTCTGTGAGTCCAATTTGATGGCAGATGCCGAAGCAATACGGGATGTTATGATGGCTTGCGTGGAGCGAAATATTTTAATTTTGTTCAATTGGAAACGAACTTCAAAAGCCTTATGGAAATGCCGATTGGGATCACGTTTTTGAATGGTGTTATTGGAGGTATATGTTCTTTTTCATGTACAATGTATTCAACAACAACCAAGGTTAGTAAAGTTTATTTTTGCTCATAAAGTGTGTAATATTGAACTAAACATGGTAAATACCAATATTAAATTAAACATGGTAAATACCAAAAATATATATGACAATATTTGAGAATTTCTTATATATTCATTAATCTCCAAAGTGGAGTATATATAGGAGTTACAATTGGTATTACATATGTACTTCACCAATGTGGGATAATAAACTACTATTTACACTCTAACTAATATATAACTCGCAACACTCCCCCTCAAGTTGGTGCAAAGATGTCACGCATGCCCAACTTGTCAAGCGAGTTGGAAAACACACTATTAGACACAGCCTTAGTAAGAGCATCAGCAAGTTGATCTTCATATCTCACAAACGGAAACATAATAATTTCAGCATCCAATTTTTCCTTAATGAAATGTCGATCAATCTCCACATGTTTTGTTTGATCATGTTGCACTGGATTATGAGCAATCTCAATAGCAGTCTTGTTATCACAATGAAGTTTCATAGCACCTTTAGGGTTAAACTCAAAATCTCTCAACAATTTTTTCAACCACAACAATTCATATACACCATGCGACATACCACGAAACTCAGCTTCTGCACTTGACCTAGCCACCACTTTTTGTTTCTTGCTTCTCCTAGTAACTAAATTACCACCCATAAACGTAAAGTATCCAGATGTAGATCGCCGATCAGTGATAGAACCTGCCCAATCTGCATCTGTATACCCTTCGACATTCAAATGACCATTCTTGGAGAAAAACATGCCTCTGCCATGAGCCATCTTCAAGTACCTCAAAATACGGGTTACTGCATCCATATGAGCTTCACTAGGTGAGTGCATAAACTGACTTACCACACTAACTGCATAAGCAATGTCAGGGCGAGTGTGAGACAAATAAATTAATCTCCCCACAAGCCTCTAATACCGTTCCTTATGAGTAGGAACTTGATCTGGAAATAAGCCCAGACGATGATTCTGCTTAATCGGAGTATCAACATGTTTGCAATCTAACATACCTGTTTCAGCTAACAAATCAAGAACATATTTTCGTTGAGACAGAAAAATACCATGCTTGGATCGTGCAACCTCGATTCCAAGAAAATACTTCAATTCACCCAATTCTTTCATCTCAAACTCAGTAGCTAGGTACTTTTGAAGACGTTGTATCTCATTCTGATCATCACCAATCACTATCATGTCATCAACATAAATAATCAATGCAGTTAGCTTACCATTTTGTCGCTTTAGAAACAAAGTATGATCTGAATGACTCTGGATATACCCAAACTTCTTCATTGAACTTGTAAACCTCCCAACCACGCTCTAGGAGATTGTTTCAAACCATACAAGGCCTTTCGTAACCTGCATACAACACCTTTTCCAGGAGATGTTCCAATACCAGGTGGGAGATCCATATACACTTCCTCCTTAAGATCACCATGAAGGAAAGCATTCTTAACATCAAACTGCAACAGAGGCCAATCCTGGTTTGCTGCTAAGGACAGAAGAACACGCACAATATTAAGTTTGGCAACAGGAGCAAATGTCTCATGATAGTCCACCTCATAGGTTTGAGTATAACCCTTAGCAACTAATCTAGCTTTATACCGGTCAATAGAACCATCTGCTTTGTGTTTAATAGTAAACACCCATCTACATCCAACGGCTTTTTTTCCATTTGGTAAAGGAACCAAATCCCAGGTAGAATTCTTTTCCAAAGCTTCCATCTCAACTTGCATGGCATTAACCCACTTAGGGTCAGACAAAGCATCTTGCAATTTTGTTGGAATTGATACACTAGATAGCTGACATATGTAAGATGCATATGGTTTGGATAAACGATGAGTAGACACATAATTGTTGATAGGATATTTGGCTTTGGCATGCATATCAGGCTCATATTGTACTTTAGGTTTTCCACGATTAGCTCGTAGAGGCAACTGATAAGTAGAAGAATCGTCAGAATTTACCTCATATATGCCACCATCTTGTACCAAACTGTTAGAAGAATCATCACTAGACGAACCATCATCAGGCAACTCGTTAGACATATCAGCAGCAGGCAACCGATCATTAAAAGGTAATTCGTCAGACATACTAACAGGCAACTCGCTGGGCACATCTGATCTATCGTCAGTAGAAATAGTTCCGGGAATAACAGGTGACCGATCACTATCTGTAGTCGACTGATCAGTATCACCCAACATAATAGGTTCTGTTCCCAACTCTGCCTGTAACACATCATCCATACCATCTCTTCGAATCTACACTTCACTCCCCTTCTCCCCCTGAAGTGGAGAGTCGGAAGAGGGCTTCACAAAATACGAAACTTCCTCATAAAATGTGACATCCATGGTAATATAAGTTTTTTGAGTCGGATGATGATAACACTTATAGCCTTTCTGATTGTTAGCATACCCAATAAAGACACACCGGAGAGCACATGCATCAAGTTTACTATGCTGATGAGAGTAGACATGCACATACGCAATACACTCAAACACTTTCGGATGAAGCATTGATACAGAAACAAGATAAACATGTTTTTGTAGCACATCGAACGGTGTCTGAAAATCAAGAACCCTACTTGGAACACGATTGATCAAATACACAGCAGTCAAAACAGCATGACCCCACAAATGATTAGGAACACATTTATCCAACATCAATGAGCGAGCAACTTCCATTATTTGACGATTCTTCTGTTCGGACACACCATTTTGTTGGGGTGTAAACGGAGTAGTCGTCTGGTGAATAATACCATGATCACGAAAAAAACATGCCAAAGTGTGATTTACATATTCTCCCCCGTTATCAGACCTGAAGACCTTAACTTTGGTCTAAAACTGAGTAGACACCATTGTACAAAATTCTTGAAGAAGTAACGGAACATCACTTTTATTCTTCATCAAGAACACCCAAGTTAACCGAGTACAATCATCAATAAATGTAACAAACAAACGGAATCCATTAGAAGTAACTTTCGCCAGACCCCACACATCAGAATGTATCAAATCAAATGGCAAAGTAGCTTTATAATCACTTACGGGAAAGGAAGCACGATGACTCTTAACCATGACACATGTTTCACACTTGAACTCCGAATCACTACAAGTGCGAAACAAAGAAGGAAATAGATGTTTCATATAACTGAATGATGGATGTCCCAATCGTCGATGCCACAACCAAATTTGATGTCTGTCGTTCACTTTAACACTTAAAACTTGATGATTATTTGAACCAGAAACAACAGTATCCTCCATAGTCAAGATGTACAAACCCCTTATTCTTTTACCATGACCAATTATCTTCTGAGTTTGAATATCTTGAAAATAACAATACGTATGGTAGAAGTGAGCAGAACAATATAATGTATCAAGAAGTTTTCCTACCGACAAAAGATTGCACTTAAGATCAGGAACAAGTAAAGCACGGACCAATGATAAGGTTGGAGTCAAAGAGATAGTGCATTCACCCTTCACAGGGGAATGTGCTCCATTTGCACTAGTAACATACAGATCACGAACATAGTCACATAACTCATCAAACACTCTAGGGTCACTAGTCACATGATCAGTGGCCCCAGTATCAATTATCAATTTATTTGTTCCACCAAGATGCATAACAACACTATGATTATATTGAGCCATTGAACAAAATCACGAACAATAAAGGCACAAAAGATACGCAGCGGAATGAAAATAATTTACCAAAACATTGTAGCAGCAGACTGTTCACAGCACTGTAGCAGAGACTATTCACGCACTGTAGCAATCACTGTTTACGGCACTGTAGAGGACCACTGTTGCGCGACACTATTCATTTTTTTTTTTCACGAAGGAAATCACGAAAAAATGTGGGCACAAAATTAAAGCACACAGGTCACCAAGAGCGAACTGCTCTGATGCCATATTGAACTAAACATGGTAAATACCAATATTAAACTAAACATGGTAAATACCAAAAATATATATGACAATATTTGGTAATTTCTTATATATTCATTAATCTCCAAAGTAGAGTATATACAGGAGTTACAATTGGTATTACATATGTACTTCACCAATGTGGGACAATAAACTACTATTTACACTCTAACTAATATATAACTCGCAACATGTAATAGGGCAGCTCATCTAGTGGCTTCTTTTGTTTCTCGAAGGAGTGGTCTCCATATTTGGGATTGTGTTGAACCATAATGGTTTTTTAATACTCTAACTTTCAATGTGAATGTTTCTATTCGGATTTAATATCATTTCAATCTTGACATAAAAAAGAAAAATAGTTGCACATTCAATATAGATGACATTAACAAAAATATATATGCGTTGATAATATGGTAACAGAACAACATCTCAACCAGTTGGTAAGATCAATGGCAATTTGTGGGTAATGGCAATAAAATTGCCCTTACTTTTACTCTAGACAGTACTTGCTTTTGTGCAAGTCCACTAGTTTGGAAGGAGGAAGGATAAGGACAATTATTATTTACAAACATATTTTTTTTTTTAATGTTTTCTTCGCCTTATCACCGCATATCCTTGTCGTCGTAGATTTATGGATAATTTTAAACACTTAATTTGCAAATGTGTTGAACTTTGTAGGTTTTTTTTTCTAGTTTTTTGGTAATTTTTGTGATTTTATTAATTTTTTTTAAAGTTGGTTTAATCATAACTTGAATTGAATTTTTTTTGGGAATTGGATCCTCTCCTAAGCCCAAGGAGATGATCCTCCTTACCAAAGATCTTGGACCTTTGAATTTTCATCCAATGACTATAATTATTATAACTTTAAAGGGATTCCCTTGTTTGTAACAAAAATTCAACAATTCAAGATTCTTGGTCAGAAAGATCCTCTCCTTGGGCTCAGGAGAGGATCCAATTCTTTTTTTTTTTTTTTGAAATTAAAGCCTCACAAAGAGCCACGTGGGTGGAAAAGTGAGAAAGCTAGTGAACAACTTACGGGTGGAACAAATCTGCGCTTCACGTAGTGCCGCTTGTCTGTTGGGCTTCAAGTAGGATGCAAGCCAAACCCTTGCAATTGTGGACTGCTAGGGGAATTTTATTTTTTTTGGTGCGTGGTGTAGATGCTCTAATTGACCATCGGGGTCATAGCCTCCTTGGCTTCTATATATACAATTTATTTTATTTTTTGAGAGAAAAATTTATTATATTAACACTCTGCATATTATTGAATAAACCTAATATACTTAATACACCTTACATTTGTTTTTTCAATTGAAAATTATCTTAATACACCTCACATATTTTCCCATAGGTATCGTTTGGTATGCAGACGGGATGGGACGGAACGAAATGGGACGGGAGGGAACGGAATGGGACGGGACAGGACGGGACGGAACGGAAAGGGAGCAAAGATACCCTCGGATGGAAACGGGGAGGAAGAAGAAGGAGACAGAGAGGTTATAATTTTGTGTTCCACGGATGTGGAACGAGTCGTTCCGCGGGGGGGGAGGGGTGAGGCGGAACGAAAATTCATCCAAAATTCGTCCCGTGGAACATAGCGTTCCACCCGTTTTAGGCGCACCAAACGTGGGACGGAACGCCTCGTCCCACTCCTTTCTGTCCCGTCTCACGTACCAAACAGTACCATAATGCCATCACACCCCACATTCTCAACATACACATTACATTTTCTACATACACACTACATTTTCTATACACCCCACATTCTTCAAATCTTATAATACTCATTTGTTTCTTGAATCTCTCATTGTTCAAAGTTTTCCGAGTTAGTACCCTTCCCATTAAGAAAAACTTTGAAAGTTCTTAGCAGTAAACCCTCCAGTTTATTAACCACAATCTGCTGCTCCTCACCTGTGAAGGCCAGTTGCGCCGAGAACTAGGAAACCATGTCCTCCATTGCTCCTTCCAGAATTTCTAAACTCCACTTGGTTGTTCTAGCGATTATTTATGCCAGTAGTCACAACACTCCACTAAAAATCCAACAGACCAAACTGAAACATTCCTTATGGGATTCCGACGTGAACAGAAATCCACAGTTCAGACTACCCTCGCTGCCTATGCGCCGTTGTGAAGAAACTATCTCCAAGATAACCTTAGAGATACTGATTATAGCAAACTGATGTATATTATTTGTTAAGAATCATGCACCTCAAGATCAAAATTATTTAAAATTGTTGATTAGTAGCAGTAGTGACATTGTAAATAAATATTAGGCTTGAATCAATAATAGGCTTAAATAAATATTTCGTAGTATGGTTTCCTAGGAAATCACAAGCAGGTATTTGGAAGAAAAAAAGGCCTCGTATAAAAAAAATGTGATCTTGATTCACAATTTGATGCCCGGCAACCTATGTTCGAGAAGATAATTATCATACTTCTATAAAGTTTAATAAGCCAGAAAAAAAGAGAAAGGAATTGGGTAAGGAGGGATGGGCGTATAAGAAAGTGCAGTTAAGGTTTTCATATGTAGTTTTATTGGTTAGAGTTTTATTCAACAATGGAAAATGAGAGGAGTTTTGATAGTTGAAGAACATAAATAATATGTTAAAAGTGATTTGGGTGTATTTAGATTTTTTTTTTTCAAACCGAATAAGGTCGACTTTGCCATTGCATATACGTCATTTAATATTAAATTTATGGGGTGTATTCAACATTATGTGGAGTGCTAATAAAAAAGAAAAAATTTAACATTTTTTTCTTTTTTGTTTTTTATTTTTTCTTTTGTTAACTGAACAGAAATTGGTATTGGGTTAATGAGAAGAACAATTTGGAAATATATGAGCATATAATGTAGAGAAAATGTTCATTCTGATTCCCACAAAAATCCGAAATTCAAATACCATTAAATTGTAAAGTATTTAATTACCCTAATTTTTTTTTTTTTGTGAAACGATAAATTTGTTAGATTAGAGAGCCAACGAGATTCAAATCCACATCGTAGTGCAAAGTCAACACCCATCTTCATCATTATAGTAGAGGACTACTTGATAATTACTCCAAATTTTAGAGTTGATTTTAAAGGTTACATAAGACCAATTAAATTTTTGATCCTTGATAGTATCAAATAATTCATACCCAGCTCCAGTTTTTTATTTTCATTTCGCTTATCTAAACGTGACATAATTGACCAAAAAATAAAATAAAATAAAAAATCTAAACGTGCCATTGCCATAAATGCAATCCTAGCCCGGATAGGATTTGTTTGATTCCAGATTAGGATTGGTTATCAATTAGAAGCGGTAATTAACATCTATATATTTTTGAGAGAGAAGCGCCGCTTCGATTTCGATTTCGATTTCTACTGAAACACGAAGAGAAGAAGAAGACAAAGCCCAATCTCATCTCCGCATCTCCGCACTCTCCTTTTTAGCTTTGAGGTAATCCAATTCTCACCCAACATAATCTCCTCATCGTTTGTTCGTTGGTTCTGTGTGTTGAATTGATTAGGGGTTTAGGATTTGTTTCATTGAAATTGCCGATTGGGATCAGATTGATTGATCGACAAATTAGAAAGCTCTAGATAAGAAGAGATTGCTCGTTTGTTTGTTGTGAATTGTTGTTGCCGCTGCTTACTGATCGATCTATGCTATCTTATGGATTCATCCATTTAATCCGTCTCCATTGAATTGAATCTCCGTTTATATCAGATCACCCAACACATCAGTTCAGTTGGTTGCTTCTTCATATTTCATACATACATATGTCGACGGTGGAGACTGTAACTCGCCTGTTTTTTTGTTCTTACATGGACCAAACAAATATTGACACTTCAATTTTACAACAACCAAAAGTTTAAGAAGAATCGATAAAATTGGGAAAATGAAGCCATACCAATCAAAATCAAGTCCCACATCAAGCCTAGTAGTAAAAAAAGTCTCCCCAATCCTTACCCACGGAGTCATAATAGGAATCTGACTCTGAGGAGGCGGGCTGAGGAAGAACGGAGGAGGAGCTGGCACGAGTGTATGAACTGACCTCGATGATGGGATCTTTATCGAAATCATACGAAATGTGGTTTTCAGCAATGTGATCTTTATCGAAATCGAACAAAATAGGGTTTTCGGATACGGCAATCGGATCTTTATCAAAATCGGAACGAAGTCGTCAGCGTCAGGAGGTTCTTGGAAACGGCGATGAGATCTTTAGTGTAATCGGACGAAACTGTCAACGGCAGAGGAGTATCGAAGATTGGCAGGGGGCTTGGGTTTTCCAGCACCGTCATCGGCAAGGGCATGTTAGACACAACATGACCAGAAGCGGCCTTCGCGCTCTAGGAGAGATTAGATTCATAGTCGATCGCTGATAGACTATCCATGGCTAGGGTGGTAAAACTGATCGGGGAATCGGACTCTCGTGGTGGAGGCATGACAGTCGGTGTCGGAGGGTTGGGAGGGTCTGATTTTGCCGCAGGGGTGGCAAAATGGATTTGGGAATCGGACCCTGGTGGCGGAGGTGAAGGGTTTTTATGCTGCACGCTGTGTCTAACTTGCCTTTGCCGATGACGGCGCTGGAAAACCCAAGCCCCCCACCAGTCTTCGATATTCTCTTGTCGTGGACAATTTCGTCCGGTTACACTAAAGATCTTATCGTCATCTCCAAGAACCCCCTGCCACTGACGACTTCATTATGATTTCAATAAAGATCTGATTGCCGTCTCTACAAACCTCATTTCGTTCGGTTTTGATAAAGATCTCATTGCTGAAAATCTCATTTCATCTGATTTCGATAAAGATCTCATCACCGAGGTCAGTTCGTACACCTGTGCTGGCTCCTCCTCCGTTCTTTCGCAGCCCACCTCCTCAGAGTCAGATTCTAATTCTGACTCCAGAGGTCAGGATTGGGGAGACTTTTTTTACTACTAGGCTTGATGTGGGACTTGATTTTGATTGGTATGGCTTCCTTTTCCCAATTTTATCAATTCTTCTTGAACTTTTGGTTGCTGTAAAATTGAAGGGTCAATATTTGTTTGGTCCATGTAGGAACAAAAAAACCGGCGAGTTACAGTATTCAGCGTCGACATATGTATGTATGAAATATGAAGAAGTAACCAACTGAACTGATGGGTTGGGTAATCTGATATAAACGGAGATTCAATTCAATGGAGACGGATTAAATGGATGAATCCATAGCATATCATAGATCGATCAGTAAGAAGCGGCATCAGCAATTTATAACAAACAAATGAGCAATCTCTTCTTATCTAGAGCTTTCTAATTCGTCGATCGATAAATCTAATCCCAATCGACAATTTCAATGCAACAATTATCGGCCGTTAAAGATCTAACCTTGGTTGTTAAAGAACCAATCTTGTTGCCGGTCGAATATGATGAGTATACTTACCTCCCAAGAGTTGGCCTTACGATCCCGATCCCTCAATCCCTCAAACCCCCAAACAGGTCGCCTCATCCGCCCTGCCTCAGCTCGCCTCCCCAGCTGCTACCCCAGTGCACCCCACCTCCCCAGCTACTGCCCCAGTGTACCACGCAGTACCAGTGCAGCCCATCACCACAAAAGATCTGACTGTTGAAATGGATTATCCGTTAGCCCTAAACTCTAAAACCCTAAAACCTTCACCATTATCATAGTCAGAATCCCCAATCTCCCTCGTAGCCTCATCCACCCCACCCATGAAAGATTTAACTCTTGACGTGGATTCGATCACATTGGAGCCTCGGGTCCCCTATTGCTGCCGGAACAACTACCGGCCGCTAAAGATCCAACCTTGGTTGTTAAAGAACTAATCTTGTTGCCGGTCGAAGATGAAGAGATGAGTACTTAAATCCACGGAGTTGGCTTTGCGATCTCGATCCCTTTGACCCCCAAACATGTCGCTTCATCCGCCCTGCCTCAGCCCGCCTCCCTAGCCGCTGCCCTAATGCACCCCACAGTACCAGTGCAGCTTGCCGTACCAGCGCAGCCCGCCGCCCCGGAATCTGGAATCAATAGAAATTAGTTACAAAAGTTAGTTTTTATTTGAAAACAAAAATAAAAATTAGTTACAAAAGTTGATTAATTCGATTTTTATAAATATTTTTTTATTACAAAATAAAATTCAGTTTCATACTAAAACAAATAAAATCTTTATTAATTAATGAAACCCTCTTTGTCAACCAAAAGAGGGTGAAAAGACAATTTAGCCTTCTATTACACAAAAAAATGATGGGCAATAATGTAATTTCACATGTCCAAATTTTACTGTGTTTATTGAAGCCTCATGTACAAGTGATGTTAAAATATCTCTAATATTTAAAAATAAAAATAAAATAAAATAAACCAAAAACAAAAACCTCCCACTCCCCCCCCCCCCCAGTTCTCTCTCTCCCTATCTTCTTCTTATTTTCTTAAAAAAAATGTGTTCATACACACAAAATGGGTAAGAAAATGCTAATATTATATAAAAGTTATAATGACAAGACACTAAAAAAATAAGAAAAAAGAATTAAAAATATAAGAGTCGGTTACATCTAATTCCTAGGCGTGGTAGGATTCCTGATGAAATTAAGATTCCTCATCAGACGCGGTAATTGCTAATTAACATATTTTAGAGAGAGAAGCGCCGCTTAGAGTTATGCAGAAACAGAAAGGCGAAGACAAAGCCGAAGCCCAATGTTGAGGAAAATTAGAGTACATAACTCTAACACAAGTGTTGGAGAGACAAAATAAGCAAACAAACTACTTATATTACACTCACGAAATATTACAACACTCTTAAGGACGCACTTTAGAAGCTATGACACTCTCTCACTTTTAGAGATAAACTCTAGACCACTTGCACTCCTCACAAGACTACTCTTGCTTCCACTTCTCACACTCAATTTATGAATATTTTGTTCGTTCGCTTTCAATTTTTTTAAAGTTTAGAAGATGAGTATTTGTGTTTCAATTTTTTTCATCAATCCCGAATAGTTTGTTAAACATTTTGCAATTGGAAAATTCTAAGCAAAAGCTTCTTACCAATGTTCTTCGATTATAAACTTCCTTGCTTGTTGATAAATATAAGGGGATGAGTTGTTTGATTTGTTGCTTATGCACATCAGTAGAAAGAAAAAAGTCAAATGTCTGGGTTTGGTAGCAGAAAGAAAAAAAAAAAAAAAAGTAGACATGAAAATGCTAGTGGGAAGAGGGTTTTTTTTTTAAAAAAAATAAAAATTCAATTACAGGTGTTATTTTATAAAGCGAAAGGATGTAAAGATAACTTAACATTTTGAATTGGGTTTGAGAGGGTAGTTTAGGTAATAAATTTGGGTTTAAAGAGATATTAATTAATTCTTTAATAAAAAACAATATGGGTGAAGAGAATAAGTTGGGTGTAGAAAGAGGTTACATGGGTTCAAATAAAATTTCTCAATATATTTTAGTTTACTCAAATATCTTAATGGTTGTTTCAAAAAAAAAAAATTCAATGTTTGGAGAAAAAAACATGAAGAAGGTATCTTAAAAATCTGTAGGCAATTGTAAAAATAATATATACACAAAAAACATGATTTTTTAACCATAAAATAAAGGTCAAAAGTTCTTGAACATTTCATAGAAATAGAAATAGAAATGCTATGACTTAAAATCATTTTTTAAATTTCATTTTATTTTTTATTTTTTATTTTTGATTGAGTGTGATTAGCTTTTAACAGTCTAAAAAAGAAAATTTCAGTTATGAAAAATGGGACAATGATGGGGCAGTTTATTCTAACGTGGGCATAATTTTTTATTTTTTAACATAGTATATAATTACTGTTTTGTCCTCTTATTGTAAATAGTGTGTGTTAAAAGTAAGGGTAAACGAAGAAAAACAAGGATATGATTGTCATTTTGAGAAAGAGGTTGACAATTAGGCTAGCAATTATGTAATTCAATTTCTCTATTTTTAAACACGTTCAAAACATCTTAAAATGCGTGTAATGTCGGCTATAAAAAGGTTTTTCGCACACGGATAATAATGTGATTAAATTAGTTGTCAAATGATTGTTTTTTTTTTTAACAAATGATATTATTTACATTAAGGGGGATGGGGGTGGGCTTAACCTCACAATGGGCTAGCAATAATGTGATTCAATCAATTGTTTATTAAATATTATTTTCTCTATTTTTAAACACGTTCACAACATCTTAAGAGAAGTATAATGCAGGGGTATTTGGTCATTTTAATAGTGTTTTTCTAATAATTAATTTTTTGTACTTTTTTTTAATTAGTACCTTACAATAGGCTAGCAATAATGCGATTCAATCAGTTGTTCATTTAATATTATTTTCTTTATTTTTAAACACGTTCAAAACATCTTAAGAGACATGTAATGTCGGTTATAAAAAGGTATTTTGCACGCGGATAATAATGTGATTAAAATAGTTGTCAAATGATTGTTTTATTTAACAAACGATATTATCTACATTAAGGGAGAAGGGGGTGAGCTTAGTCTGAGGGGTTTCTTCTAACATGATCTAAGATTATTCATTTACTTCAAATATTTGACTTTCCTTTTGTCAATTTACGCATATAACTATATTTAAAACGTGTAAGTCGCGCGTAGCACGCCATGATTCAAAAAAATGTCTTATGCACATGCAAACGATCTTTTTTATAACCGGCATTACACACCTCTTAAGATGATTTGAATGTGTTTAAAAATAGAAAAATTGAATCACATTATTGCTAGCCTATTGTGAGGTACTAATTAAAAAAAACTGCATAAAATTTTTAATTATTAAAAAAAACTGTTAAAATGATGAAAATGCCCCTGCCTTATTTGATGCATTATTTTGGGGATGCCTTAGAAGTTTTTTTATCTTGGAGGTATTTTTATCCAAATATTTTTGTTGAAGCTTGGTGACACCAAAAATACTATTTACCTTTTGTGTTGGCTTTATATATAGAGAATGCTGGAATTATCTAGCATATTGATTTGTGATGCATCAACTTTGGTGCTAGAATTCTCTAGATTTGTGTAGAATCTCTAATGAGCTGGGGTTGGATTCTTTTAAAAAGGGATTTAGGGTTTGCTTCATTGAAAAGAAGAGATTGCTAGTTGTTGTTTGTTTTGTGAATGGCTGCTGCTGCTTACTGACCCATCACCCAACCCATCCCATCACTTCAGTTGATTGCTGCTTCAAATTGCATAGGTTAGTTGCCATTCACCCCAAAAGAAACTCCTCCAGCAGTCCACAATCGCAAGGGCATGCACCCTCCTTGAAGCCCGACAGACAGGGAGGCACCACGTGAAGCCCAAATTTGCTCCAACCGTGAGCTGTTCACCAACTTTCCCACTTCCCCACCCACGTGGCTCTTTGTGAGCCTTTGATTAAAAAATTTCAATTAAATGGTTAGCATTATTCCAACTCTAAAAAATAAAATAAAAAATCATAAAAATTACCAAAGAATTATTTGAAAAATTAGAAAAACTTACAAAGATCAACACACTTGCAAATTAAATGTTTAAAATTACCTAAAAATCTCGGGGGATAAGATGAAGAAAACATTAGAAAATAAAAAATATGGTTATGAACAGTAATCACTCTTACTCTTGTCTAGTGGGCTAAGCCTCACAATGGGCTAGTAATAACATGATTCAAATTCGCCTTTAGCGTGAACCAAACCTAAGTCATCTCACTTACAAGTAAAGAGGAATATCACTAGACTCTATTACTAAGTAAGTATAATGGTTTTTAATATGTAGTATATATAATCGACATGGCACCATGTTATTTGACAGTGGGCCTCCACTTCTGGGCCACGTAAGCGAACTAACAGAATTTTTAACGAAATTCTAACAAAAGGAATTGATGCGACAGTGAAAGTCAAAGCCCAAATTGATCAGTTTTAAAACTTATTGACCAAAATGAAGAGTTACATCAATGTCAAAATCAATTTGTGATAAAAACCAATTAATTTGTTTTTTTTTTAGTTTTTCCATTTTTTTTTAAACAAATAAGTTTGTGAAGTTTAATCAAGTTGGGCTTGAGTTTAAAAAATATCAAGTTGGACTTTAGCCCAAACGAGTGGACCGTCTTTTTTTCCTTTCACATAATGATTTAGCTAACCGTTGCCTTTGTCCAATCATATATTCCACTGTTTAAAATTTATTCGATACAGTTGATATTTTCATGAAAATATTTAAAAAATTAGAGAAATATATGAAAATAGGGGTGAAGTCTAAATTTCACCTTATATCGGAGAAACTCATAAATTTAGACTAAAATTGACATATATCGTCGATATTTCTAACATATGTTAAATATCAAGAAAACTCTTATATTTCGTCCATACCAATATTTGATAACTTCTAAAACTTCATTTTAAATTTCCATCGTTTTGATCCAAAGCAACCGATATTAATATCGATATTCGATATATCCGATAATAATTCCACAAACCTACGTATCGATACTTCCACTAACATGGATATTTTAACACTATATACACGCTGACCGAAACATAAAGCATAGAAACCACGATGGTGCCCAAGTCTCAAAACCCATTTCCTCAGCGTAAAAATAGGCTGCCCAGAAGAAAGTTTGCTGTCATGAAGAAATTTAGGCATGACTATCAAACTAAGATAGCTCTCACTTTAATGAGTGGGATAACATATTTTTGGAATAGGTGCATATAGATGAGATGGCAGGCAACTCTATCCAAATTGTTGTCAACCTTGAATATAAACTTGGATAAAGCAGTCTGATCTACGCAATTCCCCTGGAAAAAAAAGAGTTCATATAGCATCGCCTTTGCAAGACTCTTCTTCTTGACCAGATGTTGGGCATGGACTTCCAGGCTGAGAAGCGGTACACGGTTCCATGAGTTCAACAGCACTTTCCTTCACAACGTTCCAGGTCTGCATCTTCCGATCCAGCAGCTTCCCGACAAACAATGCATGCTACCTTATCTGAAGGATGATATCAACTGATAATGGGTCCCTTAGGAGTAGCTAACATAGGTTTTTATCTCTGCCCCTGAGAGGCTGGAGCCTGGAAATACTAGATGACAGGGACATCAGTATTAAGTACCCTTGCCGGCATGCATTTACTATTGGGAAATGCTTTCTCAGCAGCTGCTTCAGTTATGCGAGCTGAGAAGGGAAGTCCATTGGATTCTCCGTCTCACTATCACAACCACTTGATTCCAGAGAACTTCCAAACTCTGCAATGAGAAAAATCAGGAAAGGTTGTAAAGCATCCCTGCATAACCGCAACGGGCAGGCACTGACGCAGATAAAGGACTCAGTAGGGTTTTGATGCCTCAGCGGTCTCCGCTACTGGCATATGGGACACAAGTGATTTATCTCCAACCGGTGGACAATGCAATCTCCATAACAATGGTGCAAGCAAGGCAAGCGTGTAATCATTCTCATCCTTACATGATCGTCGTCAACCACTTCTTTTTCCTGTGGTCTGGCTTCTTCTTCTTCTTCATCCTCTTCTGCATCAAGGCAATCAAGAGGTTCCATACAGATAGGGCATGCCGGTGTATATTCAATGATAGCTTGTAGTTCCAAACTATGATCAAGTAGCCTCAGTTTCTCCAAACCCACAATTGATGACTTTTGCAACCGTATCGATAAGGATAGACTCATTATCAGCAACACTAATACTATTCTCGGAAAAGTACTCAATGATGTCAGATATGCAGACGTCAACATGCAGCTCGGAGACCGCCGTTTCATCGACCAGGGGGAAATTTTTTTGAACAATAGCGGGCTGCTAAACTTGTGGAACACCAAGACTGGAAAGAGTATCGGTTAAAAATGTTGTATAATATGTCCTGCCGTATAGTAGCTTAACATTTGAGTAGTTTCAAAGAAATGCCTTTGAATCTACCAGGTTCTGTTCCAAAACAGAACTGAATTGTCAACGGGGGAGCGACTTTGGGTTTTCTTGAATAACCTTATACGACAACGGGAAGATCATCCTGGCCTATTGTTATGTGTTGTGGTCCGTCAACTTGTACTTGGGCCACGTAGGAACGAAAAAACTGGCGGGGTACACATATGTATGTATGAACTTTGAACAACCAATCAACTGAAGTGATGGGATGGGATCATTTGATATTAACGGAGATTCAATTTAATGGAGAGACTGATTAAATGGATGAATCCATAGCATAGATCGATCAGTAAGCAGCAGAAGCAATTCACAAACAAACAAACAAACTAGCAATTTCTTCTTCTCTAGAGCTTTCTAATCAAAAGATCTAGATCCAGATCTGCAATTTCAATGAAACAAACTCTCAATCTCTCAAAAAATAAGATAAAGTGTATATATAGAAGCCAAGGAGGCATGACCCGATGCCCAATCAATTGTCCTCAACTGCATGGCAACGACGAACACAAGACCAACTTCGATTGTCCATAGTCACCCAATTGTCATTGTAATTGGCAATTCGGTTGATTGTTCCTCACTCAAAAAAAAAGAAGTTTTCTTTTCAGCAATTCACAGTTGCAAAGGCTTGCACCTACTTGAAGCCCAACAGACAGGTGGCACCATGTGAAGCCCAGATTTGTTCCAACCGTGAGCTGCTCACTAGCTTTCCCACTTCCCCACCCACGTGGCTCTTTGTGAGCCTTTGATTTAAAAAAAAAATCATTTCAATGCTTAGGATTAATCCAACTCTAAAAAATTTTAAAAATTTATAAACCTTAGAAAGTTCAATACACTTACAAATTAGATGTTTAAAATTAACCAAAAGTTTGCAGCAATAAGGATGCGGGGATAAGATGAAGAAAACATTAAAATTTTAAAAAAAAAATGTTTGTGAATAGTTCGCCTTTATAATTGACCTTCCTCGCACAATGACAATTACTTTAGAGCAAAAAGTAAGGGCAATTTTATTGCCATTGCCTTTCAATCGTCATTACCCTTCAATAACTGGTTGAGATGTTGTTATACTAACATATTGTCAACGCATATATTTATTGTCAATGTCATCCATATAGAATGTGCAACTGTTATATGATGTCATATGTCATTTTGTAAATGTTGTCGAAAGTCTCATTGTGATTGATAAAGTCAAATTTAACTCACTCTTCGAAAGCGTTTTAGGTCTCAATTAAAAATGGCTCTATCAAATTCATAAACCTCTCACACTAAAACTCAATCTTTCCATCTCATTGTGATTGATAAAGTCAAATTTAATTCACTCCTCAAAAACGTTTTAGATCTCAATTAAAAATGGCTGTATCAAATTCGTAAACCTCTCACACTAAAACTCAACCTTTCCATCGTTACATTCCAATTAAGGTAAGTAAATCCTTTTGTTTGTTGTACTTGTTATGATGCCAGGTGGCATCATGACAATTAGCCAAATGTACGGTTAAGATAGGTAGTTACTAGATAAGTTTTGGTTTTTTTTATTTGGTCGGATAAAGTTTTGGCTGTTATTTGGTAGCTTAGAGGAGAAGATTGGTTGCGTAATTGAATAATAGGGGAGACATAGAGCTTGTGTACGTATACGATGTGGGGTGCCTAGAATTTGAAAAATTTATCCGTTGCCCAAAAACCCTAGCCTTCTACCCCCACCACCACATACTAAATTCCCAACCGCTGCCAACCCACATACTGCCACCACCGCCGCCACAAAAGATCCGACTCTTGACATGGATTCTTTGCCAGCCCTAGACTCCAAAACCTTAAAACCTAAGACCTTTTACTTATAACTGAAGAGGAAACCCCTAAACCGTAGTACTAAGTAGCGTCCTCATAGTTTTTTAATTTCCTCCAATATCTTAAATCGTTTCCAATTCCACAGCTCATCCAATTGAACCAATCCATTGCACCACATCAAACTTTTTCTACGACCACCTTTCCTCCTCTATCAGTATTCACCTCTTATGTAGTTAGCACTTCTGTGTTCATGTGCTTTGAATATTTCTTTCCATTCCTCCATTATATTTACACGTGACATTCATTCTGCATGCATGTTATATATGATGATTTACTAAGTTAGTTAGTTCATGAAACTTACATTGTGGTATGAATTATTGGTTGACAAAAATGATTTCATTATATATAGTTTAAATTGGTTTTGGAACTTTTTTATTTTATTTTATATTAACAAATTTATTATGCAAAAATGTATAATTGTAATTTGAAAGTTTAATAGAAACAAATTTGATAAGAAGCCAATTAGTGTCCTTCCGGAAATACCTTTGAACTAGGAATACAAATATGCTTTAATTTGTCAGACTTGGATTGTCTGCCATCCCCATCTCATACTCTTCCCATGCCCTCCTATATTGTGTGGTCACGGTTAAACCACGTCAACATTTTATATTGATTTTTTTTTATAGAAATAATAAGACAAAAAGGGTAGACAATTTATGGGATGAGGAGGGTAGACAATCCAAGTCCTAATTTGTCAGGTTGATTCCACCACTAGCATCATGATTTTGTAGTATTTCTCTTTATTTTAAAGCATTGTTCTAAAAATCCACGCTTAGGTCCCAACTAGGCGCTAGGCATCTGGTCACCGTCCTGATTAGACCTTAAGTATTTGAAAATTAAGAAAGTGTCACTGGATCCGCTTAGGCATCCGCCTAGCCCGCCTAGGTTGTGACTCTCACTTAGACAGAAAATCTATAACTTTCATTTTGCATTTTAATGTTTGAAACTTGAATAAAAGTGTAAAAGACTTGTTGAAACTTGAATGAGCACTCATTATATGTTGGTTCTCCATGTTTTCAATATGTTCTATTACTTTATCATTTATATGTTATTTTATTTTGCAATTTATGTGTCCCAATATAATTATGTGTATTTTTAAGTATAAACAGACATTTATTTATACAAATATGTAATAAATTTATTTAAATTCACCTAGTCAGCCTAAGCCGGCCTAGACGTCCCAGCTTGTCGCCCGATTAGCATTTAGCGTCTTTTAGAACATTGCTTTAAAGTGATAAATCACATGCGTGATTTCCACAAGAGTCCACATATATTTTTTTACTTTCCACACACTACGCATTAATTTATATTATTTGATTATATTTAATTCATTTGATCTGATGGTTGAAAATTGAAAAAAAATATTTAAAAAGTAAAAAATAATATGTGAATAGCAACACTTTCCTCACAAAACATTTTATTTATGGAGGCAGATTCTTTGCCCTCCCACTTCCCGTGCCCTCCTGTTTATGTGGTCACAGTTAAGCCACGTCAACATTTTATATTACTATTCATTTTTGTTTTATTATATATATAAAAAAATAATATAAAATGTTGACGTGGCTTAACCGTGACCACACAAAACAAGAGGACATAGAAAGTGGGAAGGCAGAAAATCTGCCACCTTTATTTATTGGGCGTTAATGAAAAGTATAATTGTGTACATCACATCGATTCTTTAAAAAAATATAAGAGTAGCCGTAGTGAAGATTGATGTGGATAAACGAGAGAGAAATTTCTTTTTGTCGATAAATAAAGAGATGTTTAAACGTCGACTTTATGGTGAAAATATTCATAGAGTACGGCGTCGTCTTCGGGGAGAGATGGTACGAGTAGCAGGCAGCAGGCAGCAGGCAGTATGAGGAGGAGAGATGGGATTAGACCTCAGCAGACCCCTTAACTTAAGGTACTCTGTCACTGACATTCAACAACAGAAACCCTATAACTTCTTATTTTGTGGTGTCCTTCCATGCCTTCTTATTTTGTGCGGTCACGGTTAAACCACGTCAACATTTTATATTAATTTTTTAATGAGATAATAAGACGAAAAACAATAAAAATATAAAATATTAACGTGGCTTAACCGTGACCGCACAAAATAGGAGGGCATAGAAGGGCACCACAACTAGGAGGGCAGACAATCCTTGTCCATAACATTAATCTCTCTGTATGTGTGTGTGTGCATTCCGTCACAAGTTGCCCTCCATCTGTCATGCAGCTTTAAACACGAGTTATGAATCATGATCACTAGAACTGGATTAGAAAGTTTTGTGGGCTCATTCGACTTCTTTTTTAGTTTAGGGTTGGGTTTGTGTATTGATAATATGTTATCTATCAATATAAAAGATCACTTATTTGTATTAGTGTCCGTAACAGTTTATCGTGTCTACTTCTTTAATTTTCAAAAGCTTTGTAGAACAATCTTGACTAGAGGTGGGCACGGTCCGATTCTTGCCCGATTCTAATCTCAAATCCGAATTGAAAAATATCAACAGTTCAGTTCGGTGCGATTCTGCTTAAATTTATTACTAAAAGCGTACAGTTTAATTGACGACAGTTTTGTTTCAGTTCATGTAGGTTTACGGTTATAACCAAACATTAATTGCGGTCGGCATCAAACTTCCCCAGAACGAGAATACGTTGCTACAAGTCAGTCTTATCTGAAAATCATGGAAAAGGAAACACCATCAAACAAGAATTCAGCCACAAAAATAAAAGAAGGAAAGAAAAATGTAATCTTATCGTCATTTGAAAAATAAATAAATTGATGATTGATTTGATAATATGCTGACTTATTTGACTAATTATTAACGGATTACATGCAAAGTATAACATATATATACATAGTTAGAAGGTTATTTGATAACAAAAAATAGAACAAACAAAAGGAAACTAGAGAGTAAGTGTTTGAGATGCTGGTGGAGCTGAGACATTATAAAGATTCTCCTAGATAGTAGAGAAATAAAATGATGGTATAAGATGGATTGTGGGCCTTAAATTGAGTTTTATTGATTCTAGGCCTAAAATGATGGTATAAGATGGGTTTAAATTAATTGAATATTAAAATAAAAACAAAGAACTAATACAGGTTCGGTTTGGTTCATACAATTTTCACAATGCATGAACCGGGACTGGAACCGATTTTAACAGTTTGGTTCAATTTTGAACCTAAGTTGACGTTTTTCTGTCAACACGGTTTTTTACGGTTTATTTTGTCGTGATTCGATTCGATTTAACGGTTCCACAGTTTTTATGCCAATCCCTATTCTTTACTAATAACTAACCCAAATTATGCTGGTAGAGTTTTGTTACACACTGACCGACTTTTATCCATAAACGTAATTTGAGTAGGACTTTTACTTTTGGTTGCGGTAAAATTGGAGATTATAATACTTGAAGGTTTTGAAGCGTGAGAGCGTATTGATATTTTGTGAATGATATTTACCCTATAAAATTGTAAAATGGTAAATGCATGCAGCTTCATTATGCATTGCCAAAATTAGCAAGCTTCAGATCATCATATCAGATGGCGTCAAAAGCTTATATAAAGCTTATATGTGTGATGTCCTCCAATCTACTGCGTATGTATGTATGTAGATCAGATCAGATGGCGTCAAAAGCTTATATGTATATGTCCTCCAATCTACTGCGTATGTATGTATGTATGTATGTATGTATGTATGTATGTATCAGATATATATTCACATAAACAAAAACATTGGATTTTGTGCAGCTTCATAGCTAGGGCTGATAAGTGATCGATCGATATAGGGCTGATAATGACTAAGAATCTTTTCATAAGGACCAAACGAATTAATCTTTTTATTCTTATATATTTAATTCAAATTGTATTTAGGGATTTTTACGGATGGATCGACTCATAATATGGTTCATAATTTTTAACATGAGATTCTTAATTGAGGACAAAATCGTTAAGAATTAACGATTAAGATTTTTGAACTACGACAAGAGCTAGTCTACTTGAGTATTTTTGCTTCAATATCAATTTCATGCTTTCAGCCTCTGGTAAGTATTGGAAATTTGAAGTAGTTTGAGTAGAAATTTCTTTGTCCCACATTGGTCATTTCCAAAAGATTTTATCACTTTATAAGGCTTTGTCCTTTATATAAAGTGATTGGAGTAATAGGACTGGAGACTAAAATTGCGCTCACCTTTAGGGTTGGGCTTTGGGGTGTACTAATTAATTGATAATTAATATATATAATTAATTATAATTAATATATATTTAATTGTCAAAAGATGAGTCTTGGGCCTTGGGGCTCTAATAATTAAATTAATTAATTATTTTTACCAACAGACTCATCTGAAGTGTGAAAACGCAGAAACAAAAACACCATTTTCAGCAGATGTCTCCCAACAGATGCATCCCTTTCTCATACCTGTTGCGAACATGTATAATCACATTATATATACATCCATCTGCATGGCATTTAGAACACAGAAAAATCATAAATCATCTCCTGCAATCATAAACATCCTTTCTGAGAGAACCACATTAATATTCGCCAGAAGTCAATTTTCCGGTGCTGGAATTTCTGACTTAGATCGTTGAATCCTGGTGAAGCAGACGTCTGTAGAACTACAAGCACTGAGTAGGGACGGAATTTCTGTTTCAAGGACATTGCGGTACGCAAGTCTCGATCTTCAAGTTATTTGTTTTATATTTTTGTTTCTTGATACTCTGTTAATTTTTATATTTGCATTTATTGTTTATTAGCATATCTATATTTAAATCACAGATTGTTGACTTTTATCCAACAGTAAGAAATCTTCTAGTCCAATGAATTGCTATTAAGCTATATCAATTCAAACATAAAAGTGTAAGTCTATCAATCTAAATGGCAATTACAATCCTCTTTTTACTAAATTACTGATTCATGCAGTAAAGCAACGAAAATTTCTTATAACCAAGTTAGAATATATTCTCTTCTTCATACCTCTCTCGTCACGTAAAAAAAAAATACAAGAAGATGAGAATATATTTCGTTCCAAGTTTCTGTAAAATTCTCCCCCCAAAACTGCATGCGTTGTTATTGCACATGAGAGAGGACATGCATCAACTAGTATGCATATTCCTTAAATTTGGCTACAGTTACGGGCATAGTGACAACACATGGTTAGGCTATATTGCTGCGGTGCATATAAATATTCTATGTATCTTTGTAGTAACCGACCTAAGTTTAGCCATATGGGTGACCTAAAATTCTGTTTGTTTGCATCTCATGTTTTGGACTTGTTCTACAGGAGTTGGTGGTTAGTAGGCACCGCCAAAGGTCTCAGTATATACGTAAGTTAGGCAAATTTGGACCAAAAATATGAAGTTTTGGACTTGCCAATGAAAGTCTAATTACGGGAAGAAAAATGTTAGGCAAGATTAAGAAAAACACCCATGAATAATAATGTGAATGCCAATTGACTGCGGCACAATAAATACATATATGGTTGGATTTTGGTGATTTTTGATAGCCATGATCTTTAAGATAAGACATAAAAGACAAAAGGTTAGATACTTGAAATACATTAATTACAAAGTAAATCTTACAAAAACTTAGATCAAAATGTGTATCTCTAAATCCGAATTAATATATAGTTGGTGTTATCTACACTCCTTTTACCTCTCATAGAGTTGATTCGTATAAGCGTCACCTCGAATTAAATTTTAACGATCAAAACCGTCTATTTTGTAAGTCTCGATTCATAGGTCTTACTTACAAAAATCCAATACAATTCGAAACCATTTTCTCATTTAATTTGTCAATTCCTACGTTTTTTTAGAACATGGTGTTCGTTAATTTTCTTTGAACTCAATGAAAAGCCTCCAATATTTCTAGTTTGATTAATATTTTGCAAATATGATCTATAAGATGCAACTTGAAAAATACACGATTTAATCGTTGAAGTCCAATATGGTATGAGCCCATAACAAATCTCCACTTAAAAAAAATGGAGAAGGCTGTGTGTGTATCGACCATGTACGTATGTCTCAATATTATTCATTCAAGTTTGGTAGGCCTACTTCGTATAAAGTTTGAAGTCCAAGCAGTCCTTTCGGAGAATCCAATGTAACATGGCTTGTGCCAATTGCAACCGTAGTTAGTTAGATCCAAAAGTCAAAATGGGCACCCAATAGCACACATCCTTCACAAAGTTAAGCTGTCTAATTACCTGACGAATCTCTAAAAGATTCCTAATTATTAATTATATGTTCGATCTAATTACCTGAAGAAAAGAGATATACTGTTGGTTTAATTACCTGACGAAAGAGATATGGTTAGAGCTCGTTTGGATGTGCTTTTGAAATGACTGAAAGCGCTTTTGGTGAAAATATTTGTAGAACCAATCATTAGTAAAGATGCAAGTAAATCCTGGAAAAGCACTTAAAGTGCTTCCTAGAAGAAGTACATAACTGGTGCTTCTTTCAGAAAGCACTTAAAGTGCTTTTGAAACCCAAACATATTTTTTCTAAAAGCGCTTTCATTCATTTTAAAAGCACATCCAAACGAGCCCTTAATTTCTCTTCTGTAGGAGGGCTTGACCTAATCATAGCACCTAAATTTAATTATACAATTTGGAATAAGAAAATCCTATAGTTAATCATTGCGTGTTGCATAAAATGTGTTCAGGGCAGTGTTTCATGTGTACTTTTCCTTGATTATATTTTAAAGGCCTAATGATTTTTATGTTTGAGAGTTTGGCTGTCTGCACAACTTTTTGAATGCAGAGAGAGATGGTCATCGCCGTAGCAATATGTTATGAGAAATTAATCTTAAGAGAACTCTATTAAAATGAGATTTTTTATGAATTTTTTGTTATTTTTGACATAATATTTTATAGTGTTGGTATAAAAATTAAAGTTAAAATGTAAGGTGTTAGAGAGTTCATGAACAATTTTACTTTTACGAGAGCCTCGTTAGTATTATCCTTTCACTATATGTGATTGTGCGGCCAAGTCACTTGAATGGATATCAAACCAATTATAAGCCGAATCGCATGCCACAGTGACAATACATTTTACAACGGGACTATGCTGAAATTTTTCCTCTACATTTTGGCAAAGACGATGATGATGGCATCATACAACGTTGAGGACAACAACTTGCATACAATGGACTCAGTCATTTAGCATTGTGTTCACACAACTATAAGACGTTATGTATTTATTCTAATCCGACTCTAGCTCAATCTAATTTAATGTGAGTGTTGTCACAGTCATGTAGATTAACCGAAATTTTTCTGCTCAACTTGTAGTACTCGTCTGATATTTTGTAAATTGAGATACCCACATTTATCCCAATTGGCTTGGTGTTGCCTAGTGGCTGCACTGTGTCATGACCTAATGAGGGGTATGAATCAACTAGTTGAAATTGTTGAAGGTTGATAAAACCAAACTAACTACAGTCCTACTATGCTACATTGTGTAGATTACTAGTCCAGAATCCCTTCACTATCACCCGCCGCAATAGCTTTCTTATGACTTGTGATATGGTCCGACATAGACATCCACCACCATCATCACTCTCACTATTGTGCTTTTGGGCACCATGAAAGTCCAAGACAACCCTTCACAAAGGATCAAAGTTCTTCGAGGCTTTCATGTGGCTCTGAATTAAATTACATGGATGGCGTGCCAACAAAAATTCAGACTTACAAGGAGAGATAACTTCTTATGTATATCTAAAGACATTTTGAGAGGCGAATTCACTTTGTGACAAGGTGAGTCAGCTAATATCCAAAACTTAGAAATTCTATATGGAATAATTGAGTACTACATTTTGAAAATATGATATGCATTTGAAAGTTGGCCTCCAACTATTCGACGAATTGTCTCTACAACACTGGGTAGGGGAGTTGCTAGCTTCATGCCTTCTTTGCTATGGGCATCTTTCAATATGCTCACTCGATATTTGTTGGCATCTGTCGGCATGCTTGCTCAAAGATTATTAACATCAGTTGATATGCTCGTTTGAAAGTTGTTAACATCTGTCGACAGACGTGTAACTTG
This sequence comes from Malus fusca, assembly GCA_035220775.1. Taxonomy (NCBI): domain Eukaryota; kingdom Viridiplantae; phylum Streptophyta; class Magnoliopsida; order Rosales; family Rosaceae; genus Malus; species Malus fusca. The sequence continues at coordinate 6,350,838 of CM069067.1, read as the reverse complement.
AAAAATGACCTCAAATTTGCCAAAACTCGATGAAATACCAATTTTCATACTAATCCACCACGGGAAGCATGTCTAAACCAACTTACAAAAGCAGGCCACTTTTTTGTACTTGTGCATAATATAACGATTACGGTACGAAAACTTGTAATCAATTAAGTATATATAAAGTTTATTTAAACAATCGACACATCTACATCGATCAATTTTAAACCTAATTTTATAGTTGTACAAGGATAATATATGAATTTGATGATTAGCCTCAACAACAACTGAGAACTCAGTTGATGATGTTTAGTGGTATCCAACCTTGTCAACAAATTCGGAAGCTGATTCCCAGCTTAGTGTCAATAATGCATCTTTAAGCAAAGCTTTAAGTTTGTTTTTAAGTAGCTTAATTCTGTATAGAAAACAGAGAATGCATGTGCCAATTATGAAACGATGACGTACCTTACTGAATGGCTCCACACACTAAAATTATATAAAATTATCTCCACAAATTCAAGGTTGGTGAGATACCCTATAAATTATAATATAAAGTATATATGAGCACTTATGTGAAATTTTACGAATCATGCGATGGGTTATAAAATGAAAATAAGTCCGTTTATCAATATTTAGTCCACTCTTCAACAACGTCATATAATTTATAAAGGGGTGTGATATCCACATACCCCTTATTACTTTTTACACACCCTTTTAATTTTCGGCCGTCGGATCGGATTAATTAAATAAGATCAAAGGGCAAAAATCAACAAGGCGTGTGTGAGAAGTAAAAAGGGGTGTGTGGATAGCACACCCCTTTATAAAATATAGTTTAAATGATTGGTCTCTCTAGCAAATACACTGAGTAAGATTCTCTCTCCTTCCAAATTCCCTCCTCTCGGTTCCCCTCCTCTCTCACTTTCTTTTTTTTTTCTTCCCTCTCTATAAAAAAAAGTTAACATAAGACGTTGATGTAATTTAATTATGACCATTCAAATAAAAAGTCTCAGTAATATTAGAAACTGAACATTCCTCATATAAATCGCATATTATTCTATTATCTCTATGGCCAATGAATGTGAATCTTATAATGGTGTAATTTGATTAAAATGGTCTTTAATCATTATAGTTTGACATTCTCTAAAGCAACATTTTTTTCTTTTATACACGCATAAGTCAGGCTGCTCTATTCAAGTTTACGTTCAAGATTAACAACAATTTGAATAGAGTTGTTTGGCAAATATTCCAAAAACATGTTAATCACACTCATTAATGTGAAAGTTCCATTAGCTTGATAGTTATGCCAAAGTTTCTTCGCAACACCAAAAAAGTCTAAAATATTAGTTTGGCTCGTACTCTGCGATCAATGAATTAACGGTCAAAAATCTCAACATATATTAAACCATTTGACTCACATGTGTATGACAAAAGAGTCAAAGGATTTAGGTTTGGGTTGGGTTTCGGTTTCAATATTTGAAATTTTTCTCAGAAACCAAACACTGCTAAAGCCTAAAGCTAACTGAAAATCACTGTCATTGTTACAGCTTTCCGATCCCGATTCTCGAGAATACCAAGTATAAACCTCCATTTTCTGATCACAATTTTGGGTCTGCGGACCACTTAACTGATAAAAGTCCAACACCAAACTCATCTCTTCCCAACACTTTCTGCATCAAATCCTTACACCTCTGTCTCTCAGGTTGCCTGGCGTCAGCCAGCACCTCTCACCTCACTTCACCACCACAGTAACAAAGTTTAAGACTTTATTTAAGGTAATGCTATTCACACTCTATTTTACTCTTCACACATTTTTATTAAATTTTATTTAATGATTTTCTTCAACTCATTAGATTTTAATAATTTAGTGTAGAATATCGCTCGAATTTAAGATACAATTTTTATGAAAACAGTGCAAATCTCCGAGAAAGAGTAAAAAGAAAAGAAGAAAGTAAAAAAAAAAGGACTTAAACAGAAACCGAAAACCTCGTCTGCTTCCCACGAGAGGGATTTTCCATAAACGAAAAGCTCCCGACCCCAAGACTCAATTTTTTTTCCCTTTCTTTCATGTCATATCATGCATCTCTTGCAATTGGCAGCTAGTAGAGAGAGAAAGTGAGAGGAGAGAGAGAGAGAGGGCTTTAAGCCTTTAACCCCTTCTCACTCTTCTCGGCTGAACTCCACCCCACGACAGCCAGCTCATATTTCGTTCATTCATATTTCATTCAACCCCATTACCAACAAACCTCTCACCCTATCTCTCTCATCTCACCCACACTTTCTCTCTCTATCAAACTCTTAGCGCTTCCATTTTTTTCCTCATTATTTTTATCTTTCTACCTACAAAAAGACTACAACTTTCAACGTTTTCCTCCACCAGATCTCTCGGAATAAATCCATGGAGATGCGTGCCCCTTAGAAACCCTTTTAATTACCGCACTCGCTTCTCCGTTCCTCCCTCCCTCCCTCTCTTTCTTTGTGGTTTTCTGGGCTTATTTTTCTCGAGTTTTACCTCTTGGTCCCAATACAGCCCAGAAAACCCATGTTATTTTCTTTGATTTTCTTCCGTTTTCTCTGACTCTTCCTTCGATTTAACCTTCTGGGATTTCTGGGTTTCTATCAAGACTTCACCTTTTTAGAGAGAATCGAGAAAATGGCGAATGGGGTAGAGAGAGAAAGTGGGTTGGTGCTGTTTAGCGACGATGAGCTGAGAGAGATGAGCGGGGTGAATAGAGGGTCGGACCATATAGAGGTCACGTGCGGCTGCACCAGCCACAGATACGGTGATGCAGTCGGGAGGCTTAGGGTTTTCGTCAATGGTGACCTCGAAATCACCTGCGAGTGCACCCCTGGCTGTCAGGAAGGTCTTTCTCTCTGCCGTTTTGATCTCTCTCACTTTGTTGCTTTTTGGGAAAAAGGGTTTTTATTTTTAATGCATGTTGTATGCGTTTTGAGCTTCTTTTAGTTCATCGTGGACTGGGTTTTGACGTTGATGGCTGCAGTCTGTCTGCCCCTTTCCGGTCTGCCTAATCTGTTGGGTTTGTATTTGATGACGACGAGCATTTGCTTTTGCTTTTGCTTTGCAAGCTGTTCACTGTATTTTTGCTGGGTATACAGTTGAGGTGTATGTTGTTTTGTCTCACTGAATGCCTTCTCCTTGCTGGGTATACAGTAGCTATATGTTTGCCTACTCTTCATATGGTGGAGTCCAGATGGTTTCTGGCTTGTTTGTGGAGTCAAGAGCTTTTCTTTAAGTTGGTGTATTGACAATGAAACCTACATTGCCAGTTTCGTGGCGATCACAACTTCGTAATTAGATTGGTTTTCGAGGTTTTGCTTTCGAATATGTCCTGAGTTCTGTTCTTTCTCTTCTACAGAGTAAGATGTTGTAAAGTTGCATAGCTTGGTTTAGTCATTGTAGGGTTTTGCATATCTTTCTTTCGTCTTTCATGTGTTTATGTGGTTGATGGAATTGCTTTTTCATCCTTGGATTACGGGCATTGATAATCCCATGTGTTATTTCATGGGCAACCAAGCTTATAACTTTTCAAGCTTGGCTATGTTATTTGATGTCTCTATGAGCATCTGGTTTTGTTTCTACAGTGCTATTATCAATAAGCACTGAGTATATGGCATGGAGATTTTAAGATTACCTCTTTTCTGACAACCGAGGATCCGAAAGTAGTGCATCTTCTTTCACTTAGTTGCAGATATTGGGTGTGCCATATCTCATTTTTCCATAATATAGTTCATGAGAGAATTCCACAAGATTGCTTCCTGAATCTGAATTTGGCACACACCCGAAACATTAGAGCATCTCATAACAAGACTCTTATGTCCTTATGTACATTGAATTGCCAGTATCTTTTTCTCATATAAAACAACTTAGTCCATCAAGGACAGTTGTTCTGTCTGTAGAGCAAATTGCTGCCTTTAAAGACATAGTCTTGACCAATAATGGAGGCCACCTGCTTACAACCTTTGTGTACTGTCAGCCCTTTTTGTGGTTCTAACAAGTTAGAAGTGCAAACATCAGTATTTATTTATGTAGTTCGTTTAATCTGTTGATAGTGTCCAGAAAAAATGGTAGAAGTTGGTATGCATGCGATTTAAGTATTGTTTAACTACTTTAATGGTCATGACGAAAGCTCAGATTGAGGTTTCGTGCTTATAACCATCTTATTTATTTTCCCTTTGTATTTCAATCACTAGGAAAACTGACTCCTGCCGCATTTGAGAAACATTCTGGAAGAGAGACTGCTAGAAAATGGAAAAATAATGTTTGGATAATTGATAATGGAAAGAAGGTTCCGCTGTGTAAAACAGTGCTGCTCAAGTACCATAATGAGGCATCAAAAAGTGCTAATGGTTCCCACAGGTCCAACAATGGACGTGTTTGTCACCACGATGAGTTTGTTTCCTGTACTAGATGCAACAAGGAGCGCAGGTTTCGCCTCCGGACAAAAGAGGAGTGTCGGGTTCACCATGACGCTTTGGCTGATGCGAATTGGAAATGTGCTGATCTGCCGTATGACAAGTATGTTCCTCTCTTACACTGAACAAATACTTTTACTCGGTATTGATCAAGTTGTTTTCTCTTTTATACTAGAGGCCATGAACCATTCATGAACCATGCACTAATTCTAGTTTTATCTCACAGATGTGAAATATATGAATAACCTATTTGTTCCATCCTTATGCTAATGGATTTATAGTTTAGTATGGTTTTTAATATGCTGTGCTATCAACAGATTTGTGAACAATTGAATGTTGTAGCTTCTATTGTGATTGCCTATTTTTATGTTTATGTATACTGTTCATCCAGCTTCATGGATTTAGTTAGGAATGAGCCGGACTAGCTGTTTAAAGATGGATTGCAGCATCGTTTCTGGAAAATTGACTCTAGTTATTACTCTCTAGGGTAGAGTAGATGATGTTTGTGCTTATAGACACATCTACTAATGGTAGTTTGTTGCCATTCATCTCAAGGATAAGAAATAGGCATTTAAGAAAGCACTAGGAAGCAGATAGGGACTTTTCGATTGGGGGAGTAAAATGTAAATAACGATGTTATTCCATTACATACACCAGTAGGCATTTTAGCTTAAGACGGTAGGTTGTAAACCAGCGCGCACACCCAGTTGCAAAACACTGTTGATATGTTGTCGTTAACGTATATGTTTAAAGGTTCAGTAATCATAATGTGAACGGTTGTTTCTGTACTTCAGGATAACTTGTGATGATGAAGAAGAACGAGCAAGTCGAAGGGTATACAGAGGCTGCACCCGTTCTCCGACATGCCAAGGCTGTACTTCTTGTGTGTGCTTTGGGTGCGAAATCTGTCGTTTCTCGGATTGCGGCTGCCAGACTTGCACCGACTTCACAAGGAATGCTAAAACTTGAATTACCAGTTGCAGTCCTGATATTCTCTTTTGATCATATGGGTTACTTGTACCCTTATCGCCGCGTTGGAAGCACCTCCACCAGCCCCACATTGGAAAACCTTCAAGGGGTATAAAAAAAAAAGCATTAAAAAGCAACTTCCAATGACTGTTTCCCAAGTTGAATGTCTCTTGTTCTCTTGACTGATTAGAACCTTCTAATTTGATAATTTATTCTCATCATTAATATTTTGTTACTTGGTGATATTTCTGTTATATTTTCTTTAAATTATTTAAGATTCCTTGAATTTATGTTTACTTTGATTGATATGCCCCTTTTTAAGGAGAGATTTCAGTACGGGCTTTACTATCACTTGAACCTATCCGCCCAAGACACACAAAGAGATCCTTGCATTCAAGTACTGTACGTGTTTGTAAAGTACTCTTACCGACTAACAAGAGTATAAATTTGGTGAAGTTTACTGCTATGTGTCGTCTCTTGTTCAATAATGCATTGTCATGTGCAAGTTTTTCTTCACATGACCATGTGTTATTGGATTGAGACACTCTCTGACGGTGAACTCGTTCCATTGCTCTTATAAATTTGGGGCTTGAAAATCTGCTTCCACTCCACAACAAAATGAGTACGCTAAACTAAACCAATTGTCAATGTTAAAAATTAACTGCAACCAAGGCGGATGTGGCATTTTAAATGGAGAACATGTTCACCATCTGTTCTTCCATATACTGGACTAGCAAATACAAAAACGATAAAAACCGAATACAAAAAACCAAGCAATTTCAAACGATGGCTCTTCCCAAAGCCTATTTGTAAATTCAGTGTGCTTGGTGCAGCAGAGCATGCCATAACTTTCACCTCGATTGCTGCCTACCTCTTCCCCTTCCAAAATGACGACCCCCTCGATGGGAGGGTCTCCTTCCACGATTAGAAGATGCGCCCCGACTAAATTGCTGGCTGTCCAAGTTGCCTGCACTTGCAACAGGTAGTGGCATATTATGGTTCTGTTCAGCAGGTAATCCATTTGACGGCATTCCTTGTTCTGCATTGAACATCGGGTGAGTAGGTTGGCCCTGTAATCCCATCCCGAATGCGTTTTGGTTGAAACCAAGTTGACCCACCAGCCCCTGTGGATACATAGGTCCTGCAAAGGCATTGAATTGTTGGCCTGGAATGGGTTGGCCCTGTAAACCGATCCCAAATGCTGCCTGATTGAAGCCGTGTTGACCCTCCATCCCTTGTGAATATGCAGGTCCTGTAAAGGCGTTCAACTGTTGACCTGGTAGGACAGCACCAGACTGCTGATAGAACGGCATTCTGTTTGGAATAGACATTTGATACGGATATTGAGGATTATACTGTGGAAGACATGGCAAACTATTATTTAGAAATCCGTTATGGAAGGATGTATTTTGTGGTTGAAACAGCGTTCCATTTGTCCACAGTCCATTTGAAGTTGCGTTGATACCAGCAGGCAGTGCAGGAGCTGGAAATGGTGGAACTAATCCAGTCCCACTAGCCAATCCTTGTGATACTGCAGAAGAAGATGGTGCACCTGGAGAGAAATGAAAATGGTGTTGATTGGGAGGCTGCTGACCTGCATCCGTTGGTGCTTGCTGGGGTGAAGGTTGACCACTATTCCAAGGTCCCGGCTTATTTTTACCCTTCTTTCTGTCGTATTTCTTGTTGCCAGCATTTTGGTCACTCATTCCCCTCTTTGACATTTTTTGCATCCTCCTGTATTCAGCCTCTTTCTCATCATCTGAAAATTCTGCCTCATCAGATATCTCTTCATCATTTGCACCAGATGCATCATAACCCTTTTTGTAAACATCCTTGTTATTCAGCACATGATCTGCAAACTCCGGAACAAAAGAGATCAAAGTGCCCGCTTGTATTCCACTAGGGATTTCACTTTCTGAATTGTATCGCACCACATAATAAGGCTGTATCACAGGTCCAAAGATTTCATCTATCAACCCCAACGGAGATCTGCTTTCGGTTATCCACAAAATTGAACCCTCGTTTAGAGGGTTGTGCTTCTTGACCCCTTCTACAATGACTTGGGTACCAAGAACCTGTAAAAATTCAAATTGTCATCAAACTGATGTAATTGCAGGCATCAATACCACAAATCACAATATGCACCTTCTGGAGTGTCACCTAGATTCTAAATTTTCAATGACACCAGAGCTTGATGAAGTTCAAGTTCCGATATAGGCTTACTTGCACAATCAAGATAAAAAAAATAGGCTTCACATCATTATGAACTTACTGATAAGACAACTCCCACAGGTTGCGTCTGATGATGTGGTTGCAAGGTCACCTCCACTGGAGGAATTGGGGGAAGCACCTGCAAAATTCAAAACAATCCTGTCAAGCTATTTTGAAGCAGTAATATATACTCCAGAAAGCTAATTTTACTAAAGGTTTTGCAAGCATTGCATGTTTTAAGATATCAAAGAATCGAGAAAATGGCAAACAGAAATATAGAAAGCTAATTCCACCGAGGATTTGCAAGTAATGCAACTTCAGAAAAAGTTGATTTTTTGTCATGCGTTATTAATTCCAGAGCAACCAAACAAGCTACTTAATTCACTAAAGGGTATTCTATATATCAGACCAAAATACCGAAAATCCAGAATACGACTTTCTTGAGATGATCCTAAGTACCCTTTCTTTTCCCCGATCCCAAACCAAAGTCGGAAAAGCCTCCACCATAATAGTTGAGGTTGGCTATCTTCTTATCTGCACTAAAACGAAATAAACCTGTACTCCTCACCTAAGCATATCAGTAACGACCTAACAAAACCGAATAGGGACTCTATGTCTACCTCTCACCAATTGTTCATAGCAGCTTATCAATTGAAATATGCACAAATCCATTAATTTCTCCAAAGTAAGAGAGAATCGAACAATTCTTTTTTTTTTTTTTTTTTACCTCAAGCTCATTCTTGGACCTAATGGGTCCTTTCGGATCTCCAAGATCATCCTCATCGCCGTCTCCCTCATCAAAAGTTTCAGCATCGGTCCAAGCAACCAATTCATCATCAACAATTTCATTATCTTTATCGAATGTCGTATCTTCCTTCTCCCCTCCATCAGCATCCCTTATCTCACCTTCTTCCATTTCACCACCCTCGTCGCTCTCCTCCACCTCCACATTCATTTTCCCTTTCCTGTTTTCCTTTTCATCATCATCACTGCTGTCATCATCACTAGAGCTACCACTCTCAGACGACGGTGATGATGACTCCGAACTCTCACTCTCAGACTCCGAGCTTTCACTCTCGGAATCACTATTCCCTGCTCCACTCTTCCCACCATTCCCACTCACCATTTCACTCCCCACCCCATTTTCGCCTTCCAACTTCGACTCTGAAACCTCACTCTCATTCTCATTACTCACCGGTTCCATTTCCACGATATCACGCGTCACCGTTTCACTCTTCACACCATTCCGACCATCAAGAACCGAACTTTCTTCACACCCTCCAAGCAAATTAACCTTTCCCAACTCTTCCGCAATCGAACAACCAGAATTCTCCAACAGTTGACCCTCCAACTTCACCACACAACCAGACCCACAATCAATCGGCACAGACCCACCACCCGCCGGCTCACCTCCAATATACTCTGCTTCAACCGCCTCAGCCTTAACCAGCCCTGTTTCCGCCATATCGAAATTCGGAATATTCTTGAACCAATCCTCTATGGAATCAAAATCCAAGAACGAATCTGCAACCGACAAGTCTCGGGGATCAACGGGGTCGGGCGGGTCCTTTGAATTCTTGGGCTTTGAAGCTCGTTCGAGGTCTTCGAGTGTTAGCTGAGGGATGAGCCCTACCATCTGTGAGCGTACGAAAGAAGGAATTGGGTGGGGAAAATAGACGAGTAAAAATCCATGGGAACTGAAAAGCAGAGCGAATTTATAGATTTTGGGGTTTTGGGTTGGAAACGGTCAGGTGCGCTTAAACCCTAGCTAGGGTTTTGAACATTTTTCAGACGAGAATACAGAGATAGCCGAGTGTTCGGTAAATTAGTTATATAAACAAAAAACAAATTTTTTGAAGGAGCTCATACGACAACGTTTCATGAGTTTCGTCAAAAACCAAAGTCCTAGATTAAAATATGGGTTAAAGAATGAGAGCTTTATCTGAAGACACAAAAACATAACTTATATTTCATCCAATTTCACTAGTTTTGAGTTACTTTATGTAGAGACAAAAGCTTAAGCCCGGACAAACCAAATCCAAAAACGAACAAACTAGAATTTTGTAATTTCAATACACTCTCCTCACATACCTGTTACTTAACAAAGTCTATTTAGTATAAACGTCAACAAATTTACACCCCTTACCATTAGCCAATCCTTTTTCGACCATTGTTGCAAGAGCACTTTCAAAACTATATATAGAATCAGTTTGTATTATTTATCAGTAAAATCAATTTAATTATTTGTAGAATCAGTTTTGTGTACTTTATTAGTATAATTAGTTTGCACTACCAAAAGCAAGCATCCACCGAAGCAATTTTCTTTCTTTTTATTGGCAACAGAGCATAAATCCGAAAGAAAATGAAAGATTACATACATAAGAACATCACAAAATCACGAGACCTTAGCTACATCTGCAACTAACAACCAGCAACAAAGAGGAGCTTGCTACAAAAGATTGAACTCAAATTGTATGATAACCCAAATGAGCCAAATCTTAGTGAGAAAATTCCTTTCATGATAAATATGTCAAATTTCACAAGGCTAACTTTAGTGCATAAGAGCACGACAATTCAATACTAAACTTCTCATAGGACAGTGATCCAATTTGCATTTAAAATCAATTATAGTGAAAATGTAGAATCAATTTTCTTCATATCCATTTGATTCCATCCACAACTTGCATCATCAATTTTCTTCATAAGGCGTCATTTTATCTAAAGCATCCACCGAAAACCAACTTTTTAGATCAAATTTAAACCATGTGTTGTGTCACCAATAGGAAATAAACATGTTAATTAACACTTAAATAATAATTTCATCATCCACAAACATGTCATATGATTTACATAATACAATTTAAAATAGATGGTCTTCCTTGCATTACTCTTTCCAAATTCATGCTTGTATATTCCAAGAAATAATCTTGCATCATTGATTCCAAAAGACTTCTCCACACACCCCATATAAATTAGTGTGATGACAATCTTAAACACCCATTTTCATTTTGAGATGCCTTATTTAAAATGTACCGAACGAATCTATTGCCGATGTTTTTGTCCAATAATGCATTATTATGTGCAAGTTTTATCAATATGACAATGCATTATTAAACCGGAATGCCTATACCTCTGCAACTGTTTTATGGAGTCTCAAGACACTTACCCACTATCAAAAGTCAAAAGATTAGTATACATTTTCCTTTACTTATATATTTGGATAAATTTTTCAGTGTGCTCGGAACACGGTTTATTATACCAAATGTCATAATACAAATGATTGGAAATTTTTTTTGTCAAGTATCCAACGACTTATAATATGATAATTAGTGTGCTGGGTCGTGTTCACGGCACACCAAAAAATATCTTGCATAGTATTTATTGCATACAGAAGGAGCCAGATTACGCTGAAAATGAGGGGCCATGTGAGTGAGTAGCACAAGGTTTATGGTTTTACTTTCACCCCTCAACCTAACACCAAACTTTGCCTTCATTTCATCTGACCGAATTTGAATGTCGACTTCCAAGTTCCAACTGGCCTCTGCCTTCACCTCTCTATCTCTACTTAAATTCCCCACCATGAACTCAACCACCCGCAAACCAAATATAAATACACCGATGCAATAAAACATAAAAAGAAAAATATTAACCAAATAAAGATTTGCTTATAGGTATCGCATTGGGTTAATTCTCGCAAGGATAGTCATTAGGCTGAGTTAGAGTCCGACGCATTGCACTATGCGTAAGTAAACTGTCTCTAAAACAAGAAGTTTAAGCGGCATTTGGTATGCTGGATTGAACTTGCGAGAACTGCACTGAGAAACGTGGATAACACAAAATAAAAGATATGAAAAGCAACCATAACAAGCAAGAGTACGAATTACCCTTTTTGCTAGAAGAAACATGAAAAATAGCCAACAATCTATCGGTAAGATCGAAGAATAGCTCCACAGAAAGTACATATGATTGCTTTCCAAGATTTCCAATAAAACGGGACGTAGCAGAATCTTGTAGCGGTCTTCATGTCCGCCACGCTCGCTCCTCCGCCGCACCGCGAGCATATTCCCGCCGCCGGCTTGCTCCCCTGCACTTGCCTCTTCTGATCCACCAGAAAACAAAACACCACCATCCTCTTTCAGTTTCGGTTTTGGTTTCGGGTTTTAACCAACTTCTGAGGAGAGAAAAAAAAATGTGAGATGTTCGCTTTGCCGCTGAAAATTAAGAAATGAAAATTTGCTTATATATGCATCAGACAAGTTATACATCGAGCAAGTTTTGTTGGCATTGCGTCGCTTTTGACCGTTGGATGAGTGGGGGATGATGGATCGTTCGGTTTTGGGGGAATAGAGTAGTTCGGGGTTTAAACGTTACGGATCAAGCAACAAGGACACTATATTTTTGCCAGCTGGCTGGGAGTGATGGGAGATGAGATCTTGGCCGTACATGTGGTGGCTTGACGATGATCTGGTGATTAATATGGGGTCTGACGGTGAATATGTGGGTGGCAGTTAGTAGGTCTTTCGGTTGGCCGAGTTAAATGTTCAAATCCAACGGCCATCCGTCTTCCAAGTGGGAAAAAAATGGAGTTAACTTTTGTTTGGCTGCTGAGAAAATTGGAAAGGAAAATTGACTTTACACATGAGGCGGTTGGAAACATTATTAATGTGTCTAATGATCCATCCTTTCAATTAAATGACTTATTAGGTCAAATGTAGCAACTCACAACTAAAAAATGATGTCCATTTTAATTTTATGGTGTCATCAAATTGCATTTATAACTTTAGTTATAAAATCAATTTAACCAAGTGAGAAATATGGTGATAGAAGAACACATTTTACACTCATGTGGAAAATTGCTATTGCACTCAATTTTCTTGTTATCATTGACGTTTCAGTCGAGTGATTTTTCTTTTCTTTTTGTGAGTTGAGGATTTTATGTTCGATTTTGATGAATGAATTATAATTGACTTATTAAGTTGGTAAACTAACATATGTATATACATTATCTTATGTTCAATCTTCAAGAGATTGAAGATATGCAAATGGAGGAAGCACACCAAGTGTATTTTTAAATTTACCAACATTTTTACCGAAAATTAGTTCCTAAAATATTTACAACGAAAAGTACTTTCAGCTATTTTAAAAACAATCCCGACATGCTCAATCCATGGACGAATAGAGTTTCCAAACGGCTATATATTTTAAAAAGTTCGTTTTCGCCGGTCGTCCCCATTTTTTCATGAAGCTCGTCTTCAAACGCCATTGCAGCTCTCTCACCTCCTTCAATCTTCAAAACACCAAAACCCCATCACCCAAACAATCCAAAATCCTCCAACTCTGCAAGTTGGGCTTACTCTCCGATGCGATTAGGGTCCTCAACTCCATTGATTCCGGCGAAATCACCCTCAAACCGATCCTTTACGCTTCGCTTTTACAGACTTGCACCAAAGCTGTTTCATTCAACCATGGCCTCCAAGTACATGCCCATGTCGTTAAGTCCGGCCTTGAAACCGATCGGTTCGTTGGGAACAGCTTGCTTGCTCTGTATTTCAAGTTGGTTCCGAATATGTCCCAGACTCGGAGAGTGTTTGATGGTCTTTTTGTTAAGGATGTGATTTCTTGGACGTCGATGATCACCGGGTACGTTCGGGCTGGAAAGCCCGGAAATTCGATTGAAATGTTTTGGGAGATGTTGAAATTTGGGATTGAGCCAAATGCCTTCACTTTGTCTGCTGTGGTTAAAGCTTGTTCGGAGATTGGGGACTTGAGGCTTGGCCTGTGTTTTCATGGAGTTGTTTTCCGGCGTGGGTTCGATTCGAATGATGTGATTGTTAGTGCTTTGATTTACATGTACGGGAGGAATTGTAGGTCAGAAGATGCACGCCGGCTGTTTGATGAAATGTCTGAACCAGGTCCTATATGCTGGACATCAGTTATTTCTGCCTTCACGAGAAGCGATTTGTTTGAGGAAGCATTGGGGTTCTTTTATTTGATGCAGAGAAATCATGGGTTGTCGCCGGATGGTTTTACGTTTGGGACGGTATTGACTGCTTGTGGCAACTTGGGGAGGCTGAGGCAAGGTAGAGAAGTGCATGCTAAGGTCATTACATATGGACTTTATGGGAATGTGGTTGTTGAGAGTAGCTTGGTTGACATGTATGGAAAATGCGGGTCAGTAGAGAATGCCCGGCGAGTTTTTGATAGGATGTCAAAGAAGAACTCAGTTTCTTGGTCTGCATTACTAGGGGTGTACTGTCAAGCTGGAGACTTTGAATCTGTCGTTAAGCATTTCAGGGAAATGGAAGAGGCCGACCTCTACAGTTTTGGAACTGTCCTTCGTGCATGCGCAGGTTTGGCAGCTGTACAACACGGGAAAGAGGTTCACTGCCAGTATGTGAGAAGGTGTGGTTGGAGAGATGTTATTGTAGAATCAGCTTTAGTTAATCTTTACTCAAAGTGTGGCAACATAGATTTTGCCCGTGGAGTTTTCGTGAAGATGCCAGTTAGGAATTTGATAACATGGAACTCCATGATTTGTGGGTTTGCTCAGAATGGGGGAGGTGAAGAAGCTCTTAAAATATTTGATGAGATGATTAACGAGGGGATTAAGCCCGATTATATCAGCTTCATAGGGGTTCTTTTTGCTTGTAGTCATGCAGGTTTGGTTGACCAAGGACGAAGCAACTTTATTGCGATGACAAAAGAGTACGGGATTAAACCTGGCATTGAACATTATTGTTGTATGGTTGATCTCCTAGGCCGTGCGGGGCTACTGGAAGAAGCTGAGAATTTGATAGAGAATGCAGATTGCAGGAACGATTCGTCTCTTTGGGCAGTTCTTCTAGGTGCTAGCACAACCTGTTCGAACCTTGCTACTGCAGAGCGCATAGCGAAGAAAATGATAGAGCTAGAACCGGACTACCATCTGAGTTACGTTCTTCTAGCTAATGTGTATAGAACAGTAGGCCGATGGAATGATGCCTCGGAGATTGGGAGGATAATGCAACAGAGAGGGGTTAAAAAGATGCCGGCTAAGAGCTGGATTGAATCCAACAGTCAATTAGGTTCTAATCTTGGTGTCGGAGACGTGGAAATTCGTAGTAGAATCAGATTTCCTGTTGTTTAGGGGTATTATCTGAAAGTCAATACATGTTCATCCTCGCATTCCATGAAATTTGAATGGTTCCATTTTTGCCCTACTATATCGGAAAAGAAAATTGCGCTTAGTGTTGGAGTATTATTGAGATTTAATTCAATAAAATTGGGAAATACAGTACATGTTCCGCCGAACCTGGTACATTTAAACGATACAGTATTAGATGCACGAATAAATGTGTTTCTGTACAGTGTGACACCACATGGAGTTTATCACATCAAAATAATTACAAATCCTCTAGCTCTGAAGTTGCCTCAGCAGACTCGTCTTTAGTTTCGGAACCCGTCTGATGGTCTGAGTAGAACGCGTATCTCATCTCTTGGCTAACCAATTTGGCAAGGTCATGCCTGTTGGCATCTGTATAGGCATCAAGAACGGCTTTGTACAAGGAATGATTTGGCTCTGTCTCTTCATATTTCAGCTGGCTGTATATTCGCTTCACACCTTCAAGCATACCAGCTTTTCCATAGCAACGTACTAGGTTAATATACGTTACAACGTCTGATTCCAAGTTTTCATCTTGCATTCTCATGAACATGTTCAGAGCCTTGTCGATCTCCCCAGCCGCCCCATAAGCATGTATTGCAACATTACAGAGAAAAGAATCAAGCTTTACATCAGCTTTTGTGAATTTTTCACAGGACTCGAGCGCCAAAGCATGCATACCCACCATAGAGAAGACAGAGGTGATGATAGCTTGCCTAGAGTAAGGTTTCCCTTCATGGTAGGATGACTGTAACTGCGTTACTGCTTCAATGGAAACACCTTTTTTCAATATCGTGAATAATATTTTAAAAGTCCCGATGTCTGGCAAGAGTTTCCGAGTTACCATCTCATGCAATAATTCACCACATTCCCGTAGCTGCCCGTTAATGGCATAACATGACATTACCTTGTTAAATGAACCGCAGTCCCTCACTAGACCTGACAGTTTCATTTCCTCTGCTATATCAATGGCTTCATCAAGCATGCCCACACTCTTGTAAAGATATATCATGGTCGCATATGTTATCTCATTTGCCCAACCCTTGGCTCTCAGTTTTTCAAAAATCAATTCGGCTTCAGTCACCATCCCACGATCTGCATAGAGATCGATCATGCTGTTAGATGCAACAATATCTAGGGCACCCTCTAGATCTTTCAACTTCTCATAGAGTACTTTCGCTCCATCAAGGGAGTCCACCTTCCCATATGCCTTTATGAGGGAAGTAAGAACTATTTGATTTGCAGAAATCCCAGATTCTTCCATGTGCCGAAAATACTTTAATGCTTCCTCAACTCTGCCAGTTTCTACAAATCCGTTGATCAAAGAACCATATACAAATTCATTTGGTTTGACCCCCGAATTTACCAAGTCTTGGTACACATCAACTGCATCAGAAAGCTGGCCAAGGCGAGCGCAGCATGCAATAAGAGCAGAGAAGGCTAGAGAGTGCGGCTTAAAACCCATTTCCCGCATTTCAGTTAAAACATCCCTTGCCTGGTCCACTAAATCACCTCCTGAGAACATCTGAATGAGAGAATTATATGTGCAGTTATCGGGCCAAGTCCCATGATTTCTCATGCCTTTGAAGAGAGAAAATGCTTTATCATAAAGCTTTGCCTTGCCATAAGCTTTGATCATGACGTTATACTCCACAACATCCTTCTTCTGTCTTACCAAGTCTTTCTTCCTATAGAATACCGCCTCAGCTTCAGTCCAAAATCTCTTTTCAGCATATGCATCTATAATTGCTGCACATGTCCTTGATGACAGCTCACCATTCAACTGACATTTCTCGTAAAACAACTTTGCCCGAACAAGCTGTCCTTCGTTAATATACATCTTGATGACACCAGGAACAGAATGCTCATCGACACGCACACCAGATTTCTCCATATCCTGAATCACATTCTCCACTTCTCGGACCATGTTTCTCTCACATAACACATGAAGAATAGTCCTGTGAGATACGATATCTGGGGAAAGACCCACCTGTCTGATCTTTGTATAACAGTTCAGAGCAGCATCAATGTTCCCCACATCAGCATACAGAGATAGAAAAATGTTATAAGTTCTTGTGTCAGGAGAAATTCCACGTTCTTCCATCTTACTAAGCAAAGTTTCCGCTTCCGACAAATGACCATGACTTCCACAAGTAAAGATCATAGTGTTGAAAGTTATAACATCCATTGGCACCCCAGACTTCATCATTTCTCCAAACACATTAGCAGCATCATCAAGACGCCCTGCCTTCCCATACAAATCAATCAAAGCATTATATGTAGATGCCTGTCGTGGTTTTCGATCAGAATTCTGTGTATCCAATGAGGTCGTAATCTTTGACGTGGGAATTCTCCCACCTGTCTTGAAAAGTTCAGTGGACAAGAAATGCTTAAAACTAATAGGCTCTGAGTCAGAACGATTTACAGAGTCACCCATAGAATCCAAATCGAGCTCATCGAGCTCAATCTTCCCAGTGCACCAATCTTTATAAAACTTGTCTGCCCTATCAAACTCTCCTGCATCCTTCAATGCCCGAACAACTGTATTCATGGTAACATCATCCGGAAACATTCCCCTCAGTTTCATGTGCTTAATCCACAAAAGTGCTTCCTTCACAAGGCCTGCTTTCCCATACACATCAACGAGCATTGCATATGTGTTGTTCGTTGGCAGAACACCCCTTTTCGCCATTTCAATCCAACAAAGCCTCAATTCATCCCACTTCTGAGCCCTACCCAGTTTCCGAAGCACCACATTATAATGTATTACATTGGGAACATACTCTTTCTGTGACTTGAACCACTCGAAAACGCGCAAAACCCTCTCCCAGCTCCTTTGTTCCTTGAGAATAACAGTCTGTTCTTTCGGATTCAAATTTTCACCTAACGAATTAAGTGTCTTTTCAACATCTTTTTGGGACTCTAGAGACCGCAAAATCGAAGGCAACACGCCTCCATACCCCTTCTTCTTACCATTAATAGAAGAAACTTTCGTGGGAAAAACCAACGATTTAGAATGACACTGAAGCTTAAACCCTACCAAAACCCTAGAACCTCTCAAATTCTGCTTCTGAGCTCGTGAATTCCCAATGTTTTCGACATTCGGAGATTTGGGTAAGTTAAATTTTAGAAAATTCCTAGCTCCGAAAAGACATTGATGATGATGGAGGTTGCGAAGCTTACTTGGTGAAAAAGTGCGGCTGTGAATTGAGCTCTGGAAACTTTCTTGGCCTAATTCCATGGAGCTATAACTCTGGCTGTGGAGCATCATTGCCTGCTTTCTACTCTGACTCGTCGGCGGTGGGGGCTCGCCGGTTTTTTCGGCTCAGAGAGTGTTATTAGGGTTTTTCCTGCCGCAACCCCTGCAGGCTTGTCCTCTCATGTAGGAACCAGATGAGCCTCAGGGCCAAAACCGACCAGATACTTGAAACTTTTATTAGAAATTCAATTTGTAACCTAAAAAAGAGTTTTTTGAAAAAGCATTGGACAGAGGCTTATTTTTAAAGTGCTTTTGTGAGGTAGAAACACGTCTTAGTTATATTTTATCGACTAAAGTCAGAAGCACTTTGATGGATAATAAGTGTTTGAACGCTTACAAAAGTAATTCAACATTAAATATGAGTACAAATTTCAGATTTACTTTTGAAGTATAAAAGTGTATGAAAATTAAATTAAATGAATTTAATAATTACTATTCAACTAAAATCCATCCTTACTTCGAAAAGTGTCACGGGCTTTATGTCACATGTTCTCGACAACAAAATTCACAATTTGATCCCAAGAAAAAAAAAATCATTTCCAAGTTATACATAAAGCGAAAACGTCCATCAAATAACTTTCGAAATAGTTTTCACTTGAAAGCGAAAACAGTTACCAAACAAGTTAATGTTTTCAGTTACTTGTATATGAATACAGAGACTGAAGTTGAAGCAAATTCAAAACTGTAAAGACAATCGAAGGAAAGCCCATGTGACTAAAAATCATGAACTACCACTCAATGAACAAAAGTAGGAACTCAAAGAGCAACATCCATCTGACTGCACAGCCTAATAAGTTACTAGTATCCCCAAAATCTTCTGGTTTGTGAAGAAACCATTGACCAAAAAAAAAAAAAAAACACAATCCTAACAAGTTTCTACCCGAAATCCATAGGTTTTCGCCACTTCACATTGCCGCCATCATGGTGCTTCGTGCAGCCTCCCGCTTCACCTGTTCTGCCTTTCCGCTGCCTCGGAAATACGTGTATACTTGCTGCAAATGCGACACGAAGAATTAGTTTCGATGGGGGGGGGGGGGGGGGGGAGGAAATGCAGAGTTAAGGGCAAGAGAACAATGCAAGTTGGTTAATCGTCGAACCTGAATAACCCAGATGCTGAGAAGGGTTTCGCAGACGTACAACCCAAATCCAATCAAGTAAAGTATCTGAAAGGAAGAAACAAAGTCTGAGTCTTCACCGGGTCATCAACTCAAAAGAAAAATTCAAATTACTGACAGAGCAGAATAACAGTTCAAGGTTTTCGATTGTATTGAAATTCTTATGAGTAACACTGCTAAATTACTTTCTAACTGAAAAACAAATTTGTCTCTATCTCGAAGCCTACATGGGATACTGAAAGCCCGAAACTTACCCCAACCGAAACATTGTAACTCAGCAGTTCTACGGCAGGCAAAATACCCCTGTCAACATGATCACACCATAGAAAAAACAGCTTCAGAACAGAAAGAAAACAGTATTCAGGAGGAAATATGATTAATATACATCATTTATTACGACAAATGGAATACGACTAGAAGAAGCAAATATTGAGAGAATAGTTTAACTAACAAGATCTGCACGAAATCATAATTATAGGAGTAGCCCACACATGGATGCAAATTATACACTAGAGCAATGTCAAGCTGAAAAGTATGATTTTGAATGATGCATCCCTTATTCATTTTGCATATCTGCCTCATTCCTCCCTAAACGAAAGAATGAATGTAACCGAGCCATTACAAAACCTTGTAGACTGCACAGTTAAGAAAACTTAACTTACGTGATAGATTTCCCTTTTAAGAAGATTGGAGGAGCAATTGCAGCGTAAATGCAAAACAAAATATGGAGCTGCAAAAAATCAGGGCACAAAAGTGAGCTAATTTTCACATCTTGAATGCAGAAAATGTAACTGCAGGAAGAACAAAAATAAACTCACCAGATAAGACAAGAAAAACCCAACAAAACTCAGAGCACTATCAGTCCTGTAATAGATGGTACACAATTACAACTATGAGACCTAATATGTTAGGATGAAAAAACAACAGAAAAAAAAAAGTATAAGATATAAGATATGTTGGACAAATGACCGAGAAGTGCACAATCATCAAATGCATAGGCCTCGAATCTCGTATACAATTTTGGCATAGTGATGTACAACAAGGTCATATCCATGGAATTGTAATTACCTCATAGCACGATAAAGAGGGCGATACCAGACGAAATAGGCAACAGGAACACTTGCTAGGAAGTAGATTATAGCCAGAAGCCAAATTATTACACCTGCAAGAGGATACAAGTTCAGACTAAATTATGAGTTTATTTATAATGGTTAATACGTTTACACTAAGTCACAGATCAAACCTTCTCCTTTGATCCAGGCTACGGTAACTGCCAGAATATTCCACAGAAGACACACAATCAAACCTGAGCGATGCCATGAACTTTGTCAATTTAAGCAACCACATAACAATTTGATTTAATAGTTTGAACTTAGAAGATCTTTTGGTACCAAAACAAGGTACGGTGTAAAAAGTTCAACAAGATCGCCTCAACCCAACCAAATAAAGCAAAAGCAAATCTCAGCTCTGAAAATTGTAAGAAGTAAGTTTGAACAAAGCATGCGATCTATATCTCCTCTAGATCCTGTTTTCTGGCAATGATATAACTTTTTTAAGCAGTTTTAATCTCAAACTACTAAAGTACATACAACAAAAAAAGCGATCCACGGAAACTATGCAATCAAATATCATGTGGAAACTGAGGCACCTGTGTGGACGATCACAAAAGAAATTAAATAAAACTAAACCTACCCAAATATGTTGTGAACGCAACATACTGGATCCTCTGTAGATGGATTGGGATTTCGCTTGCAATGTCATGATGGATGATGGGGAAAAATGGAGGCCAGTTCTTCTCCTCAATAACAACTCCAGCTGCCAAACAAAACAAGGGAATCACAGATTTGGACTTTGGGTGTCATAATTTTTCACAAGCACATATCAGAAAAAGGATGAACCTCGTTGCATGGCATCTTCTTTCCGCTTTAGTTCCTGGAAATGGATAATAACATCATAAACTCCACTTACTAAATAGAAGAGTAACTTGTCTAAAAGCATAAAAATCTCATTCAAATCAATGTTGCAAGGACTGTATAATGGTGTCCAAACAAAAAAACTTGGATCAAATACTTTGTTCACCGAAACATTCAATCAAAAGTGGTTGATTATTCTCGTTTTCATTGCAACAATTACATGTAACGGTCTGGGAAATTTGTTTGTGGGAAAGCACCTGTTCCCTCTTTTTCAATTCAGCCTCTTTAGCTTTGAGTTCCTTCTCCTTCGCTTGTAAACCCTAAAGCAACAAAAAATAACAAGGAAACAGAAACCATTAATTGCTTGTAAAACAAGTTAATAACAGATGAAAAAAAGCCTTGACAATGTGACTCAGCATCTTGCATGTATTGACCACCTTTGAATTATCAAGAGGAATATCGATTGTTGCATTGCGATCATAGGGTTCCGGAGGAAGGGGCGAAAGCCTTGGGTTTGCAGGGGAAACACCTCCACCTCCAGGATTCTACAAATTTAACAAAACAAAAAACGTAGTGAAATGGAAAGTTACATACGAAAGGAACGTTCTTTACAAATGCGATATTCTAAACTACTCTAATCTACGGGAAGGGAAGCAATACAAACTCGGATGCAAGGGGGCGGGAACATCCCCTCCAGTCAGATCAAATTCTCCAATTTCACATACCCCAAAAACATTTTATTTCTTTCCTTTTCTTCCTTTTCTAAGAACCTAAACGGAAGCTACATTGCGGATTTCAAATTCCTGTTGCAATCAAATATCAAAGAGAAACGGAAACAGATTGAAGATTTCGCGCAACATTTCAGCAATTCCAATCCCGAAAACTCGTATACGTAAATGTAGGTCTGTAACGGCACTCACCGCAAAGGGATTGACCTCCTCGTCGGCGAAAGGGTTCGGATCGTATCGATTCATGAGGGCGAACCAGGAGATCCACGCTCTGGTGACTGCAACAACAATGGGAATCCTAATCGGGAGGGTTACAGGTTTTGGGAATCGGAATCGTCGACCATGAAGAGAGAGAGAGAGAGAGAGAGAGAGGTTATTGCGGTTGATTGGTGAGACAAAAGAGTGTACGTACGGCCTTGGTTCTAGTGGAAGCCGTTTGTTTCCTGGGAAAATTGAAACAGAAAATCAGAGAAAATATTTATATAAAACCGTTTGGCGGGGAAGCGTGGTGTGGGGCCTTCTGTTTGATCCGACGTGTCATATTTTAGACATAAAAAAACGGGAAGAAAAAAATCGTATTTTTTTAGTCATTTCCTTATCAGTAAGATTTGGAGGCCTATTTATTTAATTAATACTGTCACACACTAGATTTATTGATGGAAATTAAATTTAAATGTAAGAGGGGCGTAACATCGTCATGTATTGGATTCGGCTACCACTCAAATGGATTATGTGCATCCAGTGGCTGATTCAGAATTCGATTCTTATGAGGTCTCAATGTTCAAGGTTTAAGTTTAGATAAAAATAGAGTGCAAAAAGTGTAAAAAAACATTTAGTTTATATACTGAGTCATTTTGTTGAGCATTAGGTATTGTCGTCAATCAAACCATGTCGCTCACCTATCCGCAGATATCGACATATGCCGAAACAATTTGATGAGTGATATCAAGAGAATTTGTTTGTGTTGTCGACGCAACCTGTTGAGATATACCTAAAACGCATTACATCAAATACTTGGTAGGTACAAAAAAGGCTCGTATAAAACATTTGGACGATCATCGAAAGACCTTCACATGTATATTTTCCGAATTCTTCTAGTCTTGCATTAAGGGAACGAAAAGCGGTGATTATGTACAACCACAATCACTAAGCTATCAAATTTGTTTTAACTATTTGACACCTATCAAAATGGTTTCAACTAACCGCTAATTATTATTAACTTTTACTAAATTGCCTATGTAACATCTTTATATTTCAATACACCTCCTCACGTGTACGCAATTTATCAAATACGCGGAAATCGGAATACATGCAGCCAAATTGGTTGTAACATGTCAACGTAGTGTCCATCCTAGCACCACGTTTAAGTTGAAAGTCATACCAAAACCAGTTTTTAACTTCATCTTCACTATGCATTCACAAGATGTTGCTAAAACTACAATCAGATCAGCCTGTGAGTGAAGAGCCTAATGACAGAACAAATCAAATTCCTGCCGTGCTTTACGAGTGATTCGGGTGTTCGGCATTTCAATCCGTCGAAAATTCGCAGTGCAGATCAGTTACGAAATGGAATAGAACGCCTGAACCGGTAGCAAATCAAGTTTGTAAGGCATCGCAGATATACACAAGCTGAAAATCATTCACTACCAAAAAAATTAAGTGACAAATTGCCAAACAATTGGTTGGCTAATTTTTGCAGGACAGACGTCGTTGCACGAGTTAAAATAATAATAGAATGACCACAAAATATCGAACACCAGAATCGGACTGTTGGGCTATTCACATTCCAGAACCTTACTGTGGTTGATTGCAGTGAGTTTTCTGGAAACGCTTGTGATGCAAACGTTGGTGGTGATAGTTCCGGCCATCATCTACTGCATGTTTACGCGGATGTCTCTTCTTAGTAGTAGCCGCAACTAGTGCATCCCCATCATTAACAGTGTGGTCATTAGGTCTTTTTTCATAAGAGTGAGTCTTCACTTGATCCACTGCCATTAGGCTCTCGCCGTATCATGTCTAAAAGGTCTTGGACAACTCCAGACATTGGTGGCCTGAACTCTGGCTCCGACTGTAGAATACAATCCGTGTTAGGAATATGGTTCGCTTTGAAGTCGAGGTAGTAAAACAACATATATGGTAAATCAAACTTATGCGTATGAGCATTTAAAGCATGTTATATAATTTGACCGAATAGATATACCCGGTAATTTATGTCTACCAACCGATTGATGCCCGTGTTGAAGAATATTATGTCCCAAACTCCATAAAACAAAGTCTTACTTAACTGCATAATTTAAGAAGTCAAAAAGGCGTTACTCACCTGAATGCATCGAGATATAATGTCTGCAAAATGCGATAAAGACTTTGTAGGATATTGTCCATTTAGAGAAGGATCAACCATCCTCGATAATGCATCAATGTCATGAAGCTTGGTAGTGGCCCATCTAACCAGGAATTGCTCCCCTCGGTTCCTTGTGCTGTAAATTCAAAATTTTCAAATACAAAACAAATTAAGCAGGAGTCGAGAGGAAGGGGGTGAGAACGCAATTAAGAACTTGAATTTGTCATTCTTTTCACCTGTCATGGGACTTCCGGCCAGTTAATAGTTCCAACATTACCACCCCAAAGCTGTAAACATCACTCTGATGAGTATAAATTCCTGACTCAAATTCTGGAGCTCCATAACCATAGGCCGATAGAAGCTGTCCTGACAACTGATAGTAAGAAACAATTTAGTATTAGTAAGTAGCATTGGCGATGACGGTAAGTAGTATCATCAGTTCAATGGCTCTACAATAGAGTGCCTGGAAAGCCTAAGTAGACAATCAAGAAACTGCATGTCTTTCAAAAACAAAGTAACAAGGAAGACTGATGGTCCAATAAGCAAGCTTCGAGGTCAGGAAGGGAAAATCAAATCGACAGGAATGACCAAAGGCTACAAAACTATCAGGGAAAAGCAAATGTATATTGGCTAACATTAGAATGCAAAATAAATCCATTTAAGATGCAAAGGAATCGTTTCTGTTCTTACACTACTTTTCTTTGTGACTGTTCATTTGAAGGCTATTTATCTATACTTGTATACAAATCCAAAATGGAGAAAGCACCCATCACAAAAAATTCTCCTACTAATTAAAATAACGAAAAAGAAATAAAATAAATTTCTCCAAAACACTTAAGTCGTCAATGTTGGTTATGACTCGTGACCCTTTGTAGAAAAAAGGCAACTAAAAAATATGTAGAACTATGACTCACCTGACTCACAGATCCTGATGATATAAAGGGAGCCAAGCCACAGTCAGAAACGTGCACAGAAAGGTTATCATCAAGGAGAAGGTTGGCAGCCTTGAAATTTCTGTGTACAATAGGTGGCTGACAGACTTCATGTAAATACCTTCTCGAACAAAACAAAAACGGATTAGACTCACTGTATCTCCGATTACCATTTGATCAGGGAAAAAGAAGTGTAATGACTATGTTTGGAATATGTACTCACTCCAAGGCTCTTGCAGCTTCGAGTGCCATTCTAATACGAGTATTCCACGGGAGTTTCTTCTTGAATTCATCATCTACGTGCAGAGCATCATGCAGTGAACCATTACTGCAATACTCGTAGATAAGAAGCCTTTGACCATGCTCTGCACAGTAACCCATAAGCTCGACAACATTAGCATGCCGGATTCTGTCAATGCTGTTTACCAGGTCAAGAAACTCGTCATCTTTCTGCTGACTAGAAGCTCTTTTGTCCAATTTCTTGACTGCAAGTAGCTGCAAAAGCATCCCAAAAGAATAGTGTCAGTTTCTAAACTATTCAATACATATAACAGAAACTGCTCGATCACAAGAGATAGAAGCACATGATGCGGGAAGGGAGAAGATTTTCTTCATGCATACAAAAGTACCTGAAAAAATGAAATAACTCTCTTCATGCAACTCTGTCCTATGCCTTGATGTTTTTGCAAATGTAGATAAGACTTCATTTAAACTTTAGTCTTTATAAAGTAAAATATCCACATCTTATCAGCTTAAAGTGAAATTCATAGATATTATGAAGTCTCCCTGAAATCGCTTATCAAGTTTGACAGCTTGATTTTGATCGTCCTGAACTTGCTTATCAAATTTGACATTTGATGTCAATGAAAATGGAAACTCTCTACATGTCAATTCATATATTCTTGGAATGAAGGGAAAAATGGGTTTTGGTTTGCTAAAAACTTATCACATAATGAACATGAAGCACCGAATCCCTATATAAAGAATTATACGTACCCATGCCACATGGTTATTTCGTCGATCCTATGGTTCAGAAAGAACTCTCAGGTTTGAAGTACACAGAGCAGATAATAAATAAACTGTAAACAAGAAAGCTGTTGAAAACAATCAAGCAATGCTGGTGGACCTAGCATAACGAAATTACTAAAATGGTACAAAACAAGCACCAAACATAAATTTCATTCAATGACTCAGCCATTAGGTATATGCAATAAAAGCAAGACCCATCATAAAGACACAGACCTTTCCGCTAGGTAGCTGTGCCCTATAGACACTTCCCAGCATGCCTGATCCTAGAAGGTTATCCGGAGAAAAGCTGTTTGTATGTTGCTGAAGGGAAGCAATGGTAAACCGCTTTGCAGAAATTGTACGGTTTGGACTTTTGGTAGCAGGCTTCTGTGTAGGCAGTTCCGTAGGCACAATTGGCTTCACAATGACCTTCGGAACAGGCGGTGGTGGAGGAGTGGGAGGTGGAGGAGGAGGAGCAGGCATCGAATACACATCAAGTGCACTCAAACTATCCTCTCGCTTTGGTGCTGCAGCCATTTTATGTACCTTTCTATCTTGCTCGTCATTTGGCTTTGGAATTGCCCATGTTCTTCTGGTTTCTGGTTCATTATCCTCTTTGGGCGTCACAACTGCTTCTTTTGGAACTGTTTACCAAGATTTTAGTGAGTTTCTTAGAATAAGATGAATAAAATTGGACGGCTGAAAAAGAAATTAAACTGAAGAAAAAAGTGATAGAAGTTACCTTTCTGCATTTGATTGGCCGGTTGAACCACCAAGGACCCATTGTCCCTGGGAGGATTTTCCCTGTCACCTGTATATGCACCTATTTGATGCCGCTTGGAAATTCCGTCAGCCTCTTCTCCTCGTCTACTACGTCTTGGCATAAAAAACAGAATCGCTAGTATAAAAATAATAAACACTAAACCCCCTCCAATTGATATTCCAACCACCCTTTTCTTAGTTAGAAATTTCTTCGGCTTTCCAGAATTTGATGTATCTTGTGAAGATGGTCCATCAACCGTCCCATTTTTTGGAGGACTTCTGCCAGGTGTTTTCCCAGTAGGTGGTCCCCAAAATGACAGTGGAGGTGCTGGCAGACTCGACGTGGATGTGGGTGGAGTCAACGGGGATGTTGGTGGAGCGACTGGAGCAAGAGAAGAATTGAATGGATTCCCATCTTTTCTGCATTACAAATATAAGAATTAGCTATGTGGAGAATCTCTTTCCTTGATAACAATAAAACTTAATGCTTCATTTAACGATAAGTCTACAGTGTATGAAACCGCACTTGAAATTCGGGATGCTGAGCAACTTTTCAGGTATGGGTCCAGCAAAAAGGTTGTTCTCTATATTCCTGTTCAACAAGGCAGAAAATCATTTACGATGGGAAAGAAACAGCAGACCTAATCAGAAGGCAAGATAATACTATAAACTTCTGAGTACTGTATATGACAAATAAAATGAACTGTTTAGAGGATTACAAGTCACTTAGGGGAAGATCCTGCAAAACGTCGAGGGTTCCAGACAGCAGATTGTTCTGCAAATGTCTGCCAATAGAAGAGTTAGCTCAACTCATCGAGATAAAGTATGCTTATTGAAAAACCTCAGACACAAGATACTCACAGAGTGGTCAGGGTTATTAGGCTTCTTAGAGAGGGTGGCAGTTGGCCGCTCAAATTGTTACCGGAAAAATCTCTGCAAACAGTAAGTATGTATATCAGCCACTAATAGACAACAATAGTAGTCCAGAAAGTATAATTCCAAAAAGTTCAGAATAAGAACCTACAAGTTGGTCAACCCTGGAATGCCTTGGAAGGAATCTGGTATTTCTCCGGTTAATTGATTATTATTAAGAGACCTGATTGGCGAAATAGCATAACTTAGAAACAATCATATAAAAAACTGGGAGCTGCTGTGCTGTACCAAAAGCTAGCAAATTGATGACTTACATTGCTGTGAGCACAGTTAACGAGGCTACAGTATCTGGGATGCTTCCGGTGAATTGGTTAGCTGAAAGAAAACTGTCAAAGGTAAAGACTATCAAATCTTTTGCACAAGGATGTGAGCACAACAGGTAGAAATATTTCAGCAGTCTCGGGCTAGTATTTAATTATTTGCAGTACAACATTATAATTCCATAAAGAGGTTGAACATACAAGCTTCGCAGGGTGGCAGGTAAATTGGATGGAATACTTCCTCCGATATGATTGTTGCTTAGATCTCTGCACACAAACACCAATGTCAATAATCCACAAATGTATAAAAAAACATAAGGTCAGCTACATATTATGATGTGAGGCAAGTATTCTACGATCATTCCCCGACAGTTTGCATTCTATATGCGGCGCGCACATGCACAATTGAAACAAGTCACACTGTCAAATGCACTATCATCCTAATGAGCCATGTCGAACACCATCTAGGAATGAGCTTGGCACCCCACACTATCATCCAAAGTAAATAACTTCACGTAAAAAAACATGCAGCGAACTTTAAACAGAAAAATCTACTCGCAATCGCCCCCTCTTGCATATCACTGCCATTTTGCCAGTTTTATCTTGAAATGAAGAACAATGTAAAGGATTTTAATGCCAGTGAATGAAAAAATAACTTGAATCAAAAGATATAACAAACCAACAACCTCGTACACGTAAACACACATCAAGTTCAACCAGAGAGAGAGTGAGCGAGTACAACTTACATAGCCCGTATTGAAGCAAACATTCCCAAGTTTTCACCCAGTTCTCCTCCCAAATTAGCGCCATTAAGAACTCTATAAAATCATTAGAACCATAAGCCACTGACAATTTACATGTTACGATTAAAAATTTCTATCAATAAAAGAAGGCGAGCAAGAGATTAACGTACATTTCCAATATTACAGAATCGTTGCATTGAACACCTTGCCATGCTTCACCACACGGGTCTCCTCCAGCAGAAGTCCACCCGGGAAGCACGGGCGTGCCAAGCGCAGCGTGTAAGTTGTTAATTGCAGCAACTGATCAAACCACAAGTAAAACACATACAATAAGTGTTTACGTCTCCAATTAACCATAAGAATTAAGAACAACAATCAAGTAAACATGTTTCCACACAAAATTACACTAAACCCACGCATATGAACTCCGAAAAACATCAAACCGAAGCCACATTACAGCGAAAAACCTATCGAATAAGTAGAGAATTACCATCAGTAGAACTAGTTGTTCCAAGAGAAACTTGAGCAAAGTAGATCAAAAGCAACCCCACTGAAACCTCAGCATAGATCTTCAAGCTCTTGTGCTCCAAAACATATCTCTTCCTTCCCATTGATCCCAAGTTTTGGAATACTTCTCAATTCTCCTTTTCTCTATCCAATCACTTAAAAATCATCTTCCAAAACTAATCCAAGAACAAAAACCACATAATTAAAACATGATTATTAATTATACAAAAATAAAACAACCCATGATCTTAATTTCCCAGAAAATGGAAACCCAATTGCCAAAATACAAAAACAAACAACTTCACAAGAGAATCAAATACAGAAGCATGTGATTCTGGTAAAAAGAAAAGCAATGGGATGAACTTACAGAGAAAGTGGAGAGGTGAAATAATAACTAAGCAAATGCTGAGTGAAATCAATGGAGATTATTGAAGTAAATAATGCAGAAGAAATGCAGAGAGCTTTCTGGAAAAGGTAGTGATTTGTTTATCCGGGAATATTTTAGAAGGAAAAGAGAAAATAAAAAAACCTTAAGAGCTAAGATTCAATGAATTAAGCAATGGAACCATGGAAGTGAGGGACGTCAACAGAATTATTGCGTCATAATTTGGATTGGTAATTACCGGAAATTGTTTTTTAATCCTTGGGAGAAAAGAAAAAGTGGGATAAAAAGGCAGAGGAAAACGCGTGGAGAGAGAGAGAAAGAGTGAGGGAGAAGGAGGAGGTGCTGTGTGAAGCTTTGAAACTCTTCTCTCTCTTCCCGGTATCTCTCTCTGTCTTTCTCTCTCTAAACTTCAACTGAGGAACCGTGGACGTGTGTGCGTAAGTCATACTTATCTCTATGTAAGAAAAGGATAAATATCAAGTCCACGCTCTGCGTGGAGCGCGTGTTAAATTTGTTTTTTATATTCTAAATATAATAAAATTTTGAAATACTTTTACTTTTCTGCGAGACATGAATTTGGAGATAAATCATATGATTCAAATTCATTTTTCTTTACTATGTAAGGAAGATAAATCTTGTGAGTATATCTAAATTTGTAATTATCATTGTGTTCGATTGATGATATATCTAATTAATTTAACATGGTAGATAGATGATTGTTATTAGAGCATTTTCAGCGGTTGAAAAAAAAAATGATAAACCTAATGACTATCATGTTATTTTTGTGAAGATTGAACGCATTACTCATATGCTTTATTCAAGAAATTTTCCTTCTTTGAAATATAATGTTCAATGCCTTCAATAATTATGTGATCTTAAAATACTTTCAAGTTAAGTAGAAAATCAATTGAACTTATTGGAGAATGATATCATCTTACGTATCGTGAATTTCTTTTTTAATAACTCTTGTTCTAAAGTTTTTATTTACGACAGTTAAATGCGAAATTTGAACTTAAGATCTTTTTCAACAAAGTAGAGACTGAATGTCATTAGACTATAGGATCATGCACGAAGTTTTTAAAAGTTGAATTAACTGAAGATAACGTGCTTTAAAAACGATCTTTTAATTCCAGATTTCCATCATTCTCCATAAAATTAGAAATAAACTGAAAATAATAATAATAAAAATTCATTGAGATGTTTGCTTCCTTTGGGAATTGGATCCCCTCCTGAGCAAATGGTGGGGATCCTCATGATCACATAATACGGATCGTTGAATTTTGATCCAACGATTACAATTATTATAACTTTTAGAAGAACTTTTTGTTTGTAGTTATTGAATTAAAATTCAACGACTCGTGTTGTGTGGTCATGAGGATCCCCACCATTTGCTTAGGAGGGGATCTGATTCCTTTCCTTTGGACTGAAATTAGTTCATTGTTCAACCCGGTAAATGTGTCGCCACGCTTCCCACGCGCGCGTAGCATGGTCAGTAAAGAGAAACCGATAAAACTAATTTTCAAAACTTTTCTTACAATAAAATACCGTACAGTCAATAATACCCGCCAGTTTTCTATAGCCTTCACGTGTTTTGTCGAAATGATTTCTTAACTTGTTATGGGCTTTTTCGTCCAGCCAATTAAAAGCCCACAAAATGCAACACCACACATTTACGTAGGATACTCTTATTTTTATTTAGAAAATGATATTATTTATCTTATAATTAGCTAGTAATAATGTAGTTTAAATTTACTTTTGATGAGAATCGTACTTAAAACGTCTCACTTTTAAGCAATGAGTGATACAAGATAGTAGTACTCAGTGACATAGGATACTGTTATTTACACACGTATTTTTGCCTCTAAGATATTTTTGGTGATTTTGAGTCGTTAATCTTTTTCAAATTATTTGATTCACGGCATAAATTGAATACACTTGTGTGAAAAGTAAAATTTAGTATAGATATCAATATTATCCGCTGCAAAACAAAATTACGAAAACGGTCATAAATTTTGGTCTTTCCCAGAAGCCCATGAGGTGGAGCGTCAATCCGGTTCATTTTTTTCTTTGTCATAAATGTTAGTGTGGAATAAAATTGGAGGTGAGGAAAAGCGGCTTTTGGAAAAAGCAGAAATTGGAGAAAAAAAGTCACAAGTCGTAAGAAAAATTGAAGAAAAAATGGGTATCTGAAAAATGGAGAGCGGTTTTTAGCTGTCATTCATCTTGGAATCTATCTGGCAATTGCCAATTAAGCCCCACCGACTATTTTTCTATATATGGAAAAGGATCCTCATTGGATTCTTTTCTTGAAGATCTTAGGAATTTTGTGATCGTGATCGTTTATCGTACATCATGCAGTTAATTTTCGTTAAGTGTTATTTATATTCAATTTTAAATTTTAAAATGATTTCTAACCGCATAATATACGATATACGGTTACGATCATGGAATCCTTAGATTCCCATGAAAAGAATCCGGACAAAAAAAGACAAATTTGGTGAAATAATAATTTAATTAAATAAAGACAAATTAGTAAAATAATCAAAAGAAAATAAAGCATGCATAAAGTGAGTTACTAACCTTTTTTATTTATTTTATAAAATCACAAACTGTAAATCAAGTTTCTTGAATTAAAATGAAATATCCAAAAAAAATAATAAAGTTTAAATTACAAGATGCTAATTACCGAATATGCCAACGCCTGCGTTGTTTTGCTGACGTCATCCGATTTGATCATATTTTTGTAGTTGTCTGTTTTGTCCCCGGAAGAAATAGTATATTACAGAGCCCCACAAGGCAAACGGCACGTGCCACGGCGACAACACCGCTGAAATTGGTGTGTAGGTTGGCAGCTGCCTCTTTTGTCTGCTAACGTTCAAATGTGATGGTTGGTTTACTATATTATGTAACTAAGAGGTGATTATCTACTAATTATATTAGTTAATTTTGCCCAATTATTGATCAATGTATGACATGTCACAATGTACAAACATAATATGATTTCTCTAATCAAACTCATTATTCATAAAACTTACGTACAAAAATGTTATGATTAATAGTCGTGCATGCGCGCGTGAGCTGATTCTGACCATTCATGCTTGAC
This sequence comes from Malus fusca, assembly GCA_035220775.1. Taxonomy (NCBI): domain Eukaryota; kingdom Viridiplantae; phylum Streptophyta; class Magnoliopsida; order Rosales; family Rosaceae; genus Malus; species Malus fusca. The sequence continues at coordinate 6,318,115 of CM069067.1, read as the reverse complement.
AATTAAGATCGTCTCACGCGTTTGTGCCAGATCCCTTTATTGCTCAATTTATGGTGATGATAAAGCAGCCTGTCTTGAAATTTAGATTAAGTTAAAATGCTCCATTTCTTTATATACAATAAATAAAAATAAAAAAAAGGAAGCAAAGCTTATTGTCTTCGATATAGTGATTTGGTGCAATATTTTTAATACCATTTTGACTTGAGAAAGGGCGAGTGTGACAAAAATACTGTGTCGTTGTTATTTCTAATGGTCGGAAAGATTGCAAGTTGAAATCTCCTTTTGTTCAAACAAAATAAATTAGGTCATGCGCATAAATTTGAAGGATTCAAAGTAAGATGATGTTAATGAAGGGGCATATCTGGCAATGGAGTTGGAGGAGAAAGACATAGAAAGCAACATTATAACTGATTTTTAGCTGTTAATAAGGCTATCTAAGTCACACTCATACTAATTATTAAGCTAAGCTAAGTAAATATTGAGTGCTTGTTAATCTCAGCTAATTAAATATTTGTGCATGTTAATCTAAACTAAGTAAATATCGACTGCATGTTAAACTAAGCTAATTAAATATTCCATTGTTGTACAGTTATTTATAGGCCAAATAGCTACAATAAACATATTTTGACTTACATCATCTGTTGTTATTGTCAAATTATCAGAGAGATGAGTCAAATACCTACTTTTAACAACATCGATATTATCCTTAACTTGTTAATTATCACCTGTACAGTCCGACAGGTGTGAAGTTTTATGACAACAAGCATAGGTATTAGTTGGAGAAGGTTAAGAATTTAAACTCTTTTTTTCTCTCAAAAAAATAAAGGCCAACGGAGAATATTTCAACAGTTATGTCATCGTCGTGTCGTCAATCTATCAAAAGGTCGAAGAATGCATGTATGTCATGCATTACCTAATCCAAATCCTTCTTTTGACATCACCAAACCGTTACTGCTACTCTCTGAGAATGTTTAGTATTATTTATAGGACCCTCGGTGGTGCCCTCCGCAATCAACTGCACCTTTCGATTGAATTGAATAGATGCTATTCGTTCACGACTAAAGGTTGATGCTCTTATTGGCTGCTCAAATCAACAAATCGGAAGTTGACACGATTGAATTAAATGTCGGCACAATAATCTGTCTTATTTTAGGCGACTACGGTTTCTCATGATATTACTAATATGTGGATATGTTGTAAGCTTAAGATTTTGTCATCTATTTATATTTGAATAGCTAAATCAATGACATTATGTGATAGTTTATAAAAATAATTATTGGTGCAAACAAAATTTAGGGGTCCACTTGTTAGAAAACCATAACCATGCATGCAAGTGCGGAATTGTGATAAGCGTTAAGTTCATCACATTAAAGTAGCTAAATTTATACCGACCAAAAGAAAAAAAGTAGCTCAATTCATGAACTCCCCCATCAAACACAACTTCTAATTTTTCACTGTTCGGGAACACGATTTAATATACCAAGTGTAATGATACAATTGATTGAATTTTTTTTTCAAGATTCTAACCAATTGTATTATTATTTTTCGTGTACCAGACTTTGTTCCTGGCACACAAAAAATCTCTCCTGCTGCATCACGGCATAATCAAGCTACTATAAAATATAGGATCAATTCTCAATATTGGGACCAATCTACATACTTTGACTAATTTATCCCATCCTCTCCAATCACATGAAATCCCATCGTTTTCCTTTCTTCCAAATTAAGGAATAAGTGCCTTTATTTGTTTCAACATTTTCAGTACTTCAATAAAAGTCTTATTTTTTCCTTGTCGACAAGACACTCCATTTTCTTGTACAAGCGATATTGACAGAGCGAAACTAAACTAAACCTCTACAAGTCCCTCGTAACAATCCACTGGGTATAAAAATCTCAAAATGATATGTTTTTTATCAAAACTGTGTTACGTACCTTGAAGAGTTTGCATAATAAACTTTTAAAAGAGTTTAAAAATAATCTTAGAGGCACCAACTCTTATCCCAAATTATATTCCATGTCTCTAACATTCAATTTGTTCATGTTTTAGTTGAACCTCGTTGATTTGTTCCTTTTTTTCTTAATCACAAATTACACAATGATTCAAACATTTTTATTTACATTTTGTTTACGATTTTTGGACAATTATTTACATTTTAGTTAAAAAAATGACGTTCATACACTTTTTTTCCTTTTGCACCTTCATATCAAATTGATATCAAACTAGCAATCTACGAAACTCGAACTCAAAACCTCTCATTAACATTTTGGTCAGGGTTGAAGTGATTGTCAAAAACCCACAATGTTTGATTGTAAATTTCTCAGGCCCAGTGACCCAAAACTGTCCAAACCACAAGGCCCGTAATTAAATCAAACGTGGGCCGTGATTTCAGATCCAAAATTGTCTGCGCCAACCAAACCAACCACCAAATCCTCATCACCTTCTTCGTCCCCACCATCGTCGAACCATCTGAATCTCTCTCCGTCTCCGATCGCATTATCGCAAACCCAACGAGAGATGCAGACCCGGTTCACAGCGCTAGCGGCTCGGATCGTAAAATCGACCGCCCGGTCCTTCTCCTCCTCCACCCAAACCCCGCTCTCAACCGCCACTTCCTCCTCCCAATTCCCCCAAACTCTGGCAGGCCTGCGGGCCCGCCTTGCCGCCGAGTCTCCGATTCTGACGGACTTCGTGGAAGGCGAAGGCCCGTATTCTGTCGAAGTCGGAACCAAGAAGAACCCTCTCCCGAAGCCGAAATGGATGAAGGAGTCGATCCCCGGCGGCCAAAAGTACACTCAGATCAAGAAAAAGCTCAGGGAATTGAAGCTTCACACGGTGTGCGAGGAGGCCAAGTGCCCCAACCTCGGCGAGTGCTGGTCCGGCGGCGAGACCGGCACCGCCACTGCCACGATTATGATTCTCGGTGATACGTGTACGCGCGGTTGCAGGTAAGTTGTTTGATGAAATGGGCATGTGAGATAATTGCTGTGTCTAATGGATTTTGCATTGATGGGAGTTTTTTGGTTTTGGTTTGAAATTTTGAGGTTTTGCAATGTGAAGACTTCCAGGACTCCGCCACCGCCGGACCCTAATGAACCGACGAATGTGGCGGAGGCGATAGCGTCTTGGGGTTTGGATTATGTGGTGATTACTAGCGTGGACCGGGACGATTTGCCCGATCAAGGGAGCGGACATTTTGCAGAGACCGTGCAAAAGTTGAAGGTGCTCAAACCCAGCATGCTCATTGAGGCTTTGGGTATGATTTTATTCTTTAATTAATGAATTTGTTTTAGTATAATGTGTGAATTAGGATGATAGAGTCAGCTCGGTATGGAATTCAGAACATTTACGTTGAGTCGACGAAATATTGCCTTTTTATGCTTATATGAGTAAGAGGTTGTGAGTATTAAGCTAATGGATGTGAAGTTTGGCAATTATGTGATTAGAGTTCATATGTGCTGTTGATTTTGCATGTTTTCTTGTAGTTCCTGATTTTCGGGGAGACTCGAGCTGCGTAGAGAAAGTTGCAACATCCGGATTGGATGTCCTTGCTCACAATATTGAGACAGTTGAAGAGCTTCAGAGGGCAGTGCGGGATCACCGTGCCAATTTCAAGCAATCTTTAGATGTTTTAATGATGGCCAAAGACCATGCTCCTGCAGGAACACTTACAAAGACTTCAATAATGTTAGGCTGCGGGGAGACACCTGATCAGGTTGTGAGGACGATGGAGAAGGTGAGAGCAGCAGGTGTTGATGTTATGACATTTGGTCAATACATGCGACCTTCGAAGCGCCACATGCCTGTGTCTGAATACATTACTCCTGAGGCCTTTGAGAGATACCGAGCTCTTGGCATGGAAATGGTATTCTTCTATCCCTTTGTTTTTAACTAAGCTGGCTATGGGAATGTCTTATTTGGCTAGGGTAGCAGTATTGCCTCCATATTTTTCTTTTCCCTGTTGACTTGATATGTAGTGTTTCCTTTTCTCATTATTAGTATTCACTTCTTATCACTCGGATAGGATACCAAATTTTAGGTTAAGCTATTTATATTGGGAGTTCAACATGATAAACAAAAGATCTACTGGCCCGCCTCACCTATATAAATTTGTTCACAAGGATCTCATGGCATGAATTAATACAATACCATCTCACTGTGAGCATACTATCATATGATCCTCTTTTATGCTTAACAGTTTAATAACTGTATATTTTGTATTGAACAGGGATTCCGATATGTGGCATCTGGTCCCATGGTAAGGTCGTCATACAAAGCTGGCGAATACTACATCAAATCTATGATAGAATCAGACCGGGCTTCATCTTCGCATGTTTCTGCCTCGTGATGAGTGGGTTTGTTTCCTACACATAAAATCTTCATGTCTTCTTACCATGAGGTTTCAGTCTGTATTATTTTCCCTCCTGCTCGTTTTCTGTATTGTACAAGTGCTGATTATAGAGTGCCCAAGCTTACCTGGTCTTGTTACGATATCGGTTCCAATTGTGTTCCCAATTCATTGTAATTATCAGATATCCCTCTGGTGTTGAGGTCTTATATTCTTGTGATTGTTGCTGTTAATCAGCTAATTAATACTTAATAACAAGAATCATTGCCTGTTCTTCGATAATAGATCATGTATACGTGCTCCGTTTTTTGTTTCGGATTCTAGTTTTGGCGCTAAACACGCACGAAATGTCCAACGCGGATTGCTGGAAGCCGCCTTCCGATGATCCATCTTATAAAACTTAATACAGTATCATGATGAAGGAATGGGCAGGGTAGTTAATATATTCCTTGCTTATTAGTCCCACCTGTTTGTTGGTAGCAGTACTTAGTGCCGGTCCTACTCTGGTCCTAAATTCTGTTTTTTCTGGGGGCTTTCATGCCTAATGTCTTCAATTTGTAGGTCACAAGCTCACAGGCATCTGCTCTGGGGACCATATTGAGTATTGATGGTGGTGGCGTGTGGGGTATCTGATGTTTCTGCTTTGTTTTCTTAAACTTATGTCCGTACTAAAACTCTCTCTTCCATTTGAGATTTCTTAAAAACTTGGTTAGGCCAACTAATAAGATGTTACTTGTTAGGTAAACGTTCAGCAATAAACGTATCGACACCATATTGACATTTATGTGATTGAAGTATCGACTCGTTATCAATAATATCTGATTATGCTTGGATATGGTTATTGAGTTTAATGATATCCAGGGGTGGATTTTTTTGCCAAATTGCCGTGCCAACCGAATTGCCAACTGTGCCATACCGATTTTGTGCCAAATTTTTTGTACCAATCGGTAATGGTACGGTATTGTACCGTACCGAAATTTCATGGTACGGTATTGGTAATGGATACCATTACCACGGTATTACCGTACCATACCGAAAATACAATATAATATATCATTTATAAATTATATAATAGATAATTATATAACACATATTTATAATATTCCAATAATTTGAAAATAAAACCCTACTTATATTAGCATTGTTGTTGGTGATTTTGATCTCTTGAAATTGTGGAAATCAAACACAAAAGAGTTTCTAATTCTTTCACAAATAGCCAAAATATCTTTGTAACCCCCACTTCTACTGTTGCTAGTGAAAATGCATTTAGCCTAGGGAGGAGGGTTGTGGACCCTTTTAGGGTATCCTTGACTCCTAAAATAATGGAGGCACTAGTGCGTACTAGTGGTTGGCTTAGGGTAGATGAAGTAAACTTCTACAAGGAACCAACGGAAGATATGCTTCAATTTTACAAGGAAATTGAAGAAGAGAAAACAAGAAAGATATACTTTAATTTTTTTTCAGTAAATTTGTTATTAAATGGTTTTCAACTTTAATTCTTCTTGCTACTAATTAATATGTTTTCTTTGTTTGTAATGTAGGCTTGACACAAACTCAATCTTCTACAAGTTCAATGCCTCCTCCAAAAGCTTCGACATCTCAAGCTTGAATAACTGATCAATGAATTCTCATTTTTGAAGTTTACTTCCAATTTTCATTTGGTTTGAAACTTTAATTTCTATTTGGATTGTTAACTTCTATTTGTTTTGGTTTGTAACTTCTATTTGGATTGTAAGCTTAATTTTCATGATGAATCTTGATGCATCATTTGAATTATTATGTGTATGAATTGTGAATGATGAATTTAATCTATAATGTATGAGATAAAGGTACAAAAAAAAAGTTTAGCCCTTGAATTGGGTTAAAAAAACAAAAACAGATTTTGTCCCAAAACAAAATGGCAATTACCATTGCCATACCATGCCAACCGAACTTTTGGCAATACCGAACTTTGGTATACCAAAAGTTTGGTATGGTAATGGTAATAGATTTTACCAAACCAAAAGTTTGGTACGGTAATTGGTACAAGGGTTTTGGTACGGTAACCGTACCGAACCCACCCCTAATGATATCTAATATCAAGTTTTTCACCTCTTGTATTCAATAAAATGTAAAATAAACGGGTGAGATTTAAAGGAACAAATTATTTACATCATATTCATGATTCATTTTAAACATTAATATTTTGATACACTTAATATTACGGAATATTGTAGTTGAACAAAAAATTTAAATTTACTCTTTTGTTGGGCAAATCTTTTATGGTTACTCAAGAAATCATATAATAAGTGAGTAAAGATATACTTTTTAATGTGGCAAAAACACGCTCGGTGCATTAACTGTCATAATATAAATAGTTGAAAACTTAAAGAAAAAAAAGTCTAACCACTTTTATTATAACTCGTGAGCGTGTCGGGTTACTTTTGTGTCCACTTATATAATATTTACGGGTGTAACCGAGTCCACCTGCAGCTCTCCTCTCACTGTCACCCCCAATCCCTTTCAATTTCATTCAGATTTCAGACTCTCTCCAATTTATGACCGTTAAATTTTCAAATCTTTATTTCCCACCTCCACTTCATTCACTAGTCACTAGCACAAAAGGACTCTGAAAGCTGAAAATTTCTGCTTTCAAAAAAATCATAAAATGGGTTGTTGTCTCGGCACCGCCAAGACCCAGAACCCACCGCCACCACACCACCACCCAAATGGCCCCAACAACAGCCACTTCCACGCCAGATCCTCCCTCGCGGAACCCCACCCGACCCTTATCCCAAAACGCCAACTCAGAGCAGCAGCACCGCCGAACTCACGGCCGCCGGTTGTTGAAATCGAAGAAGAGTCGGTGAAAGAGGTTCTCTCCGAAACCCCAATTTTCAAACCCCAAATCCCCAAAATAACCCCAGAGTCGCCTCCGAAGCTCCAACCAGAGCAGCCGCCCAAAGAGCTTGCCGTCGACATCGCCGTCTCCGCCGAGCCTTCCCAGGCTTCGGAGCCTTGTGGGGTCATTCTCAGCGAGAGCTTCTCATATTCGACGGCAACCACCGCCACCACCATAACTGACGCCAGAGACGACGAGGTTACGAGTAAGCAGAAGAGAGATATGGGTCCCAGAGTGCATGGCGCTTCTTCAACGGTGGCGCGTAGCAAGCGTCCTTACTCCGGCGACCTCGCCGCCCGGAGGGAAAGAGCAGCCAGACCTCTGGCGAGGGCATCGGAGCCTTCGATGGGGAAGAGGAATCGAACTGAAACGAGTTCGTTTCGCGGGAGGGAATCGGGTCATCTGAGTACTATGCAGCAGCGCAGTGGTGGCCCCACTGGAGTGAGGCGCGATACGGTGTCGTCGAGGTCGAGGTCACCGGCTACCCGTACGGCCGGTGGAGTGGGTCGAGGGGGCAGGGGAAGAAGCCCGTCGGCATCTAAGGTGACTGGACCAGCTGGTGGCAGTTCCTCGCAGCTGGGAGTGGGAGGAGTTGAGAAGCAAGGCAAAACTAAAAAGGAGGAGGAACCAAACGGCGCCGTCGTGCAGCAAGGGAAAGAGGGTAAAACAAGAAAGGAGGAGGAACCAAACGGCGGGGTTTCGCAGCTGGGGAATGAAGGTAAAACTAGAAAGGAAGACGAATCACACGGCGGTGTTGCGCAGCAGGGGAATGAGTCCTCCATCGACAACCCTCTGGTTTCATTAGAGTGCTTCATCTTTGTCTAAAGTTGCTTCTTTACTGGTTGCATTTTGTCAAAACAAAAGTGCTTTTCTTGTTTCTGAAAGTACTGTGGAATCAAGCACTTTCCTAGCAAATGTTGGCAAAACATGTTTTGCTTTCTGAAACAATGTAAATTATCTGGAAAATGGTATAAAGATCGAGTCTTTTATCTAAATGTTGTTCGTAATTTGTGTGAATTAGTTATGAGCACCCTTCATTTGGAGAGGATCTTGTGTAAGCCTACGACAGCTGCCGCATTCGGCCTCTCCCTCAATCGGATGAGACCATGGGCAATAACGGGAGAATAGGGAATATAAAGGTCTCCCTTTCTATGCGTGGCCGCACAGCGCGTGCTCCGACGGACAGACCTTGGTAGCTCGATGCAGGATTAAAGCACGGTTTGTGTTGAGATTTGCAAAATTGTGGTTTGTGGTGGTTTTTTTCTCTTTCAAATGTTTGAGATTTGCAAAATTGTGTAGGGATATGTTTGTCCTCGAATCGGTATCTTCTCTTGGAATGGGATGGGATGGGAAAGATAAAGACATCTCAGTACTTTCCTTTTCAAAATTGGTTTTGGTGTAAGCCTTCGAGGGATACAAGCTTCCGGCATCCCACTGTTTCTAGGAAATTTCCTGTCGTCCCTCTCGGTTTTTCTTCGTTACGTGTCCATACCAAGTGAAACTTCACATCGTTAGAGTGGTACGTTGCAGCGTTGCTCCATCGGAGTGGAATGTTCTACACCAAGCACAACACTACTATTTCAAGCACTACCAAACGTTACCACTTTTCGCACCATGTACTGCACTTAGTGCATTCAAACAATGAAGGAAATTCAGTCATCGTTTTCAGGACGAATGTATTACTAATCCTTATTTCGGGTTTACTCAATAGAGGATTATTTTGATATTTAGAAATTAAACACCAAGAAAATCAATTTGAGAGGACAGCCAAAGCTTTATACATAGAACGGAATATGTACATGTGATTGTTCTTCTGCTGATGAGTCTCGGTTCCTGGCTTCCTCCTACGTTCAAAAGACTAATGTGATCGTCAACTAACCCTAATTCGATCATGTCCGAAACCAAAAGGACTAACGAAAACTAGGTTTTTCTTGTCGATATCCCTGTCTTGTTTCAGCTTGAAATTTAGCTCGAAGCAGGATCAAGGCACGGTTTGTGTTTGATGGAGAGGCCAAGCGATGCGCTCCGGCAGACACGGTGCAGGAGCAGGATGTGCAATGAAGGTAGGCATATCTTCCCCAGGCATCATCACAGATACTTCTCTGGCATAAATTCTCATCTGCACAAATTTGATACAAAACATATAAATTGGAGTATGTGTTGGTTTTGGTCCTTTGGGAAGCTACCATGGCAGCAACCCAGGTGAGCAAAAATAATTTTCTATCACATTGTAGCAAGCAAAACGATAATGCTAATATTTTCAAATGCCGGATATTTAAGCGGTATTTCACATGTCATAATATAAGTTTGTGTCTTTTCATTTATTTTATGACACGGGAAGTACCGGACACTTTGAATCAAAAGAAATGTCCAAATTAATCGCTAAAACCAAAGAGGGTTCTGATGAGGAAGATACTTTTCTGGCGTGGTTGGTGGCTTTTAACTTTAAAGATTCAAATGCAGCATGCTGTTGATAATTTAATCAAAATTATTATAAAAACAAGCTTTTTAATCCAAGATTAGAGCATAAATCCTGATATTATAATCATCCCTTCACGAGCAGGTTAATAAAAAGTAAATAAATAAAATATTCCTTCAATTATATATCTTCCAAAATACTAAGCTGTCAGCAGAATAGCGTAACCTTCTCCACAAATCAAGCTTTCCTCACACACCAAATTCAACTGTTATACATAAACAATATCCAATTTTTGTTTTTTTTTTTAAATTTCCTAATCGCTCAATGTCGTGTGGACATGTGGTCTACGGGAAGTGATTAAGATATAACTTACTCAAGATTATATATGTAAAATGTATAGATTAACAAAAAGATTAAGCATGCATGTTGTTTTCGAGATCATAGAAGGCATAAACATTATATTTGGCACATATTTCCTAACATTTCCTAACATTGGTACTTGTAGCATGTGATTAAGTTTGCCATTCCAATGCTTAAATTTGGGGTAAATGGTAATAGTTTAAAAGGAAAAAAAGTACTTGTTGCTAACTGATGAATTCTAGTAAGATCTTCCATAGTAGTTTGAGTGAGTGTGACCTATATATAGAAATCAGGTAGTCTAAATTTGATTTCTATAACACTACTACTACAGTAATGAGTTCAACAAATTAGTTTCACACTCAAATTTTCCGGCATACGTAAAAGTGTAATTCTTATATGAGTTCAATATATACGTATCAAACTACTTTTTTCGTCTACTGTGGAAGGCTTAAGCTAGTTAACACCATCTTCTATTGCCTACAATTAAAATACAAAGGGTGTGAATCATGGCTAAAACTTAGGTGCAACTGGGTGCATATTGTGCCTATTTCTTTCCTTCTTGTCATGTAAAGAGAGACATATAGGTGCAACAAGATGTATTATATCTCTCTTCTCATGTGACATGTCATGTCAAAGAGACAAAAGCAAAGAAATAAGAAGAGTGGACAAAGCATTACAAACACTAGTAATGAAAAATGGATTAAAATATGACAAATTTTCAGTGATTTAAAAATTAAATCATAAGATTTTGGATATTAATCATTAATCAAGTAAAGCATAATTATGCAGATCCTATGAAATCTAATATATAATGCAGCCACTATAGAAACTGAAAACTCCAAATAACACCCTGTCATCTTTGATGTTTTGTTTCTTAAATCATTGTGACCTGTCCTTAAACTAAACCACCAACTCTTCAATTAGCTAAAGTGCCTAAATGTTAATAATGCACACAAAGAAACAAACGGAAATGCTAAAAAGAAAACGAAAGTGATTTCCTCGCTCTCTTTTCTCTCATGCACTCTTTCATTTCGTTTCTAGCTCTTGAATTTAATTAATTAAAGAAGAATTTACCAGTAAACACAAGAGAATGATTACAGAAGGAGAAAACGTAAATGTGAAAATCAGTATCCAAAGAAAAAACATGAGTTTTCCAATTTTGGCACAATCTCGTCAAATTTCACACCTTTAGCTATACATGTACGGTGCACTCCACAGGAAAGTAAACAAAGAGAAAGAAGAGAATATATTATTTTAAATTACTCTAATTTACAGGAAAGAGCCGGAAAAATAGCCCTATCCAACTGGACTAACGCACATCTGTGTAGTAATAACAATTAAAGGGGAAAGAAAAGCTTACTTTGTGAGAGTGGTGGTGATCAAGCTTGGAATCATTGTAGGTAATCTGTGGCTGAAGATCCAAATGAGTAGTAGTTGTAGTAGTGTGAGCTGAAGTGGGCAGCTGTGATGATCTGGGCCTGAAAAATCTCTCAAAAATAGCCATCACAAGAAACATTGAGATGAGAATAGCAGTTGCTACAAAACCTAAAGAAACTGCATTCACTGAGTTGTTGAAGCTCCTCCATTGCTCCTCTTCTCTGTCTGTATTTACTGGAGCTAGAGCAATGCCTTGCCACCTATCTTCACCGCCCATTAGATTCAGACCCAAGCCTCGCAGAGAAACCGATGAAAAAAGGAGGGAAACTCGGTTGCGCGTTTCTTCATTTCATAGTGACATGTAAACAAGAAGAGCAGAGAGAAAAATACAGAGAAACAAAGAGATGGTTGGAGGATGAAATGCCTAAGGACTCGTTTGGTTTTATGGGATAGTTTTTGTATATAATTATTATATATCGAACTTGTCTTGGGCCAAAAGTTTTTTATCTTGTATCTTTGTGTATTTTATTAGTTATTCAAACCCAGCAATTCCTTTCGAGTCACCCGATAAACGAAACTTTTTAAACGAGTTTTATTCTATTCTAAATTACGGGGAGGGGAATTCAAACTCGAGTGCGAATACGTTTCATAGATACTTAACACATACTGGTACATAATCTGCAATGCCAATTGAAATTTATACCAAGATTAACGACTGATATTAAGTTGATGTAAATATATTGATAATAAAAAATAAAATTAGCTTTTGATAGATAATTCAACATGCACATAGTTTCAAGCTGCAGCATCAGCGCATTAGGCGCCTCAGACATCTCACAAAAACTTGTTACAAAATCTGTTTCTTTTCTTAAAGAGAAACTGCATCGGTCTTGTCCAGTAAGAGAAGGCTCTCTTCATAAGAATCAACAGAGCAATATGGTCCACAAATCTCAAGACTTTCCATTTGTTTGCTGACAAGGTCCAGGGAAACAAGTTCATGCTTTGATATATTGGTCTCGAACCCAAGTTGCCTGCCTCCTTTAAGAAGCATTACTAATACTTCACCGTTCCTTCTAAAACATAACGCCCGAGGAAAAAGTCTTTCGGGACCCTGTGGACCGAGATTAATCAATTTGGTCCATGACTCCTTCACGCCATACTCCTTCATCACCCATATTTCAAGATAAGAATCTTTAGAATCGGCGTTCATCGCAAATAGAGCTATAAATTTTTTGTCACCCGAAACAGACAACAACAATCCCAATATGTAACTCCATATGACACTCGATGGCATCGACATCTTGCAAAATAACTCATTGCCTACGTCAAAAGTCAATATGAAATGATCATCCCTTGCCCTACTTACTGCAGGCCAATGAAGAGCCTCATTGAAAAAAAGGCGTTTTTCTCTTCCATATATTGCACATTGAGGAGCAACCGAACCAAGACTCCTCCACGAGCCAGTGGCTAGTGAATATACTTCAGCCATGGTTGGACCTTGAAGTTTATTTTTAGGGGTGGCAACTCTAACAACCTTATAGTCAGATGTCATCGCATCATAACCGAATCCAATAGCAGCATCAAACCCGCAATAATTGGGAATGCTGTTATACATGGGAAAAGTAATACCAGGGTTGGGAAGGGTTACTGACTTCCTAATTAATGGGTTCCATATTATGAAGCTGTTACCATAACATGCCATATCATCTGCAAAGCATACCAGACCGTTACAAATACCAACAACGCGAAGAATTTCATTCTTCAGTTCTTCCTTGAGGGCACTTGGAAATTCTATCTCGAAGTTCTTGTCAAAATCCTGGTTATCATAATGCACAGAAAAGACCTCTTGTCTTATTTTGGACACAACAGTTCTGTGGCGGTGGGTTCTAACAGAAGTTATAAGATGACCAGAAACACTGTGGACTAGGAAGAGGTGAATGTCATTCTGTTTATGGAAACTGATTTTTCGCCTAAGGTGGGAATGAATAAATTTTTGGTTTATGATCATGGACCTCCATGGCTTGCACACCGAGGTGCATTGGATCAAAGATTTAATGGGTAGTCTAAATAGGATATCATGAGTGATTTCCTGAGGAAGGGAGTCGAACATTGCTTCAAATTTCAGTTTCCTTGCTTGACAAGAATCGGCAGTGAGAGATAGACTTCAGTTCTATGGATCAGTAAATGGTGGTGAAGTAAGAGAAGGGCGTGAGTAGAAATGCAAAGCTATTACTAAATTACTATAAGAACACTACCAATTAATTACTCATGCACTACAAAGCTAACTAAACACTACAAATGCAATACAAATTTACTAATCATAAAGCCATGGAACTCGAAAGTTCTTTCAAAATAACTAGATGTAATACAACCATGCTGCTAATTACTAGAATAAAGGACGGTGTAATTTGAAAGTTCTTTTAAATTTATAGCATCGAGTCATATTCAAGTCCCTGCATTCCTAATTAATTTAGCCAAAGTCCCATGAAGCTTTAAAGTCCTTCATCCAAATGTACCATATATGTGTGTTTGGAGTCATTGGATGAAGTACTTTAAAGTTCGATGGACCTTTACTCCACAATGACAGGTTTTAGTGAGGGAGTTAAGTGTTTTGTTTAGATTCAAATGAATGGATTGAACTACGGAAATTGGAATCTATATGTGGTCCGTATTAGTCAAATTTCACAGCAAATATATACAAACAACTGTTTCAAAGATCGAGATCGCATGCTATATTTACCTTCAGCGAGACATACTTTGGAAACTTCTTTCCAACTTGATCTTCTTCTTCCGCGGTGCCTTCTCTGTGATTCTTTGAGGTGCATTAGCACAAAGCATATTTTGTCAATGCAAGAGATTGTTAAGATAGTTGAAGAAGAAGATAGAAGAAAGAAACCAGAGGGAGAGAGAACAATCTGTATTTTGTTTATTCCTATATCTGAATAATAAGCACTCTGCTCTACAACTTCAGTTTTATCCCCATACAACAATCTCACCAATCTAATTATTATAACTAACTAACTAATCTAGGATTGTGACAAGTGTCAACAACCCAGTCCATCACATTCTTCATATATTCCTAACAGAGATGAGCCATAAGAACATCCGTCTTTGTATTTTTGTGCTTTTTCTAAGCCATCAATTTCTTCCGAGTCACCTTCATAAAATACAAAAGAGGATACAATTTCTTTATTTCTTTTCAAAAGTGTCCGACCGGCCGTAGACGGCTTTAGAGAGAACTGTATGGGACCATTAGGTTGAGAAGGGAGAAATGGTCATATGGAGCCTTATTTTTGTGTGGACTTTCAAGCCAAAATAATTATTAAGATTCGCATAACTCCTTACTTTCCCGATATTTAAGATCGATAGAAGTAGTTCCTAAATTTGTCCATCATCAATCACTTTAGTCATTTGGTGAAAAATTCTATTAAATAAGGACCAAAATAACAAAAAACACTCAATTTAATAAACAATAGGCCAAAATGATTTGATAAAAAAAAAGTTTTTTTGTGGACAAACTCAAGGACCAATTCTATCAATTTTAAATCTCATGGACCAAAGTGAGGAGTTATGCCAATTTGAAGGACGACATAGTCCGATGAACTAACTCTATAATTTGTAATTTTTTCTTAGCCAAAACACGTTTTTTAGTCCGGAAAAAGTTTTTATAAAGTTTGCCCTAATTCTTAGCCGAGACAAGTATTAAATTGTACCGTATTTGGTTCTTGTAGTTTGCAAAAGCATTTCATAGATACTACCAAAGATAACGGGATCATAATTTGAAGCTGCAACACGAATTGAAATTGTAACGAGATTCTTCAGTTTCAGTTTTTATTAGTTTTCAAAAAGCTCAAGCTTACAACAATAATAGAAGTACTCAAGAAAAACTACCGGAGCTTCAGATAAAATGTTCCATGCCAAAAAACATACACCCACACACTTCAGGCAGCTCAAACATCTCACAAAAAGTCCTTACAAAATCTATTTACAAAATCTAATTTTTTTTTCTTAGTGAGAGACCGCATCGGTCTTGTCCAGCAAGAGGAGGCTCTTATAAAATATGGTATTCTAAAATATTCTCAGTAAGCATAATATCTCATAAAACGTTTCATAAAACATAATCATTAAAATCATGTTTTTCATGTATGCATTTCTACTATTAAAACATGCATTTTAGAAGGGGTCCACTCACAGATATTCCGTCGTCGAAAAATCGTACAAATAGGAAAGACGAAATCGTCGCTAATATTCACACCTAGGCACATAAAAGGTACAATTAACAAAACTATACTCAAACGATTGAATTTCGAAAAACGGATGTCATAAACAGATTCGGGACGTCGAAAAACACAAATGAGGACCTCGGTACCTCCATGGGCCACCACGCGCCGCCGTGGGTGGCAGGAAAAATTGTTGGAAAATTTGCCGGTGCCATCGTCGCAGGCATCATTGCCATCGCCGGCACGCTTGTACTCCACACGCCAGCACCGGCAGGCACCCACGTGGCTAAGCTAGGGTTTTGACTGGGTTTGGGCTTGGTTCCTTGGGCCAAATGCCCAAGCTACGCATGGCCCAAAGGCCTTGGTCCGAAAGGTTATGGGTTTAGGTTTTATTGGGCCTTGGGCTTGAAGGTCTGGCCTAAAATAAAAGGGTTTGGGTTTTTATAAAACTATAAATAAAAAATAAATAAACTAAAACGATTTGGGTTGGGTTTAAACAGGCCAAGGGCCCGAAGGATTTGGTCATTTTAGGTTTGGGCTAAAAGGCTCGTTTCTTGTCGGGGAAGAAAGCTGGAGCCTCTCGAGCTCCGATCGCCTTCGAAACTCAACCCTAGGCTACAATCTAGGTACGAAAATGAAGTGCAAGGTGAGGGGAGGCGTTTTCTTACCTTCGATTCACTGTGGGATGGCCGGAGGTGGCCGGGTTTAGCTCGAGAATCGCGGAGGTTCATCGGACCTGGTTTTGGGTGCTCTTTGGGTGTCTCAGGGCTTCGCGGAGACAAGGGAGAGGGATGAGAGTTCCACGAGGGTGGTGGTGCTGCTGCGTCGTCGTCGATATGCCTTTAAGGGCGTGCATAGCTATATGGGTTTGATTGGGGAGAGAGTGAGAGCTGAAAAAGAAAGAGAGAGAGAGAGAGAGAGAGAGAGAGAGAGAGAGAGAAAGAGAGAGATAGGGTGAGTTAGGGGAGTGGAGAGAATCTGGAAAGTGGATTCGGATTGGGTAGAATAGCGAGGGGTGAAAATGTAAAGTTCAAAATACCTTTAAGTGAATTGTGAAATTACAATAGAATTTGGGGGTGGGGTTTCACACATATAATACTACGTAATAGGTTTTCTGAAAACTCTAGCATGCCATAAAAATCATTCGTAAAACATATATGTATAAACCAGTGCTCAGTAACGGAAATATAGCCGCCCGAAGGCAAATCCGTAAAACCTCTGTAATCTCATCAGTGATGTACTCAACTAAGGGTATCATAGTGGCTCGAAGGCATAACCATCACCAAAGGTGAAACTGTACGACACTGGGTTACGCTAGTGAAGAAATCATGGTCCATTACCCAAAAGTGAAGCTGTATGACTCTAGGTTATGCCAGAGAAGAGATATATGTATATGCAGTGGGTTCATCACCCGAATGTGAAGCTGTACGACTCCGGGTTACGCCAGAGAAGAAACATATACATATAACATATCACACCGACATTAGCCCCAGGCTAGTGAAGCTGGGGGTATGTCATAAATATCCTCAATTGTGTCCTATGGCCATAGACGTCTACATACTTGGTTGTGTGTATGTGTTGTATGATAGCCCACTAGATAAGCACCGAGAACATACCTCAAAAGTCTCATATCAAAATCCGGAGCTCCGACATGCACATATTTAGGATGAGAAAGAAATAGGGATTAAACCCAGAAGGTGGGATTTTCTGAAGAGCAAGGAAGAAGAAGAATAAGAGAAAGATGGATGGGGTTTTAAATGGGGAGAATAAGAGAAACAATGCCTCAATCTACACCTCTCTCTATAGCTCGTTGTCCCATCTCTTTTTCTCTTTTTGAAAATCCCTAAAATCACTCGTAGAAATCATCCCAAATCCTTTCTCTACAACGGACCCCTCATCTTTCTCTCTGCAAATCGCATAAATCCCTCTCCCTATGGCGATATGTCTGTCTTCTTTTTCTGTCTCCCATCTCTCTTTATCTCAGATGCGGCATATCCTCCATCCCCGAAACCCTCATCGAATGACAACGAAGCCAAACCTGCCCCCAATTCGCTCAAAACATTAGAGGACAAAATTGCCCTTCCAAACACATCATCCCCACCGTCGGATTTTAACCTCTTATGGGCTGAATTGTCATTAACCGACTGAGGGCTGGGCTTTTACAGAAAACCAACGAAGCCTATAAAAAAAAAGGGAGCTGCCTAAACCCAACCCAACCATAGATTTGGTGGTAGTAGTGTAAATAAGGCAAAATTAAGGGACAATAATTTGACTGTAGCTAAGCTACAATCAAATTCCTCCTCAATTTTAGAATAGATAATTATGTGGGATCATAGGTTAGGAAGAGAAGATAGGCCATATGCGAGAGAAAAACTATTTCTTTTTTTAGAAAACCTCGGCGGTACCAGAGAAATTTTATTGATAACGAAAAAAAAGTTACACCTAATCAGGGGGGACATAAAACTTACCCCTCATAATACAAGAAAAAAAAGAAAAAGAACATGAAAAAGAAGGGGGAACATAAACCTTACCCCCTTTATAATCAAAATGAATAAAGGTACAAGGAAAGGGGGAGGGGGGGACATAAAATCTAACCCCTCTAAAGCCAAACCTAAAAGGTCTAAACCTACAAAACCAGTTGAGGAACACCACAAGGTTAGGAAAAAAAATGTGAGACAAATTTGTACGCCCAGATGCACATTTATTTGAGAGGAGGAAGCCAGGCAAACCAGCATAATCCAAAAACAAAACAGCACGAACCGTCGGTGGAGGAGAATCATGCCATACCACAGTTGGAGAAAATAAACCCATATTAACAAATTTTTCTACGACAACATTTCCTTCTGATATATGTGAGAGGCATAGAAAGTCATCTTTTTGAATGCGGTCCAAACAAATAGACCATTGTGTACGAAGAGGCCGAGGATGATCAAAGTCAGTCGAATAGATAGTTACGCGAGAGAAAACCTTATTTTCATGAGTGGTTGCACAGTTACGTGGTCTGATGAACGAATCCTAGAATTTGCATTTTTTGTTCTTTAAAATTGGTTTAACATTTTTCTATAGTGAGATTTTTATTTTTCAAAAATCACTTGCAATTAAATTTGGGAAAGAAAATTCAAACTCAAGTGGAAAAGCATTATATAATTACTTTCAACAATAATTTCAAGCTGCAGCATCAATTGAATGCAGTACCAAGATTAGCAACCAATACTCATTGGCATCGATATCTCACTAAATGACTCACTACCCACGCCAAATGTCAATATAAATGATCATATGTTTGGAGATGGGACTAGCATTATTGATCATAATACTGCAGGCCAATGTGAGCCCCATAAAAAAAAAACGTGAGCTGAAAGCCCTATGTTTGGAGATGGGACTAGCATTATATTTAATTGTCAATAATGCACCACACGAACTCTACAAATGAATTACTCAATCATTACAAATCTATTTTCCTAAAACACCACAAAAATGCAATACAAAACGCTAATCGTACAGCCATAGAACTTGAATGTTCTTTTAAGTGTGTGTTTGGACGAAGTACTTTGAAGTTCGAAGGAACTTCACTTCTCAGTGGTGGTATTAAGTGAGGGGAGTGGCAAAGTGATTTGTTTGGCTAAAATGAGGGGGTCGAACTATGGAACATGTAACCTACATGTAGGTTTCATTAATAAATTCAATAGCATATATGAAAACAACTGTTCAAAAATAGAAATGATCACATGATCGTATGCTATTTTTACATCAAACACCATGTAGCCAGGCATACTTTGGAAGCTTCTTCCTGCGATCAGCTTCTTCTTGCCTGGTGCCCGTTGCCCATCTCTGTGATTCTTGGAGGAGCATTGTAGTGTAGTGTGTATTTTTTCAACGTAAGAGATGAGGAGCATAAGGAGTCAAGCAATTGAGGTCTTTGTATCTTTTATGCTTTTTTTTATTATTAAATTCGATTTTCAAACCCATCAACTTCTTCCGAATCACAAGGGACATTTAGATCTAGGTACAAAAACATTCTACTTTTGAATTGAGTCCAATTCCATGTTCTTATCTTTGACAAAAAAAAAAAATCCATGTTCTTATCAATTTAGGTTTAGTTAATCTTTTCTTATTCCCGTTTTGCTCTTTATAATAAAAATGAAAATATATTTACATTTTATCCTTCATTTACTCAAAATTAAATTTAAAAATCTGTAAATGTCTTGAATTTACCCAGTGCCTAAGAAAAAAAAATGTAATATATATGCATAAAAAATAGCAACCCCAAACCAACAAAGCTCCTTGCTTTGCGAGAATCGGGGGAAAGGAAATGGGGTGGTGAGAGGGAAATGTCTACCGTATGCAGTCTTACTCTTGCTTTGCAAAGAGATTGTTCTACTACTAGAACCCTTAGCATTTTGGTCCAGTGACCTTTCGGTCATAAAATATGCATATGAGTGTAAAATCATGACTTAAGTGAACTATAAAACATTTAAAAATCACAAACAAAAATATATGTTTATAACAACAAAAAACTTGTTGATGTAGGTTGGTAATTCAATTCATCTGTGATATAAGTAGATTGGATAGTGAAGGTACAACTAACTAAAATTTTGAATAATCAAATCGTCGCATTTGTTTCAATAAACGGAGAATATATATGGGCTCGGAACAGAGAGATTTTTCAGTGTGATCGGTACACGGGTGGTACATCACATGTCACTATACAAATGGTGTAATATGTGTGCTAAAACGTTAATAACTTAAAAAATAAAATATCCTACCACTCGTATTAAAACACGTGGTGTACCATTTGTATTCTCGTCACAACTAAAAATTGTATTCCCGTCACAACTAAAAATTTCTCCTTAGAACATTGAAAATGCCTCAATTTCCTAAATCTAGGTCACTTGAATTTCCCACGCGTCGCAGTGCATGCACGCATTGGTTTTCGACGAATAGAAACCTAGTTTTCCAACTAATTCCAAATCCTACCAAGTTTTACAGCCATATGCATCTCAACATGAGAAACAACTTTTGTACTACTACAAGGTCTAAAAGTGGACGGAAGACGACCAATTTTGTCGGTAAAGACTGTTCACTTTCAAGGCTCGTAACTTCTTCATTTAAATTCAATTTGTGAACGATTTTTTGTTTAAATGCTCATGGAATCAAGTTTTATCCATATATTCTAAATCCATCTCCAAACACCAAAGTAATTATTAAAATGACCAAAATACCCTTGAAAACATTTTTCCAAAACTGTAAAATAAATAAATAATAATTTTGAGATGGGATATCACACTCCTCTTGTTTCTCCTTCACTTTTATGCTTCTTTATGTCCCTTGAACTTTCACCTTAATTTTCAATTTGTCCTTATACTATTTATTAATTTTTTTTTGTCAATAGATAGATTTGTTAGATTGAATATTAGATTAAAGAGTCAACGAGATTCGAACCCAAACCATGGTGCAAGAGCAACACTCCTCTACATCACTGTGGTAGAGGGATAGTTGCTCTAAACATTTGTTCATTGAGGTCCATGAGTTTAACAAAATGTGCACTATTGATATTCTCCACCGTTTACTTATGTAAAACAAATATATATATATATATATATATATATATATATATTTATATTTACCATTAATCTAATGATGTGACATATATGTGAGTCCCGCATATCCAATCTAACTATGTTTTTAGGGACCAAAACTAATATATGGTGAAAATACAGAAACTATGCATTTGTTTAATATATGATATATATATATATATATATATGTATTATTAATCTAATGATGTGACTCATGTGAGTCCCGCATATCCAATCTAACTATGTTTTTAGGGAACACAGACCCTCTCTGGATCTGAGTCTAGGAATTAATAGATCCGGACCATTAAAATTTGATCAAATAACTATAATTATTATAACTTTTAAGGGAGCTCCCTGTTTGTAGTCGTTTGATCAAATTTCAATAGCCCGGATCTATTGATCCCTAGGCTCAGATCCAGAGAGGATCTGTTTCCGTTTTTATGGACCAAAACTAAACTATGGTGAAAATTCAGAAACTATGCATTTGTTTAATATATGACCTTTGGTTTGTATATATATGGGTATGTTTGTGTTTTTAAGGAATTTTAACGAAAAGCTTCTGATACTGTTCACTTTAACGAAAAACCATATTTTTACACTAAAAATCAATCTTGATACTATTCACTTTACCCTTTATTTTGTCCTTAACGTTAAAACTCAAAGTTTTCAAGTCATTTTCATTAGTTTTCCTTTGTTTTTATAAAGAGACATGCATTTAGTTTTAAACATATACCAATGAGTTTTAGGTATGTTTTTTAAAGGGCTGTGCTATCCACACACCCCTTTTTACTTCTCACACACCCCTTGTTAATTTATGTCCGTTGATCTTCTTCAATTCATCTGATTCGACGACCGAAAACCAAAAAGGTGTGGGAGAAATAAAAAGGGGTGTGTGGATATCACACTCCTTTTTTAAACAATTATTACTTACATTTGTGTTTCTGCAGTACGTTTGATTTTAAATGTATCAATATCACTATTTTAAAAATTCATGCCTAGTGCCGCCTAGGCCCCGCCTAGGTGCTAAGCGGCTGGCCAAGACCCCGATTAATGCATAGGCGTTTGAAAATTAAGAAAGGGCGTCTAGAGCTTTTGAGGTGCCCGCCTAGACCACCCAAACCCGCCTAGACACTTGCCTAGGTTGCGACTCACTTAGATAGAAAATAGATAACTTTCCCTTTGCATTTTATTATTTCCAATAAATTGTAAGAGACTTATTGAACACTTAAATAAACACACATTATATGTTTGCTCCCCATGTTTTCATTATGTTCTAATATTTCATAATATATATCTCATTCTATTTTCTAGTTTATGATGAAATTATATATATTTTAATTATAAATAAACACTTATTTACACGAAATACAATAGATTTACTTAAATCCGCCTAGGCTCAGCCTAGCCACCTAGGCGCTAGGCCCGCCACCCACCGCCCGACTAGCGCCTAACGTTTTTTAGAACCTTGATCAATACGCTTTAGGTACATTTTGTTTTAGATGGGGCCATTTTGGTTTCCAATATACATAAGATATAGTTTTGCTAAAATCTATTTTATCATTTTAGTCTAATTTTAGTTTATATTCATTAAAATGAAGAAAAAACACTAGTACACATTAGTGCTGATGTTTTTTTTTTCTTTTCAAAAAGATACGATAGCAAATTTCATTTCATCAAAGAGTTGCAATACATCGTTTCATCCATAGCCTGTTCCAAGGCCTTACACTTTCTTCTACAAGTAAGTCAGTAACTACACTTGGAGTAGGAGGAGAATTATTCCATTCACAGCTTTGCCTCTGAGAGAGAGACCAATCCGTACAAGTCGGAGGGCAACTAAGTTTGCATTGCGGCGAGTATGGTAACGATAGCAACTTCAGTGATTGAATGGAGTAGCGATTTGGTGTCCTCCACAATTTGTCTAATTGATGAAAAATTGTGAGTAGGATCCCTCAACGCCTCCACAATCTGAAGGGAATCAGTCTCAAAATAAATCTTGAAAATCCCTATCAACTGCCCAAGCCAAACCCTCCCTGAAAGCCATAGCTTCCGACTGAAGAGGAGAGAAGACATCCTCAAAATTCCCACAATTTGCTGCCACGAACACCCCTAGCTCATCCTCAAAATTCATGGTAGTGGTTGTGCTTGTTGTATACGAAGGGGTCCATTAATATTTAAATACTAAGAAACTATACAAGTTTGAATGGTAACTTTGTTAGAATCCGCGACTAACATATCATCTATTGTTTTCTTAACAAAAGGTTTTACTTTTATGTGTTATAATTTGAAGAAGTTGTCGTTTTTATCCTTCACTTATAGGAATGTCTATACATTGAATGTGCACAAAAACTCTACAAATAAATTGGCGACATTAGATAAAGTTAAACTTTATTTCTGATCCAAACTCATGATTTTGACATGTAACTTCTCTGATCCGGAAGAATTTAACCCTCCATATCCGTTTGCCAAATACAATAATGTTGCTAATTAGCATATGCAGTGCTGTAAACCCTTTTAGTGGTGCATAAATTGAGAATGCTCAAGAGCACCTTGTTGCTAGTGCACCTAGGGGTCTTGAATTGGCTCAATGCCGATCCATTTCCTATGAAATATTCCAAAATTTTCTTGAACGTTCCCTTCTCCACAATCCGAAGCTCTAGAGGTCCGATCGAATTACTTCGCCTCGAAACAACGTAACCATGATCCACAAAAGATGCATCCATTTCTCTGCAACATTCACCAAGAACCCTCTCTTCAACTTCTCCTTTGATCTCCCAGTATATTATGTAGTGGCCTGGTTGGGTCAGCACATCAGCATGGCTTGTGAAGTCAATCAGTTCTGCTTTGGACTTGCTCAATAGTTGAGACCCTCTCTCCACCACCATTTGAAGGTCCTTTTCAGTGTTTTTGTCTATGTTTACTGTCAATATAAGCTTTCTCCTGCATATAAAGTTCAATTTTGGAGTTCCATTGTGGAAACCTGCCACTTCCACCACATCTCCTAGCCTGTACCTATAAAGTCCTGAAAAATATAGAGAGCAAAAATACAATGTTACAAAAAGCAATTTATAGAAAACTAAATTTGAACTTGAATACAAAGAGAACAAACACAGTGTCCTAACCAATTAAAATAATTAACGTACATTAACAAATTTCAAGTTTTTTAGAGGTATAGACAAAAACAAAATTTTGCTTTTATTTCCATCTGATCAATACATCATGAAGATCCCACTAGGGATCTAGAATTCGCAATGTGGTTTGAAAAAAATGGTTTAAAATATTGGTATCAATAGCATTTTTATTTTGTCCATGATATTGTGGACTTAATTTTTCCAAAGAGTAAACTGTCATTTAACCCCCTTAACTATCACGTGAGTGTCAATTCCCCCCCTGAACTATTTTTTCAGCCAATTGACCCCCTAAACTATTTTTTCAGCCAATTTAACCCCCTGATTTTTTTTTAATATTTGTTTTATATGTTTTCTTTGTAAAGATTTAGACAGAAAATGTAAAAAGGTGGTCATGTGCCAAGCACATGACACTTTCTAACAGAAAATTAGATGGAGTTAAAAATACTTAACGGTAGGGGGTGAATTGGCAACTTTAACATAGTTTAAGGGGTCAATTGACTGAAAAAATAGTTCAGGGGGGAAATTGACACTCACGTGATAGTTAGGGGGTTAAATGATAGTTTACTCTTTTTCCAAATTGCAACTTGTGGCCCACGTGTCAAGGGGGGAAGGGGACCAGATTTTTCTACGATTGACGCTGATATTTAAATTATCGACAGCCCACATGTGTGTGTTCATTAAGCTTTGGTTTGTTGTAAGATGGCACCAATGATCGATGCCTAAACATGTCCAATTTAAGGGTATAAAGTGATTTTGTTATAGAGTTTACCAAATTATTAAAAAAAACAAAAAACAAAACAAAAAGAAGTGATTTTGTTATAGAATGAAAAGTTGCCACTTGTAAAGAGTATTTTGATAATTCAATTTCTCGCACGTGATCACTTTTGTTGGAACAACAAGTTGAGTTAGACTATTAAGGAGGATAAAGAAAAATTCATGCAAATCTAAATAGTACATGCTTCTATTTGGGTATTAGGGTTTTACTATGTAGAATTAGACTATAAGAAATAATTTATGGACACCAGTATGTATTTTTGTCATTTGATTTTTTTTACGGGTTTGTGTAAGAAAAAGAAAAGAATGTGAGAAACATAGAAAAACACCAGTGATTGCTTACCAGTGAAAGTAGTGAGGACAATCTCATACTCTTGTCCAACCTTGACTTGTGACAATGGTACTGGTTTATCTTCTATGAAATCATCAATGACCAAATTGTAATCTTGCTTCTGTCTATGAAGTGGTATGAACTCAAAGTAGGAAAAAGTTGGCACCACTGCAAATGTCACATCTTCCGGAGGCAAACAAGGATCCACATTCACTCCAATCCAACTCTCAGTTGATCCATATTCTGCACTTACTAGCGGCACTTCCGCTGCATATCGCCGGAGTTTTTTCAAATACGGCTGCATTGATCCTGTCATTATAGAGTACACATACTTGGCATTGGGCCAAAGCTTTGGAATCAGACCAAACCAATCCAAATCCTCCAACTCCTCGCAACAAGCTTCAATTTCCGAAGCCAGAATTGGGTTTGGGGAGATGATATCCAAGACAGCTTTTCGCACTTTGGGGAGATTGATTCGTTTACTAAGAGTGCCGTCTCGAATGTCAATGCACAACTCCTTCCAGAGCTCTTCGAAGGCTATAAAGGACTGCACTATGCTGTACGTAAAGGTGGAGGTTATGAACTCTACTTGCTCGGAGAAGAAGAGGCCAAGGAGAAGGTGACAATATGTTGATTGCTTGCTGTCACCGCTCGAAATGACATCTTCGGGGCTGCAAGTGAATGACTTGGTTTTTTCTTGTTTAATTTTGAATTCTGGGCTGGCGTAGTAGTGAGTTGTGGCTGTTCCTGCTGTTAATCCTCCCTTGGTTTTGAATTGTCTACTGCTGTATATGAATTCCAAGATCCTCCCTCCTTCTCTCGTCGGATAAACCCTACGATTAAGACGAAGAAAGTAAAATTAAAGAGTCACGGTTAAACAAGTTTAAATTAATACTTTTGGAATATTATTCTAACTAGTGCTGTTGACATATAATTGTAAATATAAAGGTTTTTAACTTCATATAAATATGAAAAGCTGTAAAAATAGCTACCTTCATATATGACAGTCTAATGAATTCGAATACTGGACTGAAATTTAAGAGACAAAGTTTAAACCTTGATCTATAAGCTGCAGCCAGCCTAAAAATTTGAAGAGTGGTCTGTGAACTGTGGCGCATAAACGGTACGTACTTTTGTCTTCCTTCTGTGGTTCCAGAACTAGAGAAAATGTAACCAAAGGAGACCATTAGACCCTTCTACAAAGTGTGAACATATACAGGTAATGGTTTTATTCCTTGAATCCAACAGAACAAAAAAAAAAAAAAAAAATCTATTTTATTCTAGCAATATTCTAATTTGATCCTAGTTAGTAAATTTACTAGGACTAATTGAAACACATCTCAACTTTTATGAATATAATTAAGAAGCTAACCTTAAGGAGAGAGTAGTTATAGGTTGTTTTGTGAGAATGGGGCCTGATTCCCCATTTGCAATTCTATGAATGTAAGGCTCTAAATCTGCATGTGAAGCAAGAGGCACCAAAGAAGTGTAGAGTGATTCCAACACACATGGATCTACCTCTTGGATTTCGATGTCCCCCAACCATTTCTTGAGATATTCCACTTCGAAATTCAGCTCAAGTATCCGCCAGAGCGTCTGCGTTTGAACTGAACCTGCCTTCTCAGTCACGTCCTCAAACCACCTAACGATGTCGTCTTCTCCACATACAGATGGTTCCATTGGAGAAGTTTTTGTGGCTGCTGGGTTTTCAGAAGAGGAAATAATGCATAAAAAATAAAGAACAAAGAACAAAGTCGTTACAGCTTACAATTTTTATTGGAGGTCTACTAAATTTGTAGCATGTAGCGTATGATTATAGTCCACAACATATATTCAGAAACGACCACAAAATATATTCAAAAATCAACCAATCTATCTATGGAACCTGTCGTTTATTCAAAAATTCAACCAACCTTCTAATGTTGGTTGCACAACTCTCTCTCTCTCTACTCCATCGATCTTAGAATTGTACGATGGTTTGTAAACCACAAGGCATACAGAGTGTCATCCTTTTCAGGAGAGAGAGAGAGAGATTTGAATGATAAGATATGGGGACAAGGGTTGCTGGGGACCAAGTCAATCAGCAACGTTGACAGCTTGGCTTACAGCACCATGCTCTAGCTATTTTCTGTTGTAAGGATTTTATGACATTGTGGCACAGATGTAGGTGGACACTAAATCAATTATCTCGCAGCGAATATATCTTTATGTGAGTGTCTCATTTATAACATAATGAGTGAGGTACTGCTATAAGTGAGACACTGACATGAAGATATATAACGATGATATTGAAGATTTTCTACCATATGACATGAGGTTAAACGATGAACACCCTGCCTAACTACCATGACAACTCCATTGATCAAATCTACAAGTCACTTAAATCTATTATAGTCAAGTAGTTTAATCCATGTCACTCAAACAAGTATATATTAACAAATCTAGGGTTTAGGGTTCCCTTCCAGACTAGCTAGTCGACAACCCACAATTACTAGGATGGAAGATCAAGACAATTCAATTTAAAATCATGGAATGGAAAATAGTTATATTCACACATCTAGTTTATTTCTTATTCTTCTTTAAATTATCCACTGAAGACTAGAACATAAAAAATTGATAAGCATGAAAATCGTACTCTCATTAAAGTATATTTAGGGTCCCAATCTTTTTTCGTTATATTTTTTTATTATCCTTTGATTTATCCATCCCAAAACTAGAAATACAAAATAAAATAACGACAGTGGAGAAATAACAAATTGGAAATACAAACACTTCCCGCATTAGTGCAGATTATGGTGAAGTGTCCCACGTTTCTTGGTGGATAATCCATAATTGGTTGTGGTTAAAGCTTCAATTCTCAGTTGGTCCCTGCCTCCTAAATGTGTTTAGTGCTTATGACCGTTTATATCTTCATCAACGTACACAAATTTTGTAGCTTCATTTTCTCCATGTCACATCACTATTTATGGTCATGTGCACACCTGTTAAAAGCTGATGCAATTGATATTGTCCAGACGATTATTATTTTTGAAGAATGAATTTAATCAAGCATCTGAGTGTCAGTTTAGGAGCCACTCAATCAGAAGCCAGAATCCTTTTTCAGATCATGTGGGGTTTCAATTTTGCTGGAGAGAAATTTACGTAGGATCACTTAGATCACGATATTTGTAAAATCATTCTCACAAAAATAAATCTTACCCGACTCCGGAACGGTTTCACTTGATATAATAATAAACCCAATGATTAATTAAAAAGGTGCTAATGAGCTTTGATTAGTTGATAAAATCTCTTGATGTAATACTCTGCTTAAAGTCGCTTTGTGATTTAACATGTGATGTTTAACTTTGTTCCCTCTCACTTTATCTCTTCGTTTACGATTTGGCTCAAAGCATATTGCCTTGAGCTTTGCTGTAATATGGCTTCCCCGACCCTATGAAGGGTCTTATCATGTTATAATCACAAATCATTAGTAATTAAGTAGAGCATTAGAGTGATTTGTTCTAACTTCCCTCTCATAACATGTATGTGAAATCATCTTGTATCAGTAAATAATTAGGACCAATTCATACAAAAGAACATTACGAAAACTCTTGCAATAACAAAAGGACAATTTCAACTAATTTTCTGCAAGAACATCATTAAGAATGAACAGATTTTAATTAATGACATTACTGATGGGAGAATCATCAATTAGATACACAAAATTAACGTGACCATTTGTATGGCTGATATTATTCATTTGCAATTTGCCACTAGCTGGTGACTCACTTGTTGTATGCTACTGTCCAGAGATGTCACTAGCAAGCACCGACTTTTATTTTTCCAAGAGTTGATACGTCATTTTGTTCCAAAGGAAAAGGGGCACTTTGTTCCAAGGGAAAAGGGGGTGGGTGCTACAAAGACGATGACAACGAAGAAGAAACAATATCTTTGCCAATAAGAAGAATCAGAACAAAAGATAGAACAATAACAAAGTCTTATCCTACTATGTGAGGTCGGTTGTATGAATCTTGGAACGTCACTGCGCTTGACTTTGCCAAGTCTACATAAATGTACCTTATTACAGATGACATTAGTCAACAAAAAAATGGACTACAAGTTCAGCTCCATTCTATGTTGTATGTGAATCCCTCTGCATTGCAAAACCCGAAAGTTATAACACTGCAAAGTTTTTCAGTTAGCAGTTTAAACTTCAAATTCGGTGCAAGAAAACAGCAGAAAAAAAAAAGAAAAAAAAAAAAGAAAAAACCAAATTTGAGAAGGATTCAAACCAGATGACCAAAATTCTAAGGACATCAAGATAAAAAGCCACATTCAAACAACAAAGGACAATTGCACAAAGTAGAGGCTTAGAAAGAGAAGCATCTTTGCAAATGATGAAAGTAACGGCTGATACATGTAGGGTATACCAGATTTTGGCCTATAAGCATCTCTACACCGCCTTCAACTTGCTCTCGGGGACCCATCCTTTATCCCGGTTTCATCAAAGCATCAGTGTAGATGCTCATTGTGACATAGCCACAAAAATATCCGGGCTGAAGGTTTGATTTTGACAGGCATTCAAAGGGGAACACAGATCGATAACTCTACTCCTTGGGTATGGGCCTTCACCTGCAGGAACAATAAGTCTCATAACTTCAGTACAGTTGCAACTTGCAATACAAACTAGCCATCTCTTTCACTAGTTCAAAATGGATGATAACTTTGTTCTTTACCATGTTCATGCATTTTTTGAGTTTTCCGTTATCCATTGTTCTTTACTAGTTCAAAATGGATGATAACGGAAAAGTGATTAACTATAAAATACCCATGCACAAATATGAAGGTTCCTATACACTTTTTAAGAACTCCTACATTAAGTCGAATGAGAACCTTCATATTTGTGCATTTTGTGAGCTTGAAGATTTCTAGCACTAGCAGTAAAAGCGATTAACTATAAAATACCCTGAAAATGAAATGGCACCAAGGCGGAATGAACACCATGACAAGAAATTAATTTGGAAAAATAATTCTTAGAATAGGTAAAACTTAGGAAGCAATATATTGAATATCACTCATTTGAGTTGTGATGAGTCCATATTATACCATATATTTTACTCTAATTTTAGTTATAGTTTATTAGTTATTTTGGTAGAATTTTGATATTGTTATATATTTTCAATGTATGACATTCGACTTCCTCTAGAGCAAAAAATGATCAAACGGATGAATTTTGGAGTGATTTCAATTGAAGGATGTTCATGAGTCTTTCAAGATGATTGTATCAAATTTTTAAATTTTTCTACCAAGCCGTTTGACCGTGGTAATGAAATAAAGACTCAGCGCGCAGCTTTCCCAAATTGACGTTTTTGGACGTTTTGGGTATTTTGAAGGTCAAGATGGCATAGTTTGAGGAAGATTCCTTCTGAGGGTTTGTAGGGGACATCTCAAGATTTAAATAGAGACCTTTTGGAACCAAATCGGATTTGATTTGGTCGGTCAAAAGTATGATTTTCTGAGAAGTTCGAATTTCGGTTTAAATATGAAACCTTTTATTTCCTAGTTATATTATTTTATTATGCTTCCTAGTTTCATTCTAAGACTTTTTAGGGTTTTATTTTGTAGTAGTATAAATAAGGCTATTTAGCCATTAGAAAGAGGGGCATCAATTTGGAAAACTTATCTAGGCTTTGACAATTTGTATTTCAAGGTGTTTTCTATCTTTTTTTCTATTTCAATAAAATTCCTTTTGTTTTATGGTTGTTCGTAACTAATTTCCGTTTGCTAGGACGATGCCTTGAGCCTTAGCATGAATATGTAGTTTCTATTTAATTGCTTATGATATTATGCATGCATGCTTTGAATTATTAATCACTATGCTGTAAACTATCTTTGTGTTTTAATGATTCGCGACCATTAGGATGTTTAGATAAGTAATCGAATGCAATTCGGTCGGAATACCACCGGGGAATTGAATATTGCTTTTTGTGATTGATAGTTGTAATTTCAATTTCACCTAGGATGAATACCACGTCTTTGGGATTGCATGGTTTTTCAAAGGGTTGTCACAAAGCGTAATGAGTCTTGCATGTTTATATTTGATCTGAATAACACAAACGGATTGCATGTTTGATATACGTTCTAGCTTGAATACCACGAGTAGAATATGCATTAGGAAAGCCTAACCTTCAAAGTTGCATAGGTAATTCATAAGTAATTAGTAAATCTACATAGAATTGTTATGGTGATGGTGGAACCCTAGGTTTTTATAATTTGGTTTTCAAAATGCTTTCTTTTGTTTTCTTTACTTTGCTAATTTCTTTAATTGTTTTAATTTAAATTCATTTTTAATATTTTAGGTCATAAAATCAAACTCTTCCAAACTTTGTTTTCAAATAATTAATTAAGATTTGATATTTACATAAATTATTCAATCAATCTCTACGAAAAACGACCTTACTTGAGCAGTTTATACTACAACTACCTTGTTTTCTTGCAAGTATTTTTAAGTGTTTTTATTTCTACTTTTACAGATGGTAAAAATCTCTATCAAGTTGCTTATTTAAGAGTTTATACTATCCCCGTTTGGTTGAATCTTCACTCTGCAATTTTATTATTTAAGAAACCTTGAGGAGCTAAAGTTTCTAACAGTCATTGATGGAAGTCTGAAAATCGGACAAGGATTGTCTGCCCTCCACTTCCGGCCCTCCTCGTGTCCTCCTGTTTGTGTGGTCACGGTTAAGTCACGTCAACATTTTATATTACTATTCATTTTTGTCTTATTATATCTATAAAAAAACAATATACAATGTTAACATGACTTAACCGTGATCACACAAAACAGGAGGGCACGGGGAGGGCACCAGAAATGGAGGGCAGACAATCCTTGTCCCTGAAAATCACCTACAATTCTTCTTTTTTTACACTTTCGGGGGTGGGTGGGTGGTAGACCCCCGTGAGGAGGAGGATAACAACTCGATTCATTATTTACTTTGTCGAATATGCTGGTCAATATTAGGTCATTTTAATCTTTGATTGCCTCCAGAGTCCAGAGTAAAGCTACCTAAGGACCAATCCGAAGTTCTCGAATATGACAGTTTTTACCAATTAATAGTTTGACATATTACTAAGCTACTTCTCTTCAAAATGTGGAAAGAGGTTCCAAGTTTAATTCCCCCCTCGCCCTTGATCAAAAAGGAAAAAGGATTAGATTTTTTCTGCGAAATTTTTATTAGGGTGAACTGCCAATTTAGGCCTTGAATTACCACCCCAGTGAAAATTAGGTCTCTAAACTATATTTTTTTTTTTTTAAATCAGTCATTGAATTATAAAAATTTGCCAATTACATCTCTAACATTATATTCGAAGCTACTATATTCAATTTTTCATTAATTTAAGTCGTATTACTTGCATGTGATACACATTGGAGGGTAGATTGATAGTTTTTCATAAAGAAATAGTGTATGGAGTTAACTTTGGTGGGTAAATTGGTAGTTTTTCATAAGAAATAGTGTAAATTAACTTCGGATGGTAAATTAGACATTAGATTCGCAACCTATATGAAATGTTCAGGGCTTACAGGCAAGAAAATGACAGTATTACATTCTAAAGTATGTTAAGTGATTTAAGTTGACGAAAAATTGAATAAAATAACTTTGAATATAATAGTAGAAATGAAATTAAAAATCTTCACTCTGCAATAAATTGAAGGGTATAATATACGAGGATTGGAGAATGAACATCAATTCTACATCTTTTGATGGTAAGCGATATATGGTGCTATCTTTGAATTAGCTAAACAAAGTTTCTTAGAAATACAGATTTGCTAAGACTTAACTGTAAAAGAGAATTCGGAACTCCACTCCACTCCTTTTGAGGCTACCCATTCGGTCATACCCAATACCGATCTTACTATGCATCAACTTCATAGCTAAATCTGCATTGCCAGCTTTCCTCAAGGCATTGATTAGAACAGTTCGGATTCGTCCTGGCATTTCCCTACCTGTGTCCACAATTCCATCGGCCAAGTTGCAAGCTTCCTTGACACGACCAGCTTTGGATAACACATTGATCATATCTTCAAAAGCTGTCTCAGGAATTACAGCCGTTGGCGCTAGCTCATCCAAAATCTTGCAGGCTCTGGCTACCTTGGCTGGGCCCTGAGAGACAAACCCATATAGAGAGGGCCCTGAAGAAAGCAACATTCGGTGTGACGCTCTTATCAATCATGGTGTCCCAGAGCTTCAATGCCTCTTCATTTCTGTGCCCTTAAAATGTCCGCTGATGAGTATTGTGTATGTATAAACCATCTGATCACAACCTTCCTCTTCCATTTTCTTAAAGAGTGCTAATGCTTCATCAGTTTTTCCACATTTAGCTAGGGCGTCGATAAGGGCATTATAGCAATATGAATCCTGTGGACATCCCTTCACCACCATCTTATCAAGGAGCCTTTCAGCCTCATCAAGCCTCCCTGCCTTTCCAAGACCGTCGATTTGACTAGAATAAAACATTGCGTTAAGTGTCATCCCTCTGCCTTCACAAAACTCAAAGTACTCCATTGCTTCCTCCACCCTCCCGCTCTTACACAATCCATTGACAATAACCCCGCAAGTGACCTCATCTGGTTCAAGTCCCTCATTTTTCATCCTCTCAAAAAGTTTCATTGCCTCTTCAATGCTCCCACATTTTGCATCCGAATCAATCAATGCTGTATAGTTTGCCACATTGGTTTTACATCCCTTCTGAATCATATCTTCAAAACACAGCATATGCTTCCACACATTGTTGAACAAAAAGAGTATACAAGATAACTCTAATGATCCAAGAAGAAGAAAATAAAGCACACTCTAAAGAAAGCTCACAAGAACACTAATTAGCAAAGCTTCTCTTATTTAGCACTTAGCTTTGTTTTTCTTTTGGATCAATTACAAGGCTTGGGGACTTGGGTATTTATAGCAAACCAAATGAAAGCTACTTAATTAAACTAAGATTATTTACTACCACACAAAACACATTAATTGCACCTAATTATGTTTTCACACAACCATACCTAACATTGCCTAACATTGCCTAACTTTGACATTGACTAACATTGCCTAACTTTGACATTGATTCTCAACACTCCCCCTCAATGTCAGCTCTCATTCTTTGCACTGTGCTGAGCAGACAGCGAAAAATTTCGAGCTTACCTGTACTTAAACTTTTTGTGAACAAGTCCGCAACTTGATCATTCGTCTTAACATATCTCATCTCTATCTCTTCTTGCAGAACCTTTTCTCTGATAAAGTGATAGTGTACCTCCACATGTTTAGTTCTTGCATGAAAGACTGGATTTTCTGCCAAGCGAATTGCCGATTGATTATCACAGTACAATGGTACTGAATAATCTACTGGTTGATGTAGATCACTCATCAACTGTACCAACCATGCATTCTCTTGAGCTGCCATTGCTGCTGCTCTATACTCTGCTTCTGTGGTTGACAAAGATACCGTCGGCTGTCTCTTGCTACACCAAGAGATGGTTCCAGAACCAAGCTTAAACACATACCCAGTTGTTGATCTCCTGGTGTCATGATCTCCTGCATAGTCAGCATCACAGTAACCAACTAACTTGCAGTCTTCACCTTTCTTGTACAAAAGACCATAGTCAATTGTACTCTTCACATATCTCAGTATTCGTCGAACTGCTTCCAAATGAGGCTTCTTTGGATTTTGCATGTACCGACTCATCACACCAACTGCATAAGAAATGTCAGGTCGAGTCAAGGTTAAGTAGATCAGACTACCTACCAATTGTCGATACATCGTCGCATCTTCCAAATCTTTTCCTTCATGTGCACACATTTTGGCATTTGGTTCCATCGGTGTCAAAATCGGCTTGCATTCGAGCATTCCAAACTTCTTCAATAAATCTTTGGAATATTTTTGCTGACAGAGAAATATTCCTTCTTGTGTGCGATCAATCTCTAGACCAAGGAAGTGCTTGAGCTGTCCAAGTTCCTTCATCTGGAAACGGACTGATAAATTCTCCTTCGTCCGAAGAATTTCTGCCTCGTCATCACCGGTTATGATTAAATCATCCACATACACTAGCACGATAGCTAACTTTCCTTCATTGGCTTTGACAAACAAGCTGGAATCTGCAGGTGTTACTGAATAACCACTTTGTGTTAGAAATTCAGCAATCTTACCATACCACGCCCTGGGTGCTTGTGGAGTTGATTCTTCCGGTTCACTAAGCCCACCTTCTTCGTCTGGTTGTTGATACATGCCAATTTGCCAAGGATTCTGAGTCACTCTTTGTTCGACATCATCGCCGTTTGGATCTCCTGATACATCTGAACTTGGTTGAAGTTGAACAATATGCTCCCCCATCTTTTGTAGCTTGTCTCCAAATTCTCTCGAGTCAGGCAACACCTCCTTTTCTAAGGACCACCAAGAAGATGCTTCATCAAACACCACATCTCGTGAAGTGTAGCACCTTCCACTTGTTGGATCGCAACATTTCCACCATTTTCTCTGGCTGTCGTATCCCACAAAGATACATCTAACAGCTTTCTTGTCAAACTTGCTCCGTAAATGATCAGGAACAAATACATAACATACACAGCCAAATACTCGAAAATAGCTAACTGTAGGTTTCATGTTCCACAGTTTCTCAAAGGGTGAAACAAATCCTAACCTCGGTTGAGGAAGTCTGTTGATCAATAAGGCTGCAGTCCTCATTGCTTCAGCCCAAAACCTTCCTGGTACGTTCTTTGCATGTAGCATACTTCGACAAATTTCTGCAAGATGCCGGTTCTTTCTCTCAGCTACACCATTTTGTTGTGGCGTGTTGGCACAAGTGTATTGGTGGCGTATTTGGCATTTCCTTAGGTATTGAGAGAACTCACTTGAGCTATATTCTCCCCCGTTGTCTGTGCGCAAGCAACGGATCTTCTTTCCCACTTCTCCTTCAACTGTCTCTCTGAACTCTTTAAACTTTGAGAACGTATCAGATTTTTCTTTCATGAAGAAAACCCACACATACCTTGAGAAGTCATCAATGAACGTCACCATGTACCGCGTACCACCAATTGATGGTTGCTTAACGGGCCCGAATACATCAGAGTGAACTAACTCTAATGGTTCCTTTGCTTTGAACTTCGATTCCTCATATGGCAATTGGTGTGCTTTACCATACTGGCATCCTGCACAAACAGTGTTTGTTCGTACGTCAAGTTGAGGAAGCCCTTTAAGCATCGACTTCTTCACCATCACACTTAGCTTGGAATAGCTAACGTGACCTAACCGCATGTGCCACAGATCTGCTGTCTCATTTTTCCTTGTCTTGTCTACATATGCAGACTCTGCTGACATCACGTAGACTGACTCCAATCGTCGCCCCTCCATTGTCGGTTTTTCTGAGATTTTTAGATCACGATACACCTTCACATCTCGGGGCCCGAACAAGACATGGTGGCCTGAAGATGTCAATTGAGTCACAGATAGCAAATTTTTCTTCATTCCTGGGACATGATAAACATCTTGAAGTGGCACCTGGTTAGAATTATATCGAGGTGTAACTATCGTCTTACCGATGTGAGCTATCGGTAACCTTGAGTTGTCAGCTGTCACCACCACACGGCTTCCCTTGTACTCAGACAGGTTTTGCAACTTATGTTTATCACCTGTCATATGATTTGAGCAACCCGAGTCTACGATCCAATCATTCTTGTAGTCAATTCGTTCTGATGTTGTTACCGTGAGAGCTAATTCTTCTTCCTCCATAGCGAATAGTGCTTCAGCATCCCAACCATCTTCGCTATTCTCCTTAGAACTGGAAGTAGCAGCATTACTTTCAGCATACTTTTTCTTAGCCCAACAATCTTTTGCCATGTGGCCCATCTTCCCACAGTTGTAACACTCACCATTGAACTTTATACTATTACTGTGATTCTTCGAAGCTCCCCCTGGACGAGAGCCTCCATTTCCTTGGTGATTTTTCATCTTGTCACCATCCTTTTTAGATCCACCACTAGTGTGCCGCTTGAAGGTGCCTTTGCTTTTGTTGGTGTAGAGCGCTTCCTCTTCACTCTTCAACGAAACTCCTCCCATTTGCTTGGCCATAGCTTCTTGACCGGCAAGCAAATTTTCAAACTCAACAAGTGATGGTTGTGTCGGCCATCCCTGTATAGCGGCAATAAACCCACGATATTCGGGTCTCAAACCATGGATAATTATTCTCTTCATCCTGGTTTCCCCAATAGGAGCTGTTGGATCTAACTCTGAAATTTCGCGGCATATCGACTTCACCTTGTGAAAGTACTGGGCAATCGTCATGTCGCGTTGCGCCATCGATAGCAGCTCGTTCTCGAGAAGTTGCAGTCTTGTATCATTCTTCTTTGAAAAGAGTGTGACAAAAGTATCCCATGCTTCCTTTGGCGTTTTGGCATCCCGAATGTGCTCCAACATTTCTTCATCAATTGTGGTCTTTAAGACAAACATTGATTTGCCTGCTTTAATTTTCCACTTCCGCAAGACGCCGTTAGCATCTTCCGCTGCCGGTTGTGTAACTTCACTACCACCGACAACCTCCCACAAATCTTGACCTTGAAGGTAAGACTCTATACACGTTGCCCACGTGTTATAGTTTTGGTTGTTGAGCTTCTTGATTCCTCCAACAACTTGAAGATCACCCATCGTATCGGCAAGACTTTGACTACACCGAACAAGCTTGAGTGACTACCGTGCAGAGTAATACACTACTCTCGACACAAAGAAGCTCCCTCTCAAGGTTTGTGATAACCCCAGCAATAATCTCAAGAAATCTTTTCTGATGTGGAAGATCAGTCAAAACTGCAACCACAGAGCATACTCGGAATTTCAAGAGACTTTACAACCAATGCTCTACCAAGAACGATCCCTGACCGACTTGGCTCTGATACCAATTGTTGAACAAAAAGAGTATACAAGATAACTCTAATGATCCAAGAAGAAGAAAATAAAGCACACTCTAAAGAAAGCTCACAAGAACACTAATTAGCAAAGCTTCTCTTATTTAGCACTTAGCTTTGTTTTTCTTTTGGATCAATTACAAGGCTTGGGGACTTGGGTATTTATAGCAAACCAAATGAAAGCTACTTAATTAAACTAAGATTATTTACTACCACACAAAACACATTAATTGCACCTAATTATGTTTTCACACAACCATACCTAACATTGCCTAACATTGCCTAACTTTGACATTGACTAACATTGCCTAACTTTGACATTGATTCTCAACACACATTTCCCTCCTCTGCGAAGCCCGTTGATCACTAAACTATATGCATGAGACGGAATTTCAAGTACTCTCTTCCATTTCTTGGTAAAGACCCAAACACGAATCAACATCTCCTTCTGAATAACACCCCTGTATTAAAGTCATATAAGTAATCTTATCAGGTTCCACATTCCTCCCCTCCATAGCTCTAAACTTCTCCATTGCTTTCTGGGTTTTCCCTCCCTTCCGATACCCTTTGATCATTGTATTGTAAGTCGCAATGTCCGGTGCAATTTTCCCGCCTACCATAACCTCAAAAACCCGCTCAGCTGATTCAATAAACATCGAATTCACCAAACCATTCAATAGAAAGTTATAAGCATACAAACTAGGCTCAGTCCCATTCTCCTTCATTCTACGCCAAACCCACAACAGCTCATCAACCATCCCAAGACATCCAAAGCTTTTAATCAAAGAATTCGCCGCCAGAGAAGTCATCAAAAAGTTCATTTCTTTAAGCTTAACAAGAACACATCGAATGCGGTCCAAATCACCACACACATATAAAAGTTCAATCAAAGACTCATATCATTCAAGCTTCTGATGATCTTTCTTCTGCCTACCAGCCCAAGCAAAGAACCGCAAGGCAGTTTCGAGCTTCCCACGAAGCTCAACAGATTTCAATACATACGAAACAAAATTAGGAGACAATTTGATCAAGAATGTGCGACAGCAAGAGTCTAAATTAGCCTCCATCGTTGGAGACCCATCTAAAAGATTGAGAATTTGAGCGACCCAAGGAAATGGTTCAAAGTTTTGTCTGTTTGACACTACGTCAGAGACGTCATTGAAAGGTTCTACCCATTCGGGAGGAGGGAGAGAGTTGGTGAAAACCCACCTCGGATTTGAGCTGAAACTTGACGCCGAGTAAGAATTCGAAGCTTCTGATGAAGACCCGCCATTTTTATACGGACGGGGAGGTCTTGGAGGAAGAATACGGGCTGCTGAGAGAGAAAGGGGAGGTCTCAGTAGGGTTCTTCTCGTCAGGGTTTTCGGTGTTCTGTTCGCCCGTGTGCTTAGCGAGTGGAGCTGAAAGACTGAAACGGTGAATGTGAAGATTGAAGTCAGAATGGATATTAAAATCCAGTTCAAAGATTATACTCGCAACGGTCCCATGGTCTAGTGGTTAGGACATTGGACTCTGAATCCAGTAACCCGAGTTCAAATCTCGGTGGGACCTTTTTACATTTCTAGCTGTGTTTTTCTTATTTTTTATTTTTTTTTGGGGTTGGTTGCTTACAGATATTTATTTGGGCTTTTTACTTCCTTCTATTTTTCAACCTTCAACTATTCATAAGCCCAGTTACCGTGTGCTGGGCTTTGTTTCTGGTTGTTTACAAACTAATATAGGCTTATTTTTAGCTTTTCGATCCCGCTTTGCCTCATAAAACTTAAAAGTCGCTATTTTGCTCCGTGCAATTCTTGATTTTGATCTCATTTCGTCCCCTGAAACTCAAAAGTCGCCACTTTGCTCCCTAGAACTCAATTTCGATCTCACTTTGCCCTTGAAATTCAGTATTCACTCCACTTTGGCTTGTTTCTATTTATTTTGTTAAGTCTACTTATGTGACACAATTAAGGTCCACTTATGGCTGTCATGGCACAACTATAAAAGCTCACATATCCAATAAAATGGTGTGACATAGATCGAAACAAAAAAAAAATTTATTTTCAAACAATGTATATTGAAAAAAAAGGAAAAGTAAGAAAAATAGCAAAAACAATTCCCGGATTTCATCTCTCTAACCCCTCTCTCTCTCTAATCGTTGTCCATACATTCACCCCTTCCCCCTCCATCTTCGGCCACCTTTTCATTAGATTCATTGATTTCGTTATTTCTTATGTTTTTATGTTCTTAATGGAGGTGACTGGTCAAAAGAGAAGATGGTTCTTTTTCATTTTTTACTGTTCATTTATTTCAGGGGAAAATTTAGCATATTACCAATTCTAAAGTTTAAATGGATGAACTTGCTTTAAAAAATAGAAACAAGGTAATCTACAAAGAATTTTGAGTTTCGAGAAGTAAAGTGACGAGCTTTGAGTTTCAATGAGTAAAATTGTAAGTTTTGAGTTTCAATGAGTAAAGTGTCGATTTTTGAGTTTCAGAGAGTAAAATCGAATCAAAATTGAGTTCCAATGCTCAAAATAAGCCAATAATATATGCATGGTTTTACTAACTTTTCGTCTTTCTTCGATTCTCACTCTGTTTCCTCAACTCTAGTTCTTATGTTTGATTGCCTCTTTTGATTGAAGGGGTTGGACAAGGAAGGAAATATAGTAAGATTACATTCCCAGATAACAATTCTAGATTATCGTGAGTACTGTGCTTTCTTTCTTTTTAAAAAAGGGATGGCAAGCCAAAGTTATTTACGTCTTCTGGATCTGGAGAGATTATGAGGGATTTCAATTTGCTCGAGATCATAGTCAAGTATATTTACCGGCTTGAAGCATCAAACCTAAAACCTCCCACATTTTTTTGTTTGTTAAAGAACAGCAATCCGTGTCCTTACTACTATGGTTGTGAGGACTGTGCTTTGAACTTGCATATATTATTTGGGGCATTTTCAAATGCAATTGATGCTTGAAGGCTATGGGATTATGGACTTTGTTGATGGTACAAATTCATGTCCTTCCCAATTCTCATCTCCTGCTTCAACTGAGTTTGAGGTTACATCCACTGGTTCTAATTCAAGAATCGAATCGGATGCATACAAAGTCTGGAAGATGCATGATAGGGCTCTTATGCAACTCATCACTGCAACACTGTCATCTGTTGTCATTTCTTGTGTCATTGGTAGTACCAGTGCTAGAGATTTGTGGGTTTGACTTCAAGAACGGTTCTCGACTATTAGTAAAACTTTAATCTTTCAACTCAAGTCTGATCTTCAGACTATCAAGAAAGGTGCAGATTCTTTAACCCAATATCTCCAAAGGATTAAAGAAACAAGAGACTACCTTGCTGCAGCAGGGGTTAATTTTGAGGATGAGGACATTGTTATCTTGGCCTTGAATGGTTTGTCTGCAGAGTACAATTCATTCAGATGTGTAATTCGTGGAAGGGAGAATGTGATCTCTCTTAAAGAATTTCGTGCTCAATTACTTGCAGAGGAAACCATTATTGAGAGTAGCCACTGTCTGTCATTTCCTACTGCAATGTATGCAAAGAACCATGATTCTAATTATGGTGCTTCTTCTTCTGGATCTCAGGGAGGTTTCAATTCTGGGTTTCAAAATACAAATGGGTTTCATGGCAATTCTGGTGCTTCTTCTTCTGGATTTCAGGGAGGTTTCAAGTCTAAGTTCAAGGGCAAAGGTAAAAATGGGAATTTTCAAGGACCAAAATTTTATAATCATCAAGGACAAAGATACTAAAATTCTAAACCTGTTCTTTATGATTATGCACCTGGCATTCTTGGCAATCCTTCTCAGAGTAATAATGGTGTATCATCTCCTAATGTCATCTGCCAATTATGTTCTCAACATGGTCACACTGTTGCCACATGTGTTTATAGAAATACTGAATCTTCCTCCTCTTATGAGAATTGCCAAATTTGTGATAGGGACAATCATACTGCCAAGACTTGTTTCTATAGAATAAAAACAGACCTCCTCAATCTCAAATGACAGCAATGCACACTACTTTTCCTGGTTATCTGCAGTTTCAGTATGTGAACAATATGCATTCCATGATGAATATGGTTTCGTCCAACATGTCTCCTATGATGAATATGATGTCTCAAAATATTTCTCCATCCATGAATGCCTCTACTTCTTATGCCATGCCCTCCATGCATTCTGCAATGTCCAATCCAGTCTCTCCACAAGTTTGGTTGACTGATTTTGGAGCAACCAATCATATGACCAATGATCTCAGCAATCTTACTCTTGCATCTCCATATCCACAAAATGAGACTGTTCAAACTGCAAATGGTGAAGGTTTGCAAGTTTCTCACATTGGGAATTCACTTCTCAGGCCATC
This sequence comes from Malus fusca, assembly GCA_035220775.1. Classification (NCBI taxonomy): domain Eukaryota; kingdom Viridiplantae; phylum Streptophyta; class Magnoliopsida; order Rosales; family Rosaceae; genus Malus; species Malus fusca. The sequence goes on along the minus strand of CM069067.1, from coordinate 6,275,433 downwards.
TTTACAGCCTATTAAATTGAATTCATTTTTTATGTGCCAAAATTGTCTCATAATTTAATGTCAGTTCATAGAATATGTCTTGACAATAACTGTTGGTTGATCTTTGATGCGTATTGCTTTTGGATTCAGGACAAGGCCACAAGGAGAATCTTGTATAAAGGGCTCTGCAACAATGGACTATATCCAATTCCTTCTTTCCCTGCTTTACAATCAAGCCAATCACCTCAATTTCAAGCCAATCAAGCTGTTGCCTTCCTTGGACATACTGTGAATTCAACCTTATGGCATTGCAGACTAGGTCACCCTTCAAATCCGATTACTTCTCTTATACTTAAGAAGTCTAATGTTGCTGTTAAACAAGATGTGTCTCCTATTGTTTGTCAAAGTTGTTTAGAAGGCAAATTTAGTAAACTTCCATTCTCTCTTGCTTCTGCAAAGTCTGTTATACCTTTTGAAATTGTGCATAGTGACTTGTGGGGACCTGCACCCAGTGTATCTGTAGATGGTTTCAAATACTATGCTATCTTTGTTGATGAGTGTACAAGATTTTGTTGGCTTTTTCCATTAATCAATAAATCAGACCTTTGTTCAGTATTTGTCTCTTTTTATCAATTTGTCTTCACTCAATTCTCAGTAAAAATAAAAATATTACAGAGTGATGGGGGGGGAGAGTACATTGGTAAACCTATGCAATCTTTTCTTGAAAAACAAGGCATTTCTCACAATAAATCATGCTCTTATACCCCTAAACAGAATGGTTTTGCTGACAGAAAACAAAAACACATAGTTGAAACTGCTATAACACTGTTACAAAATGCCAATTTGCCTTCTAAATTCTGGACTTTTATCTATTTGATAAATAGAATGGCATCTCCAATTCTCCTAAGTAAATCACCATTTGAACTTTTGTATTCTGTCATTCCTGAAATTCACCATCTTAGAGTTTTTGGATGTTCTTGCTTTCCACTTTTGAAACCCTATAACAGCAACAAATTACAACCTAAGTCTGCAAAATGCATTTTTTTGGGATATGCATCCACTTATAAAGGTTACATATGTTATGAACTAAACCATGGGAAAATATACATATCAAGACATGTCATTTTCAATGAAATTGATTTTCCTTATGGATCTTTTAGTTCTAAATCACGATATCCAACACAAGCTGGTGTTCCTACCGCTTTACCTGTTGTGTTCCCTAACTTGCAAAATGTCCTAGTTACACCACCAACAGTTCATCCTTCAACGCCACTACCTAATTCATTACCTCCACCACCCATCGCACCATAGTCCATTGATACACAAGGTTATCCGCTTCCTATGGTACCTGATTATAGTTCTGAAAGTCTTCCAGTTGTTCTTGAAATTCCATCACTGAATCTACATCCTATGCAAACTCGATCTAAGAGTGGGATTATGAAGAAAAAGGTTCTCTTTGCTTCTGCAAATAGTTCAACAGTGGTAGATTTGACTACTACCGAGCCTGCTACATACAAGTCTGCCTTGAAGGTTCCAGTGTGGTTTAATGCAATGCAAAAAGAACTCAATGCTCTTTATTCACAGAAAACATGGAGTTTAGTTTATCTTCCACCTCACAAGAATTTGGTTGGGTGTAAATGGGTGTTTAAAGTTAAGAGGGATGCTGATGGGAATATAGTTAGACACAAAGCTAGGCTAGTTGCCAAGGGCTTTAGTCAAGAAGAGGGGTTGGATTATGGGGAAACTTTTAGCCCAGTTGTAAAACCGACAACTGTCAGATTGATTCTCGCTCTTTCAGCTCAATTCAATTGGCTTTTGAGACAACTAGATGTGAAGAATGCCTTTCTTCATGGCATATTGCAAGAGGAGGTTTATATGTCTCAACCTCTCGGATTTGTGGATTCTAAACATCCTTACTTGGTTTGTAAAACACATAAGTCTCTCTATGGACTTAAACAAGCTCCAAGGGCTTGGAATGACAGGTTTACTCAGTTTTTGCCATACTTGGGTTTTACAAACACTTATTCTGATTCCTCAATGTTTGTCAAACATGTTGATGGCTCAATTGTGATTCTTCTCCTATATGTGGATGATATTATAATTACTGGGAATGCCACTTCTGTAATACAATAGGTTATTACAGATTTGACTAAGGAATTTGATATCAAGGATCTTGGTTCTTTACATTTTTTCTTGGGTATTCAAATCTCCAGATCTTCAAAAGGTTTGTTTTTGTCTCAAGAGATATATGTTGTTGATCTGTTGAAGAAGACTGAGATGATGAATGCTAAACCTGCAGCAACTCCATGTTTGCCTTACAATAGGCTTCTTAAGGATGATGGACATCCTTTTAATAATCCTGCCCTTTATAGAAGTGTTGTTGGTGCTCTGCAATATCTTGTTTTTATGAGACCTGACATTGCCTTCTCTGTGCATCAGGTTAGTCAGTTTATGCAAGCACCTATGATATCTCATTTCACTGCAGTAAAACGAATTTTGAGGTATCTTAAAGGGTCTCTGTCACATGGGATTACTTATAGCAGATGTGAGTTGATAATTAAAGCCTTTAGTGATGCTGATTGGGCTGGGGATCATAATGATCGGAGATCCAATACTGGCTTAGTTGTCTTTCTGGGAAACAACCCCATTCTTGGTCTTCAAAGAAGCAGCAAACTGTATCTCAATCATCAACCGAAGCTGAGTATAGAGCATTGTCTTCCACAGCTGCAGAATTAGATTGGATTCAACATTTGCTTACATTTCTGCAGATCAACAGTCCTATACTCCAATTCTGTTTTGTGATAATATGTCTGCCATTGCACTCTCCGTCAATCCAGTTCAACATCAGAGGACCAAACATATTGAGATCGATGTTCATTTTGTTCGTGAAAGGGTGGCAAGCAAGAAGCTTCTAGTACAATTTGTTTCTTCCCAAGAACAGTTTGCATATATCCTTACTAAGGGGCTCAATGTACCTCTTTTCAGTACACATTGTTCCAACCTCATGCTTGGTTTATCCAAACCTGAGCTTGAGGGGGGATGTTAGAGTATATAACTAAACCATCAGGATTATGACATTTGTCATAATATCAAATGTTAGATTACAAGAGTTGGTTAGTCTATCTTGTACGGATAAGAGATATAGTTAGAAGATAAAGATCATGTAATAAGATCTCATCCAATATATGTGGGATTGTATTTGCTCACAAACATTAAGTGAAATATATGAAAAGATTTCCTTCTCTCTCTAAACTTTGACTTCTCTCTCAAACTATTATCTTCTTCTCTACGCCTCTATCATCTTCTCTGTAAGTTTCTCAATGATCTTGTACTATGGTTAACATCTTTGTCTATACATTCTGTCATCAATTATTTTGTTACCAGGAGTCGAAAATGAAAAACTAGGGGTTGACTATTAAGCTCATCCATCTCGACTCCCCGGAGTCACCTCTTTACCAACCTAACCTCGCACCAGCAAAAAGAACACAAAACCTCCTACAATCAAAAGCCCGCGTGTAAGGAATGAACGTTTACAGCCCATCAATTTTAACTCAGGTACTAATTTTGTGGGTCCGAAAGTTGATTACCAGAAGGGCGCTACGTTCATGGTGCAAGGGAGCATAGGCATTCAGGATGTCACAGCCCATTTCTTACTTTCTTGACATGGACACGGGGAGTGACCTTATGTGGCTACAATGCCAAGAATGTAAAGATACAGGGCACCACAGCTTTCACCAAAACAAACCTGTTTTCAATCATTCGCAATCCTCTTCTCATAGAAAACTTGTTTGTGATCGTCATCCCCTTTGCTTTCCTGGAAAATGTATCGGAAACTTTTGCTCATACCATATAGTGTATGACAATGAGGCTACAACCGAAGGCTATCTTGCGTCCAAAACCTTTACTTTTGAATCAAACTCAAAGCGGAGTGAAAGGGTTCCAAATATAATTTTCAGTTGTGGTATTAAATTATTAATCAGATAGGTATGGATGCTTATGGTGAAGAGAGAGGTAATGTCGCTGGAATATTAGGCTTGGGATGGTCACCTCATTCTCTTGTCAGCCAATTAGGTTCTATTTCCGAAGGCTGGTTCTCACATTGCCTCCAAAGAATGCCCTATGACCATCACAGTCCCAACACATATCTGAGATTTGGTGCAGACATACCCAATAGACCATCTTTTCAACAGACTGAGTTAGTAAAATCTGGTAGACTTACTCCTTACTTTCTGAACATGCTAGACATTAGTGTTGCAAGTTCGCGTCTACATATCCCACCCGAACATTTTGCTAGGTGGCCGCAGTTTCGTGGTGGGACACTAATAGATACAGGAACTGCTTACTCAGGAATTATTCAACCAGCCTACGAAATCTTGGAACAAGCACTCGTGAATTACTTCTCTAGGTATCGTAATTTAACAAGGATTCATAGAGAAGACTTCAATTTGTGCTACCAAAGATCAACGGTCAGAAGAGAAGGATATATAAACCTTCCAACAATCACATTCCATTTGAGAGGTGCTGATCTTCTGTTGCAGCCTCAGGCAGCATTTTTTGTGGATCTAACCGGGCAGTCGGACAGGCGAGAGTATTTTTGCCGGCAATGTTCAACGAAAGTGATGATACCGTAATAGATGCATACTAGCAAACAAATCAGCGTTTCATATACGATCTCGATAGAAGGACGTTGCGTTTTGGCCCTGAAGATTGTAGCAGAACTCCATGAACTTTGTTGTATCATGTCATAAATAAAACGAAATAAATTAATAAGGCAAAATTATAATCAATCTTCCCTTCTTTTCATATATCTATATCTGTTTATAAAGTTCGTTTTTACTCACTTCTAACTCAAAATAACTGTTATCCTCCCCCAAACTTGTGTCATGTGTACAAAGAACTAACCATGCTTAGTCTATATTCTTTAATCTTTTATTGCGGCAAAGGAAAAAAAAATTAATCAAGAATTTAGATATGTATGATGAAACTAAATTGAAAGTTGCCGATGGTATAATTTTAACATTTGTTTCTCGTGTCAAAATTCGTATTGATCGTGTTAGACTTTCGTGTTTCAAAAGTCAAACGGAAAACAGTAGAAGCATGTGTAAATGTATGGTAAAGAAAGCAAGCACGATCCTTTTCTCTGTTCCACTCAGAAATCCAGGACTCGTGTTATTTTTTCGATCAACGAAGCAAACATTTCAGTCCCAAAAACTCCCACGTAAAATCATAGACATTACATTGCGTTGAACTTCCTCAATTTCTCCGAAAGCTCTGTCGATTAACCCGACAAATGTCTACTCTAAACATAATCGCAGCTCACAACCTCCCTTCACCCTCAACCTCCTCCTTTGCTGCTCAATCTCACAAACCCAACTCGCTTTCACTCTTCTTCTGCACCCAAGCCTCCAGCAAACCCGACCCACCAAGGCTTTCGGGCTTCCCGACCCGGAAAAAACGAAGCTGGATTGTGGGGTCGCTCACGGAGGACAGAGAGGTGGTTCCATTGAAGGAAAAACTTGCAGAGGAGCAAGATAGCAGGTTACTGGTTAATGGGTCGGAAGAGTTTCAGGCTCTTTCGACATCGTCGGAGGAGAAAGGAGAGGGGGATGATTTGGATAAGCTGACGAGCAGAGCAATTAATGCGTTGATTGTTCTGGGATTTGGGACCTTTTGCGGTCTCTAAGTTGCTCACAATCGACCACGATTATTGGCATGTAAGTGATCTCATTCATATGTGTGTGTGTGTGTGTGTGTGTGTAAATATATTGGTCTGTGTGTTCATGGATAATGATGCTCATATGACTCTTTGAAGGGTTTTATCTTAATTTGTTGATTAATTGATTAAAGTTTTCAGCTTTAATTCTCGAATTGGTTGATTCTTAATACTTTAATCTATACTTCGTTAAGTTTCTCTGCTGGATTTGGAACATCTTTTAGTAGAAGGATGAACCGAATTGAAATTGGTATCTGTGAATTCATGGATTTTGATGCAAGTAAGCTGAAGAAGGTTTAAAGGGTTATGTTGTTTGGCTTAATTTGTTAATTTGCTTGAAGTCTTCAGCTTTGTTTTTGGAATGGGTTGATCCTTAATACTTCTTAAGTTAACCTATACATGTTTGAATGATGAGCTGAATCGAAATCGAGTTCTTTTCTTCTCTATATTGAATAAGGTGGTTGTCTCTGTAACTTGTATTTTGGATGTCAAAGCTTAATTTTTGAGACGTATTTCAGGGATGGACACTTTATGAGATACTAAGATATGTACCGGAACACAATTGGATTGCATATGAACAGGCTCTCAAAGCAAATCCCGTTTTTGCCAAAATGGTGATAAGTGGGGTTGTCTATACTCTAGGAGATTGGATTGCCCAAGTAAGTCTCTCTTCACTGTCTTCAGATAAGATTGGATAAAGTTCGTCTCAGTCATGGCTTGTTTTTATGGTTTCTTAGTTGTTTCCTATTGTATGTGAAGTGTTTTGAAGGGAAGCCACTTTTGGATTTTGACCGGAAACGCATGTTCAGATCAGGCCTTGTTGGGTTTACTTTCCATGGATCCCTTTCCCATTTTTATTACCAATTTTGTGAGGTGAGAATTCTGGTCTATATTTGCTTATTTCTGGCTTGTTTGATGAGTTTCTATGAATGGCTAAACTTATTGACTCCGATTTTCAGGCTCTTTTTCCTTTGGAGGATTGGTGGGTGGTCCCTGCCAAAATAGCCTTTGATCAAACAGTCTGGTCAGCGATTTGGAACAGCATCTATTTTGTGGTTTTGGGGTTCTTGCGTTTTGAGTCCCCAACCAAGATTTTTGATGAATTGAGGGCTACATTTGTGCCAATGCTGACAGTAAGAACTCTTCTAAATCTTCCTTATCAGTTTTAAATGTCTTGTTTTTGTTTTTGTGATTGTATTTTGCTTGTTTTGAATGGATTGTGAGACTATTTTTTTACCAGATAGAGTTGGATTTCTGTAAAAACACTTGAGGAGGATCTCTTCACTTATACCTGATTTAAGTTCTCTGACCCAGTTATCATAGCTTGTTTTGCTTCATATGCTGCTGATTTTATTAATAGATCATGTAACAATAACAGGTAAAAAAACTTCCATACGTCGGTAAAGTACAAAAGTATATCTAAAAGAAGAGAACATTTGAATTTTGAGCTAATGTGGTCTCCAAAAGTAGTAATTGTTTCTTTCACTTGTATGCATACAGTCATAGCAGCAGAGGTTAACGTGATACCTTAAAAAAAGTATAGACAAGGGTCGAGGGTGGATAGTAAAAACATGAATATAATTTTTCAGATTATCGTTTATGTTTGAACCTAGCAACTAAAATTAAGCAGAAATTATTATGACTTCGATATTTGATCTAAATGCTTCTTGTGGTTTGAGTTTCTATGAATACGGGTTTGATTGGTATATTGTAAGTGGTAACCTACTTATATTCCTGAGTAAATTGGCATGACAGGCGGGATGGAAACTTTGGCCATTTGCTCATGTGGTTACGTATGGCCTGATCCCTGTTGAACAAAGGCTTCTTTGGGTGGACTGTGTGGAGCTTATTTGGGTTACTATTCTCTCAACGTAAGCCTCCAATCTTAGTTTCTTTTATATGGCGAGAATTTCTGTGTGGGAACCCCTACCGTGATAAGGGTAGGCTGCCCTATTTTGTATGCCTGTTAATTTAGATATGTGTAATATCATTTCTCACTGCTTAAATTTTCTTTGGGCAGTTATTCAAATGAGAATGCAGATTCCAGTTTATCCGAGGCATCTTCTGGTGCAGATTCTGCTTCTTCGTCAAGCAGTTCCTCAAAGGTACGTCACGTTAGCTGTTACTGTAGGGCCTATTTCAGAATCTTAATACATGTTTGGGTCCAACAATGAAATCTTCAAATAATGAATACGTGATTCCGTGTGCAGGACTAAATTCTGAAAAGCATGGTACTGAGACGGTTTTCTACAGCCAACGCAATAACCACTGTTTCCACCCTATTAGTGTTTGGAAGCGCAAAATTTCTATACGAGAACTGCGAGGAAAGTACTTGTTAGGGGAGATCATCATTCAATGGCTGTGCAGACCACAATATAATAGGAAGCAGCATGAGCTATGTAGCTTGGGAGACCAGCAATTATTGGTTTTCCTAACCAAACATATACGATACGAAGAATAATTTTCCTGCCAAATGTGTTCTATATTCGTTCTCAAATTCAGTCAGCTCCCCCTGGCGATCTCGTGCTATGTATATTCATTGGAGTAGCTGTAAATTTCAACAGGTACTGCAACTCATGTTGTAGCTTGGAGAAACTGTATACTTGTAATAATAATGCCATAAAGAAGAGTAAGAAGAATGAGATTTTGTGACTACTTGATGTTTCTTGATGTTGAAATGACTGCCTTTTTCGGCGAATTTTGAGAACACTGCTTTGGCTTCTTCCTCGGAATGAGCTTCATATTCTTTACAAATCACAGTTTCACGTATATGCTGCGATGATTTATTTAAATATTAAGAGAAATATTTTTGTGCACGTATCAAACTGTAATTACCATTCAAATAAGGATGGCTACTTTTGAGTTTTAAATTAGGACATTTTTAATTGAACACAACCATCTATCATTCTAGCAATTTATAATTTGACACGTGTAGAGATAACTCATCAAAAACACATCATAAAAAAAATTGCACAAAGGAAGTAGCCAAGTATCGTCTTGATTTTTAGCAAGGGATTTGTAGCTCAGGTTGTGAAATAACACTCTCTGCTACACCCTAGGTCTAAATTCGAATATCCCCTTCCAAAGTAGAGAAATCTAGTCCTCATCGAAATCCTTCACAATGTTCGGTGGTTCTTACCGAATTCATCTCATTCTAATCGGGCATTACTATCGAACATTTTTTTAATCCAATGTGGCGTTAAAAGGGCCATTTCCTTGGTACATCACATGCAGTGCACGTGACCACCCAACATTTCACAAATCGCGCGGGATCCCACTGCCGTTAACAGAAACCAACTTCCTCTGCCTCCATCAAACAAGTAGCTGCACCCCCAAATTTTTAAAATTACAGAACGAACCCCAGATCTGAAAATTCTCTTGCACCTCGATCCCGGTACCCCTTTTTAGATCCGATATCGCCTGAACCGGGTCAGAAAACAACAATGGCGAAGGTCGAAGGATTGCGCCAAGAATCTAAGGACGCCAGCGTCGCGAAGAATAAGAAGAAGAGGAGCCACGGCTCCACCGAGTTCTTCGTCTTCGTGGATTACCTCTTCCTCTCGATCTTCTTCGCGTTCCTCTGCTTCCTCATCTTCAAGATTGCATCCGATTTTTTCTCTCTCTAGACACCGGCATTGTTTCGAATCAGGTTGATCCTCCGATCCCTCCTCTCAATTTCGTTGACGTTTTTTTTCCCTCAATTTTTGGTATTCTGAATGCAATTTGTGTAATGGGTTCCTCCTGTGATTTCTTGATTGTTGTAGGTCCGACCCTTTTTGTTGATTTGGGTACACAAAAGAAACTTTTTGTGATAATTAAGTTAAGGAGCAGCTAAATAGATAGCATAATTTAATAAATGTCGAACCTTTAATTTGTATCCATGATGTAATTGGATATAGCTTGAGTAACTGCATCTGTATTTAGTTGCAAAAATGTAATGTTGTTTTTATTGGAGCGATATTCTATTTTAATCTAAACTAGAGGACGGGAATTCGAACTTGGGTGGAGACGAGAAAGCACACTGCTTTAGCCAACTTGGTTAGGCGAGGTCGGCGGTTGTAATTGTAATGGAATGGATAGGTAGAGGTATCAATAGGACTTTGAATTCATGGAAACTAAAATGAAGTTTGGTATCTGTGGAGTTGCAATTTGTTCTCATTTGGGTAGTTGTTGAATTTGACGGCTGGTGTTCAATGTGAAAATTCTGTGATTGGTGCTGGTATTTATTCTAGGCATAAATACGGCTATTGAATGCCAAATATGGTAAGTTTCTGCACATGTTGTTTTGAATCCAAGTAAACAATAAACTTGTCAGTTCTTTAGATTTTTCGAGGACGAAGAAAATCAATTTCAGGTGGATTATTTTCAAGAGGAGCTGGTCCTGTGAACTAGTTTTTTTCAACTGGTCATTTCCCTATTTACTTGACTAGGATTAATGAAATGCACTCAGATTTAAACGCCGTTTCGTGTCAATTGGCTTATGGTTATATCTAAACCAATGCGTCTTTAGTTTCTGAACATTTTTCAGTATCATGTTGTTGAATGTTCGTAGGGCTCGATCGATAAAATGAAGATTGCTTGTGATTCCCACTTAGAAACGTATGCAGGCTTCAGTTTAGGATTATTGATTAGTAACTATAGCAGTTGTTTATGCATTTGCAGCTGTTTCGTTTAGTAACATTTCTACAGGATTATGTAACATGTTCAGGTCCAAGCTTGAAGAACTTTACGGGTGTTGGCTTGGTTGAATTCAGATTTTGCAAACTCAAATTCTTGTTCCCTTTTGATCCAATGTAATTTAGAAACAGTTGTTTTTTTATGGCTAAACTTCTGGGAACATCACATATGTTCAAGTGTAACATTCATATATGAATTAAGATGATGGATTATGTCTTTCTATTAAGAACTAGAAGGTGTTTTGTGAATTGCTTTCATACCAAATTGAAGTTAACAAGTGGGGTCTATATCTATCTTTGATTGATGGCACACCTAACTATTTATTAGCAATGGTCGGGGAACGTGTATTGTACGCAGTCTTACCTTTGCTTTGCAAAGAGGTTGCTTCCACGACTTGAACCTGTGACCTTTGGGTCATAAAAGAGTTAGTTTTCCGTTGCACCAAGGCTTTCCCTCACCTAACCATTTATTAATTTGACGAATTTTTTTTCTAGCTTTACTAATTCGTTGACAAACCTTGATATTGATTGGCTTTGGAATTAATGTCGAATTTGAACATATCCTTTTTGCTTTCTGGTGTAATTTGTTTCTGATTAGTAGGTCTAGTTGCTTCTTCTATTAGGTCTACCTTGTAAAAATATTTGGTCTGCACAAAAAAAAACATAGTCGGGAAGTGATTTCCGCACTCACTTCCTAACCTTGCAAACACGAGCGTGAAAAAATCATTGCCCAAAAAGTAAGCTCCCTCTCTCTCACACGCATACTTGCAAACACAAAAACATGGTTAAAGAGTAAAGAGAATAACAGCTGCTGACCAGCATTCATTGATTCACAGTAGAAGTGGAACTACCAAATAAAAACAGCAAAACATAGATTTATTTACTTAACTACTTTATTCGAAGCTAGAGAAGCAGCATGCTGGTCTCTCAAGATTCTAGCTCTCTCAACCTGAATAGACAGCAGAAGAAGAAAAACACACATACAACTAGTCGACGGATACAGAATCATGACCTAGCGCGCTCATTCAAAGCTCATTGCCAAACGAATTCAGGGAGTTGGAGCACCTGTAGGGCTCCCGCCACCATTGCCGGGGGTTGGAACCTCATAACCGGGGTTTGGAACGTATGTGTCATCACCGCCTGGAACATAGTCGTCACTACTAGGGCTTCCCACACTTCCACCAGTGCTGCCGGTGCTAGGGGGTGGAGCATAAGGTGAAACATTATACAGTGGTGGTAGCATCACACGCCCAAAGCCGGGAATGACAAAACTTCTGTCATGGTCAAGAAACCACTGAGGTTGTTTCTTGTCATCTTTGTTGGAGGTTGTCCGGACATTTCGCCCGGAAACTGCTCCCCCTACTAGAGCAAGAAGGATAACGGAAATGGAGATGAGAGTGAGCACCGAAGAGCGGGTTTTGTAAGCCATTATCGGAACAATGCTGCAGAAACCGAGGAGAGAGAAATGAGAGAGAAGGGTAGGTCTTGCTGCAGTTAGCTTGGTGATTTGGAATGTAGAAAGAAGGGCTCTTCTTATAGCTGAGGATTTTTGTCAAGTTGGGTGAACTGTTGGCGGTGAGTTAATTGCCAGAGTTTCTAGGCGAAGCCATGGATAGAGAGGAGATATACAAATGTATACGTGCATGGAGAGAGAAGTGATGACTGATGAGTTGGGTTTTTCTTAGGTCGATAATTTTGATGCACATAAAGGACTATGCGGGTGTGTTTAGTTAAAACTTAAAAATAAAGAACTGTGGGGTCTTGCAAAATTTCCAGAAAACAACATTTAGATGCCCTTCCTTATTATATTTAACATGTGCGCTCAAAACTTCAGAGAAATTTTTAGGGCATATGTTTACTTGACAGAAATCGGAGATTAAGGTATCGTTTGGTATGCAGACGGGACGGGACGGAACAGGACGGGACAAAACGGAGAGGGAGCAAATATGCCCTCGGATGGAAACAAGGAGGAAGAAGAAGAAAACAGAGAGGTTATAATTTTGTGTTCCACGAATGTGAAACGAGTCGTTCCAGGGGGTGAGGTGGAACGAAAATTCACCCAAAATTCGTCCCGTGGAACATCGCTTTCCACCCGTTTTAGGCACACCAAACGTGGGACGGAACGCCTCGTCCCACTCTGTTCCGTCCCGTCCCACGTACCAAACGGTACCTTAAAAGAACTTTGAAATAGAGGAAGAAAGGAACCGAAATCGAATAAATTATTTGAATCCTGAACTTTAGATATTTGATTACGAATTTGAAGGGGAAACCCACACTTTTTCAATTTCTTGTTTTATTAACAAAGGAAAAAAACTAAGGAGTAAAATAATTCTTAAACTAATATTCTAATAAACTTGAAAAATTAAAATGATTATAATTCTTAAGAATGTGATCCGCTTAAAAGTTAATGAATAGTGATTGCAAAGAACTCGGGGGTCTTTTCTTGGTTACCCAGATTGAGGGGTACATTAAACATATTAAAATCTGCCAATACGTACCAGCAACTCTTACGGCCATTAATCATGTGCAGATCCGCCTCTTTCCTCTGTGAATGTGAATCAAAGAGCCTGCAATTTAAGGTTTCATCTTTATTTTTGCAGAACTACCTTTTTTTTTCGTCTTTCTGGTTTGTTCCTTTTCTTTTCTTCACTGGCAAGGTATTTAATGGGGTCATTTTCCACATTGCAATTTCCCATCTACTCCCTTATTATTGTTGTATCAGTTATTTGCCATAGAACAAATTTTATAAATATCATCTGTATGTTAGGTATTGCTGCAAAAATATGCCACTTAATTGGAAAATTGAGTAATTTGTCACCTCAATTTTGATGTTGTAATTGCCACTTATGACCAACTTCGTCTATTTTTTTCATCTGTAAGGTTGCATGTGCATCTCAAACTTGACGTGAATTGATATTTCAGACTTCAAAATACCTTTTAAAGTGTTGATTGTAAATCACGGGACACAGAAGTAGATGGAGTCAGGTGATATATTCGAACAAAATTTTGATTGAATTGGCATACTGCTTCCTTTATTTTGTAGGTGACAAAAGCTGCAACAAGGCCTAAGGTTTCGAGTGACATTAAATTAAAAGTTCACAGAAAGGAAAGAGGGGGTGTTTTTCCCAGTTGCCCTCTACCACTTTTCTTTAGCAGGGTGTTTATTTCACAATTTAAATGCACATTATCTGAAAATGGTTGCCTGATTACCTAAAATAATAGTATGGCTTTATTCAAGATGTGCATCTTGATCTAGGCAGCGATGGGTCTGGACAGTTCAAAAGCTGAATCTTACAATGCATCAACGTGCTGCGTACATGATGCTGCGGGATCCTTTACACCGGCAGATATGATCGTTTCATTAAAAGCATTTATAAGTAGACGTTCGGTTGAGTAATGTATTGCATACACTTACAGAAGACATGTAGAACATTAAAATCTAGGCTGCATCTACATCTGATCTGGACTAAAAAATGTACATAAAACTAAGAAACACAGACAATTATATTTGCCTCAGTTGCCTGATAAGAATAGTTTCCTTACTTTTTGTGCCTTCTACAACAAATGCTGAGGAAATGGAAACCCAGAAAGATTTATCATTCTTTTGGATTTTAATTAGGCAAAAAACATCCCATAATACAACAAAAGCTAGCCGGTTTCGTTTATATTTGAATCACAATTTCTAAGGCCTTTCCTCGGAAAATCTAGGAAGTTGAACAAGGGAGTTCACGCGCGTCACGCCTTCCAAACCCGACCAGTTCTGATCTTCAGCTGCCACTGTTTCTTCATTCCCTTCAATCTCAACCGGTAGTCGACCATAAGTATCACTTTCATCAGATGATCTGACAGTGAAATTCCTCTGCAAAGATGGCTCGGACTTCTGGCCATCATCTGATTCAACTGCATTGCCAGAGTGATTGCTTTGAATGGTTGCAGATGAAAAACCTTGTTCCTCGTAATCAGATTCTGAGTCCATTTTCCCATCCAAAAACAAGCAAACAACTGCACAGTCATCCATCTTCGAAGTTGGGTATTTGAGTTTCCATTCACGAGCAGCTGAGTCCACCACAGTCCTTGCAGCAGATGCCCGGCTTGGGGCTGAGGATACTATCTCAACAACCTCTTCATTGCTTAAGACATCCCAAACCTGTAACGTTACAAGTTAAACGTCTTTGAGAGAAGTTATATTAAGAAAGACATAACAAGGTTAAAAATTACGTGCAAAGCAGGACATGAATAAGCAGAGCAGTACTCATTGACATGCAGCAATCATTTAAATGTCAATTATGTTATCTCCGGCTTGCCTAGGCTCCCTGAGCTAGCAGGGAATCAGGACAGTAACAAGCAATGCAGTCCTCGTAGGTTGGAACCACTTCACATATATCATCACCTTCTCATGTAAAGTAGCAAGAACATGCTAGACGTGAGCACTCTTTTCTCACTCATGTTTTAAGAATCAAGATGCCTAAGACTTTCTTACTGGATTTTTACATCTCATGTTATCTATCCACAATTCCCTGATCATGCTTGAAATGCGACATGTTTGTAATTCTATCACTTCACGGTTGGTTCCTGGAAGCCATTTCGAGCACAAATTGATATTCCTCATTGTTGTATGATGCCTATATGATTTTCTAGTTTTCTTTGCAGATTATAAGGAGGCCCCATAGGCCATTACTAAAGCCAGTATTTCCACATTGAAATCATCTACAAACATTGAACCAAAAAGAACAAAAGTAGTGAAAGAAACTGTAGAGAATAGGAGGATATAACATAAGACGAAATTTTTACCCCATCAGAAGCAAGAACAATGAACTGATCTCTGTCAGTAAGTATCCGGTGTGAGAACTCAGGTATTGAGATCACTCCATACTCCTTTAAACAGAAATCACCGAACGCTCGAGCCATTGCTAAGCCAGGGGCATCATCAAAAGGCAACCATACTCGAGACACTTCAGGCTCATCTTGCAAAGCAAACACCCTACCCTTGCATCGTTTGATCCTTTCAGCTTCCCCTACCAAATTTTACATAACACCAGCAAAGTAAGGTTCAAAAACAAGCAGGCAAACAAAACATTGATGAGGAGGAATATATATGATTCATACTTGGGAGATCGGGCTTTAAATCAACAGTCAACTGAATTGCCACCATGGAATCACTACTGTCCTTTGATCCCAGGATTGCTCGAGAATCCCCAATATAACCCATGAAAAGATTTGACCCCTGCAGAGTGAAGCAATCAAGAACAAAGCAAACAAAATGCGAAAAATTAAGAGTGCAGAAGGTGTTAGCAGCCGAACCTGTTTGACAAGAGTGACAGCAGTGCTACCACTGCAGAAGCAATCCAAATTCGGATGGGACCTCAGCTCCTTGTCCATGGATTTGTATGACTTCAGGAAAGCGTCTCTCCATGATAAATTCAATTTTTCTTCAGCCGAACCATCCTTCTCAGTATCTCCACCATCTGACTTCTTCACGCTCCCTTTGAAACATGTTTTACTGGACCCTTTTAACCTCGATTGATATGAATACAAGAAGGATAGCAGCTTCACAGGCAATGCATCCCTTACTTTACGGGCAACAAGATGGCCATGCGGACCATGGCCGTCAAAAACACCACAAAAGATCGCATCATCGGACATGAAATCCTTCAAAAGATTATAAAATCAAGAGTTCAGAAATTACCTACCATCATGTTCAATTAGTATTTCAATTGCAGAGGAGAAACACTTACTTCCCACACAACCATGGCATCCTGGTTTATGCCTTTGCGGCCCTGCTGTGTGAATATGCAAGAAGTCTGACTCTTTCCGTTGGTAAAAATGCGGTTGGGTAAGGTGTGTAAGTTCTGAAGAGTATATGAATGGTCAGAGAATGTCTTCTTCGTTCTCTTTTGGCCGCAAAATCCAATCCCCAGGCCTGTCTGCGCAACCCTCTCTCCATTGCTCCTGCTACTACGAGTACTCCGACTACTAGTCGAAACACAACCCCCCATTTCCTCAGCTCAACAAGGAAGACATCTGACTTAACAAGGGATAAGTCCTACTTTGGCCAACCAGATCTCACATGAAATTCTGGAATTCGCCACAAATGGTCAACCGAGCAAATGACTATCCAAGTACCAAAGATTCCCACACATCCAAACCACCAGCCACTTTACAAGACCATGTAGAAAAATGAGGTCACTTTATCTTGGTCAAATGAAATCCGTGGATGTAACGCGAATCCATGATAAAACCAGCTGAGCCGAACGAGAAGACATTAGTTAATTACTTGTTTAATTCTGGCAACACAGAATGCAAAAATGGCTGCATGTAAAGAACTAAACAAATCAAACGAGATGTATTAAAAAAACACAATTCCATGTGAAACAAGGCAAAGACCAGTAGATTATAATATAAATTAGATTAGAACATCGCTTGATAAAAACAGAGGTTAACGGAGACAGAAAAACAGAGAAATGGCACCACAAAAACACGAAATTTTCCAAATAAAAACGCACCACGTAAAATCGGATAGATAGAAACCAAGAAATGCACCATACAACACGAAAATACCCAGTATTCAGCCAGCTATGCGATTCGGACTCATCAAAATTCAACAATACAAGTAAAATAAACATATGTCGCTTAAAAGATTCTTAATAAAGCACAACTGCACAGAGATGCAAAAAACCAGAAGAACAATGAGACTATTGAAAATCTTACCTCAATTTTATGTGCCCACAAACATATGAATAAACAATCAAGCTTATCTGACTTGAATTGGATACTAATTAAGCAAACCAGAACGAGATATTCTTGACAACTTGGAATTTTTTAGATATTTTAAATTTTCCTCCACTTTCACAGCAACCAAACAAAGCATAGGGTCTGGTCAACGGACCTGTTTCGGATGGAGGGAGGGGGGGGGGGAGAGAGAGGTAAAGGCAACAATGAAATTGGTACGAACTGTTGTTTTCCTACTAGAGAGAAATCAGAGAGAGAAAACAAATTTCGAAAAAGCAGGAAAAAGACGAGGAGGAATGATCTTTTGCCAAATATCATCATCAAGCAAGCAAACAAACAAACAAGCATACGCAGGGTTAATCCTTGTTTGGTTCCTGAGAAAAGATCAAGGAAAGTCCTTCAACTTTTGAGCAGAAGAGATCACTCAAATATTACATGATTATTAAAAGGGGGCAAACAGAGCAGTAAAACCCAAATCACAAACAACCATCAAAATCCAATGGTATGTTTAGTTTTCTATGAGAATGCAGTGAAAGTTTCAGTCTTTTACAAAGCCAAGCAGCAAAAATATGAAATTTAAGATGTTTTAACTCTCTCTCTCTCTCTCTCCCTCCCTCTCTCTCCCCCTGAATTTTTACCCAGCAGCAAAACTCAAATGAGATATCAAAGTAAATGGATTGGAGTGCAGAGAGAGAGAGAAGTTGTACATGCAGATCTTTGATTGCTCTGTGATTATTACCCCAATCACTCAAGTTTCAATTCAAACAAAAAATAGAAACGCACAAACAAAGAAGAACGTTATTGGTCAGAGACAAATGGAAAGCAACTTGTTTAGTGATGAAACAAACAAACCATCCAAAATTAGAAGTAAAATTAGAGTGTGAGAAAAACTGAGAAAAGGGTAGTAAATTTTTTACCTTATTGTTGAATTTTGCTTGCCAAGATTGGAGCTTTGGGATCAGAGTAAAGAAAACCAGAGCAGAGCAGAACAGAAGGAAATAAAGAGAGAGAGAGAGATGATTACTAATATGGTGGAGACTGGAGGGATCTCAAGAAATGAGAAATTTTTCATTCTGGTGGGAACACAAGTAGTACATAACGTGTTTTAATAGAAGTTGTGAAAAATTTTATTTTTTAAGATATAAACTTTTTTAGCATAAATATTTTATTATTTATATAATAACACGTGATATACTATCTCAATGTACTGATCATCCTAAAAAATCTATCGGTAGGAAGGTGGTGCATTAATTGCAAAAGCAGGGCAGAACAGAAAAGAGAGAGAGAGAGAGAGGGAAGTTTACTGTGGAGTAGCCGTGCACTCCCGAGTGAAACGATGATTGAAATCAACCTCATGATCAACTTCCACTGTTCATTACCCTTTCCTCATGGCGCGTCCAATCATCCTTATCCCCATTTTCTTTTCAGTTCTTTCCTTTTTCTTTTTCTTCTTCCCACCTAAAAGGCTAAAAATTTGAAATAATGAAAATCTCTTTTTATGATGCACAATTTGTTACTTCAACGGGAAAAATGAAATTCAAATTTTTATGCTTGCAATAAGTCTTCAACCAAAAAATTGCTTGTAAGAAATCAAAATAAGTTAAAATTTTAATTAAAATGTAAATGATGAAAATTACGACGTTATAATGTATCATTGAATCCTGATTTATATATGAATTATTTTTCTTAACTTTGTATCCCTTCAATTATATTTTGATTGAAAGTTATAGTCAAAATACTTAAATTTTGTAATCATCATAATCATGATTAGAATACGTTCAAACCTAGAGAAAAAAAATCCTGATTAGAGGAAAAAGAGAAATCTCCCGCACCCTTGATACTTTGGCTTTGAGTTGGTGACAACCCTGACCTTTTAAGTTTTTTGGGGCAATTGGTTCGAATGCGCCATTGTGGTGTGCTTTATTTAGCTATAGTGTTTATTTCGTGGTCGACTCTGGTGGCAGCTCTTAATCACAACAAGTGGTGTTCTTCGTCTGTGGTTTTTGTTTTGGTTAGCCCATTTTTGTCTTCTTTGTAAGAATTCCAAAAACTCTTCATGAGTTTATTGTGTTTTGTAGTCTCGCTACACGCAAGTTGTTTTAAGGGTGTTTTTCTTATTTGTTGTGTTATGTCAATTTGTAGAATAAATTTGTATTAGCAGTAAGTATATTTTGGTTTTGTGCTCTTATTTGTCTCAAAAGTTATGTTATATTGCATTGTTTTCAAGACTTGGACCTGGTTATTGGTTAATCGTTATCATCCAGTTCATAAGCATGTTTACTAACTGTAAAAAAACATGAAAAATATCACAAAAATACATTTATTTTTACATGTTATTTTTATGGGAGGATGATTCTCTTCTCTCTCACTTCTCTTCTTCCGATCCCTTCCTTTTAATTTAGATTGTTAGAAAGAAAAAAAAAATCTAATGACTTGAAATTGTGCTTCATACTCAATTATCCTTATTTTATTGCTTTTAATGCTTTTGGTCAAATCCAATTGAATCCACAAACTATGAACATCAAAATTTTCCATCAAATGGGATTTGGATCCTCTCTTGAGCTCAACCTGATGAGCTTCCTGAGCAAATCACACGGGCCGTTGGATTTTGATTTAACAACTACAAATAGTAGACTGCTCTAAAAGTTATAATCATTGTAGCCATTAGATCAAAATCCAACAGCTCATGTGATTTGCTTAGCAGGCTGAGCTCAGGAGAGGATCCAAATCCCATCAAATGTACCATGAGTGACGTGTGGAAGAGGAGGAGGGTAAGCGATGATGTGAATGGAAAAGGATTCTCGCCGGATCATTTTCTTGGAAATCTTGGGGATTTCTTGATCGTGTTTATTCATCGTACATCGTGTGGTCAGTTTTTGTTAAGTACTATTTAAATTTAATTTTAAATTTTAAATTTTAAATGATTTATGACCGTACGATGTACGATGAACGAACACAATCACAGGATTCCCAGAATCCTCAGGAAAAAGATCTGACGATGATTCTTTTTTTATGTGAATAATGGTGGAGAAGATGAAAGATTGTTGAACAAAAACCATATAGAAAAAAAAAAACTTTTTAACTAAAATAGTCTATAAAATTAGCATAACTCATTATTTTGATCCCTAATAATGAATTTTGATAGAAGTAATCTTAAGTTTGTCTACTGTAAATTATGGGCCATTCCTTAAAAAAAAACCTGTCTATATCCTGGTTAAGTGGATAGGTTGGTTTGGCAAAAATATGCTTAAAAAGGTGGGTCACGTGATCGTTCACATAACAATTTAACAAGAATATTAATAGATTTTTTATGGAATGATCAAAATGATTTACGATAGATAAACTCAAAAACCATTTATACCAATTTTTATTGTTAGAGATCAAAATAAAAATTACATCAATATTAATGACTATTTTAACTAAAAAGATTTAAAAATTAAAACTCATTAAATATGTGACACAACTCTAAGTTATTAAAATTCCTTTTGAATGGTCTAAATTAAAAAAAAAAAGGGAGAGATACAAGAAGAAGAGAATCAAGTCCATTATTACGGAGTGAAGACTGAAAGAGTGTGAACCTGGCTGTTCGAAGTTGAAAAGACAGAAAGGCACACACCAAACTGACACAAACTCGAGACACGTGCCGTGGCCGAATGTCCCACCCTCAAAGTAATGACGACGTAAACAAAATTTGCCAACTTGCCCAACTTTCCTCCCTCCCTCCCTCCCTCCCTCCCTCCCTCCCTCGGTTCTCCCCATCTACTACAAACCCTACACACACACTCACCTCCCCGTCCGTGCTAGCTTTCTTGTCCGCCTTCTTTTTCCTTTTTCCCTTCCCCTTTTTCTCTTCCTATATATTTTATTTTGGACTGAGATCCCAGCTGGATCTTCCCCATCAAGCCCTAATTACCCGAAGATCCGGATTCTTGAAATTTAATTTAACGGTTACAATTATTATCACTTTTATAAGGCCCATTGTTTGTAACCGTTTGATCAAATTTCAAGGATCCAGATCTCCGAATCCTTAGGATTTGGTGGGGTGAGATCCGGCAGGGATCTCTATCCTTTTGTTTTGACATAAATATCAAGTTTAAAGAGTTGTGATTTAAATGCTGAGCCTAATGGCGTATGTTGTAACTAGTTGTATGATGTAGTTGAATCTAACTCTAGACGCATAGACATACTCTACTTGTTCTGTTATGAATCGATCACAAATATGATGGTTTAAATGAAGAGAGGGAAGGGAAAAAGAAAAGGAGATGGGGATAAGCTAACAACTAAGCTACGGTTGGCAATGACAATTTTGGCAAAAATGAAAGCAACCCTACTTAAAACTTTTAAAAGTGTGGGGATTTAAGATTTCTTTCTAAGAACACAAATCATGGCATAAGATTAGGCTTTAACCAAACTTGTCTGTTACTTAAACTCCTTATGCAGTTGTCTCAATATGATGTTGAAGAGAAGATAAGCATTTTATTTTTTTTGAAAAATGATGGTACATATAACATAAAGCATCATTGATCATTGTCGTTAATAGTGAGTTTTGGATGAACATGAATTAGAGAAATTTGGTTGTCACTTGAAAAAGTTCATCTGCATTGGCTCTAGAAAAAGCTTGTTCACTCATAAAAATTCTTTAGAGTTGTCACATATGAAAAAAAAAATCCTAAAACATGAATATATCCTCTTTGCTTCTTTATATACTTCTGTGACATGCAAGTTCACTATGTCGCATAAGACAACTTTCTCTCGTTATGATGATTGCTCTTGCATTTCTTCCATAAGACCCAATGGCCCTGTGTGTATAGTTGCCCTACCTAAGCACTTCTCGTTCTCCTTGTGCTTTGTTCACATGTTATCCATTTGAGCTAGTACTGCAACCCTACAATTCAGTTTCAAACTTAAACCCTAATCTATAACCACAAATCTTGTAGTTGTATACATCTAGCCTGCAAGTTGCTTGGTCGTTTGTGACTCTGTGACCCAATTAAATTGTGTTCCCCTTCATTGTGAATAGCAAGGCTGGAACTACGCTAAACCAGATCATGTGGAACTGGAAATGATAATGAAGGGCAGGCAACCCAGCTCTAAAGGAATAGGCCTTTTATATTCCTTTATAATTTCTTTACAAAAATAATTGCAAACGGATATCAAACATTCAGTGGTATTAAAATTACAGATGCACACAAAATCATGTATATAATCATATTTCATTTTACCAAAACAATACACAATTTCGTCTGAAAAATAAAACATTATTTTGTGAGATGATCTCACTGTTGACGTACGTATACATATTTTAGAAAAATATACCTCTACGTATTTTAGAAAATAATATCGTTCAAGATATATTTTTTCTTTGAAAGTATGAGAAGAGCACGTTACATTCACATGGGACATGACTAATTCACACCCCACCTATTTTTCTTCTGAAAATGAAGATCATGTCTGCAAATCCAAAAGCTTTTTCATTTCTGACAATTTATAACCGGAAGCTTTTTCATACTTATATTTTTATTCTACATGTTTGAGCCAATGTCGGTATTTGATGCATTATTGATCAAGTACCGACATTGGCTCAAACATGTAGAATAAAAAATTAAGTATGAAAAATATAATATTGATCAAGTATGACACTAAAATAATAGGGACATACTACAAACTTATATTTATTGTAGCCAAATCCGAAAATATAAATAAGAAATCCTAATTTTGAGAATTTTTTGTTCGTTTTTGTTTTAAATCTTCCATTTTGGTGATGTTTAGGTTTAGATCCCTTCGGAGCTTCTCAATTTAGTCTAGTGATAACCAAGATGTCTTAATTTTGACTCTTCTTGTTTGGACTATAAATAAAAATAAGGCTTGTTCAAAAAAAAAAAATAAATAAATAAAAATAAGGCTACTATGAAATCAATCTATTTATATTTATAAGAGTCATGCGACTACTGCCCACCGACTTTAAGGCCTAACTTAGGATAATCCCCTAAGGCTCTGGCAACCACTTTTCACTATTCCACAATTATTTGAGGGCTAGCACTCTACCCATCCGAAGCGCATCTACCATATGGACGACCAATGCTGATAATCTCTCGTCTCCTTAAACATGAGGGATGTGTCACCAGACACGTTGGTGTCATGCGCAACAATCGTGCAATGATCGTAACAAGGCCAACAATGAGTCACCAGACACGCTGGTCCCAAATTCCCAGGAAAATGCCACCAGACACGTTAGTCCCATATTCCCAGCAGAAGCCAGTAATCAAGAATTGCAATTATTGTCAGCATCAAATGATTGATCTATCCTTGCACCAGGTCAGCTATATGATCGAGGTTGCTCTTCCCCAGCCGCTTATAAATAGGACCAAAGGCCTTCAAACTAAGCATCTTCGTCAATTCTCAATCTCTATGATTACAAACCTCAAGTGGTTCTTCAATTAATCTAACTGTTTTTCAACACAAACCAATTGCTCTTCAGCAACTCTCTCAGGTCTTCAGCTACAACCCTAAGCTTTCTTCAAAGCAAACACTGCCTAGGAGCCTTGAGATCTAAAACATTTATAGCATTGCAACCTCGTGGTATGATTCAGTTAATGAACATTCCAACCATAACTAATCACCTCTTTGAGACAAAGTTTTCCCTTCAGTCCACCCCCGTGGTAAAACAATTCCTCTAGCATTATTCTACCTTAATTACATGGCATGGAAATTGCTAGAGTTTACTGCTTTCCTTATATTTTACAATTTATTTACTTTTTAAGTCATGTAGACTGGTTCATCAACCCAATTCTCTTTTATAAACGCTTACATTCTCGATTCCATCATGAAATGATTACATTCAATTTTTTGTCTCCACTCTTATCTTATTTTCAACTTTAACTTAGGCAAACACTTATTTTCGAATTGGATTTTAAGTTCTCGTTCGCCGAAGCATATATAAATAAAAATAAAAATAAAACTTAACCAAACTAGCGTCCCATTTGTTGCACAATCATTAGGTTAAAAAGTCTGATTTTACGCAGAACTTTCACAAACACTCCCACAGTGGCACGCCTATTCTCTCTTCTTCTGGAGCCATCTTGCTGCATTGAGACCGAAAGTAACACTCAAGACAAATACGTTTTAAACCCAGTCAAACTATGTCTGAGTTTTAACACTAACACTTCTTAATGACAGGTTTCATACCAATGTAGTTTATATCAACATATCCAAAATTTATTCTTTTTTTTAATAAATAAAACTAGAATACTCTTTCCATAATTTGGATATGTGGACAAACAGTTATGGATACGCTCTAACTTTTTATGCTTCCTTTAGCTTTTTGATATATTTGTTTATTTGAAAAATCCAAGCACTAACCAAAATTGAAATTGAATTCTTATTTTGTTGTTCCTGTTTATTTCATAGTCTATCAAAATTCAGAAGAATCAATGTATATCCTTTCCGCAAACTTTATAAGTCATGGCTTTACTGCTGCTCTCTATCTTTACACCAAATTTTCTTAAAGTGTAGGCCCTCAATTCTCTCAACTTTGTTGTGTTCTACCTGTCTATTGAATTGTAGTCCACATATAATTAATTCTCTAATTACAAATGATTATTTGATCATGATTACTGATCATGATTCATAACCATATGGAATGATCATGCAAAGTGTCATAATTCTCAACTAGTGTTCTAATTAGTAATTACCATTGTTCAATACATTCATAACATGGCCCTCGGATTCCTTTTCAATTTTATTTTGTATTTTGGCTTATTTTTCCACGAAAGCCTTCCCAATTATTATTGGCAGTGATGCTCAAATGCATTTTATATGCAAAAGCCTTGTAGTTCACTCTTTCATGCACCATATCGAACTCATTATAAATATATTATTATCGTTCTGTGTGAGTAAATTCGAAACATTTTTTGTTAAGTAAAGATTGTGTGCCGCTGGACCAAACTAATCATTGCAAGTCAAAAAAGTAATGGACAATTTCATTTTTAGATGTACGGGTGCAAGGTAAAATGATGAAAAGGGAACACAAATGTTAACCTTGGCTTCTTTATGAAGCAAGAAGTTCGTACCCCATTACCTTTTTGCATCCAAATTATACTATAAATAATATAAAGATAGGGACTGGGTGGGGTTCATACGTACAAAGTAAAGAATAAAATCGCAACTAAAACCGAGGTTGAGCAACATGGTCTTGGTAAATAAAGTTGGAAAAGTAAAATTTGGCAAGCACTAAAGAGTGAAATGAAGAATTTGGGGGACAAAACAAGAGATGTAATTACCTTTTTGTTAGGTTTTAGAAACAGAATGCATTATGCAGACTCCACTTGTGTAAAGGCAATGAAAGTGGCTATTGAAATTTCTTCTGCAGAATGCATTATGCGGACTCCACTTGGGAGTCTGGAACTGAGGGATTTAGGGGATGAGTTTGACAGAACACCAGCCCAAACAAGATCATTTAGATTTGAACATTTGGTCAGAGTCCAAAATCTATAACCCAATGTTTTTATTGCCTGAATTATTTGGGCTCAATACATTTATAGACTGAGGGATTTGGGGGATATTTTCTTCCATCGGATAAATTCTTTGTATTTGGAATTTGATATTTTAAGTTGATTACGCATTATAAATTTTAGTGTCAAAACTCAAACATAGTTTGAACTGGGATTAATACGTATTTAACCTGAATGCTGCTTTCAGTCTTGACATTACGAATGGCTTGAGAAAAAGAGAGATAGGCGTGCCACTTTTAGAAGTTGCAAACAGGCAATGCTTGTAAAAGTTGCGGGTAAATCGACTTCTTAACGAAATTATTGTGCACTGAATGGGACATTGGTCCAGTTATGTTCTTTTATGTGCCTCGAGCGAACGACGACTTAAAATTCAGTGTAAATTTTGTGTTTTTTTTCCTAAAATGTAAATAAAAGAGAAATGGAAAGTAAAGTGAGAAATAGAATAATATAATCATTTCATGATGAAGTCGAGATACAACGTTTACAAAAGTACAATCTAGGCTGATGGGCCAAGCTACATGACTTGAAATGTAAATAAACTGAAAATATAAAGAAATCAATAAAACTCCAGTAAGATTCACACCATGAAGGGTGAGATAATGCTAGAAGAGTCCACTGAGCTCACTGGTATCATATTGGACTTAGTACAAAACATGTGCCTCGGAGTGAAAATTAGGGTGGTTAGAATTGCATGTCAACCGAATCATATCACGAGATGACAGAGCTGTAAAAGTTTTAGATCTCAGGGATCGTAGGCAATGTTTGCTTCAAAGATAGGCTTTTGAGATTGTAGCTGAAGAGTTAGAGGTATGCTGAAGAACAATTGGGGTTGTGTTGAAAATAAGTTGGATTGATTGAAGAATTACTGTGGGTTTGGTATAATCGTACAAATTGAATTTGACAAAGGTCCTGAGCTTAAAGGCCTCTGGTTTTATTTATAGGCAATGAGGAAAGAGCAACCTTGATCATATCGTTGAGTTGGAGCGAGGGTAGATTGGTAAGTTGGCATTGACAATGACTGTAACTCTTTGTTGATGGTCTCAGTTATGTCAAGTTACGTTTCACACAATCGCAGCCACGACGTCAACATTTCGGGTGACGCGTGTGTTGCCCTTTAAGAAGGCGAGATATGCCTGAGTCTGATGGTCTTTGTGGTAGACACATTTATGGGGATAAACCTATCTGCCCTTGAACGAGTTGGGATCATCCGAGTCCTGGAATAGGATCGTAGATTGAGATTCGAAGTTGGTGAGCCCAAGTTGTACGTCTTAGTGTAAATAAGGATAAATTAGCCCTATAACATAACTTAATTTTATTTATGGCTTAACAACAAATAAAGAAACAAATGACAATGCATGCTCGATTTCAGATATTATCAACCTGACAATGGTATTCTAGGTGTATATAAGTTTTTTTCTATAATATCATACTTCACGGGTTGACTTATCTCTATCTATCATACGACGTACAAAGTTTTTCTTTTGAAACAATAATATTTTATTCCTAGAAATCATACAATGAGTTAGTTATATATAGTATTGTGGATCCATATAAGTCGAACTTGAAATCTCCCAAAATATCGTTACACCCTATCTGCTTTAGTTCAAGTTGGCTACCATACTCCAAGTCTAGTGTTACTTGCACAACTTTCTACCCTCTAATTTTGTTGTTTTAGAACAGTCAAGCCTCACAACTTCAAGTAGCGTGAAACTAATTAACAACACGTACACCCCAGCAGATCTATATCCAATGCCTCATTGGGTCACCCCTCATCCAAAAGACCAAAAAATAAGATAAGATGATAAGCACACGTGGCACAAATCCAATTACTGCTTACTCCTACAAACACTCTCTCCCTCCTCCCCAATCCTCTCTTCCTCCACTCCCAACCATGGCCTCACCAACACTCCTAACTCCTACCTCTAAACTCAAATCTCTTCCTCCAATCAAGTCTACCAAATCCACTACCATCACCACAACCACAATCCCACAACCTCGACGCCGCGAATTCTTATCGTTCGTGGCGACAGCAGCAGTAGCAACTCTGTCCTCGCCAGCATGGCTCTTCCCGCTCACACCAGCAGCATGTGCCGCTTCGGACGAGGAGTACGTAAAAGAAACGGAGGAGATTATCAACAAGGTCAGAACGACCATTAACATGGATAGAAACGACCCCAATGTGGCTTCTTCCGTGGCGGAGCTGAGAGAAACATCAAACTCATGGGTGGCCAAGTACAGGAGGGAGAAGACTCTGCTCAGTAGGGTTTCTTTTAGAGACATTTACTCAGCAATCAATGCGGTTTCAGGGCATTATGTTAGTTTTGGACCGACAGCTCCGCTTCCGGCGAAGAGAAAGGCTAGGATTTTAGAAGAGGTGGAAACTGCAGAGAAGGCATTGTTAAGGGGCAGATAAATCTGTAAAGAGATATACTGTTAACTGATCAGTATTCATGGAGAGATGAGAGAGGAGCAAATTTTAATTTGTTTTTCTTTTTGTATTATTACTATAATTAGTATTTTGAACTGTTTAATTGTTTACATTTTATTTGTTATCGTGAGGTTACAGATTGAGATTATTGGTGGGGATGAAAACCCTCTTTGATATATAACATCTCTACAACATGCTTATCCTCATTAACAGTGGTGCTGTGTAAGTTAGGTATATAAGTTTATGTTCTGGAAAGCCCATTACTATTAACTACAAAATGAACACGGAGAAATTATTGTGTTTTACTAAAGCATCGACACATGATATGTTATTGTTAGCTAAAATTCATTGCTATCTTTGTACCATACATGATATATGGGGAAGTTTCAATGAAGAAGGTTGCACGTACTTCCGATCTCCATTTATTTGATGTTCCTGCAACAGATTATTTGTATAAAAATGGAATCCATCTCCAATATCCGAAAATTCTAAATCCAAAATATATTGAAGTTTCAAGCTCCACAGCGACAAAACTATTTTCGAAAGGCTTTTGTATATTAGTTCCAAAATCTGGCCTGGTATGTCTTTGCCCTAATAAATTCAGTATTTTTCATTTTGGGCTTAGTAATTGTCCATACACGACCTTTTATATACAGGAGGCCTCTATTCACTAATATACAAGAGCCAAAAATGCATTTAACTGGTGCCTTTTTCCTTATTTTTTGTTCGACAACGTAAGCACAAGGACCCTTTTTCTTAATGAAAATGCCTTCATTCTGTTAAAAATCTTCGCTTTACCGTAGTGGTGGAAAGTAATAATGTCTATGCACTCTGGTGTGAGTTTAATCCTTACTGATCTCTCTTCTCCCTAACAACTAACAATGTAATCTACTAATGTATATCGTTTGTAAAAGAAAAAGAAAAATTAAAGGAACCTTTGGGGTGGATGTGCAGAAAACTATCAAAATAGTCCTATTTGCATAAGGGCGGCTAATAGACTATACATGAATAGTATGAACTTTGAATATAATCAGCAGGCTACAATTATTTGGGCCTTAATAAACAGGCAAAAGAGCAGTAGTTTTACTCAAAAGGGCATGTATTTCCTCGAGAATTATAATCAGCAGGCTACAATTGATGGCATGGGATGTTGTCCTGAATCACAAGCAATTTGTTGACATCTCTCTTAATTATAAGAGAATGTTGATTAGTCAAATTAAGTGATGCAATTAGTTTGGTGGTCTCTCCTTGTTAACAATTTGCTTACCTTCTAGTCTTTATATATATTCCAAAATCAAATCCTACGACCATGCACATTAACATATAGTCTTATCTAATTATCAGCATGCATGGTTGGCAACTGTTAACTATTTCATAATTGACAGGGTCCAATTTTTATTCAATAGTCTAACCAGCTACGAGGAACTCTTTTTTTAAAGTCAAACAATGCCAAGATAATCCGAAAATCCACTTTTCTGGCAAATATTTTGTGCGAATTTTTCCTCGACAATTATGATACATCTTATGCAAGTGATATTGGAAAAATGAGTTTAGCGCTTGACTAATTATAATGTGTATGAAACTGAATTAAAGAGTTGTGTGGCCTTAATAGATTAGGTTGACACCGTCGCTAAACAGCCTGATGCTGTATAGGAAAACCTAATTTTGGACCAGATCCATGTTGTACGTGAAACTAGAAAAGTTTTAAATGAGATAACCTTCATTGACTTATATATATATATATATATATCCTTTTTTGTGGTGTCATGACGCTGCCGCATTTAGCTTCACACATACTGCGTATATAGCATAACGGTTTCGTTAGGCCACGCCATTAATAATTGAAAATTCAAAATTACCCCTAGTTGTGCCAAATTCTTTGTCACGTTTAGTGTACATGCATATTGGCAGGGGCGGAGCCACCAAGGGACTAGGGTAGTTCCCGGCCCATCCTGACTTTATCTGAGGTGTGAATCTCATGGAAGAAGATGAAGCAAACGACGTCATTAAGCTGTTTTGATTTTAAATCTTTTCGGCTGTCTAATGAAACGATAAGTTTGGCATGGGAGTTTTAAAATAGATGTGCAATTTTAAATGGAAAAAGCAACTCCACTTCTGGTTTGATTCTCTCACCTAACAGAAATATACACTCTATAATTTTCTAAAGCAACCCACCTTCTTTATTTGCAGACATCTCCCTCTTTTCCTTCTTTTTCTACTTCTTTCTATTTTCTTTAGCCTTCCACAACCTACCTGTGACAGCCCGTCCCTGATTTTAAGAGTTTTTTAAGTTTTAATAAAGGATTTTACAAAAATGCCCTTTGAGGCACGCGCATTATTCGAGGTTAATCGTCGTGTCGTGCCATCTAGGATTTATTTTCTTGGCATATCCTCGTAGTATTCGTCACTACGGACGCGTGGGCGCAGACGGTATGTGATTTGGAGTTATATAAAAAAAGTTATTAACGTTTGAAATTTGGGCTTTTAAGGAATTATAATTTAGAAAAATCTATAATTTCTTTTATGAAAATGGACGGCCCAGATTTAATGAAGAACAAATGGATGGCTGGGATGAGAAGAAATGAGGTGTGTGTGTGTGTGTGTGTGTGTGTGTGTGTGTGTGTGTGACTGGTGAAGAAGAAGAAAAGAGATTGGGCAAACTGCCCAACCAGAGGAAGAGAGAGCCGAAGCTCCGGGAGAGGAAGGAGGGAGTCCAGCGAATCAGGAGAAGAGAGAGGGAGAATCTGACCAACCAGAAGAAGGAAAGGAGGAAAAGAGAGAGGGCGAGAAGCAGAGGAGAGAAGGAAGAAACGAGTCTTCACCCGCGACCCATTTCGACCCGCGGCACCCACACCCAAAATTCGATGTTTTTCACCCTTTTTTCCGGCGAATTGCTTCAAGAAACCTCATGGGAACCATCCTAGGAGCCTTCCTCTATCCATTCCATCTCAAATTTGGAGAGATTTGGCTTTGAAAATGGAGAAAACCGCAAGAAAGGGTGCGGCGGCTTTGGCTTCGAATCACCCAATCCCGAAGCAATTTCTTTCAATTGCCACAACCCATAGCTCCCTCTTGAGGCCTAGAACAAAGCCCAAGCCTTGGTTGGGACGGCGGAGTTGATTTGAAGACGAATTGGAACTCACCCAATTCTAGGGTTCCGCACGGATTTTGGTGAAATTGGAGCACGATCGAGGCGTATATATGTATTTCTAATGAAGAACAAGATGATAATATTGCACCCTTAAGAATTGTTGCTTACTTATCGAGACAACAGTGAGTTATCGTTATTGCGGGCTGCAGACCGTAATATCCATAACTTATTTGTTGGATTCGTTAAGCAAGTAAATAGGTAAGTCATTCTATGTCGGTTATGATTATTCTGGGTGTCCAGTGATGGTGGAATAAGTAGTTATGCCAGCGAATCTTATCTCATTAGACATTGTGGATTTTGATGTGATTTTAGGCACAGATTGGTTGCATTACAATCGTGCCAATATGGATTGCTACGGGAAATCAGTTACTTTCCATTGTCTTGGATTATCAGAGGTTACTTTTGTGAGTGAGCAAAATGGAGTGAGGCATGCCGTTATTTCTGTTGTAAGAGCAAAGAGATCATTATCGAAAAGCTGCCAAGAATACTTAGCTCACATAGTGCTACATGATGTTACGCTGAGTAGTGTGGAAAATGTAAAAGTTGGTTAGACATTTTCTGTTGTAATTCCGGATGAGTTACCTGGGTTGCCGCCAGGCAGAGATGTGGAGTTCACCATTGATTGGTTTCTAGGTGCAAATCTTATATTAAAGAATGACTCCTGCTGAGTTACGGGAATTAAAAATTCAATGTGCAGGAATTGATTGATAAAGGTTCCACTTAACCTAGTACACTACCTTGGGGAGCCTCAGTTTTTGTTGTGAAAAAGAATGACGGGACATTAAGGCTATGCATTGATTATGGACTATTAAATCGGGTAGCGATTGAGAACCATTATCCCTTACCTCGCTTGGAGGGTTGGTTTAAGCAGTTTCGAGGTGCCTATATATTTTCAAAGGTTAATTTAAGGTATGGTTATTATCAGTTGAAGTGTAGCAGTGAAGATGTTCCTAAGATTAATTTCAGGACTCGTTGTAGTCTTTATGAGTTTTTGGTGATGTCATGCGGAATGACAAATGTGCTTGCTGCGTGTATGAGTTGATGAATCAAGTATTCCAGCAGTATCTAAACAGGTTGTTATTGTTTTCATTGGCGATATTTGAGTATATTCTAAGTCGAAAGCAGACCATGTTCGACATTTTAACTTGGTATTAAGGAAATTGAGAGAACATCGGTTGTATGCTAAGTTTAGCAAATGTTAAATTTGGACGAATCAAGTGGCATTTTTGGGACATGTGATATCTGCACAAGGTATTCAAGTAGATCCTCAAAGAGTGACAGCTGGGGAGAATTGAGAACAACCTCGAACCGTCACTGAGGCATTGAGTTTTCTTAGTCTAGCAGACTACTATAGACGTTTGTAAAGGATTTTTCAGTCATTGCTTTGCCATTGACGAGATCGACTAGAAAAGAGGTTAGGTTTGAGTGGGATGAAAATTGTGAGCAAGGTTTCAACAACTGAAGTATTATTTAACTCACACGCCTGTTTTAGCACTCCTAGGTGATAACGGTAATTATGATGTCTACAGTGATGCATCCTTGAATGGTTTAGGATGTGTGTTGATGCAACATGGTAGGGTGATTACTACACTTCACGACAATTGAAACCTCATGAGATGAATTACCCTACTCATGATTTGGAATTAGCAGCTATCATCGTTGCTTCGAAGATTTGGAGACATTGTCTTTATGGGGAGAAAAGTGCAAGATTTTTAAGGTCATAAGAGTTTCCAGTATCTGTTTACTCAGAGAGATCTTAATCTTCATCAACGAAGAGGGATTGAGTTGCTAAAAGATTAGGATCGCATGATTGAGTATCATCCTGATCGTACAACTATGGTAGCCGATGCACTTAGTAGGAAGACTTCAGCTAGACTTCATGCCAGTTATGATTGTTATGGTCTTCTTCTTGATGGTTTACAGTTCACTGGAGTGAAGTTAGGAGTGGAAGATAAAGAAGAAGCCTTACTTGTTAATTTTCAAGTTAGGCCAAATTTTAGTGGGTCGTGTGCTTGAAACTCAGATGGAAGATGAAGAGACCCAAGAATTAATTGAGGCAAGGAACGACGAGAAAAAGAAAGACCTCAGGGTTAGAGAACCAGATGGCATGCTTATGCAAGAGAATAGGATGTATGTACTTATTGATATAGAATTAAAGAAAGTAATTTTGGACGAAGCATACTGTTTAGCTTATGCGATGCATCCAGGAGGTACTAAGATGTATCATATCATTCGAACATTGTACTATTGACCGAGTATGAAAAGAGAAATGGTGGAGTATGTAAGTAGGCGTATCATCTGTCAGCAGGTTAAAGCGGAAAGAAATAAGTCATTTGGATTGATGTAGTTACTTCCCGTTCCACAGCGAAAATGAGAAAAGATTAATATAGATTATGTGTGCAAGTTTCCTCGTTCACGAGATGGTTATGATGAAATTGAGGTGATAATTGATTGGCTTACTAAATCAGCGCAATATTCTTCAATGAAAGAGCAGTAACCTTTCCAGAAGTGCAACAATTATTTATCTGTCTTATGGAAAAGAGATTTGGGCTTACGGATCTATTGAACTTCTTGGGTATGTTGGTCATTTCAGTTTGTTCCCTAGAGCAACGCCATAAGGCCGTGGAAAGCTGTGTCTTGTGTTTCGAAATTGTTAGAATTGTGGACGGATGGTATTCAATACCCCGAGTTAGTGGAGGAGACTACTCGAAATATTCAAGTAATTAAGTCTAACCTGAAAGTGGCCCAGGATTGATAGAAGAGCCTTGCCGATAAACATGCCAATGATCGGGTGTATAATGTAAGTGATTGAGTGTTTCTGAAACTTTAACCTTGGAAATGTGGGGTTCGGTTCGGGAAGAAAGATAAGTTAAGTCCTAGGTACATCGGACCTTATGTGATCACCAAGAGAGTCGGTGAAGTGGCTTACAGGCTTGAGTTGCATCCAGAGTTGTCGAAAGTGCATAATGTGTTCCATGTTTCCATGCTTCGATATTATGTTTCAGATCTTTCACGTATGATTCCTCCTTAATCTTTGGAAGTTAATATGGATTTGATTTATGATGAGGAACCAGCAACTATCTTGGATTGGAAGGACAAGGTTCTAAGAAATAAAACAGTGAAGTTAGTGAAGGTTTTATAGAGGAATCATTCAGCAGAAGAAACTACTTGGGAGACCAAGGATCGAATGAGAGAGATGTGCTTCGAGTTGTTTTATGGATATTGATGGATTGTAAAGATTGTATAAATTTCGAGGACGAAATTTTTTTAAGGTGGGTAGATTGTGACAGCCCGTCCCTGATTTTAAGAGTTTTTAAAGTTTTAATAAAGGATTTTACAAAAATGCCCTTTGAGGCACGCGCATTATTCGAGGTTAATCGTCGTGTCGTGCCATCTAGGATTTATTTTCTTGGCATATCCTCGTAATATTCGTCACTACGGACGCGTGGGCGCATACGGTATGTGATTTGGAGTTATATCAAAAAAGTTATTAACGTTTGAAATTTGGGCATTTAAGGAATTATAATTTAGAAAAATCTAGAATTTCTTTTATGAAAATGGACAGCCCAGATTTAATGAAGAATAAATGGATGGCTGGGATGAGAAGAAATGAGGTGTGTGTGTGTGTGTGTGTGTGTGTGTGACTGGTGAAGAAGAAGAAAAGAGATTGGGCAAACTGCCCAACCAGAGGAAGAGAGAGCTGGAGCTCCGGGAGAGAAATGAGGGAGTCCAGCGAATCAGGAGAAGAGAGAGGGAGAATCTGACCAACCAGAAGAAGGAAAAGAGGAAAAGAGAGAGGGCGAGAAGCAGAGGATAGAAGGAAGAAACGAGTCTTCACCCGCGACCAATTTCGACCCGAGGCACCCACACCCAAAATTCGATGTTTTTCACCCGTTTTTCCGGTGAATTGCTTCAAGAAACCTCCTGGGAAACATCCTAGGAGCCTTCCTCTATCCATTCCATCTCAAATTTGGAGAGATTTGACTTTGAAAATGGAGAAAACCGCAAGAAAGGGTGCGGCGGCTTTGGCTTCGAATCACTCAATCCCGAAGCAATTTCTTTCAATTGCCACCACCCATAGCTCCTTCTTGAGGCCTAGAACAAAGCCCAAGCCTTGGTTGGGACGGCGGAGTTGATTTGAAGACGAATTGGAACTCACCCAATTCTAGGGTTCCGCACGGATTTTGGTGAAATTGAAGTGTTTCCAGGCCAAATTGGCCTTGGCCTCAGGTATAAATTTTACTCTACTCGTTGAGATCTTCAATTCTGTATTTTTTTGAGAATTTTTGGAAATAGTTGGATTTTCCGACGAGCCGGGGCGGCCAACCGCCACCCGCGGCGGCCCGTGCGGCGGCACATGGCCAGTAGCCCGCCAATGTCATTCTCAGCATGTGTTTGATGTTCGAGGTTCAGTTTTGATAATTGATTGACGTTAATTTAGTAATTGAACCTAAGTTCGTTTCGATTCGTGGTTAGGTGAAAATGTGAATTGACGATCCGACCGTTGGATCATCACCAAACTTTGATACGTTGTAATACGTAATATTTGAGGATTATAGGAACTTATGGATCAGGAATCCGATTTACGGATCTTTCGGAATTGGAGTTGTAAGTTCATAAAATAGAATGTTAACCGTCACTTGGTTTTGGAAATTGACGAAGATCCGACCGTTGGATGGTAATGAAATTTTAGGATGTTGTCCTAGAGGTATATTGTGTACCTCTGGAAGTTATGGATTTGAAATCTGAGTTGCAAATCTTCCGGATCTAACTACGTAGTGACGTGTTTTATATAAGTTATATATTCTATCGATATGATTTCTGAGGTTGGATTTGATTATTGTTCTAGGCGCCGATCGTCATGATGCCTTGATGTGTTGTGCTAGGGAGTTGTTGGGCGAACTCCAGGTGAGTGGGCATTATTTCTGTTTATACCTATATGTTATTGAAATTCCCAGAAATTGAGTTCAAATGAAAGTGTTTTCTAAAATGCCATGCATGCATATATGAGTTATATGAATTGATAATTGATGCATATATATATATATATATATATGTGAATTGGTGCTGTGGACGCACAGGTGAGTATCAGGTGAGTTTTATGTTATTCATGTGAATCATTGATGATGTATATTATGTGGATAGCTCATAACCTGCAATCATGGTGTTAGTGCTTATATTATTCACCCGCACCGCACGCTCACCTTGGATCCAAGTAGGTGCATGTCGTACAGACCATGAGAGGGTTCCGACATGCTAGTCGTACAAATCACTAGAGGTGATTCCGACTAGTAGGTGACTTTAGATTATGTGCACAGATGATTGATGAGAGAAGCACTAGAGCGTATTATTACACCATTCCTATCGTAAAGACTACTTCAGGTAGTTCCGATTCATGTGCAGTGTAGTGCCGTACAGGTCACCGAGGTGACTCTGGTTGGATTGGATGTTGAGCTATAGAATTAACCGTACATGACCAACTGCAGGGTCTCCGGTTAATTCATTATGTCACCTGTTACATTGATGCATCATTCATTATGTTTTGACATTTATAGCATGTCATACTTTCTGGTTTTAAGAAAGATTGATGATTTGAGATTTATGAAAAGTTATATGCTATTATGTTATTTTCTGGGAAAGTATACAAGTTTTACAGCGAGGGGTTAGAAATGCTTTAAATGAAATGTTTTCGAAAAACTTTGTTTTACTGACCCACTCAATTTTGTTTTGCGCCCCTCCAGGTTCTAGATAGCAGAACTTTAGTGGCCACGAGGAATCCAACGTAATCTGACAGAATTCACAAAAGTAGGACTCACCCTCGGGTGTTTCATCTTAGTAATTGTATTTTTAAAGCTTCCGAACTATGTAAATGGTTACGTCACTCTCACGTGACGGGCAGCATGCCATCCTTCGGGACGGGGTGTGTCACTACCTCTTACTTGGTTGTCTGGGTTTTTACATTTTTTTTTTCTTGGTATTGAATTTAAGAGAAATTTTTCAGTTTTGTGAGTGTGGAGCCAAAAATATTCACAAGGCGACACGTGGATTTTTGGATAAAAAGGACAAAAATACCCTTGAGGCATACCAGGATTCCTACGCACGAGCAGCGGGCAATCATCCGTTAACCAAGTCAAAAATGCCCAAAGAAGGTAACAAATAAAAGTTATTTCATCCATATACTCCACAAGGTAACCATTCCAAACATTCCATTTAAATTAGATTAATTGGTGAATTAATGGATTTATTTCCTAATTAATCAATTAAATCACCAATTAAATGACCCATTATGCCAATTAATCCCCCATTACATAACCCATCACCCATGACACACCAAAAGGGGATTGGTCATTCTCTATAAATTAGACCCCATTTTCTCTAAAAAGACCTAAGTTGACACTCTTGCAAAACTCCCAAAAATTCTCTAAACACTTTTTCTCTCTAAATTCTAACTTTGGCATCGGAGGTTCTTCGGCCAAAGCCCCCCCCCCTTCATCGTGGGCGCGTGAGGCTCTTGGCCTTGACCTAAGGTGTTAATTGTTTTGTAGGTGCAATTTTGTCCAAGAAGAAAGTGGCGGAAATTTGCATCCACAGTGAGGATTACACAAATTGCGTATATCAACATGTTATGAATTCAACTTTTTACACACACTCATATATATATATATATATATATATACATACTTGTGAAAGGCTCTTCCTCATTCAAAATTCTGGCTCCGCCACTGCATATTGGGCTTAGTAAACAGGTCGTATTTGTCGTGTTCGTGTCATACTAGTTATCTTAATGAGTCAGGTCGTATTGTGCAAACCTGTTATCTTAGCGAGTCCTTAAGAGATGATCCGACAACGATTCGATTCGATTCGATTTGTTAACCGATTGTATCGTTTCGTGTCGAGTTAATGAGTCATGCAAGAAATTATCATGCCTATATCTAGATTTGACAAACGATATCTTATCCGATTCTTAATGGGTGACCTGTTAGCGATCCGACTCGTTTACAAGTTGACCAGAACTTTAACATCATCTGAATTTGGTTTCTTATACAGTTCAAAGATTCAGCATAAAATAGTCTAGCTACTAGAAATCTTGCAATTTTAAAAGTATGCTTGTTGCACTTAGACACTGTTAAACCTAATATCCTGTAGGCACCAAATTAGCACATCCCTTGGTTTTGTTTAACGCATATACTCCCTTTTGATCTTTAGGTACCGAAAACTTATACAATAATTGGACTAGCAGCCAGCTAGCTAGTACTTCAAGCTTTGTAAAGGGGAATTGAGGGGGTGCTTGAAGGCATTTATAGGCCTCAGAATTATCCCCGTACATGTGTTTTTACGAGTAAATGAGTGAAAAATCTATATGAGTCTAGCTTTCCTGCCCTCCTACGCACGAAAATACAAAAGAGAACCGTTGAGATTTATTCCTTTCATGCGTACGACGACAGGAGAGCAAAACTCATACAAGCTTACTAGCTTAGCAATTAGAAAGGCATAAATTCAGTGGGGCTTAAGAGGGGACACTCGGGCAATAACTCCATCCATCCAAGCCCATTAGGTATCATCACCAACCCAACACATCTACCTCCTTCTATCTACTAACCTATCATCTAAATTTTTTAGTTAAAAACCCATCATCCAATTTTTGTTTGCCCATTTTAATTTTAATTTCTGAGATGGACGTGTGAATTAATTAGAGTTGGAGTCAATTAAGGCACAAATATCTCCAATTAAATTTCATTTTTTCATCTTCTTCCCCAGGAATATTCAGACTTCATAATCCCCTTCAATTGCGGGGACTAATGAGATATTTTATGAAAATTTGACGGCTATTGAAAAAGTTAGTCAAGCTTATAATATTCTTCAAGAGCGAGACTGCAACTTGAAAAGAACAAAATAACAACAAAATATAAAGGTTAAACTTTTTTTTTTTTTTTTTTTTGTGGTCTCTGTGACGAGATACTACTTTTAAATGAATCGGTAAAAAAAAAGTTCCCCACCCTTATCACCCACACCACCCACCCCTACCCCTTCTGGCCTTTCCCATGCCTCCCACCTCAGTCGCAAATACTGAGATTTGCCATAGAATCCTAGCAAAATTACTTCCCACGCCGTTGCCATGAATGTACAAGAAACTCAAGCTATTTAATCCTCTCTCTCTCTCTCTCTCTCTCTCTCTCTCTCTCTCTCTCTCTCTCTCTCTTCAAGTTACCCCAACCTCATTTCCCAGATATCCCCGTCAAAATCTTTCCAAAAATCCAAATCCAAAGTTTGCATAATACTTGAGATTTCTAATCTAGATAGAGAACCCGGAAAGCTCGTCACAGCTTGAATACGAATCTGTAATTTTCTGAATCTTGGTCTCTTGCGTGCGAAAGTAGCATGCCAAAAGATGGCGGAGACTTCACCACTGTGTTACGATTCACAACTTTTTACCACATGAGTCGATAAAATATGGCCTCAACATAGATCCTATTACTTCATTGTTAACTTTTTTTGTAATTTTGTTACCATTGTAAGTTAAGTGTATCAGTGCAATCGCCACTTGACTTTGATATTATTGTCCTATGGTTTTGACAATTGCTTAATATTGATGCACTATCAACCATGTGTTGTCTATGCGTACGTAAAGTCTGCACTTCCTGTTTTTGTTGCCCCATGCAATTATATATTTGTTCAATTTAGATTTTTTTTATACAGTTACATATTTGTTCATTTTAGTTGAACTAATAGCCGCTTACTTTTTCTCCCCAAAAAAATTAGTCGAAATAAATAACCAAAATATATTTATACGTACTAGCATGAAACGTGATTGTCAAACTTTATTTCTTTACACAAAAGAAGTGGGCGATTTGGACTCCCACTTACAAATAGGAAACAATACCGCTAAATTTTAGTAGCAAGTGACTACTAGTAATAAAATTTAGTCACCGTATACTTAAACACACCTAGCCTCTTCCGTGTCACGATATGATTTTTTAGGTATCAATTATTTTCTTCCTAACTATAGAGAATTTTTTTATGATCATGAAATCTTAGGTATTTGTCCCTTCAAAATGAAGTAATTGTATATTGAATTTCTTTTAGATTTTTTAGCCAAAATGGTCCATGAGATTGTCATAACTTCTCACTTTGGTCAATGAGATTTAAACTCGATAGAAGTGCTCTTTGGATTGTACACTATTAATCATTTTGGTCATTCTGTGAAAAATCTTCATTAAATTGAAGAAATCATCAGTTTGAAGGGAGGGATTGATTTGACAAAAATATCCGGAATTTAACGAAGACTTATCACAGAATGACCAGAATGATTGACGGTGGACAATCTCAAAAACCAGTTATATTGATTTTAAATATCAGAGACCAAAGTGATGAGTTATTTGAAAATTAGATTTTAGAAGGTAGAAACATTTTGCTTCATGTATAGAATATAACTCAAACAGAAATATATATAAAACAAAGGGGTGTGATATCCACACACCTCATTTTACTTCTCACACATCTTTTTAATTTTCTGCCGTCAGATCGGATGAATTGAAGAAGATCAACGGACAGAAATTATCAAGGGGTGTGTGAGAAGTAAAATAAGGTGTGTGGATAGCACACCCCTAAAAAGAAGTCAACTATACCAAACACCCAACAAGGAGCAGTTACATATACACTTCACAATTTGGAAGATTGAAGGAGGATTTGTTTTCCCAACCCCCAACTAGCGGCTAGCTTACTACTACTTGAGTGAGGATCCCGGGAATCCTCGAATCACATCCATTCATCGTGCGTCAGTTTTTGTCAGGTACTGTTTATATTCAATATTAAATAAAAAAATTTACAATAATTTTGACCGCATAATGTACGATGAATATATATGATTTGAGGATCTCCAGAATCCTCACAAAGAGGATCCGGCGAGGATCCTCCTGGCTACTACTTAAGGCCATCTCCAACCGAAAGAAGGCCAGATGGCTCCCTTTAGCTCTATAGCCATCCAAGAAATTAATATTTTAATGAACAGTGTCAAGCTATATTTCTTACCATCTTCAACCGAGGGGGCTAAAGGCCCATAGGCCAAACATAGCCTTGTGACAAAACCACCTCTGACACACCCCGACCGAGGTCAAGGCATGCTGGCCGTCACGTGAGAGTGACATAACCATGTGCACAGTGCGAAAGCGATAAAGATAGCAATTATACGAGCAATTAAAAACCAGATTACTAAAGTGCACTTCTAAACAGGAAGTGATAAGAGTTAAGTACAACAGTAACACTCCTAGTCAGAGCATAAAGTCTAGGTGCAGTCCAGTAGGACAAGTACTAGTTATACAGTACCATGAATGTCCTACTATTATATGGATAAGTCAGAAC
The DNA here is from genome assembly GCA_035220775.1 of Malus fusca. Lineage (NCBI taxonomy): Eukaryota > Viridiplantae > Streptophyta > Magnoliopsida > Rosales > Rosaceae > Malus > Malus fusca. The sequence goes on along the minus strand of CM069067.1, from coordinate 6,233,888 downwards.
TGTCGACGTCCTCTAGCCACCAACAACAATCTTACTTAAAACTTGGAAGGGCACAAAACAGAAAACGTGAGTGGGCAAAAACAAATGTTTTACAAAATCATTTCATTTATCAACATACTAACCCCTCGTTGTAAAACATATATTAATTTCCCAGAATCAAGATGTAAGCATATACATATACATATATATATATATATATATTTGAAATCACAACTATTCAATTTCATGCTTCACATAATCAATTTCATATGTATGTCATGCCAAGATATAACAAAGTAATTCAGGTAAGAATGATTTCATGGAAATATGATATATTAGCCGGAACTCCTGTAGTAGTCTGTACGGTTGAATTCATAGCTGAAACTCAATCTAGCCGGAGTCACTACTATGACCTATACGGCAATATACTGCACATAAGTCGGAACCATTGAAAATGGTATGTACGACAAGGTTGGGTGTAATATAATTATGCTCGATTCTACTCTCTCAATGATAGTTGTGCGATAATACGTTAGTCACCTGCGAGTCGGAACCACCTATAGGGGTCTATACGACAATATTGTGCACTTAATTGGATTCGATGTGAGCATATGGTGCGGGAGGTGACATAATATACAGGCCTGTGCCAGTTCTCTCTCTGGCTAAATCGCAATCACCCTGGTGCAGGTTATGAGCTCAATGTTCATCAATGCATATATAATCATTCCATTCACAACTAAGGCCTTTGTCTCAAATAATTTATGACTGCATCTAACGTTTCGTTAGACTGCCTACGTACCCTGAATAGGGATCAAGTCATTCGTAGTTCACATAGACCAAACATAACTTACATGTGCCTCCACAGCACCACAATTATATATATATGCAACCATGAAATGCATATTCAGAATATAAAGGCATTTGGCATATTATTTCAAAGCATACTTTCATTTAAAACACATTTCTGGGAAATATATCAAGTATATAATGATATAATGAAAACAAAAGCCCACTCACTGATATGTCAACGGGTCGTAACCCCCGAGTCGCCCGTGAATACGCTCGTCCTCGGGATAGGTTTCACCTATATACGAATTAACTATAAAAATGTTATTTTAAAACACATAGACAAAACTAGCTAATAACTTCTCATACATTGCTCAAAATGGGTATATGAATATACCACAATGATCTACACAATCTCACGAACATCGTGATATTTTTAGATAAATTTTTAGGTGGCTCACGCGTCGGGGAGGGCACGGCCTCACGCGCATCATCTTCAACCTCCAGATGCTGGAACTGTTCACCGGCGCCGGATTCTGGGCAGGCCTTCAAACCCACTATTCTCCTTCGTTTCTCAACCATTTTCTACGAAATTTTCACCCAACTGTCACAAATTTCAAGAGGATGAAGGTTATACCTCTTTGGAGCCTCAAATCCTTCGAAAACACGTCGGAAAAATCTCGTCAAAACCGGCCACTTTCGAACCTCGTGATCCGGACGTCCAAAACCTTCAAACGAAGCACTCCGAGCTTCCTTGGGACCTCACTAAGCTCGCTATAAGCTTGGATTGTCTTAAAACACAACCATTTAAAAGTTCATGAATAATGCTCAACTCGGAGCTTGAATTTTCAACGTGATATCGAACGAGTTCTTACCTGAAATGGGTACCCTTGAACTCGTATGATCCTCACGAACACAATGGTGCCATTTTCTTCCTTGATCAGTGAAGATTTGGCTTGGTTTGACCTTGTCCATACATAGGAGAGGGAAGAGAGAGTGAGTCCGAGAGAGAGAGAGAGTGCACGGGAGTGAGAGAGAGAATGTAGGTGATGTGGATGTGTGTGTGTGGTCCAACCTACACACCAATCACAACTAACCAAGGTTAAGTTCTCATTGGCCACAAAAACTTAGGAAAATAACCACATTGGTCCATTTCTAAAACTGTCACATACGACTCACAATGCCACAAACGCTCAAGGGCATTTTAGTCTTTTCACATCAGTGATAACAAAATAATGTACATTTCCGGGACGGGTTGTGACAATCTCCAACCGATGGGGCCAAAGGGCCATAGGCCAAACATAATTTATTATTTTAATTGAATTAATATGGTTGCATAATTTATTATTTTAATTGAATTAATATAGAATGTGAAGAATTGAAATAAAATGAAGTAAGATAGTATTGAATGGTGAAAATTATGTGAGAAATGGTGTATGAATGACTTAGGTATTTATAGGAAAAAAATAGAATTTTTTATTTTTAAAATTTTGTCTGAAAAAAAAAATTCAAATGTAACGGTAACCTGGCATCAGCTAGCCGTTGCTATTCAAACTTTGGGCTAGCCCGGGGCTGGCTGGCTCATTTGGTCTAGCTGGTTGGCTTGATATGGTGTTTTTGGCCCTGTGGGGCCCACGAGCCTTTGACTTAGCTCTCGGTTGGAGACGATTTTCGTATCATTTCGGGCTATTTTTAACCCTATGACTCTCTGGCCGGATCAGTTGGAGATGGCCTAACCATTCAACTTTAATGCAGGGCCATAAAGAGACAGTCTACTTGCTGATGACTGACCTAATATATATTAAATTACTTTTTTTTATCAAAGATAATATATATTATATTACACTAAAAAGTTTTTTAAATTCTATGAAATATGAAAAAAAAAATTAACAAACGATATAATTTATACTAAATTTATTTAAATAATGAGAAGATGAGAATTCAAATTTTAAATGCAATGAGTTGGAAAAGAAAAAAACTAACCACCTAAACAATCTCCGATAACCACTTAAAATAAATTAAATAGACAAAAACTTTTGGTACTTCTCTTTTAATATTTTTTTCTTTCTTATTTCTTCCCCACTTCTCAAGCTTGCTGCCCTTTTATATTTTTTTCTCTTTCCTGAGTATATATAATTTTTTAAGTTCGAACGCACCAGAAATCTTATAACGTTTTGGCACTGACCACTTTGGCTAACTATTTTGCTTTTATATTAATGGTATAATTCCCTTTCAAAGTGCTCCTCTAATGGCCTATGAAAATCAAATCAAATGCACCTCAGTTTGACTTTCAATCAGAGTCAGAAAGTTGTCAGATTGAATGATTGATGCAATATATATGGAAAAGACTTCTATTAAAATAGATTCTTGAAATTGATCTCTCTTTTTGTTTAGTGCATCGACTTCAATAGGGATTGACATTATCTCTAAATATTATTACTATACATTAATTTAAAAGAAATTTTAAAGAAATTTTCTTAAAATGAGATTCTTCATGAATTGTTTATTATTTTATAGTTTAACATTAATTATCGTGCTAATATTATAAAATATATAAGAATTTCTTTTAATTTAATTATTTTGTTTAAGTTTTGATATGATACAGATATAGAGTCCACAAATTTAATAATATAATGCCAAGTGAATTATACAAAAGACATCAACAAAAAAAATTATACAAAAGATAATGATTTTTTAAAATTATTTAAAAATCTAAAATCCATAAAAACAAAATAGGAAGAGAAAAAAAATTAAACAAAATAAAAACCACATCCACCACTTTCTCCTCTTTCCCTCCAATTTCCCCACCTTCCCACCAGCCCGCGACCCCCACCTCCGTACAGTTTCCCCACCCAATTATCTCCTGTAACTTTCTTACGAAAATTACAGAAAAATCCCTTTCTCTTCAACAATCCGAAGCTCCTAGAAGCTGATCATGTGACTGGGTTGGCAGGAGCCAGTGAGGAAAGTACATCTTGTGATAAAAACCCTATCAAAAATGGAGAACCGTATATAATATCATAATAATTATAAAGCTTTGTCCTCCATTGTATGTATGTTGCATGCAAGCTAGCTAGGTGGGAAAAGAATCCGGGTTTTGAATTAAACTGATCACATAATCTGTTAAAGGCTTCTAGTTGATGCTTGCTTAGCTCAGATTTATGTACAAATTAATCAGACTGCAATTTCAGCCAGTTAATACAAGATATATGCCTTTATAATACAGAATCTAATTGAATTTACTAATCTTTTGAGAATTTTTTTCTTTGGCATGAAATCCAACAATTCCAACAGTTCAGCACCAAAAATAAAGAGAAACAAATTAAATTTATTCTTTCTTGAAAGGAAGACTGGAGAATGTAGTTGAAATTTTTGAAAGGACGGAAAATGAAGAACAAACATACAAATTCATATTCTTATGTCCCTGGCTACAATAAAGAAAGAAGACTACAAAATAAAGAAAGACTATAAATTGCCAAGACGGCTATTTAATCAAAGGACTACATATTTTCATAAAATAGTTAGAGGGTGTATGTATAAAGACCTAATTGATAACAAACAAGAAAACAATAGTAAACCCTGATAAATAATATGAAGGTAATCAAAATCATGAGTTTTGCTATAATACTTACATGTATGTAATACAATTATCGTTTGACAACCATATATAATTCATGTGATAGAATACATAAATACCAAACAACCTTAGCATAAAAATAAACCAAATTACTAACTTTAATATTTTCCAGCATATTTGAATGTGTGATATATCTTGTGATAAGTTGAAGATAAATATCGCTACATCAAACACTTTTTCGAGATGAAACAAAATTATTTTATTGATAATCAGGCATTGCAATTTTCCAAAAGAACCTCACAGATAAGATCCAGAGGTTATATAAACAAAAAAGATTCAAGTTCAAAGAACAAAGCCAACTTGGTCGATCTATATGCCACGACATTTACAAAGCGTCGGGCATGTATAATGCACAATTTGAAAGAGAACTTAAGTAGAATTTATTGTCAATTAATGGGTTTAGGATAGAAGCATCACGACGGGCTGCTAAATCAAATATTTTAGACCATATCCAAAAGAAATATCAAAAGTGCTAAATAGGATAAAAAGATGGAAACTTTAACGAAAAACTCCCGGTACTGTTCACTTTAACAAAAAACTATATTTTTACACTAAAAAAGCAATCCTAGGACTATTCACTTTACCCTTTATTTTGTTCTTATCTTTAAAACTCAAAGTTTTCAAGTCATTTTCATTAGTTTTCCTTAAAAAGATAGCAAATTTCTTCCGATCGATGAGTTTTATCTGAAGTTGAATTGACGCCTAACATCCCAAGCGTTTTTTTTAAAAGGAAAACTAATGAAAATGACTTGAAAACTTTGAGTTTTAATCAAAAGGATAAAAAGATGTTGCAAGTAATAGTACAAGAATTAACTTTTTAGGGTAGAAATATCATTTTCATTAAAAATAAACAGTACATAAATGTTTCGTTACATAGCCTAATAATCTCAAATTCATTAATTTGATTTATTTAATAAATGTTTGTCTCTTACGGATCTATCAATCACATACCGTACGCAAACCAATTTACACAATTTTTTAACTGTAGGTTCCACTGTATATAAAAATAATAATTTGACACATCCTTTATAAAGAAGAAAATTTAACATCTAACTTCAAATCGTCATGCCAGAGATCAAATGAATTTAACAAGCTAAATTTAATATTTTCATCGAAGATGCTCAGTCAAAAATCTTACAATTGCAATCTGCAAGGGTTGGGCAGATGTGTTGTGACATCAATTCCAATGATGGTTTCTATTTAATTCCAAGAATCCTGAAACAATAAAACTCATTTGGTATAGAAAATGAATAACATTAGGAAGAACAAAATTTTTAAATCAAATTGCAATCAAATGATATGTCAATAATAATAAACAAGCACATTAATCGATATTTAATTAATAATCTAATCATCTATAACCACATAATTTGATTTGTAAATTTGGGTTAAAAATTTGGGTAATACTAGGGAGACTAAAATTTGAAAACTAAATGACATAGAAGTTGATAACTAGATTATTATTTAGTGTTGATTAACGTGTTTATTTGTTATTGGTGACACATCATTTAGTTTCTAAATTTAGTCTCCCTAGCATTACTCTGAAAAAATTTGATCTCTTTAGCATTACTCATATAAAATTAATGCAAGCTCTTCCTAAAAAATAAAGAAAAACTAATGAAATTGGATTGAAAACTTTGAGTTTTAACGATAAGGAAAAAATAAAGGGTAAAGTGAAAAGTACGAGGATTGACTTTTTAGTATAACAATGTGATTTTTCATTAAAATGAACAGTACCGGAAACTTTTCGTTAAAGTTCCCAAAAAATAATTCAATGAAATGTACTCTCTTATCAACTTTTAGAGCAGCTCCAGCGGGAGCTCGTGCTCGAGGGACAGGCTGGGGAATAAGGCTTGATTGCCCGAGGGAGGAAGCCCAGCGTTGGCTGGCGAGCGAGCCCGAGCAGGCATGAGGGAGAGGCCCGTGGATTCGTGACGGCCCGAGCGCCCGAAGGCAGTTTGACGTGGGTTGACGTCAGCCGCCTTTTTTATATTTTTTCTATCAGTCTATCCTCCCCATCTTCTCCAGCTACCTGCTCCGACAAAAAAAATTATGTAGAATCTTCATATCCGCCCCAAATTGCAGTATTTAATCAAGCAAAAACCAAATAGCAATCCAAATGGATTTGTGGAAGCGTCGGGTTTGGAGACCTGGGTATGGGGAATTTAGATTTGAACAAATCTCACTCCTAAATTCACCAAAACCCACCCCCAAATTTACCTCCAGATCTAGGAGTTGCAGGCGGCGGGCGGGGGAAACGTCGTTGAGGTTGCTGTAGTAGCACGAGGAGGGAGGCGGAGGGACGCCGACTTCGGCCCTGCAATCTGGACCTGGGTTTGGGTGAATTTCGGATTTGGACGAAGATAACCCCCAAAATCACCAAATCCAACCCCTAAAAAAACTAAATCCAACAATTATTTTGTATTATTTTATAAATTAAAAAAAATAGTAATATTTTATTACCAATTGTCAGGGCTATTCAGTGTAGGGATGAAGATACAAAAGATGGTTATTGTTCATTAATAGCGGTTACTGTTTGTTGGGTGGATAGCCCTAGGGGGCCTCCACCACGCTGGAAGTGCTCTTAGCAACACGATTATACATATCTTTCTATTCAAAACCGATCACATGATTGAAACAATAAACTTGTAAGTCTGTGTCATCCATTTTCTTATTATATATTTTGTAATATATATATATACTTTTCAGAAATTAATCATCATCTAGGATCCCTTAATTAACTTCCTTAAACAATGTTGGAAGTAGCTTGTTTTTGTTAGCTAGTGTTTGTTACAGGGAACACTTATCTTGGTTACTTGTGTATTTCAGTTTCAAACAATTCGGCAACCCTTTATTTTGTTCTTGTTAGCGAGCCGACGGTAGACTCATGAAGTGGGGGCAACTAGGATTTGTTTTATTTTCCAGAATATTATCGTGATATATGTACAGGTGGAAGACCACGTCAAATAAATATGCAGAAAAAACATGTTGCAGATGGGTCCCCTTTGGAGCAGGTTGCTTGCTTCTGATACTGTTTAGTGATGGAGGAGGTGGGAAATGAATAATCTCTGGATCCCTTCTTCTTATTTCACCAAATCAGAGAATTCATGTCATTAAAAATTGATTCAACGGTTGAAGTTATTGTAACTTTTAAAGTGGGTCATTGTTTGTAGCTGTTTGATCAAATTTCAATGGCACAGATTCCCTGATTTGGTGGATTAGTAGGAATCCGGATCCCTTTCCGAGGAGGTGCCTAAAAATAAAGAATAATACTTGGTTACTCAAAGATGAGTAGGAACTCATACTCAAAATTCTTAGTATTTTAATCGCAGAGCTTTGTGCTAATGATCAGAATTGTTCATGATATGAATCACATTGTAAAGATCATCTCTGCAAAAATTAAATAAAATTAAGGTCATTTAGTCAATCTATAACAAATATATAGACGGTTCATAATGCTTTTATCAATACCGTTCATTTGTTTTGAAATAGTTTGATAACTAAACAACCTTAGTTTTAATTGATTTGTTGCAGATGCGATATTTATATGATGATTTATAATATTAACAGCTCTGCTTATAAACATAAAGTTCCATAAATTGACAACTAACAATTTTGAGAAATTTTGAGTAGAAGTTTATACTCATATTTGAGTAGAAGTTTCTACTCATATTTGAGTAGCTAAATATTGTTCGAAAACAAATCCAAGGCAGGATTTGGATCCTCGCCAGATCCCCTCCCTGGGGATCCTAAAAATCAATGCACGTGGACTGTTGATTAAAAATCGTGCGGCCCCAATTTTTTCTTTTTTTATATTTTTCACGTAAAACGAGATTGCTTTACTTTTAAAAATATAAAAAACATTTAATTGTTGTCGCACGATTTTTTATCAACGGTCCACGTGTGTTGATCCATAGGATCTGCAGGGAGGGGATCCGGCAAGGATCCAAATCCCATGGATAAATACAGTGACATTGAGAGAAAGTTCTACAGATAGACGTGGCACCACTACCTTGCAGTTGTAGACTTACAAAGGTGTCATTTTCTTCTTCTGTAACCACGACATGTCACAAAAATATTGCAGAGAAATTCAGTAATTAATTTAAGGAAAACTAATGAAAAAATCTTGAAAACTTTGAGTTTTAATGATAAGGACAAAATAAAGGGTAAAGTGAATAGTATCAGGATTGACTTTTTAGTGTAAAATATGGTTTTTCGTTAAAGTGAACAGTACCGAGAACTTTTTGTTAAAGTTCCCATTAATTTATTATAAAACCTCATTGACACCGAAAGCAGATCTTCATTTTTACTTCAGCCAGAGCAATGGTAGTAATTCTTCAAAATTTTACTTTGCATTTAGCATCTCAATCCTTAGAAGAGAGATGTGACAACCCATTGAGGTTGCTTATATTCTTCATTATTCATCGCACAATCATCGTTTATATGATTTGAACTCGAGATTTTTTCAAGATGAGATGAGTTGATT